>OW240913.1:317453920-317502251 GCA_933207985.1 Pelobates cultripes | reverse complement strand
TCCCAAAGGCAACGTAACCAATCTGGCGAATTTCAATTTCAAATGTAACGTGCTATATTTGACCCTGTAACTTCCCAAAACGCCATAAAACCTGTTCGTAGGGGGTACTGTTTTACATGTGAGACTTTGCTGAATACAAATATGTGTATTTTATTGCAGTAAAAGCAAACAGTATTATGGCATTGACAGTTAAAATGTCATGTAGAACTAAAAAAATAAATCTTATTTTCTCCCATTTTTTTCATATTAAATTATGTTTCATAGATAAATATTTGATATTAAATGAAAGCCCTGTTTCCCCTGAATAAAATGATATATAATAAGGGTGGGTGCATTTAATATGAAAGAGGTGAATTACAGTTGGACAGACATGTAGCGCAAATGCCAGGTTTTGTTTACATTTTGTTTCGTTGTACGTGTACATTTGGCTCCGTCCTTCAGGGGTTAATCCAGGAGACTGGGAAATCCATGGACGGAATATAAGAATGAACCCAGAAAACCCAGCATAAAAAAAAAAAACAGACCTAGAATAGAAAAGCAGAAAACCAAGAAAAAGTAAACAAAATTGTAAAAAGAGTACTGGATACCAGAAGCCATTGCCAGAATGATCTGCAGCGAGTAACAGGATGTGACACTCTGACGACGTCATGGTTATCCAGCCCCTTCTTTTAAGTGTCTCACTCCTCCCCCTCTGTTCTTTCATTGGTCAAGGGGCGTGGTTTGCTCGTAAAGGCTGGTTTCATTTTTTATGCAAATGTAATAGATACATTGCAAACACTACATACGTATGAAGTTATGCTGTAAACAGGAGGTTATACATACAAGCACTAACACCTCTTCTTCTAGGAGAAAATGAAAAAGAGAATATTAGACCTCATAACAAGAAGACAAAAATACACATGTATGAATAGGGTTTTAACATAAAGGCAAACAGACACATGCACTGATTTGATTTAGTAGTTATGTGCAATGGCAGGTTGGACACTAGCCCCCAATTAAGTGTTGGTTGCCTAATTAAGTTTGCATATGCTAAGGCTGGCTGGATATTGGATCTTGATTTACATTTGCATAAAAAGTGAAACCAGCCTTTACGAGCAAACCACGCCCCTTAACCAATGAAAGAACAGAGGGGGAGGAGTGAGACACTTAAAAGAAGGTAAATATGCGAGAATAATCAGATTAAAACAAAGTGTTTCTTTAAACCAAGTGATGGGAATGGGTATGTTCATCGGCAAAGTTGCCACCACCGTCCCTGGCTTAGAGGGATAGCTAAGGGACAATTTGCCAGGGTGAGAAGGAATTGCTCACAAGTTCAGGACTTTATAACACAATCTAACCATATAAAGAACAAATTGGTGGAAAGAGGTTATAAGAAGAATACACTTGATAGGGAAATTCGTATAGCTTTACAGACCGACAGGGGGAATTATCTGATGGACAAGCCCCGTGCCAAACCCTATCAGGAGAATATAACTGCCTTTAGAACTCAGTATTGTATAAACCATACTAAAATTAGGAGGAGTTTACAAAAACATTGGTCGATTCTCCAACAGGATCCTGTACTAAATCCTATTTTACCGGATCAACCTAAACTTATTTTTAGAAAAAATCAGAATTTTAAGAATACTCTGGCACCTAGTTATGCTATAAAAAATCTTGAGGCTAATCGAAAACCTGTTGATAATAATTCCTTTAGAGGTTGCAACTCTTGTAAAGCTTGCCATACTGTAAATCTTGAAAAAACAGATACTTTTTCCAGTTTCATTACAGGTGAAGTATTTCAGATAAAATCTGAAATCAGTTGCCGCATGGACCATGTAGTTTATTTACTGCAGTGCCCGTGCGGCAAGCAATATGTAGGCAGGACAAAGAGGCTTTTGAAAGTACGATTTCTGGAACATATAAATAATATCAAAAAGAACTTGGCTACTCATTCTATTCCAGTACATTGCAATCAATGTCCACTATTTTTCTTCACTGGTTTAAAATGTATTGGTATTGAAAGGGTATTAGCTGATTGGAGAGGGGGAGATAGGGTTAAAAAGTTGTCACAAAGAGAGACATACTGGATCCACAGGCTACAGACATTGGAGCCTGGTGGACTGAATGTGGATGTGGACTTAGTGTGTTTCCTATAAATGTATATTACTATTCATAATAGTCATTATATATATGGGTATTTTTGAGAAAGGTAATGATAAAATAAGCACAGAATTTTTAAGGAGGAATTAGGTTAATTAATAATAATAATATAATTAACAAATAAGACACCATTGAATTGATTATAAGAAGGATAACACATTAAAAGTTAAAGGTTAATATTTTGGTTATTGAAATAATATGTCACACAATTAGGGTATGAAGGATTAGTTTATAAAAGCTTCACATTATTAGATTATGAGTATATATAATATGTAAGAAATTTTGTGACCGGTTAAGTATTGTGAAAATGGTGTAAAGTAAATATGTATATATTATGAGAAAATCCACTATGAATAGATTTGTGGTTAAGTTGTTGGACTATTTGTATATAATTCTATGGCTAGATATTGCAGAATACTGATGGAACGCAAAAAAAAACGAAGGTGGAACGCATGCCATTTCCGGATATACATGACTTCCGGGTTTACGAGTACAGTTGGAACGCATAGCACTTCCGGTTTTTGGAACGCACGGAAGTGCCGAAAATAACCGGAGAATTACAAAAATGATGAAGATCAACTGTGAACACCTGGGAATAAGATCTTCAACAGATGAAACTCATCTACACAGGACCAATGAGGAAGGACAGAGAGGCACATGTGATTAATTACATTTAGGGATTAGCCCTATTTAAAGGACTTGAGGGTGGAGGGATGTTAGGCTGTTTTTGTGATTGTACTGCATTGATTGTTATTTTAATATTTTGGTCCCTGAGGAAGTCCCATATTCTGTAGAAGGGACGAAACGCGTAGGACCTTTATCTGTATCTATTTTATATTTTTAAACAATTAAAGCCGCTTTTTTCATATCTTCACCTGGAGTCCTGCATTTTGAGTGGAAGTGTCCAGGGGATTTCTCTAGCCCCCCATATCATCAGGGGTGGCACCATATATGCCTGAACTGTCCAATATCCTGTGAGTGCATTTCATATTGCGCAGTGTTAATATTTTAAAACTGTATTACACTATACCTCTTTTTATTTATCTTCATTTAGACAATCAGCCGGTTCCCTCGTTGTGTTTTGTATATTCTTGTGTTCAAGTTGATTGCTAGCTGGGAGCGATCTGAGGGAGGCTGCATTCACTAACCACTGATAAGTATCCTTGTATATAAGTGTGTGTATAAGGTGCATTTCTTTTTGACTTAAAAGAAGGGTCTGGATAACCATGACGTCGTCAGAGGAAGCCTGTGGAGGAGGGCGAAAGGCGTCACACACACGTCACGAGAGAGGCGGACCCGGAAGTGATCACGTGATCGGGACGGACGAAACCAGGAAGTGACTTTGTGTTTGCTGTTTTACATGCTTTTATGTGTGTAGCTATGTCAGCATAACCCACCACTCGCAAAGTAAGAGTTTTAACTGTTGTTTTATAATAAACTGTATTTGATACTATTCAATTGGAGGTCCTGCCTCTCTCTGTCCTATATTGCACTGTATTAACAGTTTCCAGTGAGCACACCACTTCTATCAGTGTGGGAATCTTCCCTCTCAATTGGAGCACTGCAAACCCAGAGCCAGGGGTGATAGAGCTCTGGTAAATGTGAGTTTTTCTCCTCATATCCCCCTGTACATATTTTGTTTGGTCCAGAAAGTCTGCAATATTTTCTGTTTTTCTATATTAACAGATCAGTTTAGCGTGCTTTTTTTGGTACCTATTTGTCTGTATTCTGTGTATACTTCTGTATCACTGGAATTGAGTGCTGCCATACTGTATGTGTTATATCCTCTTTTTGGTAACTATAAACCTCTATTTGACCCCGATGAGCTGCGCCACCCATGGCCAGCTAAATGGTCTCCCTCAGACCACGTAGCCAGATATATAGCGTACACAAGCCTTTGGATAAGGCGACCAGAAACAAATTGAGGGCAGAATGCCCACACCCTATGGTCCCAGAGGACGCTTGCAGAACACCTGCAGTTGATCTAAAAATAATACAATTCCTGGGAAAGAAGGGTTAAAAACCCAATAACGGTCTAGATTTCTCTTTTACGGAACTGTAAGGATAAGGTTCTGGATATCTTGTGCCCGGCAGCCAAGATTTTTGAAGTGATCAAAGACGACCGAGAACTAGATCGTGCGACCATACGTGGTTGGATTCAAAGGGTAATTTGCGTAATTGGCAATGCCAATACAGCGATGGCCACAGAGCGTCGCAAATCTATTCTTTAAAAAATTTTTTAACCTAATTGGTCAATATGGCTCTCAACGAGCCGGGCGCTCAAGCACATGGTCTCATATTTGGAGACAATTTTGTCAAAGAACTCGGTTCTTTCATACACACGTTTACTGCTTTAGATAAGCACAATCAAATATGCGCAAAGTATTTAACCCTAGGGTTTTTGGTGGGGCCGGAGGAGCCAGGAGCCGTCTATCTGGCCATATTACCAGAAGTTAGTTTAAGCAGAACAAAGGCTCCTATACAGGGTGGGCCAGTTTCCTGCAACACCACAATCCACCGGCCTTCTTTCCACAACATGGTCAACCCTGGGTTGCCCGTGGACCACGACCTTATGGTAAGTCCTCTCAATCTACATTCATCCCTATTGATAGTGGAGGGCAGACTAATTCAGAAAGATGCAGACCTTGTCACCAAGGAAATATTGGATCTGATGGCACAGACAAGCCATCATACAAATTCCAATGTCCACTCCAGGTTATGTGAGCAACCTCTTCCTGGTTGCCAAAAAAGGCAGAGGTGTCCGCCTAGTGATAAACTTGAGATAGCTCAACACTTATGTAACCTATCACCAATTCAAAATGGCAGTTATACATTGTTTGCAAGATCTTCTCCAACCATCAGATGTCATGCTCTTCTTGTTGGAGTTTACCCTGTTCTGTGACACGTTTGTCCTTGTTTGGGATCGCAAGAAAGAAGAAAAAGATTACGCATCATCGCCTATTATGCTGGAAAGTGGAATCTGATTGGCTGTTCCTGTCTCTAGGAAGATATACCTCTTATGCTATTTATTGTTTTCATACCGTTTGAATGTTATATTTTTCTTTGCTGCTGAGGGAAATAAAGAAAGAGTGCAGCATAATACTCACCTCCGTGTCGTTCATAAAACCATGACTTGACGTCACGTTAATTGTAAAATCTGTGAATTTGAAGTTATTTTAAATTACATGGTAGTTCTTGAACCATTTATTATAATGTATCTATATACAGGTTTCCTACTTTTACTTGTGTACAATTAGTGCATTTGAAATACCTTAAAGGGACTCTCTTCACCTAATACAATGTCACCTTAAGTAAGTTATTTTGAGGGTAGCAGTTCCTGGTCATCATCTTACCTTAAAGGACAATTGTCACTCCAAAACTACTTTCTAATACAAAAATCATGTTTCAAAAAGGAAATAGATTTTTTTTTAAATGTATTATTTGTACACACACACACACAAAAAAATACCTTTAATATGTGACAGGATCCTTCAGCCATATACATTGTCAGACAGACAGTATTTGAAAACCACCAGTTATGATCTTTCCTGCTTCACTTCCTGCACAGAAGCAGAGAAGACCATAGAGACTAACTGGTGGCTTCCAAACCCTGTCTGACCCAAGGTGCATGTATGTGGCTGAAGGAAACTGTCATATACTAAAGGAAGGTGTGACGAAGTGCCCTTCGCCACTTGGTCCTGGAGAGGCCTGCTTGCCAGCCTCCTCCCCTGTGACTATGACTCTTTCATGTATTTGGCTTTAAAGCCCCTAGTCTACCTTCAGACAGACTATTTATGTAGGCTGCTTTATTTATCTTATGTTTTAGTCACCCTGTACCTGTTATAGGTGCAGGGTGTGTGTAATGTAATTGTTTATAGTGTGTGTGTGTGTGTGTGTGTGTGTGTACTGTGAAATGTATTGCCTGCTCTCCTGTACTGCTGAGGTTTGCTACCAACTAGGTGGGTTTGGCTATGGAGCTTGTCTAGTGCCCTCTGTTGGTAGCAACAGCAATATGCACTACCTGAATTGCAAGACGGGTTCATTTGCATATTCGGGTAGATTTGCATATTGCTAATTCTGCAGGTTGGTGAGATATTAACTGTTAAATATTGTCTCCCCCACCCCTTTAAAAATGTGCCATTGTGTTGTGATAAGTCACTGTGTGTTGCCTGCTATGGTTTGTTTGTGATTTTATTGAGGTTTCACAACAATGTTATTGTGGTGACCCTAGGGGCTGGTCCCAAGGGAAATAAAGGTTTAGACAGTTCTTCTTGATCCATCTAAACGTAGCCTTGTCTCGTTATTGGAGGGAGCTGGTATAATCACACTGGGGATTGCTATGCTCTGCATACTCCCCTGAGCTTGAATCACTTAGCTCTTTTAAGAGCTTGTTCGTGACATGCTCTCCTTGGAGGAGAGGTCTTCCCCACACAGTCCTGGATGCTGGAGGTCTTTCCCACACGGTCCTGGAGGACAGAAGCTGATCCAGGGTGGAAGGAAGACGGCGAAACTCCAGAGAAGCTACAACTGGAGTCTGCGGTGGTTGTGGTGTCTGCTGCAGTGTTCGGAGTCCTCAGGAAGCGCTAGGAGCATCCATTAACGGAGGGTACTCGGTCGGAGTATAGGGAGCTCCGTTACAGAAGGGATGTTTTTTCTTGCCTATACTTAAAAATGTAACAAACCTATTTTCTTTCACTGGTTTAACACCCGAGGTTATTTCCTTCTTTGCTGCCATACTGAGTAGAGAAGGAAAGAATTGCGTGTCTGTGATTGGCTGAGATGGTCAGCTATCGGTCTGAGCATATCGCTGGCCACCCTAGCCGAGTAACAGTTCAATTGCCATACAAAAAACAGTGTGGACGGACACCCATAAGAGCTTAGGTGTTGAACCATTCAAAAACAGTGTAACACCTTAAGGTAAGATGGCACCCAGGGACTCCAGACTTTAAAACAACGTAATTAAGATGAAGTTATTTTTTGAGGATAGAAATTTTATTTTAACCAGTAAAGTGGTAATGAAGCCGTTTTGGTATATAGATCTTGCCCATACAATCTCACTGCCCAATTCTCTGCCATTTAAGAGTTAATTCACTTTTGATTCTGTTTATGCATCCCTAGCCGCACCTCCCCTGGCTGTGACTGACACAGTCTGCATGATACAACTGGTTTAAATTACAATGAGATCTGAGGGCACAGAACTTTAAAGGTTTTTACTCTTGTTCACTCTTGTTAACTGAATATAATCACACGCAGGAGATTTCTGCAGGATCTAGAAGGTTATTAACAGAGTAGGCGATAAGAAATTCTAAATTAAACAAACTGTTAAGTGTGTGTCAGTATCCTCTGTGTGTAACTGTGTGTGTCAGTGTCAATGTCCTCTGTGTGTAACTATGTGTCAGTGTTCTCTGTGTGCAGATGTGTGTGTGTCAGTATCCTCTGTGTGTAACTGTGTGTGTCAGTGTCAATGTCCTCTGTGTGTAACTATGTGTCAGTGTTCTCTGTGTGCAGATGTGTGTGTGTCAGTATCCTCTGTGTGTAACTGTGTGTGTCAGTGTCAATGTCCTCTGTGTGTAACTATGTGTCAGTGTTCTCTGTGTGCAGATGTGTGTGTGTCAGTATCCTCTGTGTGTAACTGTGTGTGTCAGTGTCAATGTCCTCTGTGTGTAAATGTGTGTCAGTGTTTTCTGCATGTGTCAGTGTCCTCTGTGTGTAACTATTATGCGTGTATTATATTTTCAATTTTGTGACTTTTGTACATCAGATTACTAGTTTATACACTCCTCCTTACATACACAGTATTCACGTTATGTCATTTATTTTCAAATGATTATTTACTACCTTTAATCCTTGTTCTTCAAAAAACGATTAACTTAAATATAAGAGTCTACACACTTCATTTGGAATGTAATTCTGCAGAAATTTCTCGAGGCAGGAGTATTTAGGATTTTTTTTTAAACCTGCAGGGGTACTTCTCCGTAAAAGATTGAGAAATACTGACATAGGATACCCTGAAAAAGGAACAAATCATTACCACGTATACAATACTTCACTTCTTGGTATTAAATCATACAGCAGCAAGCAACCAAAAGAGGTAAATACAAGTAGCTAACAGCAGGATACAAAAACAACAGCCCCCCCAAAAACCAAACATCTTCCTAATGTTACATAGTGAATCAACAATAAAAGATTAAAAAAGACAAGGTCCCCTCTATCGCTACTTCTGGCCATGTGCTCAGACCCTGCCCGTGTTCTGGTTCCATCACTGGATGTATTAATTATAATGTACTTTATGTGGTCCTTATGATGACATGTTATGATGAATGTTTTCACTAATTATGTTCCTTTCACTAATGATTTAAATCTTGATTGCAAGATGAAGGCTACAATAGCTGGTTTTGAAAAATTCTTCAACACACCAGTATTCGCAGCTTGGCTACTGTAGCCTAAACACTGCAACCTTGCTACACTTCAAAGCTTAGTAAGTAAATCACTATTATTAAACAAACACCAACATTTTAATTTCCAAATCATTTTATTTTTGCCTAAATTTAGTAAATATTTTATAATTAAACTGCACATTAAGGTGTTGTTTAGGGATTAAACTTTCAAACCCTCTAAAGATGTAGAGTATCTGCATAGCCCTCCTTCTTTAATTTAAAGGAACACTTAAGACACACAAAGGGGAGGACTTGCACTAGCTGTGTCAAATTGCTAGAATGCTCCAAATTGAGACATAGCTCCATCAAACCCATTTCTTAAAGTTATAAAAAACTTAATGATCAGATCTCTTATATGACACTGAGTTTCACTGCCAAAGAACACCCAATATGTGTTCAGCAACATCTCCTGAGGACAGTGATACCACCCGTGTATAGTTGTGTCGGGTTCTCTGGGGGCTAAAAGACCTTATTTGGAGGGTGCGCAGTCCAGTTTTCCAACTTGGAATTTTCACAGCTTGTCCTCATGCACCCAATGTCCTATTTGGGACATTTTTAAAGCTGGCCAATGTAATTTACCCCCATCAAACCAGATATTTTTGAAAAGAAGACAACCAAAGGTATTGCAAATGGGGTATGTTCGGTCTTTTTTAGTAGCCACTTAGTCACAAACACTGGCCAAAGTTAACATTTATATTTGTGTATTAAAAATGCAAAAAAAACCAATTATGAACGCTAACTTTGGGCAGTGTTTGTGACTAAGTGGTTACTATAAGTGGCTACTAAAAAAGACTCCATTTCAAATACCTTGGATTGTCTTCTTTTGCAAATGGTATGTCATCATGGGGGTAATTCTCATTCCTGGGCTACCATATGGTCTCAAAGGCAACATAACCAATATGGCAAATTTCAGTGTGAAAAAAAACGGCTATAAAACCTGTATATGGGGGTACTGTTATACTCGGGAGACTTCGCTGAACACAGATATTTGTGTTTTCAAAACTGTAATATGTATCACAACAATTATATCATCAGTGAAAGTGCCGTTTGTGTGTGAAAAATGCAAAAAACTTCACTTTCACTGACCATATCAACGCTATCATATGTTTTACTGTTTTTAAACAATATTTGTGTTCAGCGAAGTCTACCGAGTAACACAGTATGCCCCATGTACAGGTTTAAGGGTGTCTTGGAAAGCTACAGGGTTAAATATAGTGCTAGCAAATTAAATTCTCTGGACTTTTGGCATGGGTTGTCAGGCAGGTAACCCAAATTGCAATCAATAAAATTACTTAATTATGTAAAAATATTACATAAATATGCAAATAGAATTTAAATATATATACATATTTATATATTTGAAGTCTACTTGTATATTTATGAAATTATTTATGTAATTATGTATATGGACATATGTATATTTCATATTATTTCTATATAGTTATACATATATTTATACATGTATAAAGTGTATTTTGATATATATATATATATATATATATATATACATATATATATATATTAATATCAAAATACAGTTAGAATAAAATGACATATATCTATATATTTGTGTGATTTTTTTGATCCTGAGGAAAGCCCACTGTGGGGCTGAAATGTCGATCATTTTTTAATGAATTTCTAAATAAAGCAATATTTGAATTTTAAACAAGTCCGAGGAGTGCAGTCATCACTATTGGGAATTTATATATATATATATATATATATATATATAATTTTTGTAAAACATTTTTAATATTTTTAAAATTTTTAAATTTATTTTTAATTAATTATTATTTATTTTTTATAATAATATATATATATATATATATATATACACACAATATATAGAGTTATTTTTTATTTATTTAATTTTTAATTCTTTATTTTAGTTGTGCACAGAAATAACAAGTAGCCTTAATGCGCCACGACAGCAGCATCAAGGTAAAACGGTAAACAGTTGCATTACAGGTTGTGGCATACATAAGTCAGGCACAATTGTTTTTTTTTTTTTTTTAGATTTTTATTATTATTATGATATTTATATAGCACCATCAAATTCCGCAGCGCTTTACAATGGGTGGACGAACAGACATGTAGTTGTAACCAGACAAGTTGGACACACAGGAACAGGAACAGAGGGGTTGAGGGCCCTGCTCAATGAGCTTACATGCTAGAGGGAGTGGGGTAAAATTACACAAAAAGGTAAGGATAGTATTAGACTAGTGACAGTTGCAGAAGAGGAATCAGTCAGGAGCTATTAACAGCTTAATTGATAGGCTTTTATGAAGAAGTGGGTTTTAAACGATTTTTTTAAGGAGTGGAGACTGGGTGAGCATCTAACGGATGAGGGAAGCGAGTTCCACAGGAACGGTGCAGCCCTCGAGAAATCTTGAAGGCGAGCATCAGAGGTTGGAGTACGGACAGAAGATAGACGTAAGTCTTCAGCAGATCGTAAGGGTCTAGACGGGACATACTTGTGTATAAGGGAGGATAGATAGGTGGAAGCAGCATTATGTAGCGATTTGAAAGCAACAACCAGAATTTTAAATTGAGCTCTATATTTTATAGGAAGCCAATGTAGGGACTGACAGAGGGGTGAGGCAGTTAGTGACTGTAATGGCGCAAGTTGGGAGCATGTAAGACCACTGAGAAGCGGATTACAGTAGTCAAGGCGAGAAAATATAGTGGAATGGACCAACACCTTAGTCGCATCTAGTTTGGTGACTCGTTTTGTTTAAGTAAATTAATATAGTGCGTATGTTATTCAGAGGAGTGACAAAGTACAACATGACATATATAAGCATAATAGAGACTAAACTGTAAAATTTAGGAAAGGCTCGGCTGTCTAGTGGGTTGGTTAAACCTGTCTCTAGTCAGACTAAGCAAATAGTACATGGTTGCTGTTTGTGCTAGGCTTGGTCTTAAACTAAATTGTCAGTAGCTTGGTGACCTATGTGGTATATCTAAAACTGATGTAGCTAAAAGAGGCATCAAAATCAAGAGAGGGGTTGCTAATCAGATATGCTACCCTCTCAGAGAGCTAGCCTATTGTTCGTGTGGGCAACTGGTGGGCACACGGTCTATGGCAGAAGCTTAAGCCGATACCATATTTTTACATTTTTAAAATTTATTTTTAATTAATTATTATTTATTTTGTATAATAAATATATATATATATATATATATATATATATATATATACACACACACACACACACTATATATAGTTATTATATATATTAAATATAATAACAAGAAGAACAGATACTGCAAGTACTCAGTGCATAAACACCCCTGAGACTCGCTGCATCACCTGGAAATCTAAATATAGCTATGTAGTCCTACTAATAAAGTGGTTGATGATATAAAGACTACTGGAGACCAGATCTATCCATTGATTAATACAAAAATAAATAAATAAATAAATGATACAAAGTACTATACAAGTGAGACTAATGCTCATATGTCAACCAGAGTACAAAGTCCAAAGTCCAGTAGGTAAATGTATAAAGTTAATTAATACTGAAAAAACACCCCCATCTAAATTATAGCTTTATTAAGGAAAATGCTGGGTAGGAATGAGTCCAGTTTAATAACAAATATCTATATACGTGTGTAATTTTACTCTAAGTGAATTTTTATATTAGAAATATACATCAGTAGAAAAGAGAAAAGCCCTTCACCGGAGTTGTAGTGGTTGTAGGGTACTGTGGGCATAACCCAATATGGTAATGATAGGAAAGACTGGAAAGGACTTGCGGAAAAAGCAAGCCCGATATCAGTCCTACTACCCTAATAGAGGCTTTTTAGTTCCAGTGATAGGCGTAAAGTGCCTTATTTTCTAAAATCCAAAGAAAAATATTAAATAACTTTATTTAATCCCTAACTGGGTATGCATATATAGAATTTAAAAAGAAATAGTGTGAATACAAAGTGTAGAAAAGAAAAGAAGCAAAATATTACATTGTTAAAATAGGACCATCAACTGAAGCCTGTTGGTGCAGGTTTTTGTTACACCTGATACAATGTTGCCAACAGATTGCCGATCTAAGCTATTTGTAGATCGGATGCTATCAGAGAAATATAATGTAACACAAGTAATTGATATGATAGAGGATACCCTGTAAATACAGTTTCAAATGACTTAATATCTCTAAATCTAAATAGGAACTCAAGACATATGTACATATGCATCTCTAAAAGGGACTTCTGACAAGCCAGGTCAGGCGAAATGCGCGCCTCAAGGGTTCCTAGTTGTGCTATCCTTATGACTCAGAACTAGCACATGGACGGGAAACCGCACTACTGATTTTACACTTAAATATTTTTATTTTTTTCACTCACTTTGGTTATACGTTATTAGCTTGCAGTCATTAGATGTACTAGCCTAGCGGGAATAGCGGCAGGTGCTCTCGGAGGCACGGGAGGGAAACAGTCTAATATTAGGTTTCTGTTGGTGAGATCTGGGAGCTGTGCTTCGTTTACTTGATACTTCGTTAGTTTAGTATTACCTGCTATTAGAGCTTAGTAGGTTTGCATACTTTTGGCTATCCCACTATCTAGACTGGCTTTTAGCTACAATATGCAGGCCCTCTGCCTTTATCATTAATCTTGGGAAGGTTTGTAAGGTTATTAGTTCTCCTCTCTATCTTACCTATTGAAATCAACACTATTTGACAATCCTTATAATCACCACAGATCTACAGAATCATAGTGAGGAACTATACCACTCTTCATAGATCTATGATTATTATATAGGATTATTCCTTATTTTCCTTTTATTACGACCATAAGGGGAGAGGGTTTCTAAATCAAAAATCCACCTCATTTCTATTTTGTTTAAAATCTTAAGAAAGTCTCCTCCTCTGCAAGGTTTATTTATTTTTTGGATACCAATAAAATTCAACAATTTTGGATCACAATTTTGATTTTTTTTTAAAATGAGCTGATACAGAGTGGGTGGTAACTTTATTATGTATGTTCCGTAAATGTTCACCCACTCTGGTTTTTAGTGGTCTCGTGGTCCTCCCCATATATTGGAGACCACAATTGCACGTTAAAAGATATGTAACATTATATGTACTACAAGTGATAAAAGCCTCAATGAAAAATTCTTTATTGGTAGTGGTTGATCTAAAACCTTCTGTTTTCTTAGAGATGATGTTAGTACTTTTGCAGGCTTTACACCGTCCACAATTGTGGAAACCTTTCAACTTAGAACCAAACATGTCTGTATCTACCTTTCCTTTTTTTTCTATACAGCTCTTGGTTAAAATATTTTTAAAACTTTTTGCTCTTCTAAAAATCATTTTAGGTTTTTCGCCTATATATTTACTTAGATCTTCATTTTGTCTTAAAATATGCCAATGTTTGTTTAAAATTTTCCTTAAAATATTACTCTGAGAATTACAATCACTGATAAAAGACACTTGTTCATTTTGTGTATTTGCCTCCTGTTTTTTATTTTTATAAACTAAAAGATCTTTTCTTGGTTTTTCTTTAACATCCGTGAATTGCTTCTCTATTTCTTCTGACTTGTACCCTTTTTGTAAAAATTGTTCCTTAAGGGTTCTAGATTGGTCAATAAATAAATCTTCTGTCTTGCAATTTCTTTTAAGTCTAGTAAATTGTTCATTTGTTATGTTAGTGAGCCAAGGAGAGAAGTGGCAACTCTTGGTGTTAATATAACTGTTTGTGTTCACTTTTTTTTTTTAAAAAGTACAGGTTTGTATAGATCCGGATTTGATAAAAATCTTAAGATCTAAAAAATTAACCTCCTGGGTACTAATATCACTGGTAAGCTTTATTCCACAGGAGTTAGAATTTAAAAAAGATAAAAATTGATCCAAAGAAGCATGGCTACCTTTCCAGATAAAAAATATATCGTCAATGAATCTTTTGTAGAGGACCAAGTTCGCTACCCAGCCATGCCCTGATTAGATGAACATAGTTTACCTGTAAGCCATAAAAAGGTTGGCATAGCTGGGAGCGAACTTAGTCCCCATAGCTGTGCCCCTTTTTTGCAGATAAAAAACCCCATCGAACCAACAAAAAGTTGTTTTCGAGAATCATTAAAATGCTATTGAGTATAAAATCAATCTGTTGACTTTTAAAATTCTCAGATTTTTCTAAAAAGAACCTGACAGCCTCGCATCCTTTCTGGTGTTCAATTATTGTACAGTTGCAAGAAAAAGTATGTGAACCCTTTGGAATGATATGGATTTCTGCACAAATTGGTCATAAAATGTGATCTAATCATCATCTAAGTCACAACAATAGACAATCACAGTCTGCTTAAACTAATAACACACAAAGAATGAAATGTTGCCATGTTTTTATTGAACACACCATGTAAACATTCACAGTTCAGTTGGAAAAAGTATGTGAACCCCTAGACTAATGACATCTCCAAAAGCTAATTGGAGTGAGATGTCAGCCAACTGGAGTCCAATCAATGAGATGAGATTGGAGGTGTTGGTTACAGCTGTCCTGCCCTATAAAAAACACACACCAGTTCTGGGTTTGCTTTTCACAAAAATCATTGCCTGATGTGAATGATGCCTCGCACAAAAGAGCTCTCAGAATACCTACGATTAAGAATTGTTGACTTGCATAAAGCTGGAAAGGGTTATAAAAGTATCTCCAAAAGTCTTGCTGTTCATCAGTCCACGTTAAGACAAATTGTCTATAAATGGAGAAAGTTCAGCACTGCTGCTACTCCCTAGGAGTGGCCATCCTGTAAAGATGACTGCAAGAGCACAGCGCAGACTGCTCAATGAGGTGAAGAAGAATCCTAGAGTGTCAGCTAAGGACTTACAAAAGTCACTGGCAAATGCTTACATCCCTGTTAGCGAATCTACAATACGTAAAACACTAAACAAGAATGGATTTCATGGGAGGATACCACGGAGGAAGCCACTGCTGTCCAAACAAAACATTGCTGCACGTTTACAGTTTGCACAAGAGCACCTGGATGTTCCACATCAGTACTGGCAAAATATTCTGTGGACAGATGAAACCAAAAATGAGTTGTTTGGAAGAAACACACAACACTATGTGTGGCGAAAAAAAGGCACAGCACACCAACATCAAAAACTCATTCCAACTGTGAAGCATGGTGGTGGGGGCATCATGGTTTGGGGCTGCTTTGCTGCGTCAGGGCCTGGACGGATTGCTGTCATCAAAGGAAAAATGAATTCCCAAGTTTATCAAGACATTTTGCAGGAGAACTAAGGCCATCTGTCAACCAGTTGAAGCTCAACAGAAGATGGGTGTTGCAACAGGACAATGACCCAAAGCATAAAAGTAAATCAACAACAGAATGGCTTAAACAGAAGAAAATACGCCTTCTGAAGTGGCCCAGTCAGAGTCCTGACCTCAACCCGATTGAGATGCTGTGGCATGACCTCAAGAAAGCGATTCACACCAGACATCCCAAGAATATTGCTGAACTGAAACAGTTCTGTAAAGAGGAATGGTCAAGAATTACTCCTGACCGTTGTGCACGTCTGATCTGCAACTACAGGAAACGTTTGGTTGAAGTTATTGCTGCCAAAGGAGGTTCAACCAGTTATTAAATTCAAGGGTTCACATACTTTTTCCACCTGCACTGTGAATGTTTACATGGTGTGTTCAATAAAAATATGGCAACATTTCATTCTTTGTGTGTTATTAGTTTAAGCAGACTGGTTGTCTATTGTTGTGACTTAGATGATGATCAGATCACATTTTATGACCAATTTGTGCAGAAATCCGTATCATTCCAAAGGGTTCACATACTTTTTCTTGCAACTGTATATAGACTGGTGACATCACATGTCACCAGCCAATATTCATCACTCCATATAAAATTCTCCAAAATTTGTAAAAGGTGTATCGTGTCTTTCAGGTAAGCTGCATTTTCTACCACAATTGGTTGAAGTAATTGGTCAATGTATTGTGACAGGGGGGATAACAACGAATCCGCCCCTGCCACAATGGGTCTCCCTGGCGTTTTTTTTTCATCCTTGTGGATTTTGGGTAAAATATAAATTACCGGGATTACAGAATTAATATTATTTAAAAATTTATACTCATTTTTATTTAAAATTCCTAATTGGAGGCCCTCATCTAAAAGTTTAATAAGTTTCTTTTTAATTTCGGTTTCTGGGTTTCTATCTTATTTACAGTACGTATTGGAGTCTGAAAGTTGTTTAAAAATGTATTCCGTATAAAAACTTTTAGACATAATGACCACTCCACCCCCTTTATCCGCCGGCTTCACAACTATACTTTTGTCTTCTTTAAGGTCTTTCAATGCTTTTTTCTCTCCTAATGATAGATTCTACTGGAATCTTGTTATAGGTTTAATTTTCTTAACATCTTGCATAACTGCCTTTTCAAATGTTTTAATACTGGCAGTTTTAAGGTGATGGTGGAAAAAATTAGATTTTACTTTTAAGTCTGTGTGTTTAAATTCCTCTTGGTCTATGATTTTTTCATCTAAATTAGTATTTAAAAAATATTTTTTTAGGCATAATTTTCTAGTGTATCTATTCAGATCTAAGTATGTTTCAAATTTACTTAAATTACAACTCGGAGCAAATTTAAAACCCTTTTCTAAAACCTTTTTGTGATCCTCATTTAAAATTTTATCAGAAAGGTTAAAAATCTTAATTGGGACAGGTAGTATCCTAGATACCTGTTTTGGTAGGTTTTTTAATTTTCTCTTAATCTCCTTATTTTTCCTTCCTCCTCTTGTTCCCCTTCTTCTGAATCCCTCCTCCTCTTCAGGGGTGACTTGGGGACTCTTGACCACTGATTTAATCTGTGGGGGGTCCCTAAAACAATATCCTCATCGACAGATCTTAATGGTTCATATCTATTACCATATCGGGGTCTCTCTCTTCTTGTCTTTGTCATAATATGTTCTATGATTTTTCTGTTTTTATATCCTCATCGACAGATCTTACTGGTTCATATCTATTACCATATCGGGGTCTCTCTCTTCTTGTCTTTGTCATAATATGTTCTATGATTTTTCTGTTTTTGGGGTGTGTTGTGGGTGTTCCTATTTTGCCTCCTAACTTCTGTCCATTTATATTAGTTTTTAGGTTCTTCCCTTCTTTGCAACCTAGTTTCCTTATTGGGATTGCTTAATATCCTAGGTCTTATCTCAGGTTGTCCCACTGAGTGTGATCTTTTTCTAGGTGTATTTGGGTCACTTTGTATGTATCCTGTTGATCTTTTCCTCCCTCTATACTTGCTTTTGTTTTTATTTGGACTTCTTCTTACCTGACCTTTTTTATAGTCTTCCGTATCCCTCTGATATTTATTTTGTTTATTCTTTAGAATATTTTGTTCTAATTTGTCTAATCTCTTACCTATGATTGTAGATAGATCCTCAAAATCTTTGGTACCTACAAATGGTTCGAGTTTATTTCTGATATCTTTAATAGCAATTTCCAATTTTTTTAGGGAAATGAATCTTTGTTCTATAATTATAGTCATCATTTGTACTGAGAAGCTTTCCAAAGCACCATTACAAATTGAGATAAACTTATCATCCTCACAATCAAAGGTGGGGAATTTACTAAACCTCAACCCTCTGGGGGTGATTTCTTCTCTTAAATATTTGTCTAGAGTGAAGATCTCCCACTGGATTTTTAACTCTCTGGTTAATAGTTTCTCAAGCTCCCCACATATAATATCTAAGTTGTCACTCTTTTTAATGATCACCAGTTCATCCTCATCTCTTTTGTTGAATTTTAAATGCATATTTCCCATCCATTTTTCACGTCTCTCAAAAATGGCCATATTGTATACAAAAAGCAGCTTCTATTACACAAGTGATTAAAACAACGAACAAAATATCAGATAGTAGTGTAATAATATGAGCGCTAGGACATGTAGCTGTGAACACAGTTGGATTAATCACAAAAGATTCCACCAACAGTAAAAGAAATATTATAATACAAAGATAAAGTGCTCAGCGCAAAATTGGAGTAATGTAAATGCTCTAACTCCCAGAGCTTGACACCACCATGTGTGTTACACAGGTGAATTATAGTTATACCTGAATACAGTATAATTCCTTCTCCAATAATGGAGGCAACAGAAACACATTGCATTTAAAGTGAAATTACCTGAGCCAGTTTCGATATAAGAGGCTCAGAAAAATGTGAGTTGGACCATACAGAGTTTTAAATTGAACCTTTTTTTTATAACAGTGTTATCCTATGAGTTCTCCTTTTTATACCATACAGGAATACCTGTTTCTGTTTTTTATTTGGACTTCTTCTTACCTGACCATAAAAACAGAAACAGGTATTCCTGTATGGTATAAAAAGGAGGGGCGGAAGTTTTCTGGACGTATGGGGCAAGCACTCCTCATATATCCTTTTCTACCACCGTACAGGCATATACCCTCTTTTCTCCTATATTGTGTTTCTGCCTCTGACAGTCTACTGACTCCCAATTGCATCAGTTCGGGTTCGGACTGTACAGGGAGGTCAGGAACAATAGGTCTGAAGAAACGAGGTGCTAATGACATAGCCATATGTCTAGTTCTATTTCTGGTAGTTTCTCTGGTTCTAAGTCAATTATAACTTTGCATGACAAATGTGATAAACTTGTTTAATTTTTTAGGGAGATCTTTGGCAGCAATCTCGTCCAGAATTGCTTTGGATAATCCTTTTTTAAATGCAGAGATTAATCTGCTATTAGTCAAGTCTACCTCAGAAGCCAAGGTGCGAAATTCTGTGGCATAATCTGAGATAGACCGGTTACCTTGTTTGATATGTATTAGGGCAGTGGAGGCGTCATCCTCCCTGCCTAATGGTTCGAATGTCAATTTGAATTCCGTAAGGAATTCCTGGTAATTATGTGCAATACTCCTATTACTATGTAACGGATCACCTGGCACCCCGACTGGGTACCTCCGTTAAAGGATGCTCCTAGCGCTTCCTGAGGACTCCAAGCACTGCAGCAGACACCACAACCACCGAACCGGAGAAGCAAATGAATCCTCTCAAGCATATGAATGCTGTAGACAGTTGAATAGGAACCATACGAATAGGTTTACTCTCCTAGCAGTCAAACTGGAACAGCATACAATAAATCCTTCCCCCAATAATGAGACGACACTTCACTTTGAGGGTTAAGCAGGAACTCCCTGTACTGTCACATACAGTCTCTTTTATTCCCAATCCACAAACATAGTACAGCCCACAGGGCGTTACAAAACAACCAATCAATCCATACAATACACCCAGACACTCCCACACAAAATCCTCCCCTCTGGCTGTGATATGATTACTGAACACAATGGGTAATCTAATTATCACAGCCAGAGAAATACAGTTTCATAAAACACATCACAGGGACCCCAAAACATGCAATAACCCCATAAATATCATTGGAACTGGGGGATCTGGGTGAACCACATATCCAAAATTCACCCAGATCCGTTCAGTACTTTGGAAAATACAGTTTAATGCAGATTCTGCAGAACATATACAGGCTAAATAAAAAACAATCACTGTATAATGTGTCCCCTGCTGTATAGTCCAAAACCACCGCACGATGTCTCTGTGCAACAAATACTGGCGAGATGGCACCGTGTTGAAAAGTCCACACAGTGTCTGTGAGTTAAAATGGCCGCCATCCATTGTTCTCACCATGTGCTTCTGATACAGGAAATGGTGGCCACCCAGTAACTCCACAGTATGTCCCCAGATGGTTCTTAAAAGGGCTAGCAGCAGCACAACACAAATCCATTATGCCCAAATCATGTCTTTAAAGGGCAATACATCCCAGGGGCCATAGTCACATGGCAGGAAGCTGGCAACCAGGCTTCTCCAGTGCATAGTGGTGAGGTTGGTTCCGCCACACTGTCCCATAACGGATTAGCCCAAGCTAAGGCTTTACCTTTAAGTTGGTTCATTAGGTAACCAATCTTAGCTCTATCTGAGGGAAAAGATCCCGGTGAGACCTCAAAGTGGTACTCAATTTGATTCAGAAATCCCCAGCATTCTTGAATATTACCATCAAAATGCGGGGGAGGAGATAGGGAGATAGTAGGTGCCTTATGTACTATAGGTGGAGGTACTTTAGGCAGAGGCGTCATACACCCTGTTCCAAATTATTATGCAATTTCTATTTAAGTGTCACAAAGATTAAATATTTTGTTTTTCAGTTTAACTCATGGATGGCATTGTGTCTCAGGGCTCTTTTGATCACTGAAAACAATCTCAGAAACCTGTGATAATTAGATTGCCAGGTGAGCCCAATTTAAGGAAAAACTACTAAAGGAGGGTGTTCCACATTCTTAACCCCTTAAGGACTGGACTGTTTTTGCGATGTTGTACATTTGCGACCAGGCATATTTTTACACTTTTGTGGTGTTTGTGTTTGGCTGTAATTTTCCGCTTTCTCATTTACTGTTCCCATACAAATTATATATTGTTTTTTTCAGGACAAAAGGGGCTTTCTTTACATACCATTATTTATATAATCTCATGTATTTTAATGTAAAAAAAATAAAAAAATATGATGAAAAATTGAAAAAAATACATGTTTTTTGACTTTTACTTGAAAAATCTTTTACTCATCTACAAAAGCGAATGAAAAAAACTGCTAAATAGAATCAAAATTTTGTCCTGAGTTTAAAAATACCTAGTGTTTACGTGCTTTTTTGCTTTTTTTTGCATGTTATAGGGCTATAGGTACAAGTAGGATATTGCAGTTTCAAAACATACATTTTTTAAATTTATCAATAGTGACATTGTAACACTATTATCTGTCATAAATCTCTGAATAACACCCACATGTACATATTTTTTTTAAAGTAGACAACCCAGGGTATTCAATATGGGGTATGTCCAGTCTTTTTTAGTAGCCACTTAGTCGAAAACACTGGCCAAAGTAAGCATTCATATTTGTTTGTGTGTGAAAAAGTAAAAAAACTAAATTGAACGCTAATTTTGGCCAGTGTTTGTGACCAAGTGGTTACTAAAAAAGACTGGACATACCCCATTTGCAATACCTTGGGTTGTCTTCTTTTGCAAATGGTATGCCATCATGGGGGTAATTCTCATTCCTGGGCTACCATACGCTCTCAAAGGCAACGTAACCAACCTGGCCATTTTCAATGTAAAATATTTGACCCATATATTTGACCTTGTAACTTTCAAAAATGCTATAAAACCTGTACATGGGGGGTACTGTTTTACTCGGGGAGACATCGCTGAACACAAATATTAGTGTTTAAAAACTGGAAAACGTATCACAACAATTATATCATCAGTAAAAGTGCTGTTTGTGTGTGAAAAATGCAAAAAAAGTAACTTTCACTGACAATATCATCACTTTGATATGTTTTACTGTTTTGAATCACTAATATTTGTGTTCAGCGAAGTCTCCCGAGTAAAACAGTACCCCCCATGTACAGGTTTTAGGGTGTCGTAGAACGTTACAGGGTAAAATACAGTGCTAACAAATTAAATTCTCTGGAATTTCGGCCTGGGTTGGCAGGCAGGTCCCTCAAATTGCAATCAATAAAATTACTGAATTATGTAAAAATATGACATAAATACGCACATAGAATTTAAATATATATGCATATTTATATATTTGAAGTCTACGTGTATATTTATATAATTATTTATGTAATTTTGTATATGGACATATGTATATTTTGTATTATTTTTATTTATATATACATAGATATATATACAAATTCATTCTAAGTGTATTTTGATATAAATATATATATATATTAATTTTAAAATACAGTTAGAATAAAATTTCCTATAGATATATAATTTTTTTAAAATTTTTATTATTATTTAAAAAAAAATTTCATTTAAATTACTTATTATTTATATTTTATAATAATATATATATACAATATATATAGTTATTATATATATTATATATATATATGTGTGTAATTTAATTATAAGTATATTTTTATATTAATATAAGTACATATTAATATAAAAATACACTTAGTATGGCATCATATATATGATATATAGACATATATTATATAGATATAATATATGTCTATATATCATATATACACATATATAATTATTATTATTTTTTTATTAACACTAACTTTATTAATTTTTTAGATTTTACACTAGCAGGGAGACTACCTGTCAGCACAGACAGTCCGCCTGCAGGCAGACACTAGGACACCTATTGTGACCATGTGATCGCTGTGTTAAGCGATCACATGGCCCCAGGGGTCCTAATTCAGTGTGGGGAGACTGTCTGGGCAGCAGGCAGTCTCCCCACAACCGGAGCAACGCTGATCGCCGCCGGGGGAACGACGGCGATCAGGTAAGTAACTAAGACCGTTAGGACGGTTCAGGACCGTCATCGGTCGGCAACGCAAAAATGCCAATGACGGTCCTGAACCGTCCTAGGTCGTGAAGGGGTTAAGCAGAGCACCATTTTCATGCAATATGGGGAAGAAAAATGATCTCTCTGCTGCCGAAAAGAGTGAAATAGTTCAAAGCCTTGGACGAGGTATGAAAACATTAGATATTTCACGAAAACTTAAGAGTGATCATCGCACTATTAAGAGATTTGTGGCTGATTCAGAGCACAGACGGGTTCGTGCAGATAAATGCACATTGAGGAAGATTTCTGCCAGATCCTTGCATCGGATCAAGAGAGCAGCTGCTAAAATACCATTACATAGCAGCAAACAGATATTTGAAGCTGCTGGTGCCTCTGGAGTCCCATGGACATCAAGGTGTAGAGTCCTCCAGAGTCTTGCAACTGCGCATAAACCTTCTATTCACCCACCACTAACCAATGCTCACAAGCAGAAACGGCTGCATTGGGCAGAAAAATACATGAAGACTAATTTTTAAACAGTCCTGTTCATTGATGAGTGCTGTGCAACCCTGGATGGTCCAGATGGATGGCGTAGTAAATGGTTGGTGGACGGTCACCGTTCCAACAAGGCTGCAATATCAGCAAGGCGGTGGTGGAGTCATGTTTTGGGCCGGAATCATGTGAAGAGAGCTTGTCGGCCCCTTTGAGGTTCCCAAAGGTGTAAAGATGACCTCTGCAAAGTATGTGGAGTTTCTGACTGACCACTTTCTTCCCTGGTACAGAAGGAAGAACTATGCTTTCCGTGATAAAATCATCTACATACATGACAATGCACCATCTCATGCTGCAAAGAATACCTCTGCATCAATGGCTGCTATGGGGATAAAAGGAGAGAAAGTCATGGTGTGGCCTCCATCCTCCCCTGACCTCAATCCTATTGAGAACCTTTGGAGCATCCTCAAGCAAAAGATCTATGAGGGTGGGAGGCAGCTTACATCCAAACAGCAGCTCTGGGAGGCTATTCTGACATCTTGCAAACAAATTCAAGCAGAAACTGTCCAAATACTCACAATTCCAATGGATGCAAGACTTGTGAAGCTGCTATCAAATAAGGGGTCCTATGTTAAAATGTAACGTGACCTGTTAAAATGTTTAAAAAGTTAAACTGTTGTTATAAGTTTGATTGAAATAGCTTTTGATTTCAGTAAATATGCTGCAAACACAACAAATAACAATTTTCAGTTCTTTACAACCTATAAAGTGTTTTGAAACTTACTGTGCGTAATAACTTGGAACAGTGCATTGCAAGTTTTTTATGTTTAAAAAAAATACTGTTATCATTAAGAGGTTTGTTCAATAACATTTGAATTGTACTCTTAATAGTTGATAACATAAGAATTATGCTGACTGTTATTTACATCAATTATTTAGGTAAATGAAAAAAATATAATTTGCATAATAATTTGGAACAGGGTGTAGTTGGAGAAACCTCAGGCTGTAGATGCGCTGTTCGGGTACGAAGTGTACTGAAAGCCTGGTCAAAGTGATCCATTCGATGGTCATTCTCCTCTAGCTTTCTCTCGCAAGCTGCTATGTGCTGACACAATTCTACAGGATCTATGGTCCTGTCGTAATGTCAGGATTACAAGTTGATCCAGCACGTAGAACTGTATCACACCTAGGACTAACAGGTAACGTCTTACAGGCCTTAAAATGGCCAGACTTAACGTACCACAGAATAGTCAGAATACTTGTTGATGTTGGGACACAGAATGAGACACAACGATAAGGGAAAGCCAAAAGTCAAGGATACCAGAATACAGGGAAGTCAAACGAAGCCAAAGTCAATAACCAGAAATAAAAGCTCAGAAAAACACTCTCGGACAACCCCTAGGGAAACAACGACAGGGCAATGAGGGAAAGTAAAAATGTGTTTAAATAAGCCTTTTACACTTCTGATTGGCTGAAATCAGCCTTTGACCCCAGAACGTACGTGGGCGGACATGGGGCTATAATTTGGCGTGGATACCCAGCAGCCGACGTCCACCAACATGTTGCAGAAGTCAGGTAGACTGAGCTGTAAAATGTATTATATTGATAATATCATCGGTGACAGGGCAGTTTTTTTGTGAAAAATGCAAAAAAACAAAAATAAATGCCAAGTTTTGTTACTAAGTGGCTACTAAAAAAGACTGGACATACCAAATTTTGAATACCCTGAGTTGTCTACTTTTACAAATGGTATGCCATGATATGGTTAATTAGGCCCAGCAAACTAATCTGGCAAATTTCAATGTGCAAACATTCAAAAGGGGAAAGCCCTACATTTGACCCCTGTAAGTCAAAAAAAACCTTAAAACTGTACATTAGTGGCACTGTTGTACTCGTGAGACATTTCTGAATACAAATAGGTGTATTTTATTTCAGTAAAAGCCAAGTAAATGACATTCACAGTTAAAATGTCATGCAGAATTTGAAAATTAACAAAATTTCCCATACCTTTTTTTAGATTTTATTCTTATTAAATTATGTTTCGTATAGAAATATTTCATGTAAAATGAAAGCCCTGTTTTTCCTGAGCAAAATTATTTATAAGTGTGGGTGCACCTAACATGAAAGAAGTGAATTACAGTATGGTATAACAACATATAGCGCAAATTCCAGGTTTTGTTTACATTTTGTTTTAATCACAACTTGTACAATTGGCTCAGCCCTTAAATACTTCCTAAGGGAAAAAAACAAACAAAAAAAAAAGCAACAAACGTGTATGAACCTTCCCATGGCTGTCTACAGACACAGAGACCCGGAAGGTACACTATGTCACACAGTAACGTTACAGCCACCAGTACAGGGGAGACATCAACAGAGCGAGGCAGGTGAGCGGAGATAGAGGCTTGCTGCACTCAGCCGCTCGTCACAGCGCCACCCGTGGCTCGGAGGTACAAAATTCATGCTGACGTCTCAACGAGTTATCAGGAGGGGGGGCGGAGCCTTCCATTCCGAACGGTTCCGGAAACATCCGACGAGAGCCGAGCATCCCCAACCAAAATGGCGGCGGCGGCTGTGGTGGAGGTGATGATGATGGGTCGGCAGTGAGTGACTCTGCTTGTGGCCGCCGCAGACACCAGTGCCGAGCGGGGACTCGCCGGGCTCTCTCTAGTTTTCGTTTTAATTTTTTTTATTTTCTCCCCCGAGGTGTTTTACCACAGAGGAAGCCCCCCCGCCCCCCCCCGGGTGTATCTAACCGTCTGTCTCCGGGCCTCGCAGCTCCACAGACACCGGCTGGCACTCAGCCGCACTCAGCGCCATCCATGCTCAGGAAGCGGCGGCCCTGTATGAACGATGTGTGAGATCTGCACGGACCTGGTGGAGGTGTTAAACGAGAGTAAGTCCCGGCTCGGACCGGCCCGGGGAGGGGTCCTGGAGGGAGGGAGGGAGGGAGGAGGGGGAGACCCAGTCCCCGGCATGATGGAAGGAGAGAGCCAGCAGGGCAGCGCTAGGCCGCGGGCGAGCGGTCCTCACCCTGCAACAGGCCCTGCCAGACCAGGGACAGCCTGGACACCCGATATCGCCGATTAAACTACATCTCCCATGATGCTCAGTCATCCAGAATGCCGACTGAGCATCATGGGAATCGTAGTTTCATAAAAAAAACAACCAACCACCAGTTCTGAGGCTCCAAGGTTAGCCATCGCAGGCAGAGGCAGGCTAGCTGCAGATTCCGCATGACAGCTCTGCTGGGAGAGGACACTCAGAGGGTGACAGTGCAGGGCCCCATCAATGCACCCAAATTAAAACAGACACCCACCACCCCCTATTCCTGGCTAATACCAATGGGGGCACACTGAGGACATATTTCAAGAGGTCCCAATTTTATTTATTACAATTTTGGATGTTCACCCCAATGGGTTGTTTGGTTGACAAGAACATTGACCTTTGAGTGTGGTTATAATGTTTATAAAATGGCATTTGTGTTATGAGATTGATTACATGGTGTGTGTGTATATATGTAAAGTTAAGAAAATGTAAAATGGAGCTGGGCAATGCAGGCTGTGGGATACATGGATTATATGACAATGTTGCAGCTTTGATCAATATTGTAGTGTGTTTTTTTTTTTTTTTTTTGTGTGAGTCGAGCACAGTTAAGAGAGCAATCCTGCTTGATTTTAATATATATAAAAATTTATATAGATAGCTCTAACTTTCCACTTGTGCACTAGCCATGAGCTGTGAAAATGCAGCCCTGCTGAGCGTATCAGAAACCCTCCAGGCTTTTCAGTGTCAAGTAGGCCTGTCTAGTAGCATAGGACTGATACTGATCCCTTTGTAATAGTGAGCTTTGTATGATGAGTTGTATCTTTTATTTGTGCATGTATAACATGGAAGAAATATAGAATTGTTACTATAAAGCTTTGTTAGAGGTGTACATGTACAGTCTGTAATCTAACGAGTTTATCTGTAGATAATGCAAAACAACATGGCTATTGCTAAACCATGGATTGCTGGAAATCACTAGAAAATTGAAAATTTTCAGACTATCAGAATTTGGAGGGGGGGACTGATTAAGCTGTTTTTCTAACTGGTATGTTATGACCCTATTATGTATCTATATGAAAAGACATGTAGATTTCTTTTTAATGCTGTTTGTGTTTTTGGCTGCATAGCTCCCAGCATATAAATTGAGCCTGAGTAGGACCCAACACTATTCAGTTTAGAGGGAAGCATTTTGGGACAGACAGGAAAGAATATCTCAGTTCAGTAACCAAATGAATGTCTGTGCACTAGCTATTTGATTTACGACTCAATATATTTATAATAAATAGACCTATGTGTTTTACACATGTAAACATTACATGTATATGAAATTAGTAGAATATTAAAACAGGATAACAGTCCATTCTTTCTCTGGTATTTAATCTGTTGCCATATTGCAGAATTATTAAAATCATGGTAAAAAAATCTACTAGCTGCTTAAGTATTATCTGTTATAAAATGCTTACAAACATTCACATCTAATGGATTACACTACTGTAAATAAATGTTTGTATGAGGTTTTCAGTAGATGTAATTATTGAAATAATCCCTGGTATATTTAATGTTGCAATTAAAAATTAAATAAGGTAGGCACACTCACTATGAAATATATGCAAGCTCCCAAGTGGAGCTCTATGAAAATACAATATTGTGCTCACTCACTTAAGGCTTTATCCCCAAAAGCCCAAATACATATAAATAACAATGGAGTAAGAACAACCATCAATAGTAATAAAACAATCTTTAAGTGGGTATACTCTATAAAAATATCACATAACGTAAAGATCCAAAATATAGGATCATATCACGCTATACAGCAATGATCAGAAAAATTCTGAATATATATGTATGTATGCCAAAAGCTTCTTATATGAATAACAGTCTCAATATACAAAAAAATCGAGAAATTAAATAAGTCTAATCCAACCCCACAAACATAGACATAAATATATAAAAATAAGCATACCAGACCTAGTGAGAAGCAGGGACAGAGTCAGTCACAAAAACACCTCCAACGTTTTGGCAAAAATGCCTTTTATCAAGGGAGCCTTTGTATATTTATGTCTGTTTGTGGGGTTGGATTAGACTGTTATTTCATTTCTCTATTTTTTGTATATTGAGACTCTGTTACTCATATAAGATGCTTTTGGTGTGCGTACATACATATTCAGAATTTTTCTGATCATTGCTGTATAGCGTGATATGATCCTATATTTTGGATCTTTATGTTATGTGATATTTTTATAGAGTATACCCACTTAATAAAGATTGTTTTATTACTATTGATGGTTGTGCTCCTTACTCCATATTTAATGTTGCAAACATCTTTTGACATTTAATATTTGAGTATTCGCAATTTTGGAAAGTAGTTTTTAAAAGGTTTTGCTCGTGGCATTTAAGGGATGAAAAGTGAGGATATGCCTAAGTTGTTTTGTGCTAAAATGGTTTACTTAACTACAAAGCAATGGGGAATTCTTTCAAGCTTTTGACTCCTGCTACATCAGCTTCTTATACAATCCTCCCTTCGTTCATTGTCCTTTTGTAATTAGTTTGCTGAATCTTTAGTGGTTTCCTGTCACCTGACATTAGTTTTTGGTTGCATATTGACCAGGTTTTTGACGTGCATATTAGTAGCCGTTCCTGTTCTTCATTGTTTGAAATCTATTCTATGATCATAAGTAAGAGAGGCATGTTTCCATATGCTGTAATAAGACTAAACATTGTGGTGTTTATATTTATTTTATTGATCACATCTACTTTGCCTCTCATATTTGCATGACTGTAATTTAGAGCTATAATTCAGTACACCGATTAATTCCTTGCCATTCAAATAGTTTTGTTTGCTAAATATTTTTTATCTCTATCTCATCTGGGACCAAAATCATCCAAAATACATTAATGTACCATGGCCACCTCTGTGTTTTAAAAATGGTGCATGGAGCCTGTATGTATGTTGCACATACAAAATTGAACCGCTTTGTTTGCAGAGGTGTAATTCTATATCTGGAAATGTCCTCTGGTCGTTACTAGCCAGCCTATCTTGTTTTGGCTCTCATATGTCAGTTCTGTGCTTGGTTATATGCACAGAAGGGCATTTGTTGGCTAAGAGCACTCAGCTGACTCAACAAATGAATTGCCGACAGGATTGGAGTATGGCCTTTGCAGTTCTGCATGAGCCAGATGCACTTCACCGGCCATTAGAGGACCCTCTGTGTGACATGGAACCAAGTAAGATGACAAATCGTTGCAAAAAGTTTTTTCTAATCGCTTGGGAAGATGCCCAAGGTACTTTTCACATCATAACCACTACAGCCCATGGTTTGCTTGAAGTGTGACTTTAATTACTTCGGCTGTTTTTCACTGTTGTGCTGTTCTCTACTAACCATTTTACAAAATTTGCAGCCCCCTCCTTCCTTTGCTCAAGAGTGGGTGTGACAAGACTGAGGGCTCTGGGCACATTTAGTAGTTACCTCTCTTCATTCCCCTATAGGTATCTTGATGATAGTTGTTGCTGCTGCTTTGTGTCCTAATCTATTTGTGCCATCTTCCACAGTGTAACATGTGGTATGGTGGGTTTACCTGATGTTTAGATCCAGTTCAGACCAGAGGAGTGAAAAAGCATACTCTTCCCTTCGCCCATATGTAGCACATGTGTCCTAGTAATACAAGTCCACTGGTCTCTGGGAGTATTTATGGAATAAATTATGTGCTCAGTTTGCTGAGCCAAGGTGACATCTGATTGCCATTATGGTTTAAGAAGGATTTTGTCCCCCTCTTTTTGTGGCATAATTGGAAAAGGCCACAACAGCTTAAAATAATGGGTATTGAGGTTGAACCAGTAGAATTTAGTCATTTATTTATTTTTTCCCTTTTTTCAGCCTAGACTAGTATGTAACTGTGAGCACTAGTGTACCATTCACAATCTCTTTCCTCATAGAACAGGGCTGTGTATTACTAATGGCAGAGTCAAGTATCAAACATGTGCAGTTCACAGCTTGTCTCTCTTCAGGGAGAAGAAACAACTTTTCCTATGGTGCATGCACAAAGTGGGCAAAGCTGATATGAGAAAATCCAGAATGAATTGTTTTGGGTGCCTAAATGACCGTTCTAGTGGGTTGTCCTACGGCAGCAGCAATTATCACAACCATTCTAAGCGACTCTCAGAAATAAGTGGGATCGTGGAAATCTACGGAAGGAACTGAAAAACACAACACATTAAGAAATGAACAGCATTTTTCTGTCATTGAAGTATGTTGTGGTTAAAAAAGGTCTGGAACCACTGTTCTAACTAATCCCAGGGCTCTATTTAGTGAGCAAGTAGTAGTAGACTAGACATAGTATGGGGATAGAGAGTATTTCTATCACTATTCTCTTTTGTGAAAGTTAGTGGTGGCTTATTTTTTTTTTTAATTTTTTTTTTGTATATAGTGGTTTTTTTACAAGTATATTTGTGGGAACAAACCATTTCCACTGAAAACTTCTGCAAATGGGGCATTTTCATGTGTCTTCGTAGACCTTCGCCATGTTTTTTTTGCTGATTGAACATACATTGTTTATGCCTAATGTGAGTGACTCATTGTTGAATAACTCTATTACATGTCTTTTCTTTGATATTTTAAGCTGACTTTTTTTTTTATTACTGGTAAGGGATTTTCATGTAGTGGTTTATTTATTTATTTTTAATTTTTTTTTTTTTTTACTTTTTAAGTTTCGTTGAAATTTTATTTTTGCCTCTTTCCAAGTATTTTTATTTATCCTTGTTTGCTGCATGTACCCAGAGTCTGCAGAAAGAAGGGAGTGACTGGAATGTCTATGCCAGTCCTGATCCTGCTATTTTTATTGATATTACCCATAGATCCTTGTGTAAGTGTGGCTATAACTTTTACATTTTTTTTTTAATATTTTTTTTTATATTACTTTCCTCAGCACGTGGGGACAAGGGTGAGAAGAAGAGACGTTGTCCTTCTGTTCTCCTTGTATAGTAACCACAGCGCATATGCTGTGATTGCTATGGTAACTCCCCAGTTGACGCTGCTATAAAATTGTCCCACAAGCAGGGCAAATTAGAGATTACTGGAGGAGCGAGGGTAATGGTTATTGGTGACACTGACACTCATTTATTTTTATTAAAACTTTAAAGTTCCTTTTGGCATCCCAATGCAAACACAAGCAAGGGAATACTTAGTCTCACGTAGTAAACAGATTTTGGAAATATGTAGATTCTGCTTTCCCATTTCTTCTAGACCTTTGCTATCTTCCATAGACCATGCAGCAGAGAGCACAAGAGAAAACGACTCATGGCACAAAGAAACATGTCCCCAAGGAGACAGATCATCTGTGAGGATTGTCAACCTTACACTTGGACTCCCCAGTGCTGCTACTATTGGTTTTCTTTCTTTTTTTTTTTTTTATCGAGGCAGTTATGGTAGTGATTCGTGCAAAAGTAAGATTAGAGCGGTCAGAAAGTTGGACATTTAAAAGAAGAGAAAAATCCACTATGTTGACTAGTACAAGGTGTAAGGATGTGGATTAATACTTTTGTTATATTGTGGACTTAATCATTCTCTCTCTGGAGATATATATATATCTATATCTATCACACACATATACACAACAGGGTTGCTGGCAAGTGATCTTTTCACACAGCAGCAGTACCAAACGGCAGCATTTTCCATCCTCTCCATGAAAGCTGATACCACAAAAAGGGAAAAAAAAAAAATATCTGTTTAAGAGTTAGAACTCCTTTTTACTCATCTTCACACTGCTTAAATTCTGGCAAAACAAAAGCATCTCCAGACTCTGCCTGTCTCCCCACGACTATTCAGCATTTACATTTTACTTTTATGTATATCTTCACACAAATATTCTGGCAGCATGTCTAGAATTTTCAATGAACACCGAATGCTGGTTTTCCATATAGATGTCCTTCGTCCAGTATTCTGCCAGACATTTGAGTAATGCAACGATGTGCGTATACTGGATAGGCTTTAAGGTAAAATGTATGGGTTGTAATGCATGCCAGTGAGATCACAAAATGCCACAGCCTACTTAGATTCTCGACTCCAAAATTCAAATGATGAGTGCTGTTTTCTTTAGTTCATATGGAACATCACCTTCTGCTAGGTAGCAACTGTTTTCCTTTCATTGATTGCTTTTGATTTGGTAAGTATCTAAACCTACCTAGTTTGCCTTAATTAAGAAGGTTTTATTAATTTTGAGGATATCAATTCTGCATGAATCCCTGGAAAAGACCCACGTCAAGGCTAGGACTAAAACCATTTTTGTTCTTGTTCAGATTGCTGTAAGGAAAAAAAAAAAAAGCATGGCAGCCCTTGACCCAAATAAGCTGCCCAGACTTCTAAAAGCAAAGTATGTCTGCCTTTATAAATTGGTTCCAGTCAGGTCTGCAACAAATATGTATGTATGTATGTATGTATGTATGTATGACATGATGTGGTCCGGTACATTTCTGAGGTAAGAGGTTGAAAACCAAATAAGAAAAGTAACACAGGAGTCTGTCAAAATGTGAATTTGACTCCTCTGCAGCATCTTCATCATCCAGTCTTTCAGGACGTTATGGCAATTTGATTCAAGAGAATAATCTACAGAAAGTAAATGGACATTGCAGTTTTTTGAATATGACAATGTTTACATTGCAGGGTTTAGACTGCTCTAGTGGCTGTCTCACAGAGTCAGAGGAATCTGTAGTATTAGGATTACAGTTTTGCATTCCTATCTTTATAGTGTTCTTTTAAAGGATCACTACAGTCTGACACTATATAACCCTTAGGTCCCCCTCTCTGCTGGGTTGAAAGAGGCTAAAACCCTTACAGCAATTTACCTTAATCCAGCGCCAGGCTTCCTCAGCGCTGGTGACCTCTTGTCCCCCCTCCCCGAGTGGAGCGGAATGCGCATATGTGGCAAGAGCTGCACGCGCATTCAAACAGTCCATAGGAAAGCATTTCTCAATGGACGATTTTCGCATACAGCGTCGCAGAAGCTGCTGTCAGGAAGACAGCCACTAGAGGTTAGATTAACCCTGCAATGTAAACAAAGCAGTTTGTCTGAACCTGGGGGACCTGGCACCCAGACCACTTCATTGAGCTGAAGTGGTCTTGGTGACTATAGTGTCCCTTTAAGAAGTATCCTGTGTCATGGGGAGGAAGAGGGAAAATTCGCTATTTGCTATCAAGGGTGGGGGACAGTCCATTAGAGATCATCTCTTCAAGGTGAACATGCTTGTTTCTCAAATATTACTTAATTGCAAAGGATTTCCAGTCTGTTTTAACTTTGAGTCATGCTCTCTTCTGGTTGCTTCTGTTGCGGGAGTTCAAAAAAGTTGGGTGGAAAAAAACTGTTTGTTATCCAATGGAGCTGGTAATGTTCCTCTAAAATTGCTCCATATTGTATGACTGGCTTGTGAGTTGTGGTTCCTTATCTTGGTGAGATAATTGGGACTTTTTTCTGTTGCCAGAAGATCCTGAGTCCCTGATATTCCCTCTAAATTTCCAACTTTTCAAATTCCCTTCATATAGTCTGATATGGCAGTAGTTCCCAAACCTTTTGGGTTCAAGGCGCCCTTAATATTTCAGTCTTTTTTTCCAAGGCGCCCCAAGTGAAAATTTCTAGGTTGTTTATCTGTATTGTGCTGTGGCATTTACTGGCGCTATAGTGTAATGTACAGTGTTGGTGTTTGAAGGGGTGCTTATATACATTTATTGTGTTGGGTGTGTTTGTATGTAATGTTTGCAGGGGTGTGTCTGAATGTAATGTTCACTTTTAAATGTGGATGTACATTTGTGTGAAGTGTTTTTGAGTGAAGGGGTGTGTTTGTTTGTAATATTTGTGTTAGATTGCAGGAGTGTGCTTGTATGTTGTGCCGGTGTTTGACTGGATGTATGCACATACATACTTACACAGATATTCATGCACATTAACACGCAGATTCATATAAATACACCTACACACAAACATTGATACATGACACAGAATCACACTGACGTGTGTGTGTGTGTATGTATGTGTATATGTATGTATATGTATGTGTATATATATATATATATATATATATATATATGTGTATATGTATATACTCACACACACACTGGGACCTCCGTTTTCAAACACCTTGGTTAACATAATTTTCGGTTTACAAATGAAAATCCATTGAAAATGTATGTCTCGGTTTTCAATTTATTTTCGCAATACAGAGCGTTTCCCCAGGATGCATTGCACCTGGGAGGTTTATAGCACCGCCTCCTGCATGCTGGAGCCTGTGGGTAGCATGTGGTGTTGGAGCGGCTTTTGCATAGAGTTTTGGAGCCATTCTGGAAATTGTTTGCATTTGTTTTGGGACTTTTTGGTGCATTTCTCAAGCTGTGGAAAGGTAGGGAGCTGAGCTTCGTCATTTGCATGCCTTTTTATTGTATGTTCTGCATTGTGGGTTGGTTTCCATGCCATCTCATTTAGATTTTTTTTCTGACCTCCAGAGCGGATTAATTGGTTTTCAATGTATTCCTATGGGAAACCGCGTTTCGGTTTACAAATATTTCGCTCTAAGAAACGTCCTGGAGAACTCATTAAATTCGTAAACAGAGGTCCCATTGTATACACACAGATGCACGCACTACATGCGCACTCATACACATCTTCGTGCTCCTCTCCCCACACTCTGCGACTGTCTCCTCTCCCTTCCGCGCCATTACTCTGCATGACGCTGACATTACAGCCGACAATACAGGGGCTCGATCGCGGTCCCTGTTGAGCAGTAATGTTTCCCCGGTGCTATAATCATAGCATTGGGGAAACTTTCTGCGGCACCCCTGTGTGCCCGTCAATTTTGGAACCGCTGTGATATGGTATGGTCTATGCCTTTTTATAGGGTGGGAAACAACATCATAAGGAGCTAGTAAAAAGATGCATATTTTTTTTGAGAAATTACAAGTTTGGAGTGGGAGATTTTTACTTCCTAAATATTTGTGAAATCTCTATATAAGCCCCATTGCGCGTTATCAAAGAAGGCTATATGTTGGCATTCAGACTTATTCATTTTTTTTTTATTTTTTTTTTATTCGCTTCTGTTCTGGAGTTCATTCAGACAGGTAAAGGAAAGATTTACTTAAGGCAGTTCAAGAACTAATAAATAAATAAACAGCACGCACAAAATACAAACAAACCATAATGATGGTATTGGGGAATTTTGAGAGAAGAAATAAAGAAAAGCTCTTTAACCAGACTTTTCCTTCATAAGGAAACATGCCTTGGCCACTTTCTGGGCTCTGCTGATTAGGAACCCATTTATTTTCTCTAAGAAATTTTTTTTATTTTTTTTATTTTTATTCAGGAACAAAATAAATCATTACAGATGCCTCCAATTGGGAAACCTGTCAGAACTTACCATGGGATCCTTTATTGACTAACTCGTATGATAGGCTTGAAGATGCCTCTTTCACAGCTGTCGTTAATGATGGCTTGGGGAACCTAAAAAAGGTGATGGCTGAAGCCTGACCATTTGTGTGCTTTAGTCACATAAAATGTGACCTTATGGAGACTACTGACAGATGAGAAGATTTAGCTTGCAGACTAGACAACCCTAACTTTCCTATAATTTTACCTAACCTATGAATACCCCAATGTCTGAAAAGCCAAGAATTTTGAGGAAGAATTTAAAACTTTTTTTTTTTTCATGCGGTGAATTACAAACTGGTATGCTCTCCACAATAGCAAAACAAACCGATTATAATCAAAACAAATATCCAATGTCATGGCATACAAGAGAATGCACTTTTTAATTTTTTTTTTTTTTATAGTAGGCATGCTTATACCAGAGATTTATATAGGAGCCCTGGACATTAATAGTGATAGCAAATTATAACAAGAAAACTTAATAAAAAGGCATATTGTACCATGTCACAGCGGTTCCAAAATTGACGTGCACACAGGGGTGCCGCAGAAAGTTTCCCCGATGCACCGGGGAAACGTTACTGCTCAACAGGGACCGCGATCGAGCCCCTGTATTGTCGGCTGTAATGCAGAGAAATGGCGCGGAAGGGAGAGGAGACAGTTGCAGAGTGTGGGGAGAGGAGCACGAAGATGTGTATGAGTGCGCATGTAGTGCGTGCATCTGTGTGTATACAATGGGACCTCTGTTTACGAATTTAATACGTTCTCCAGGACGTTTCTTATAGCGAAAAATTTGTAAACTGAAACGCGGTTTCCCATAGGAATACACTGAAAACCAATTAATCCGCTCTGGAGGTCAGAAAAAAATCAAAATGAGAATTAGTGGTCAGGCTAGTGGTTAGGTATTAGAAAAGGCAAAATGGCTATCACAGTGTAGAGTAAGTCAGCTGTAACGACAGGAAATATGCAAACTATATGAACCAAGCTTGGTCATTGGAGATTGATCCTTGCTAGATCAATTGTGATATTAACAGAACCCTCCCCCACAGCGACAGAGCAATTAGAAAGATGATGAGTTAGTGCCATATTAACTCAAGACTAAACAAGTTACAAGGTTAGACTTTTTAGAACAGCTCAGTCCCCTCAAGTGCCCCTCAAATATTGGAAAAGGTTGGTAGTCCTGGGCTATGGATAAGACTGTCCTGGAGCTGGATTCATCCTATGCCCTCCTTGGGCAAAACAAAGTGCCACATCATGGAGGAAGATTGCTGGCTTCTATGGTCATAAGTGGGCAGGCTGGTGTATGCAAAGAATGCTGCGAACTGTTCTTCTGGCTCTTCCCAGACCGCAGCTGTGGACCGCCATAAGGACTGTCTCTGTGCCACTTTGATAAGTAGTGATGTGTTCTGTGCTCTCCGCAGCCATTTTAGGGTCCTCTGAGCTGCTTGAGCCTCCGAAGTGAGTCGTTGGGGCTAGTAACCACTCTTTTGTATCGGGGCAGGTGGTTATATTTTGCTCTCCAGCTTCTGCCAAAAGTCGGCAAATACTCTGTCCAGTTGTGCCATGATGTGGAGGTGGCCCACACTTGAGCCTGTGCTACTCTTGGCATCCGCCATATTGGGTGAGTCTTCCCGCCCTTTCTCCGCATGTATAGCTGCTCTTTGGGCTCTTGCTACCTCAGGGTTACCTCCCATGAGGGGGACCGGGATCACCTCAGCTGATCCAGAGGCGGGGGGGCGGGGTTTAACGGTGCTTCTGTGTGTCTTCCACAACTTCTGGGCACCTGCGGGACAGGTGAGCGGCCGCCTTTCCTGCCCGATGCGCACAAGGCCGCAAGATCCGAGTAGAGGTATTCAGGCTCCTATCGGATCGCTGATTGCTCTACATCATGCCCTTTATTGTGAGGATTAGGTTACTTGTGTTTGTCGGCCGGATCTGGCTGTACCAGTCGGTAAGGATCGATAAGCTTCAAGATTGTGTGTAAGCCAGTGTAAAACATGTTTCGACGCCGTTCTGGTCAGGCCCCACCCTAGCTCAAAGACGACGACAATTTTGGCCTTGAAGTTTATAGTAAACTGATCTTCAGGATTTTTAAATTTTTTTTTTTTGTGGATTGTTGTCTGCTTGTGTCAGGAATAGTATTTCTTCCAAAACACAGAGATCTTTGAATATATATCCTGTTGTATCCACATATTCAGAGCTTCAGGCTTCCAGCCTTGCTTCTGACCAGATAATGGAAGAGGCCAGAGGCATATATTCTGATGTGGACATTCTTGTTCAAAATAACATTTTGTACATCCTAACAGTCCTCCTACATTTCTCTCCAAATAACTTTTCCCTGGTACAATGAAAGTACAGATTTAATCTGTTATTTACCAATTGAACTTAAAGGACCACTCTAGGCACCCAGACCACTTCAGCTTAATGAAGTGGTCTGGGTGCCAGGTCCAGCTAGGGTTAACCAATTTTTTTTTATAAACATAGCATTTTCAGAGAAACTATGTTTATTAATGGGTTAAGCCTTCCCCAAAGCCTCTAGTGGCTGTCTCATTGACAGCCACTAGAGGCGCTTGCGTGCTTCTCACTGTGATTTTCACAGTGAGAGCACGCCAGCGTCCATAGGAAAGCATTGTAAATGCTTTCCTATGCGACCGGCTGAATGCGCGCGCAGCTCTTGCCGCGCGTGCGCATTCAGCCGACGGGGCGGAATGGAGGAGGATCGGAGGAGGAGAGAAGGAGAGCTCTCCGCCCAGCGCTGGAAAAAGGTAAGTGTTTACCCCTTTCCCCCTTCCAGAGCCGGGCGGTAGGGGGTCCCTGAGGGTGGGGGCACCCTCAGGGCACTATAGTGCCAGGAAAACGAGTGTGTTTTCCTGGCACTATAGTGGTCCTTTAAGACGCACTTCATTATGTTAAAATATTGCTTTTTATTCTCTCATCGAAGAACAATTTATTAAATTCTTTATTTTTCTGTACAAAAGAATGACAAGCATATATGGAGTGCCACAATAGCACGCAAATATACAACATCAAGGAGTTTGACTTGGCACGGATAGAGCTGCACATTTTTATGTTAAGGATACGTGTACACAAGCTAGGCTGGCATGTCTACATTATTATCAGCAGTGTGGAAATAATTAGACCAAAGGGGGTAGATGTGCTCAGTATTCTGTGTGATGAAGGTTGCTTAGTCAACCTGGCATGTTAGTCTGAGGATAGAACAATTTAAACCCATTCAAGAATGTTCCTTCTGTCTTGGGAAAGCTGTATTCCTTTTTGCCATCAATCAGCCAACTGATACCTTGGATGCACATTCAGCTTTCTTGGTGTTATGAGGAAAATGTCCTAAAGCTAGCAATGTTTCCAACTTCAACCAATAAATTATTTTGCCAGCTTAAGACCTGTAGATATAGTCTTTTGGATGTACCAGTATTTAATGACGTGTTTGGAAATAACTTCCACTTTCTGTCAGTCCCAAAATGTATTCGTCATGTTAAGCTGGTGTAAAAGAAAATCTACTTGTATCAAGTCAGTTAGATCACAGAATCTGTCTCTTTCCTACTCGGAGTTGTCCCCAGCATACTGAAGTTTACTCTACAAAGTTCTTTTTCTACCTACTGGACCTGTCAAGCTGGACCCAAACTTCAGTTTTTTTAGTTCCTATCATTTAGTACTGCTTCTAGCCATATGATAAAGCAAATAATTTTTCTCAGAGTTGACTTCTAGAAAGGATTAGCAGCAGTACCCATCCCCCCCACCCCCCCTTTTTTTATTTTATTTACTTTTAAGTTGCTAAGTGGTCTTACATTTTTGGGGGGGATACTTTAATTTATGATTTTATAGTGTGGTGTGGATGAGCTAAAGGAACATTATAATGCTGGGAATACAAATTAGTATTTTTAACGCAATGGTGCCCTAGTCTCCAGTTAGGTGAATGGCTGGCTGACGCTGCCAGGGTTAAAAAAGGTAGTTAACCCACTTTTTTCTTTCTTTGCAGAACAGTCTCTTCTCTGAAATTCCGCCTCTTTAAGATTATAGACATCAATGATCTCTGCTAATCCAATACTTTCCCATATGCAAGCATTGGGACGGTAGTAAACATGCACAGCAAAACTCCAGTTTGAGACCATCTGAATAAAAGTTTTACAGAAGTGCATCTAGTGACTGTCATACCTACAGCCACTAGAGGCAGGTTAACCCTGCAATGTAAACATTGTCGTTCCTGCAGAACATCAATGATTTCAACTGCAGATTTAAAAGGGAGAACACCTGGCCCCCAGATAAATGTGGTCGAAGTACTTATAGTGTTCCTATTAAGGGGTGATCCTAAATCTCTCTCTAGAGAGTCAGGGCTCTCTCTCCTCCCTGGTACACAAAGAGGAGGTTATGACCGTGATTGACAAGGAGCAAAGCTGTATGGACTCTTTTCCTGGATAGAGGTAAATAATGTGGTAAGGCTAGTGGCTTTGAGCAATGAAGGCAGGCGTAGAGGAAGATGTGGTCTTCCTGCTCTTCTTGCTCTGCTCCTTCGCGCTCTCTGCGGTGATGCCGGGAGCCAGAGCAGGATGTCTCTCTGACATCACCAAAACTGTGCACGTGGGAGCAGCGCAAGAAGAGCAGAAAGATGACCACAGTCACACTGGACATTAAAAAAACAAAATGCACTCCAGCTTACCTAGGGAGATTAAGTGGACATAAATTGAATTAAAACAAATCGTAACTTACGTGTGAGTCAAATCAGTGAGCATCTGTTTAGGTGACCGGCCCCCCCTCTGATCATTCACCAGTTGACCTTGCCTCTATGCCTGAGATAATCAGTCTTGCCCAGCAAAGCTAATGGAGTCAGACAAACAGTGATACTTAGCTGAGGCAGCAGCAAAGAAAGAGGAAGAGGAGGAGGAGGATTCAGGAGAGGATATGAGAGAAGGACTGTTCCTATTGGTGGGAAGTTGGTGATGTAATGTTAACCCTGTGAGGGTAGTTATGCATGTTTTCTTTTTCCTATACAAATAAACACCTTAGCTTTTTCTTTGCTGCTGAGGAAATAAAAGAAAGAGAAGCCTAATATGAGCCTCCGTGTCCTTTAATAAAATTACCAATGCTATCAAACGTCTTAAAGTGGAGGATAAGGCTGCTTCACCATTGCGAGGACCTGAAGGTATAACAAAGAACCTTAAGGATTTTCAGAATTTTTGCATGACCAGCAGTCGTGCATTGGACGATCCACTCCCTGAAGTCTAATTCATGAACTTTTTTGTCTTCTGGTTAGAAGGGAAGGGAAAGAAGTATGGTAGTATAACTTCTTGGCAATATGAAAGTTTGAGATGATTTTTGGAAGCAAATCTTCTCTAGGCTTTTTAAAACCTATTGTGGAAGACAAGAGTATGAGAATGTTCACTTAAAGGCTTGGCGTTCTGAAATGTGTTTTGCTGTTGAAATGGCGACCAAAAACACAGCCTTGTGAGTTAGGTGTTGCTTTTTAGTCTGACATTAGAGCAAATGGAGGTAATATTAAGGTGTCTAAGACCAGAGGTACATTCCAAGGAAGAGTTGAGTTCCTTATTGATGGATGGATTTTAAATTGCCTTAAAGAATCTTGCTATTAAGGGATAGTGAAATATTGCAAAGGGGTGACACTGCTGACAATTGAACCTTTAGTGTGCTGAGGCGAAGGCCTTTGTTTAGGCCTGCCTGAAGAAATTCCAGAACCTGTAGATGTGTGGGATCAAATGATTTCTCCATAGCCCAGTATTTGTAGGTGTTGCAAATGTGATAATTGCATGAGGAGGTAGAAGGTTTTCTTGCCTTAGAGTATCAGTGACAGATGCTGATTGACCCTATTTGAAAATCCACACCTCCGAGTGTCAGCTGGAGCGGTTGGGATGGGTTGCTGGTCCTTAAATCAGAAGGGCTGTTCTTAAAGGACCACTATAGTGCCAGGAGAAAAAAAAACTTGTTTTCCTGGCTCTATAGGCTCTATAAGTCCCCACCCTCAGGGACCTACTCCTGCCGGGCTGAATGGGGAGGAAGGGGTTAAGTTCTTACCTTTCTCCAGCGACAGGCTTCCTCGGCGCTGGGGCTCCCCTCTTCCGACGTCATCCGCTGAATGCGCATGCACGGCAAGAGCAGCGCGCATTCAGTCAATGCTTTCCTATGGACGCTGATATCTTCTCACTGTGAAAATCACATTGAGAAGCGCGGAAGCACCTCTAGTGGCTGTCAATGAGACAGCCACTAGAGGCTGGATTAACCCTAACGTAAAAATTGCAGTTTCTCCGAAACAAAATTGAAAAACAGTCTAATCATTAAGGGGTTAACAGGGCAGAAGATAAATATCTAAATTAAACAGATTGTACAATAGAAGTTGTTTAAACTTTGTATCTCTTTGAAGTAAATGCTCAGGGAGATTATTTTTCTTTACACCAATTCCACTCCATTCAGCTAAAGATGTTTTGGTGCGTATAGTGTCCCTTAAAATCTTTTGCATGCATGTGCGCATGGCATTTGTCTGTTAGATGCCCACGTAGGCTCGCTCATCGTGGGGCAACAGTCAGAAGAACACCTGAAGTGTAAATGAGAGGTATTTTATGTCTTTTGCGTTCACCCCCAGTAAATGCTATAATAGTGTTTATTGGGGTGAAGGAGCGAGGAATAGTCTCATCTCTGAAAGTGAGTTTCTTTTTAAGTTTGACATTGTTTAGTAGATTTATTTTTAATTATCAATCCGAATAGTACAATTCACCCTCTAGTACTACTTTATTAGTTTCATTTTACATGTATGTCAAAGAAGATAACTTACATTGCTTTAAAGGGGAACAGTCCCTTTTCTGTAATATATATAGATATATATAGATATATATAGATATATATAGATATATATAGATAGATAGATATCTATAGATATAGATAGATATCTATAGATATAGATAGATAGATATCTATAGATATAGATAGATAGATATATCTATAGATATATATATATATCTCATATATCATTGAATAAAACACTGGAAATATCCTATAGTTTAAAGGGACATTATAGTCACCTGAACAACTTTAGCTTAATGAAGCAGTTTTGGTGTATAGAACATGCCCCTGCAGCCTCACTGCTCAATCCTCTGCCATTTAGGAGTTAAATCCCTTTGTTTATGAACCCTAGTCACACCTCCCTGCATGTGACTTGCACAGCCTTCCATAAACACTTCCTGTAAAGAGAGCCCTATTTAGGCTTTCTTTATTGCAAGTTCTGTTTAATTAAGATTTTCTTATCCCCTGCTATGTTAATAGCTTGCTAGACCCTGCAAGAGCCTCCTGTATGTGATTAAAGTTCAATTTAGAGATTGAGATACAATTATTTAAGGTAAATTACATCTGTTAGAAAGTGAAACCAGTTTTTTTCCATGCAGGTTCTGTCAATCATAGCCAGGGGAGGTGTGGCTAGGGCTGCATAAACAGAAACAAAGTGATTTAACTCCTAAATGACAGTGAATTGAGCAGTGAAATTGCAGGGGAATGATCTATACACTAAAACTGATTTATTTAGGTGACTATACTTTTCCTTTAACCGTTTTTCATGGCTGTTTTTATTTTATTTTTTTTAAATTAGTTAAGATTTAGAGAATTACATCATAAATGTGAAATCAACAGAAATGAAGAGGATAAATAAAATATTTGTTTTCGTTTCTCCTCTTTTTCTGCTTTTTTAATTTATTTTACTTCTTTATTTGTTTTTCCATACAAAAAGACAAATTCATCAAGGGTCTCAGCCGTACACTTAACCATCATAAAAAAAGACAATCCACCATGAAATACAACACTTACATTACTTACAACACCTTTGGGGATTTTTGTGAAGGGGCTCCTACCAATAATATTTACGAAAAATGCCTTTTTTTTGTGAGCATTTTGTTCAGGTATTTCTTCCATTTTTCCTAACCAATACTTGCCGAACTCCTGATTTTTTTTTTTATGGTTTGGCTTAAAAATTAAATATTCCAATTTTAATTGATATAAAACTTATTTTTAAATGCTCATATATAAACTACTCTGTATATATGTGTATGTATGTATGTATGTGTATATATACACAATTCTCTTTAAATTGTAATAGTGCATTTTCTGGACCTCTGAGAATTAGTTTTCTTATAATTCCTAGCATATAGGTTTAGTGACATGCCCGGTGTTGGTAGTGTTGTGGCTGGTCTGTTAGGGTGTGTTGTACTCCAGGTGTGCGGGTGGTAAATTTGTGATTCAGGCTAGTACAGGTGTGTGGTTCTGGATGCCTGTGTGTACTTGCTAGTGGAACTTAGTGGATTTCGGCAAGTGTGTAAGGTGCTCCGGTGTGCGATGTACCCTGTGCGGCATCTGGTTTGTCCCCTTTAACCCTCGGGATGATGGGGGTGGGCGGAGTGGCGTTAATCTACGGGAAGCGCCTGTTACCTATCTTGTGTTGCTGTCGTGTAGGTGTGGGTACCTCAATATTGTATGTACAAAAGAGTGTAACAGAATAAACCAACAAACCTGTCAAAGAAAAATTAAGCAAGGAAAAAATTTAAGCGTGGGAGCATCGAGGCTCTTATGCGGTTCAACATGAAACCGGGGAGTTGCAGTGGTGCCATTCATATGGGAAAATAGTCACAGGAGTGTGTGATTACCCCTTCTCTCACGAGGACCGGTTCCTCATTTTTGCAGTCACCGCTATGTCGTGAGTATTGCTCCTGGTTTCAGTCCCTACGTGGGGTCAGGTGGTAGGTGTGCCGGTGGCTCATCCATTGACTGTCCGTGGGTGGAGCAGTCTTCCGGTTCCCAGCTCTCTGGTTGGCTTGCGGTTACGGAGGTGTGTTGTGGGTTTGTAGTCCCAGTGCCCTCATGAAGGTGGGCGCTCCAGTTGGGGATGTGAGATGATGTGCAGTCCCATTTTGATGGACGAGTAGTGCGCCGGTGTTCCCCCACCTGTAAGCTATGCCAGCTTTGCGCAGTGCCGTTGTCACAGGTTCGAATGTTTTTCGCCTCAGCATTGTGGCTCTTGTGACATCCTGGAAGGAGGAGAGCTGAGCGCCCTCAAAGGTCAGTGGTGTTTTGTACCATATCCAACCACGGTTGGGCCATTTTTAAGGGGATCATGCAAAATAAATAAGACCGTTTACCCCCCACCAAGATAATTCAACGTGTCCAAAAAATTGGAAATCACCTATAATTTCTGTTTACCTTTTTCATGGCTGTTTTTTTTTTTTTTTCCTCTATTAGTTCAGATTTAGAGTATTACATCATAAATGTGAAATCAACACAAATAAAGAGGAGAAATAATTTTTTTTTTTCGTTTCTCCTCTTTTTCTGTTTGCTTTCTTTATGCCAACGGCTAGACGCCAAGGACAGTGCTTGGCAAAAGATGGCAGCAACCACATGCAGAATAAAGTGTTGATTTCTACAAAAAGAGTAAAATGTTATACTGCCCCAGGAAGCACCTAGTAGCCATAGGAGTGGGCAGTGGAGGTATCCCTAGACTTGTACCAGCTACACTTCATCAAAACACCTTGCTGTTTGCTTATAATCTTGGCAAGAACAATCGGGCATGGCTGCTGTTCAGGCTTCCAAACAGTCTGTTGGTATAGCTAGGAAGTAGCGTTCACCCTCCCAGTAAGTGCATGCCAATTAAGTACTTGAACAGCCAGAAGGAAGTATAAGCTCTAGCCTGTAATTATCTGCCATTGTGGGGCTGGGTTTATAGCTGCAGCACAACTAACTGCTGTCATTTGCATTGTCTTCATTTGTGTTTTTATTAAGTTCAGCAGAAGCAATGGTTTGCTACTGTTCATGCCACAATGCTTTCATTTGGAAATATTCTATACAAATTATCCCATGACATCAGACATGTGCAAGAGCAGTAGGTGCTTGAAATTTCAGGAACTTTCCAGTTTCTGCATAATGGGGATTTCCAGGAAGGCAGAGAAAAGTCTTTGCTTCCAAGTCTTTTTTGCAAACTTGCTTTGTTTTTCAGTTCATTATTTTACAATGCATAGCACCACATTGGGCTACCCCTTACTCCAGTATAGAAAACCAAAACAATAGGCACCTAATGTTAGAGTAAATTTAATATTTTTGAGATTTAGAATTGGGGTTTACTTATAAGGTTAAAGGTTAATGGGGCTTGGTGTTGGAATACGATGTCTTAGTATTAGGGAGGCATTTAGAATTTTTGGTGCAGCTCCTCTGGTATGTGTTAAGGTAATTAAACCAACCAAATGAAGGCTATTCTGTTGTAATTTGGCTTTTTGTGAATAGCCGTATCCCACATATTGTACAGAAATTCAGTTAAATGAAAGTGCAAATTTGGTTTGAATAAGCAAACGCCTTATGTGAATATCCAGATGCATTAAAACCGTGTAATTGTGACTGCTAAACAGCATTCAGGCGATGTTTGGTTGCTATTTTGTATATAAGAAATATACCATTGCATTTTATTTTTTGTTTTTTTGCTTATTGCATTTGATGGATAAAAGAGAAAATCATAAACTAAACAAAACAAAAAACTTAAAGTAGCATTCTAAGCACCAAATCAACTTTTGCTTAATGATGTCGTTTTTTTTTGTGTATAGATCATGCCCCTGCTGTCTCTATGGATTATGCACTTACGTAAGAATTCAAAGTGGATATAAAACTTAAGGCCAGAGTAGCTGAACTGAAAGTATACCTGACTTTTTTTTTTTTTTTTTTTTCTCAATGTAAATTTGAAATCTCACTTTGGTAAATAGTCATGTCACTGTCTCGCTGCTCAATTCTCTGCCATTTAGGAGTTAACCAAGCACTATAACCAATACAGCCTGCTGAAGTGGCTATGATGCCAAGAGTGCTCTAAGACCCCTCTTTGACACAGTTCAATGTTTATTTGTATTTTCTTAGGCAGGATTGGAGTTAGGGTAGCTGGTTGTGCGCAGGACTTTTGGAGAGGCTACTCCCAGGTATATCTAACAGAGCTCCTATAACCATATCCAGTCAGTGTTTGGAGAACTTACACCCAATATAATAGTTATTTGAATTGTGCAGATTACTAGAAGCTAAATACCCTTTGCCTCTGTGTCCTTTCCGTTAGGCCTTGTTAAAGGACCACTATAGTGCCAGGAAAACATACTCGTTTTCCTGGCACTATAGTGCCCTGAGGGTGCCCCCACCCTCAGGGTCCCCCTCCCGCCCGGCTCTGGAAGGGGGAAAGGGGTAAAAACTTACCTTTTTTCAGCGCTGGGCGGAGAGCTCTCCTCCTCCTCTCCGCCTCCGTTACGCCCCGCCGGCTGAATGCGCACGCGCGGCAAGAGCTGCGCGCGCATTCAGCCCGTCGCATAGGAAAGCATTTACAATGCTTTCCTATGGACGCTAGCGTGCTCTCACTGTGAAAATCACAGTGAGAAGCACGCAAGCGCCTCTAGTGGCTGTCAATGAGACAGCCACTAGAGGATTAGGGGGAAGGCTTAACCCATTCATAATTATAGCAGTTTCTCTGAAACTGCTATAATTATGAAAAAATGGGTTAACCCTAGAAGGACCTGGCACCCAGACCACTTCATTAAGCTGAAGTGGTCTGGGTGCCTAGAGTGGTCCTTTAAATGGGAGGTTGAGGAGAGGATTGTGTATAGGGTGTATTGTTTGACACGTTCTGTATTTATGTCCAGCTTCCCTTTCCACTAACCAAAGACTACATTGAGCTCTATTCTGTTCTTTGAACACCTTTTGATATTTTCAAGTGGAGTGTTGCTACATTTTAGAAATTGACTACATAGTATTACTTTTCACTTACTTTTCACTTGAGTGACTTTGAAAGCATGATTCGAACATTGTCCTATTGTAAAATTAACAATAATGTAGCTGCTGTTATCCAGTTGTGCGCCCTATTTCTGATTAGTCTTTTATAGATGGCTGTATGACTGCTATTAGCTTTACTACCACTAACTGTTTTTTAACCGGTTATAGGTAGACTCTGTTCTTAAGCCATTGGGTTTGGGTAGGTTTTTTAAATATATATATATATATATATATATATATATATATATATAAAATATATTTTCAATTGGGGCCCCTTTCAAAGGTTATGGGCAATTGTACATTGTATAGAATGATTTACGAGTACTCCAGTGTTTATCTGATGTCTTGTTTCCTTTTTACTTTTCTTTTAAAGAGTTGTTACCAGCACTTACAATAAATCTAGTTTATAAATCACATAAAATCAATTATACGTTTTCATATCAACTATGAAATGTGTACATTTGGACACTGTTTTCATTTGTTCCAATACCTCCTCTTGTGTTAGCTTTATTATCACAGAGGGGATGTCATGCAGTTTCATGTCAGCTGGAAACCGTTGTGCCATAGCTTTTGATTTGACATTTTTGAATGGTTGTATCATAGAAACCATTTACTGGCTCTTGTTCTCTTGGTAGTTTCATCATCTTGCATACCTTTTTTAAAGTAAAAAAACTATGCATGTTCTCCACTATGCT
>OW240913.1:317317842-317453820 GCA_933207985.1 Pelobates cultripes | reverse complement strand
GGCCTGCTAAGACATACCCGCTCGACACTGAGACAGGTGAGTAAACTCACATTTTTAAATGGAGGTAAAACCATTATTTTAGAAGTATAGTGTCAGGAATACATGCTATAATATTCATTTAATAAAAGTTCTTGGCAGAACTGGTCGATTTGCATATATGTCAACATTGTTGCTATCAGTTAAATGTTAACTGCTTTATATTTCAATACAAGCCCTGTAAGTGGTCCCTACTTTGCACCTTTATTCTTGTACTGTGTGTCTTCTCCCTCCAGCTCTAATCCGCTTCCTGTGAAGTCATCATTACTAATGAATTGTGCGCCATTAGATGTTAGCAATACCTCTGTTTGAGAAATACACACTTTTGCTTTGAACTACAGTTCATGATGAGTGCAGCAGGAAGTGGTGTTAAGAGGATTTCAGAAATCGGATGGAATAATATGCCTGTTGGCAGTAATGTATCCTGGTTTTGTGCTGCCCTAGGCAGGACAAAACTCAGGCGCCCCCACCCAACCCTTCCCCCTCGGCCCCGCCTTCTAAATACACAAACACACACATTCACTGACAGATACGCATAACTAGCTAAAATTAACACACTCTCGCACTCACCGACAGACTCGCACTCACCGACAGACTCGCACTCACCGACAGACTCGCACTCACCGACAGACTCGCACTCACCGACAGACTCGCACTCACCGACAGACTCGCACTCACATTAACATTTTTTTATTTATTAAATCCCCCCTAGCCTCCTTACCTTTGGGAATGCTGGAGGGTGGGTTCCCTCTCTTCCTGGGGGATGTAGAGGCTGCTGGGCGGTCGGGGGGCTGGCGAGGGAGCACTTCCTCTGAGCTGTCTGATCAGCAGCCTCACTCTGCGGCGCGCGAGGGAGCTGAGCAGACCGCTCAGAAAAAGAGCTCCCTCGCCAGCCGTCCGGCATGTCTGTTAGCCGCGAGGCTAACAAGGCATTTGCCCTCTGCATTTTTTTGCCGCCCCCTGGAAAATGCCTTTTTTGCCTCACGGCTTAAACGCCCCTGCCTGTTGGGACTTGCAGTTAACCACGTAAGCACTGTGAAAGCTGAAATGCTTTAGGAGACTGGAGTGTCCCATTAAGCATTGTTAATATTGGACCGTACTGTTTCCCATAAACAACACTAATAAATGGGTAATACATTTTACTATAAGCATTGGTATTAATGGTCAGTGCTGATTCCCCTGAAGACAAGTAATATGGGGCTGTACATATTCCTCATAATAAGGGTAATATTGTGCTGTGCAGATTCTTTTAAAAATGTATAATAGTGTACCTTATGGTTGTTTAATAACTGTGCAATTATGTTTTGTGTTTTTTCAGGATGTGGAAGTACCTTTGCACCTTCTTCGTTACGTATGTCTGTTCTGTGGCAAGAATGGACTGTCCCTCATGAAGGATTGCTTTGAATACGGATCTCCTGAGACCCTTCCCTTTCTAATAGCTCATGCATTCATTACTGTTGTATCAAATGTAAGCTATTTTTATGTTCTGCTCAGAATCAAGTTTGTTAAAAAGGCCATTCCAAATCTAGAGTTCTGTCTAAAATTTTTACTTTATTTTACAATGAGTACTCTGACAGCTGGTTTCTAAAATTGCTTAGATGTGTTTTACTGTGACAAACGTGATGTCACTATTGTCAACTTTAGGTAACTTTATTGTGAACTCTAGGTTTGTCTTATAAACTACATAAGGTAGCAGATCTAATATTTTCTACAGTGCATAACATGTTGTTTGTTGTGTGTTTTAGATTCGAATATGGCTTCACATACCTGCTGTAATGCAACATATTATACCTTTTCGAACCTATGTTATAAGGTATGTGTGTGCTATATTTATTCTTCTGTTGTAACTTAATGTTTTTTTGTGAGAAAGCAACCAATATATTTGATGATGTTCTACTATACTCCAGCATGATACTTTTGATTTTAATTTCTATATGGACACTAGGTAAACCATTTAGATAATAGAATATGGAAGGATAGATATGTTGGCATGCTTTCTTCATATCCATCTCCAGTAACATTCTCCTCATCAAACTTACAGAATGTTAATTTCCAAATAGAGGAACCTACAACTAGCCAAAGGCTTTGTGCCAAAAGTTAATGGACTTTATATATATATATATATATATATATATATATATATATATATTTTCTTGCTGTTTGGATAAACCATCAATATTCTCTCAACTTTGTAGTTGGCTCAAGAAACACGATGAATGACATTCCAGGCACCAATACTACTTTAATGTATGTGATAGGCGTTGACCTCCATAATATGCTGTAATGTTTAGCATGTGCAAATCTTTAGTTTTTGCATAAAATAAATGTTTTGTAAAATGTTGACGCATAAGCCTGCTTATTTAGCTACATTTTCTCACTCCAGAAAGACTTTGTTAAAGATATGCACACAGCTCAGCCACTGACAGTACTGAATGATCTGAACGCCAAAACATCCTGCATTAGAAGGAATTGATACCCAGGGATTCATATTGTAGGGATCTCACTACCTATTGGTGCTTGTTTTGTTTGTTTTCTTGTTGTTGTCTGCAGCCAGGTTGTAAATTCATAGCAGCTTACTCAGTACTGTTGACGCTGAGTTGTGTAGATACATTTTACTGTATGTGGGGTGGGGCATGGAAAGCCAGCGATGCTCTTTCAGTGTTAAACTACTGCAAAAATAGTTTACACCACTTATCAAGAATGGAGAATCCTGATTAGGCACAAGTGACCAGCAACACCGAACATTCACACCCATCTGTTTAGCATTACACACAAACTTGCTTTACTCCCACATATCACCAACCATACCTTCTCCACCACATCTTTGGAAGAAGCCACTATATTTCTACACAATGTGCTACCAGATTGGGAGAAGGTCTCACCGGGCCCTTAGGACCATTCTTCACTTATCCGCAAGGAACAATGATTTCCAAGGTTGCATCACTGTTTGGTTCCAGTTTCTGTATTGAGCCCAGATGGCTTCTTGGTTGTCGTGTTCGCAGGACCCATTGCTTACAAAGGACTTTGGGACTTTATGACCACGTGAACTGGGATGGACAGAGTCCCCTTCTTAACTATTACTCTACACTACACTTCATGGACCGAAGTATTGCCATGTAATTGAAAACGTTAAGTCTGTGTTTTTCTGATGTATGACCATAGCTAAGTAACAGCTCACTGTCATGGGTTAGTGAAATTGTTGCAGAGTTTGTAACTGCCATTTAGATTAATTTTCCCACGCTACCTAACTTGTAGATGCAATATAGCAGAGAACAGGTATATTGCACGGTCAGCTCTGAAAAGTTATAAATTCTAATAATAAATAATAATTCAATGTATTCCTTTCAAATGCAGGTATTTGTGTAAACTGTCAGACCAGGAACTGCGGCAGAGCGCTGCCCGCAATATGGCAGACCTGATGTGGAGTACGGTGAAAGAGCCATTGGATACTGCTTTGTGCTTTGACAAAGAGAGTCTAGACTTGGCCTTCAAATATTTTATGTCCCCCACACTAACAATGAGACTTGCTGGCCTAAGTCAAATAACGGTAAGCACTGGTACTACTGGCATCAAATTTGTGTTTTCCACTTTTCTAGGAAAATAGATATATTTATGAAAGGCTGAAACTTATATTTAGCACATGATATAGATTGTTAAAAAATAAACAAATAAACCCTCACTGCCCCCACCCTACAAAACCTAAAAAAAACAAACAAAAAAAAAACAAATGAATTTGGTTAAGAGGGGTGGGAGAAAGCCTTTAAACTTGATTTAATATTCTGTTATCAAGAGGGACTCCCCTGGGAAGCCACTCCTCTATTGATTATATGATTTATTAACTTGGTCCAATTCAGTCTTTCTCACTGAGAAGCATTGAGAAACTATAATGCATATACAGCAATTGCCACCCTCTGGCATTCTGATGCTTCTCAGAGGGATGCATTAAATCCAGTACTTCTCTGCGAGAAACATTGGGTGTGTTCTGTGTCATGCTTTGCGTGATAATGCATTTAAAAAAAAAAAGTGCCTTGCTGTAACCTTCTAGAGGCATGTTCTTGACATCTATGCATCAAAACCACTAGATACAAATGAAGAGATTGTGGTGCTTAGTGTCCGTTTAACATGATGCGCGCTCTCTCTCTCTCTCGCTATCATATGATTTTAGTTTTCTTTATTAAAGCATTTTTTTATATATTCAATTTTACCTTTAACAAATTTATTTAATTGATTTCTATTTGTATAGAATCAACTACATACTTTTAATGATGTCTGCAATAATGAGTCTTTGGTCTCTGACACAGAAACGTAAGTTTTAATATATTTATTTTAGTGTATTTTTTATGTTTTAAAGGCAGTACTAACTCTCAATAAGTATTTTTAATTTTGTGTTATTTTGTGTGTGTATTTTAAATGTTGGCAAAATCTTTATGCTTGGAAGAGTAAAACCTAGTTCTATAGCTGCATTGCGTGCGCTCACACAAATATACATATTAATGTTTAATGCAAATATCAAATTTTTGTTTTAATCCATTTTATTCGCCTTCCCCCAATATGACAGATCTATAGCAAAGGAGCTTGCAGACTGGCTTATCAGCAATAACGTTGTAGAACACATTTTTGGACCAAACTTGCACATTGAGGTGGGTTTGAATGAATGAAAAATTATAGTGTATCACTTTGAAATGGGTTAATCTGAATAATCATAGAATAGTTATTACAGCATATCTGTAAATTATGGCATATCCGTTTATTTTTATTTTTTTCCCAGATCATTAAGCAGTGCCAAGTTATCCTGAATTTTCTAGCAGCAGAAGGTCGGCTGAGTACACAACACATCGATTGTATTTGGGCGGCTGCACAGGTACTAGAATTGCGTTGGCTCTGTTAACCTGACCACGACGTAGAATTTAAATTAATGGGAACTCTAGACACTTCTGGAGCCTGGAGCCTGTACTTGAAATGAATTGCTGCATATAAAGAATTTAACCCCGCAGCATCCGGCGGTGTAATTCCACCTCCGCCTGAAGTATTGGGGCCTCATTAGCCAGCCCAGGGCTAGCTAATATGAATTCTTGCATGTTTGGTATCTGTAATCAGCAACCTATTGTGTTAGTGACAGCCAGTGGATGCATGTTAAGGAGAATTGAGCTGAGGGCGAACTTGCATTGCCTTGGTGCTGGAAAGACAGGTGTCTTTCAACTTTTTGTTTTTGAAGAGGGAGCAGGTTAGGAGAGGTTATTCTAAACAAAATGGTGTTTTTTTTTTTTTTTTTTTAAATGCTGTTTTTTTTCTTTGGAGTACTCCTTTTAGTTAGTAGTTTTGATTCAAGGTGAGTGACTTTATTTCGGTCCCTAAGAACACCTCTAGTTGCTTTTACTATTCACTATTCAGTCCTTGCAGGGCAGATTTTACTTTCCTCACACTGCCTGAAAATGCTGATTGCTCCCCATAGATGTGCATTGGGATAATGCATCTCTATAAGAACATGTTGATTGGTGCAGAGTGGTGACTGCATGCAAAATAGGGCCTTCAGTACTTCTCAGCGTGGGGGAATTAATGGCTGCGGGATGGCAAGTAATTCTTCTTTATTTTAGTATTGGTGAGGCCTAACAATGAACAGTAAACAAGTACCTCTCTTTCTCCCCCTCCCTCCCTCCCTTGTCACTCTCTTTCTCCCCCCCTCCCTCCCTTGTCACTCTCTTTCTCCCCCCCCCTCCCTCCCTTGTCCTTTCTTCCCCCTCCCTCCCTTTTCACTTTCCCCCTCCCTCCCTTGTCACTTTCTTTCCCCCCTTGTCTTTTCTTTTCCCCCTTCCCTCCCTTGTCTTTCTTTTCCCCCTCTCCCTCCCTCCCATGTGTCTCCTTTCTCCCCCTCCTTCCTCCCATGTCTCTCTTTCTCCCCCTCCTTCCTCCCATGTCTCTCTCTCCCCCTCCCATGTCACTCTCTTTCTCCCCTCCCCCTCCCTCGTCACTCTCTTTCTCCCCTTCCCTCCCATGTCACTCTCTTTCTCCCCCTCCCTCCCTTGTCACTCTCTTTCTCCCCCTCCCTCCCTTGTCACTCTCTTTCATTGTGGAGTGTGGTAAATATTTATTTCTGTATATTGTTTGCCTGTTGAGTCACTTATTGCTGTATTAATATGGTATTTGTACTTGTGATGTAATAAATACAGATAGAGACTTTTTTGTGGTCTTTTGGTGTGCATTCTGTTTGTTTATTATTGATTATATTGGTATTTTAGGGAGTACCATTATAGAAGAGCACCCTATCAACTATTTATAGTTGTGTTTTGTAGTATTCTCTCCGTACTTTGTATATTATATGCATATTGAAAGTAAACAGATTCTTCACATTTGCACTCCCCTGGATAACCACATCCACAAAATTTGTTTCTCTTGGAGTTTTTTGTGTCACTATGAATATGTAGCTAAAATTAGCTGGAATGAATTAAGCTTGACCTCAGATCTACATTTGTATAGCATTTGTTATTAAAAGTTTGAGTTCTGATATTTCTTTAGTGGAAAATATATCTGAAATTCAATCTCGGTGTAAGATGCAAAAAACATTGGTATTTTCCCTGAATTTATGATGAAACTGCTCTTACCTTGTAGCACAGCATGAAACAAGCTGTCAAAGATGAGTTTTGCGTTAATCTAGTCCAGTAGTGCTGTTAATCTTTTTAGTGGGGATGTTTATTCATAATTTACAACTTTGCATTTTCTTCATATTCACAATGTATAATTTTAAAGCACTGTGAGCTATGTTGGCACTATATAAATGTTAATAATTACACAGCACAATAGTGTCAAATTGGATACTATAGATATACTCGTTGGAGCCATAATTGTCTGGGAAATTAACAGTTGGATAACCCAAGCTATTCTTAACTGTTAAAGGAACACTCCAGCATTTAAAAAAATAAATAATAATTGTGTAGTGCTACAGTGTTTCAGAATCAATATAGGTTATTGGACTCCCTACAACCTAACTTTAAAAAATGGCTAATTTCCCTCTAATCCAGCAGCAAGACCGTCCCTCACCACAGCTCTACCCTTCATCTGGGAGGCCATCACTGCTTAAGATCTCGCAGCCAATCCAGTGTCTCTCATACAGATGCATTAGGATGTAGGGAAAATGCACGGCAGTCACCACTGTGCATATCCAATGCTTCTCCTAAAGAAGCAGGGAATGAAAAACTTTTTTTTGTATAAGCTGTGTTGCCTTATACTTTTGTGTTGGGGCAAAGAGCAAACCGGAAGAGCATTCCCCCTGCTGTCACATTTCTATTGAAATTGACACTTTTTTTATTAAGTGAGAAATAGAGGAGGTTATTTGAACCCCTAAAGCAAACTGGAGAGCTTTTGGGTTTTGGCACGTACCCAATGCCCAAATATATTGTCACCAATGCTTTTATGAAGGACATTAGTAACAGAGCCAGGTTAATGTTTTACAAGATACTGTGTTGGTAAGAGGAATTATATGCTAGGCTAGAGGTGATTTAATGCTGTCGATTATGTTGACACAATGGAAATGTTAGCACTTTAAAGAGGCATTCTATCATTATTAAACACAGATTGAATCTTCGTGAAATACCCACATTGACTTTGTCGGAATTTCAATAAGATTCCAAACACAATCAAAAGGATAATTAGGGACTACTTTTGTCTTATGGTAAAGCCCAATGTCCCCCCCCTTTTCACCTCTGGAGCCTCCTTTGACTGCAGTGGCGTACTCCGTAACTCCTGGCAGCAAAGTGTCAGGAGCTGAAAAAGGTAGATGGCAGTGTCTATTAGGGATAGATTTAGGTAAGTTTATCTACCCTTTCACTGCACCTCAATAATGGAATGCACCCTTGGGAGTCTTTGCAAAATGACTCCTAAAGGTGACAGACTCTTTAACTCATGTAGTGTTTTCTTTATTTATCTATAGGTATTTTTCTTTGTAACAGCTAACCCATGGCTAATTCACTAAAGAATGAATTTATAAATTGCCACACTTAGAAATTAGGTCAAAAGTAGAAAATGCTTTTTCTTGCAAAACATTATAAAGTGGCTATTTTGCCCTGTTCATTTCTTATTTTACCTTAGTTAACCGTGGGCCTGCTGAAATGTTTTTTTTTTTTTTTTTACTTTTGCAGCTCAAACATTGTAGTCGCTATATACATGACCTGTTCCCTTCATTGATTAAAAACTTGGATCCTGTGCCCTTGAGGCATCTGCTAAACCTTGTGTCATGCCTTCATCCCAGCGCACACACTGAACAGGTAAAGTAATTCAGTAGTTTGGACTGGATGTGACTGGCCTAGTTTGCTTATCTACAGTCACGGTTGGAAACCTCTACTCTAAGTATGGGAATTTGAGATAAACAAACATTGTTAGTATTGATAAAGAAATATTTTTATTTTTGTCTTTTTTTTTTTTTTTTTCTGCTATTAAAATTTTATCCAGTTTAAAATGGCACAAGATTGTTTCATAATCTTTCAGTTATTATTGGTCCTACTAGAATTTTGTCATGTGGTGCTTTAGTCTTGGTACCTTTCCTACTAAAACAAAGCCTGCAAACAGATCAGACAGAACTCAAATTATATGACTGAGCAGCGTGAACCTATGTCACTGTGCTTGAATTCTCTGATGTGATACTGTCAATGCATCCTCTTTCTGTAAGCTTAATTGGTTGTAGGAAAAAGACACTCAACAAGGGAAATCCTAAATCCCAGTTATAGGAAAGTGAAAATCTTAACTGTAGAAATAAAGGAAAAGTAATTAACAAATATAGAAAGATGATTCGGTTCACATAAACATAAGATATCCAGATCAATGTGTAGCTTGAAATTCTCTTGGTTTTTGGGGCTTTTATATTTATGTAGCCAGATAATTTGTACACCATATAAAGTTGTGGTCAGATCCAGCCTGGGTTATCCCTTTAATTCAATACCTTGTCAAAATGTTGCTTGTCTGTTGCTGAATGCAATCCCGGCTGACATAAATAAGAAATTAAAAACCAGTAGGGCATTAGATTTTAAACGTTGTCTTGCATAATTCTTTGTGAAATTGCTACAAATATTAGATTTTTTTTTTTTTTATTCTTTATTTTAGTTGTGCATAAAGTAACAACAAGTGTGCAGAGCCACGACAGCAGCTGCAAGCATTTCCAAATCATTGCAAAGTGGCAGTTTAAACAGCACATTTTTTTTTTTTTTCATAAAACATGAAAATAACAAGTTATGAGACTTCAGTAGTTTGTAGTAAACATGCTAGGCTAGAGATTCATATGACAGAGTTAGTTTTGTTTAAGCTTATGGTATGGTATATAGCATTGCATGTTTGAGAGGGGAGATGTTTATACTTATGTCAATATTACAACGTTATAGAGAATTGCAGCCTAATTGAGTGCTTGCCACCGAAATGAGAGGCTAGATAGCGTGAGATGCCTCTCTATGCGTTTTACATGTTGAGAAATAATAAAATGAATGATTTTTAAACGAAAGTTAAGCAAGCTGAAATCGTATAGCTATTGTTTTCTAAGCGAGGGCCGGTAGCTATAAACCTAAGAGACTTCTAAGCGGATCCGCCGCTAAGTATGACCACCATTTTATAATGCGATAGAGACAAGATGGCCTCAAGCTACACAATCATGTTTGACTACGACAGTAAAACAAGGAGGGTCTAGTTCAGTATATCAGGCTTGTTATGCTCGTTAATTGTTGGGGACCAAGACAGCTAGCCAGGCATGTTAATATATACAAGTGTGACTAAGTAAACACGCTATCAAGTTAGTGCACCCCTGGGCGCAGTATTAGTAGCCAGTCGCATTGCAGTGTCATTAGACAGCATAAGGAGAGACAGCAGAAATGAAAATCAAAGCATGAAAGAACATAATATAATACTCCAGATTCAGTGTGTGGCATTTAAAGACAAAATTAGCTACTCAGGTCGGTGAGGGGAATGTCCAGCACGGTGTCAGTCCCATAAGCTAGCTTAGCCGATTCAGTCAGTTGGCAGATTAGTTGGGTCACTGGAGTTGGTGGCACTGTGAAGCGTGTTGGCACTGTGAAGCGTGTTGTCACCTCGGCCCCATGTTTGCAGGGATGCCGGCATCTGTGAACCACAGACTTGGATTCGTCGAGGGACCAAGTCTATCCCCATTTCAGGGGTGGCGGAGGTGGTAAGGATTTGTTGCAGCCGGTGCGCGGTTCTCCGCCCGCGTGGACGATGCTTGGAGGACTTGCCTCGTGCAGCTCTCCGCCTGGGCGAGCGGTTGTGGGGTCTCGGGAGCATTGGTTTATATTTGGTGCTCTGAGGAGGCTTTACCATGCTGGAGTGCCTCATTCTCCTGGATCCCTTCCGCGGTACTGAGCTGTGAGTAGCGGCTTGCAGACGGGCTTGTAGCTTCCTTAAGGCAAAAGGCCTGTAAGATTTGATCCAGCCGCCTCATTGAGTAGATATAGGCATCGCTGAGTGTCCCCTCTGTTGCAGCTGTACTACGTGTTGTCGTGCAGGCTGCGTCCGCCATTGTGGGGATCTGGGTGTCCGTGCGGTCTGCTCAGCGGGCCACGGGGTGATCTGTTCAGTGGGCTACAGGTGCAGCTGACTGCTCACCAGGGGGGGACCGGGATATCCCCCGCCGGTCCGGGGGGGGTGGGTGTGGAGTCGTGCTTAACTTAGCTTTATTCAGCTGGAGGAGCCGTCTCTCCCCCGGTCTGAGTCCAGTAGGCCTGAACCTGCCATTGCGGTTTCTGTTGCCTCAGGGCGTCGATTCGGGTATCCACCGGTAGGGTTAGTTGGCCCCTAGCTTGGGAATCACCTTGGGTCGAGGTCACCAGGTTGCCAGCCCAGGATATCACCAGGTATTCGGCATTGCCAGCAGGAGCTCGTGTGTTGCACGTCTTACCTGCTTACAGTCCAGGTTCCACCCCCCACAAATATTAGATTCTGAGACTGACACTCTGCTAGTTTTGTAGGAGTATGTGTAATTATATATTTTAAAAATGTTCTAATGATACCTTGTGTGCCTTTTTTCCCATAGACATTGTATTTGGCATCAATGTTGATTAAGGCTCTCTGGAATAATGCACTAGCAGCCAAAGCTCAGCTTTCTAAACAAAGTTCCTTTGCATCGTTACTAAATACTAATTTACCAATGGGGAATAAGAAAGGTAAGCATGCACCATTAAACATGACTGCAGGTATTTGAACTCAATTTTCCATGGTCCACAGCCTGTCTAAACCTCATGAGAAATGTAATCACTGTACTTCACTTTTACTATTACAAAACACGTGCTTGTATATTCTACTGTTTTCTAATTATGAATACATACACTTTATTTTATCATTCGAAAGATGAGCATGTATACAGTGTATTTCTTATTATTGGAAAGGTCACCTTGTGTACTCTTGTATGTCTTTTAATTCGATGAACTTGTGTACACTGTATTTACTTCAATTAGAAATTGGAGCATTTGTACATTTTCTTTAAAATAGGTGATTCTGTGTACACTGAGCATTTATGAAAACTATATGCACCTGTACAAATAAAGTCAATCACGTATTAACACTGTGCATTTAGCAATAAATGTAAATTCTCTAATATATGTCTACATGCATAGTCTGACTTGTGTGGACTTTTTATAATTTAGTGGTATAAAGATGTTTGTAATCTGGCATAATTCTTCAGTCATTAATAGCTTGACTTTTAAATATTACAATTATATATAATAAATATGCCCAATGAAAACAGATCACACACACACCCCAATTGTATACAAAAAAACCCCACAAGGGCCGAAGACATCTGTGAATAAACACACTATGCTATACATACCGTCAGAGAATAAAATAAATATTCAATAAAAGTTAGGGAAAATATGAAAGAGTATCATAGCATAGACCAGTTTATTCAGAGAACAACCAATTACAATATGAGTTTGCACTCACAAAAGGAGATGCGAATATACAGGGGTATAGAATTTAAAACAAAAAAAAAACCTTGTCTAAGGGACTAAAGTCATAGCTTAATATACGTGTTCGTCATGACAGTCTACTTGTCCTAGCTTGATAAAGACCCGCTGGGTTGAAATGTTGCTGTATTTGCTACAATAAAGCTGCTATTTTGGCTATTACCTTGAGTGCCTGGACCATTGTTTTATTTCACAAGTCTACTTGTCCTGGCACAGATCATGTAATTTACAAATATTGGGGGGCCTTTGCCTAGGGCTGTGGACAGAGCACAGAGGACATTGACTAATTTTCACAAACTAAATCTAGATGGAAAAATAAAGGCAAAAATAGCAGATCTATAAACACTTTTTTACTTTGCTTTAGTTAAAACATGGGTACTTTTGCTTCAATTTTGCGAAAATTCCATGTTTAGTGAATTACCTTGAGTGTAGTCTCTCCTTTGTCATATTATGTGCTGAATACATGTGCCTTTAAGTGTGTATATATAGCATAATGTATTAAAGGACCACTCTAGGCACCCAGACCACTTCAGCTTAATGAAGTGGTCTGGATGCCTGGTCCAGCTAGGCTTAACCCATTCTTTTATAAACATAGCAGTTTCAGAGAAACTGCTATGTTTATGAATGGGTTAAGCCTTCCCCCAATTCCTGTAGCGGCTGTCTCTTGACAGCCGCTAGAGGCGCTTGCGTGATTCTCACTGTGAAAATCACAGTGAGAGCACGCAAGCGTCCATAGGAAAGCATTGATAATGCTTTCCTATGTGACCGGCTGAATGCGCGTGCAGCTCTTGCCGCGCGTGCGCATTCAGCCGCATGGGAGGAACGGAGGAGGATCGGAGGAGGAGAGCTCCCCGCCCAGCGCTGGAAAAAGGTAAGTTTTTACCCCTTTCTCCCTGCCAGAGCTGGGCGCGAGGGGGTCCCTGAGGGTGGGGGCACCCTCAGGGCACTATAGTGCCAGGAAAACGAGTGTTTTCCTGGCACTATAGTGGTCATTTAATTCATGGTGTCTGGTTCCCTTGTAAAAAAAAAAAAAAAAATTGTGTGCATTATTAAAGTTTGTAAGTCCGATTTTTATTTATTTATTTTTATTTATTTTTGTGTGTGTGTGTAATGTAAACAAAAAGTCCATCTTAATTTTAGGATCGCCAACTGCCAGTCCACAGAGCAGTGACAACAGTGATACTCATCACAGTGGAGGAAGTGACATTGAAATGGATGATCAAATAATGAACAGATCAAAGCATGTGCAGCAGCGACTGTCCGACACAGAGGTAAAGATTCCTTAATTTTGAATGTATTTAACATTAAAATATGTACTTTGCCATTCCGCAACCTTTTGTAGATGATACCTCTATTAAGAAGGCTTGTCCTTGAGACTATATACATGCACGGTAAGCAATAATATATATTTCAAAAAAGGGACCACAAATTGTTAATTTTTATTTGGCTAGGCTGTGGTATTTTATATAAAGCTCAAATGGGGCATAACAATCATCTACTTTAAAACTATTAACCAAATAAGATATAACTTTACTTTTTGTAAAGTTTATATATTAAACGTCACCAAATTGCCAGTTAGTCCTAGATTACCTGACCGCCTTTTATTCCATTTATCACCAAGTCCTTGCTCATAACTTAACTCTGAGGATTATTTTTTGCCCTCACCGCCACAACTAGGGAGACAAAATATTTCCCAGTGGAGGCCCTCCACAGCCAAAGCCCTTTCAAAATATTTTGTAGATCCACTTTGCCAAACAGAGCTACGCCTCTAGGAGAAACCACTCACCAATGCAAAAACTTATTAACAGTGCAAATTGAGCTTCTGGCACACTTTTTCTAAAGCTCCTAGGTCACATTACTCTAACCAGCTAAGCAGGGTACCCTCACAGACCACACTTACAGACTTTGTAAATTAATAGATTTAAATATTGTCATCATTCCCCATATACGCAAAATTAAAATGGATAAAACAGAGACCACCTTTATAAGCAATCCAGAATAATTATTTGTAATATCGAGCCACTTACAACTTCCAATATATTGCCACATCTTCTTGATTGAAACTCTGCCTTAGTCCATATATTCTGGCTGCAGATCTCTGCACTGCTCTTTTAATAAAAGAATAATAACCCAAATGTTGTATTACGGTACCCAGGAAATAACAAGGAATGACACAGGAGAGAAACATCATATATACATAAATCTGATTTCAAACAATAATTCTATCAACTCCAAAACCACAATATTTTGGCTACTTCCATCACTGATTCATTCCTAAAATATAAAAAGGTGAAACTTCTCTGCAACCTACACAAATTAAACAATAACAAAAACCCTTTGAAATAGGGTTTTAAGGAGATACTAAAATATGACCCAGATAAGAACCTGGAACAGAGAGGCGAACACCAAATTAGCCTGCAAAATAAAAATAAGCACACATCTTCTCTAATGGTAGATAAAGGAATCTGCCTGCCTTTTCTAAGTGGTCAAATTTGCAAAATCTAAACCACATATCAACATTAGACCTCCTGACTACATAATTAAATGGAAACTGTGACAACCTGACCTACTGATGAAATCCTAAGTGCGGCACAAAGCGCTAAAGAAAATGCAGCTGAAAAAAAACAAAAAACTAAAATTGAGCAATATAGACAACCTAGACATTGAGAACATCAAATAAATCACATAACACAGAATGAGTGAATTTAACACCCCTAAAGTAAGCTTTTTAACAATTGTTTAATTACAAATGCAAGCACCACCACCTTAAAAAAAAAAGACAATTCAGCAATCTCACTTGTCTTTTTGACACACACTGTTAATACCTTGAGTACATGTGGAAAGTTGCCTCAAAATGTCCACTAATTGGGTTGCACTGATTAAGTTATGAAACTTGTACCATTAATCCCATAAAAAGGCATAAGCAGTCTGTGCCCAGCGAGTGCATTCATAAGAATTGGACAGGTCACTGTCCTGTGCATCATCGAAAGAGGCACAGGACACACTGCGCATGCTTTCCAAACCAGAAACAGTGAATCCTTCAGCAAAAACAATACTTTATTAGCTCTCTCCTGGCATTGGTACATTTATAGATAAGGATGAAAGCTTTCCAACTTCACTAGAGCCATGCTTTGGTGAATTGGATCTCTTCCCTGACTGGATCCGACTGCATGTCTATTATAGCAGCTCACTGCACTAGAAATACAAATACCACCAGCTGACTAGTTTGTCAAATAAGCCAAGGTACAACCCTAAAGTTTTTGTTTATTAATTTATTTTATATAAAAGCCTTCAAATGGTTTTGAAGTGCTGAAAAACCTACTACAAAAGGCTGACTTTCCCCCCCCCCCCCCTCCCAAAATGACTAAAATATCCAAAAAGGCTATGGAAATAAGCTACACTTCGGCTTTATGTTTTTACTAAATGAAGAAGGAACAATACAGCTATATATCAGTCTCCAAATATTCTCTTTTACCTGAGCTCTTAAGTGGACACCTAATAGATCACTCTCTTTGCTAACACTTCTATTCTGCAATACCCTTAGAATATTACTACTTCTACCACTACACCAAGCCTGAGCTGGACGTCATTAACTACATCTATAAGAGAGGCTAACACTTCACAATTTACAAATTTTAACCATCAGCATTTCCTCATACTCCCCACAAGAAGTACCAGCTCTGCATTGAGCCTCCATCATTTCCAGTACTGGTATTTCCTCCAGCTGTAGCTCACTCACAGCATTAGAGCTTTCCTCAAGCCTCAGGAACAAGTCTTCAGCAAAGCCCTCAGTGCAACCTACACTTGGCTATATCCAGGGCACGAGGTCAGGTCCTCTGGACATCATCTTGCTCTTCAGGTGTTGTCCCTTTTAAATTCAGGATAATCCTAGCAACAGCACTGCCATCTACATCTGTTTAGCTAACTTGCTAAATCTGCCCAGCAACGGATTCCTTCATTCTAAACTACCTCACATATTAACACCACTATTAACCCTATCATTTCCGTCATACATACATACATGCCATACGACAAATCATGCCTGTGGCATTTATAACGAGAAGAATTGTTCGCCCCTCCTTATTCAGTAGAGGTAAATCTTTAGCTGCAGCCTGTACACTACGCAATGTTTTGACAGCACTTCAGTGTGTAATATTGAAGGAAGTAATGTAATTATCTTAATGATACAAGTGCGGTCAAACATTGCCTCAGATATGGCTTGCCGTTAAAGGGGGTACTACTACTAGGGCTAAATGTATGCTTGATAATTCCTTCACTTTTGATTTGGATAGTTTGATGGGACCATGACCCAAATAATCTTGGATACATTTGATGTTGGTGCATGTTTCATTTTTTTCTTTTCTTTCTATGTTTTGTGTCGTCACATATGCATTTGAGATCAATAATGAGGATGTTAGTTTAATTTATAACTAAATATTATCCAATAATTAAAAAAAAAAGTGTATATATAAAACTCAAGGTTGTTCTGGCCCAGTCTGGGGTGTTACAAATTCCAGAAGACCCATTACTACATGTGCATGCAGATAATTAAGTAATTATCTGAACCTGCGTTTGTTCAGAGCTTCTTGTAAACATGGTAATAACAATAGAGCAGGTATGCAGCAGACACACTTTAGCTATGAAAAAATGTATAACTTTTAATTTGTGTTTTTTAGGAATCCATGCAAGGGAGTTCAGATGAAACGGCTAACAGCGGTGAGGATGCCAGTAGTGGACCTGGAAGTAGCAGTGGACACAGTGATGGGTCGAGTAATGAAGTAAACTCTAGCCACGCAAGTCAGTCAGCTGGCAGCCCAGGTAGTGAGGTGCACTCTGAGGACATTGCTGATATGGAAGCCCTTAAAGAAGACGAGGACGAGGATGAGCATTCTCATAACCCTTCAAAAAGCAGAGTGGCAGAAATGCAGAAGAGAAAGGCAGAATCTCAGTCAGGCATTTGTTTGGGAGAGTCACAAGGGCCAACAGATATGAGCACTTCAAATAATGGGAATGGAAAGGACTTGGTTTTCAATTCAGAATCCGTTCAAGCAGGAGACAGCCGCATTCGCATCTTGGATGGGGAAGAGCCTGAGCATGACATGACAGGAGAGATGAGTGGTGGTCACATGCAAGGTTCTCATGATACCTGCATAACCCGAACCGGAGACTTTCTTGGGGAAGCGATTGGAAACGAGCTATTTAATTGCAGACGGTTTATTGGTCCTCAGCATCACCACCACCATCATCACCATCACCACCACCATCATCACCATCATCATCATGAGGGGTAAGTTTCTTTCAATGATCGTTAAAGTAACTAATACCTTGGTTAATTGTTTTCCTTTTTAGTAACATGTGCCTGCTATAACAAATATTTAGTCCGTATGTTCAATTACACTTCACTCTTGAGCGATTCTAGAGTATGCCAATGTGTCATAATATTTTGTATGTGGGTAGACATTTTTGTATTTGTGTGATTTCATGGGATTTTCAAATGCTGGTTTTTAATGTTCTTTCAATGTTATACCAAATGTGTTTTTTGGGGGCTTTCCTGATGATGCACCTTATTGTAAATTTTGTGTGGTGATTAGAAATAGAAAAATATCTATTTAGGGATTTCATTATTAGTTAAATTATATTTACTGGTGCATTGTTTGTTTTTAATGATACACAGTTTGTGATGCCAACATTAGTTGCTGCCAGGTTCATTTATTTTTAATCTTATTTTTTTACATTTATTTTGTGCTTTGAACTTAAAAATTTTTATGTTGCCACCTACTCACAAAAACAATAGATATACCCATACCTTAACGTAAAATGTATAACCAATATTTTCATCACAAATGACATTGCTAGTGATAGACGCAAGGCTCAATAATTCTTTTTGCCCACTAGCCCTAAATATATTCTTTGGACTCCTCCCAATACATGTGAGGCTCTTAACTTTGGTTTAAAAACCAAGCTTTCACCTTGTATCTGGCAAGAGTGCGGTTACATAAAGGAATCTGGCAGTCTAAATGCTTTTAAAATAAGTTGGCATTTACTTCATTTTCCATCTGTCCTTTCTTGGTGATGACCTGCTTATATTGGTTCCACTTGAACTACTTGTTTCCTGTGACCCCTTTAGCAGGTCGTCTTCCACCATAAGGTAACATTGTGTACATCCAAACGTTTGCATGGATTCTAGTATGCATCCCCTTAGAGCCTGAACCTGGTGCTCAAGGTGCCTCAGTATGCTCATATTGCACCTAATTCTTCACTAGATTTGCAGTTGTCTCGGAAGGTGTTATTTTGTTTGGAAGTTTACTCGGTGTTTACGACCTTTAATCTCTCTCGCTAATGGTTTTTCATAAGGATCACGCAGTCCTGGGAACTGATTCATTTATTTTTTTTCAAAGGTTGTCTCCTCTGTTCATATGAAATGGAGGTCATCACTTCTTTGGAAGTTACAACATTGAATATAATAACTTCTGTTAAACTTTCATTTTCCAATGTGATGCTCAGTTTTCTTTTTGTAGAAAATGTCATCATAATCCTGTTCAACACAGGCAGGACACACATTGCATTGAAGGAGGAGAAAGAAACATTGTTTAATTTCCTCACCTTCTGTTTTTATTTTCCAATGCTGGCTTCCAGATGGAAAGGGCAGAGCTTATAGCAATGATTACCTGGGCACCCAGTTGCATAAAGTTGGATAAAAAGGTGTTTAATTCCACATTTAAAGGAACACTATAGGCACCCATACCATTCCAATGAGCTAAAGTGGTCTGGGTACAGTGTCACTATTGCCCTTAGTCCTGCAATATAAAACATTGCATTTTTAGAGAATATCTTCACATTGTAGTACAAAGACCGCCTCTAGTTGCTGTCTACCAGACAGAAACTAGAGGCGCTCTGGGAGTTTACCGGACTCCAAGTCGCCTAACTGACGCTGGACTTCCTCACGCTCTGCATGAGGACATCAAGCATCCATGAAATCCCAATAGGAAAGCATTGAAGCAACACTTCCTATGGGGAGGATCTAATGTGCTCGCCGTGCGAATTAGGTCCCCTCGTCGGATGAGTTGGAGCACCGACCGAGTGCTGAGGGACATTGGTACTGGAAATGGGCAAGTGAGTGTTTTTTTTTTTTTTTTTTTTTTTTAAACCCTTAATGTGAGGGAGGGGCGGTCCACGAGCTGTGACTACCTTGTGGGCGTTTCACCATGAGGCTTCTATCCAAGCAGCCACTTGGTCATCTTTGCATACATTTTCAAAATGTTATCCTTTTAGGATGTTTGTGCCCTGTTGATGCTGCTTTTGGCAGCAAAGTGTTTGTGGAGTTGTTTAATCACTGTCATTACCCACCCTGTATTTTGAGATGGCCTTGTGCCCCACTTTGCTTGAGTTTAAAGGAACACTTTAGGGTCAGCAGCACATACATACATACATACATACATACATTCCTGCTCTTAGTGTTAGAAAATACTGTCTACCCCTCCCCTTTTGCCTCCCTAAATTTAGTAATATTTTACCTTTTATTCCAGTCTGCTCATGCTGGGTCTGCCCCTGATTTGCCTCTTTGGCTGACATCATCAGAAGTGATCAGCCAATCCAATGCTTTCTCATAGGAAAGCATTGGATTGGCTAAGATTGTCAATCCTTATGATCTCAGCCAAGAAGGTGGAGCCAAGTGGTGCCCTGGGCAATCCACAACAAAGTTCAGTGTCTCCATGCTGCACTTCCCCTTTTCTATGAAAAGACTGTGTTTACGGCAAAAAGCCTACAGGGACTGATTATACGCACTAGAACAATTACATGAAGCTGTAATTCTGGTGACTATAGTGTTCCTTTAAACTCATGTGCTACAACACATAGACTCTCACTATTGACTAGTTGAAAAAAATGTTGGTCTAAATTGTGTGCACGGACATGCTAGGATTTGTTGGATTCTCTGAGTGTTGTGGGAGGTGTGCAATCTGCTGGTTTGTTTATTTCCCTTCACAAGTATTATTGACTGCCTTGACACTAGAATAAATTCTAGTGCTGGTGCTGTTTGGTCGCATTCAAGCACAAGCCTCAATAGAATGAATGTCTGATTGCCCATATGCTGACACTACACTTTCCAAGCTGATGCTCAAATGAATGAATACCCTGTAACTCACTTACCAATGCATATTTACACTCACCTGTATTCTCTCACATAAACATAGTGCAATTATATTCTATGCTCTTTAGTATCCAACTTGGTGTATGGGAGGTTGCTGTATATTAAATATACACTGTAAAGTGATAGTTTGAATAAAGGTTCTTTGTGGATTTTAGGCATATGGTGGATGACATGCTGAGTGCAGATGATGTCAGTTGCAGTAGCTCACAAGTCAGCGCCAAGTCAGAGAAGAACATGGCAGACTTTGATGGTGAGGAATCTGGCTGCGAAGAAGAACTGGTACAAATAAATTCACATGCTGAGCTCACCTCTCACCTCCAACAACACCTCCCCAACCTGGCTTCTATTTACCATGAACATCTGAGTCAAGGTACGTTGAATGATCAATCAGATCTGCTTCTCAAAGATTAGCTGGTTTTTAGTTGTACTCAAAGTTTTTTTTGTTTTTTTTAAATTTATCTTTAACTGGAATTCAAAGGACAAACAATAAGGCCACACACAGGTTATGCAAAAGCTGAAAATGACAATTACAAGTTACAAATATTATCAAGTAACAGAGTAGAGAAACTTGAAGAGAACCTCAAATTAAGTTCTATATGAGATGGATGATGTGCTTATGAATGACATATACAGGGTTACAGTATGCACGCCATGAGAACTAACCACCCTGGCAAGATGGAAGAATAAATTCAAATGAACTAAGAACTAGAGTAAACGAAAGCTGTTTTCATCCCATATTTTGCTGTCTGAATCTTAAAATGTTCCCCCTTTCTAAGTAAAGTCATTTTGCTCTTCCACGTGACATAAGAAATGTTCTTTCCAACGGAATGATTAATTTTTATGCATTGAAATAAATATATTTCTGGATTCTAGGTAGGAGATGCTAGTGGGCTGACTGTTTCTGAGTAGGTTTCTGTTCTAAGTAAGTTACAGCAAACCTTTCTCTCCTTCTATATATCAAGGTATTAACTAAACTATTATGAGGGAATATTGTTTCAGCCTAGTGTCATCCACTAACCAATTACTTTTTTTGTTTCTTTCATTACATATTCTATTTAAATTTTGCGTCTAATGTTTAATCCTGTTCTTCCTGTAGGTCCTTCAGTTCATAAACACCAATATAACAGCAATGCGGTGGTGGACATAAACTTGGATAATGTTTGTAAAAAGGGTAACACCCTTCTATGGGACCTGGTCCAGGATGAAGATGCAGTAAGTTTAATACGAATGATTTAAGGGACACCCAATTATTTTTGTTAATCTACACATATATTATTTAAAAAGTATTAAAAAAATTAATTCCACTCTGAATGTCCGTGTCCTGTCCTCCTGTGCTCTTTCTCAGTATTTGGTGATCTTAGGCAATCCCAGTGCAAATGCATGAGATTTGATGATTGTTAGTATATATTACCATTGAATTCTCTATGGAAAAATGTATGAAGCTCAGACATGCAGCAGCCTTGCATGTGAACTCATTGAAAACCTTATTTATTGATATTTTCTTTAAGCACATACAATTGCAAACGTTTCTAGTAGATGAGTGACTGTCATAAGCATCCGAAACAGGGATAATGAGCTGAGGTTTACTTTGTGTCAGTTTTACATTACCACAGTCAGGTTTAGAAATCTGAAAAGAGGAAATTATAACTGTTGTTTATGTTGTAGATTCACCTATCTGAAGGTCTGATAAATGAAGCAGAAAAACTCCTATGTTCCTTGGTGTGTTGGTTTACAGACAGACAGATCAGGATGCGTTTCATTGAAGGCTGCTTGGAAAATCTTGCCAATAATAGGTAAGCGCAAAATAAGCAAGTGTGTGTTGTTTTTTTCTTTTTCAATTGAACATACTAAGATGGTCTAGAACGAGATTGTCAAATGCATATAATAAATTGTGCAATTAAACAAAAAAGAAATTAATTAAAGAAGGACCCTTTATTATAATTAATTTTCAGCATGAGCATGGCAAATAATTTAAAGTAGGGGCAAACTTATCTTAAGGAACCACAGATAAGTAAGAACTGAAGTCACCCATACAAAATACATTTTCCCAGTTACAATTTTCATTATTTTCTTCTTTTTTTTTTTTCTTTTTTTTTTTTTTGAAGGATTATGACAGAGATTTTGATATTGATGAGGTCTCCTGTGGTATATTTAAATGTTCAGGTTTCTCACATGAGCCCAGGTGAATGTGAATTAACAAATGAGGCAATAATCGAAAGACAAAATGGAAACCATTCTTTACTTTCAGGTCTAAAATGTAACCATACACACTTACAGATGCAAATAGCATGTGTATGTTTCTAAATGGAACCACTCAATCAGCCTAGTCATTTCTATTGTTAAACAATATTATGTTTTGCAAGCTAGCTTGAGAATTTAAATATTCAATATATAGAAATTACTATATACAAGAAAATGTAATGCTTCACCCTTAAGATTCCGGTTTCCTGTATTTACCCACAGATCAGTGGTTGTCTCACTACGTCTTCTTCCGAAGTTATTTGGAACTTTTCAACAGTTTGGAAGCAGTTATGACACTCACTGGATAACAATGTAGGTTGACTTTTAACTTTCACGTATGCCTAATTATTATGGGTTTGTTTGTTTGTGGATTTTTTTGTTTTGTTCTTATTTGGTTTTTTTTAAGAGCGCTTTATTTCAGGGGTTACTTGCCAATATGAACTACTTACCTCTTGTTATTTAAGTTAATGTCATGCAAAGGCCAAAGTGTAGAGAGTGTATAAAATAAGATGCAAGATCATAACCTATTAGAAAATGCATATATGCCACTAGACCAACAGGAAGTATGACTGCAGAAGGAAGCTTTAGCTTAGCACTTTTATGTATAAGTGAGAGGAAATTTGCCATTTTTAATTCAATGCAGCTTTTAGTCATCCAAGCATGTTTGGCAGCGTAAATATGCCTGTTCGCTTGACCGATACTATGAGCATGCACTCTCAGCTTCTTTCACCCTCTACTCCTACACTAACTCCACCACACTCCATTAGCACTGAGGGAAGAGAAAATTGATCTTTACATTTATTTTTAGTTCTTTCTTGTAACACAGAGTTGAGTACTTTGGAGATCTAGCTATGCATTTCCTTTCATATGATATGTTCTAGTTGGTGAGTAGCAAACTATTAATATTTAGTACAAAGGGTTTCAAGTTAATTTAATGAATACATGCCCCTTGCCTTCCTAGTGCAAGTCTGTTAAAGGATCACTATAGGGTCAGGAACACAAACATGTATTCCTGACCCTATGGTGAAAACCCACCATTTAGGTGGCTTGCCCCTCAGCCCCCCTCAGAAAGGGGTTAAAACTCACCTTATTTTCAGCTCTCCACGGGTCAGCCGGCTCTGGGCTCCGTCCCTTTGGCAACATCATCAAAATTGCCGATTTTTAGCCAATCCAATGCTTTCCTGTGGGGAAAGCATTGGATTGGCTAAAATCGACAAGGGGGTGGGACCAAACACAGTTTTAGCCAATCAGCACCACCTCTTAGAGATGCATTAAATCAGTGCATCTCTATGAGGAAAATTCAGCGTTTCCATGCAGAGCATTGGGACGCTGAACGGCAGGGCTGCTTACTGTGGAAGCCCCTCCAGTGGCCACTTTACTGAGCCATGAAGCCCCTCTAGTGGCCACCTGGAGGAGCCCCCTAAGTAAACACTACTTTTTCTCTGAAACATGAAAATGCCTGAAGGGAGCTATTCTATTCACCAGAACAACTACATTAAAGGACCACTATAGTGCCAGGAAAACATACTCGTTTTCCTGGCACTATAGTGCCCTGAGGGTGCCCCCACCCTCAGGGTCCCCCTCCCGCCCGGCTCTGGAAGGGGAAAGGGGTTAAAAACTTACCTTTTTCCAGCGCTGGGCGGAGAGCTCTCCTCCCATCCTCCTCTTCTCCTCCTCCTGGGCTGAATGCGCACGCGCGGCAAGAGCTGCGCGCGCATTCAGCCCCCGCATCACAGTGAGAAGCACAATCTAGTGGCTGTCAATGAGACAGCCACTAGAGGATTAGGGGAAGGCTTAACCCATTCATAAACATAGCAGTTTCTCTGAAACTGCTATGTTTATAAAAAAAATGGGTTAACCCTAGAAGGACCTGGCACCCAGACCACTTCATTAAGCTGAAGTGGTCTGGGTGCCTAGAGTGGTCCTTTAAGCTGTAGTTGTTCTGGTGACTATAGTGTCCCTTTAAATTACTGTCTTCTAAATATGTTTCATTGAGCTGTTACACTATTGTATCTCTGTTCTATTCCTAGGTGGGCAGAGAAGGAACTGAATATGATGAAGCTATTCTTTGACAACTTGGTACACTACATCCAGTCTATCAGAGATGGACAACACAAGCATGCATTGTAAGTAGATGCATATAATTCACCATTATATCCTGTTCCAGACTAATGTATCTTTATAGTAAACCTGTCATCCCTGAATCTGATGTCATGTTCAGAGTTCACCTTCATGTTTTAATAGTTAGAGTGTAAAATGGACAGCAAATATCTAGATTAAAACATACATATTGACTACTTGTATGGTTTACTGGACTGGAAAATTATTTGTCTAACATAAATAGAATATTTTTTTGAGGTGAAGTTTGCTTTGACTTTCTTTTGCATCTTGCTTTCTCCTATTGACTGATTACCATTTTGTTTGGTGCAGGTACAGTCACAGTGCAGAGGTTCAAGTTCGACTTCAATTTTTAACCTGTGTCTTTTCCACTTTGGGATCACCAGATCACTTCAGTACGTACTTTTATATATTTTGTATATTTTGAACATTATTCTCTAGGTTCTACAACTGTGAGTGGACTCTGGATAAGCAATTGTTCCCTATAAACAATGTTAGGCTTATTTGTAAAGAATGCTGTGGTATTATCCATCATTGGTTATGATTTTGTTCAATGAATGCTTGGTGTCCATTCTTTACTAAACTGCTTCATAGGTGCTTGACATTTTTTTTCCCTCCCTAATATTTGGCAGTGCTATGTAGTGGTCAGTAGCACAAGGTTGCTTTGGTAAAAGCAGGTGGTAGATTGAAATCAGATCATTTGGTATCATTAATCATTCTGGTAATTTTTTGCGCTTTTTCTAGTCCTCATGTGTGGATTAGAAAGGGACTCTTTCTAGCTGGCTTTAGGCCTGATATCTGGGGTTTCTAACAGTACACCCCACTCCTCATGTCTTCTGTAAGTGGATTGTAGATGTTCCCCTACTCTTTGCACAGATGTTTTAGAAGAGTGAGCAGAAGACCTGTCAGCAGGTAAATTAAATATATTTTCCTTTATCGTGGTTTTACTAATGATGATTTACTGATTCATTTAGGGTTAAGCTTAGAGCAGGTGGACATCTTATGGCACTGTTTGGTTGAAGATTTGGAATGCTATGATGATGCACTGCACTGGTTCTTAAATCAAGTTCGCAGCAAAGATCAACACGCCATGGGAATGGAAACGTATAAGCACCTTTTTCTGGAGAAGGTAATTCAAATTGTTTATAGTGTTACACTGTATGGGGAAAAAAAATACCTAAGAGAGAATTTCTTTAATGCCCTTTATTGGTTTTTCATTTTATTTTTTTTTACATTTTTTTAGATGCCACAACTAAAACCTGAAACTATTAGCATGACTGGTTTGAACCTATTTCAACATTTGTGTAACCTAGCCCGTCTTGCAACAAGCGCTTATGATGGTGGCTCAAACTCCGAGGTAATTATAAGTTTGTATGTCTTGTTTCATAAAAGGATAAACTCACGGTCTGGGCTTTTATCAGATTACCATCACCATCCACGTTATACAGATTCACACTTGATAATACGCAAGTGTGGTTTCCATATTATATGTGCAGAGGGGGATGCTTTGGGTCGCATAGAGAGCCTTAGTTTTAGTCAAACCGCTCCAAAACATTTTGACAAAAAATGGGTTTGTGTCAATAGACTGTTTAAGTTTAACCCCTTAAGGACCAAACTTCTGGAATAAAAGAGAATCATGGCATGTCACACATGTCATGTGTCCTTAAGGGGTTAAAGGCATTTTGACTCCACCCACTTGCAATCTTTGTCCTCTTTTTATGTCCCCTGTTAGCATCAGTCAAGTCACCAGTTCAGCTCACACTGATCTCTCATTAGCTGAGCTGCCCTACACACCTTTCTTTCTGAAAGATGTATTGTGAGAGGGGTAGGCTTGGATAAGGAGTTAGTTACACAACAGAAGTGTTAATTTTAAAGCAAAACTACTGAATGTGGTGAAAAACAATGCATTGGATAGTTAAATTTAGCAGACATTGTAATCCAAAATCTAACACTTGGAGACACTTGTTTCCGGGCCTTGTGTTCTAGACGTGTAAAGGTATTTTGCTTCAAGAACATTGTAGGTGCAAAATATTAAAGTAAGCTTAATTTCTTATTAAATAAGTTTTTTTTTAACCTGTCTTTTAAAGTGCTGTTTTACCCCGTTTTAGTTATGCGGTATGGATCAATTTTGGGGCATTGCTTTAAGAGCTCAAACTGGGGATGTCAGCAGAGCAGCCATCCAGTATATCAACTCCTATTATATCAATGGTAAGGTGTCAAAATAATGCTTTAAGGAATTTACTTTGTATTTTGCGAATACTTTGTTTCTTCATCTATGCTTTAAAAGGAGTATGGAATCTGTGATTTCAAGCTATATATGCTTTATTGCATAAACCTCTTCAATATTGTCTTTAAAACTGAGGCAATTTTTGCCTCTAAATCCATAGTGTTTGAGCCACTGGAATTTGAGATGGTTCAACAAGTATTTCCTAATTTTATTTGAGGAATAAGGAGTATGATGTGCTAATTTAGTGTCTGAACCCAGCGCTGTGTGAACAAACAAAATCTTCTGTTTAGGTAAAACAGCATTGGAGAAGGAGCATGAGTTTATTAGTAAATGTATGGAGAGTTTAATGATCGCCTCCAGTAATCTTGAACAGGACTCCCAGTCAAGTCTCACCATCATTGAAAGGGGACTTCTGATGCTGAAAACACACCTTGAAGCTTTCCGGAGAAGGCAAGTTGGTTAATGTTTTGTTGTGTCATAGACCATAATGCTTTTTATTTCAATTGATTACATATATTGTGCCACTGAATGTGGAGTAGGTACAATAATTTTTTCCTAGTATATGAATTTCTGCTTTTTCTTTTTCTTTGCATTTTAGGTTTGCATATCATCTAAGGCAGTGGCAGATTGAAGGCACTGGTATCAGCAGTCATTTAAAGGCACTTAATGATAAGCAGTCCTTACCCCTGCGAATTGTGTGCCAGCCAGCAGGGCTTCCTGACAAGGTCAGTAATAAGTACCATACACAACTAAAGTTACCGGTCAGAATAGTTAAAGATGTTAAAATCTGCTACAGAAAAAACTTTTTCTATGCGTCATATGTTGTGCTTCTCACCATAGATGACAATAGAGATGTATCCAAGTGATCAGGTAGCTGATCTGAGGGCAGAAGTTACCCACTGGTATGAGAATTTGCAGAAGGACCAGTTAAACCAACAAGCACAGCTCCAAGAGTTTGGACAAAGTAGCCGTAAAGGAGACTTTCCAGGTGAGAAATGTATTTATATATTTTAAAAGCGTAGCATGAATCGAGAGTTAATGCCATAATTTTGCTGATTTAAACAATACAATGTTTTAAAGATAATTAAGCTGAAAAAATGCTTTTTGTCATATGTATAGAGAAACAAGTGTTTCTTAATTTGTGAAGCAAAATCCTGCACATTTATTTTAAAAGAATTCAGATTTTATTTCTTTTTTTCTTTTTCAAGGTGGTCTCATGGGACCAGTTCGAATGATTTCATCTGGCCACGAGCTGACAACAGACTATGATGAAAAGACTCTCAATGAACTTGGATTTAAAGATATGCAGGTATTTTCACAACTATGTATAATCTATATACATTTCTTCAGGGATGTGATGCAGGTATGTTTCCATTGTGATATTATCATAAAGGAAATGATAGTTAAAATGAATATATTTCATTTAATTGGTAAAAATAAAGGTGTGTTAAGACTAGTGATTTACTTTAGGTTTTAATTTTTCTCTATGCAAAGTTTTTCATTCCTTTCCCTCAGATTTTTGAAAATATTTTTATATAGTATTTTAATTAAAGCTGTAACATATAATTTTATGTGGCCTGTAAAGTTAATACACAATCTCTTTAAATTCAAACCGTTGGAACAGTCAGACAGACTGCTGCACCAATTTGGTACTATATTTTTTTTCGCACTCAAATATAGATGTAAAATAAAATGTATCTTTATTTTGTTGTCTATTTAAAGTTAAGTATCTCTTAAGTATAGTGACAATGAAACACAAAACAAATTATCACATTAAGTTGCATGTAAACTTTACAACACCTTAGGTGATATAACCTAACTGACAAAGGAGTAAAATTGTTCCCAATTGATATACCTCCATATAACCAGTATTTAAACCAGTATTGCCATACAGCTCTATATATGTGGTTTGCAATTAACGCTGATAATCTGGACCAAAAAAAGGAAAAAAATGAAAAATGTGAAAAAATGTAAAGAAAATGGATAGATATGGCTTAAGTTGCTCCAGTGCATGCAGATATTATAATCCAAACTTCGTATGTTCCTGGTTATAATCGGTCCGGGTAATCAAGGGGAATCCTGGGCTGCGCACTCGGGACTGCATCCGTCCCTTCGATGGCCCTGGTGAAGAAAAAAAAAATCGACGGCTATTTATTTCCTCTATCGGGCGCGCCCACCATTTTCTGCGGGTTGTGCCCTTTAGACCTCATACAAAGTGCATACTCATTGCCGTGTCTCTTATCGACATTTCTCTCTCCCTTTCTGTCAGGAGCAACGCAATAACTTTATTAACAATTACACTTTGAACAGTTAGAATATCGCTGACCACAGACCAGTCATTATATATCAGACATTATACACGAAGTGTTTCTTGTGGATAATGAAGTGTGTATGTATGTATTTTCTTTACAGATCAGAATATTCTTAAATATACCACATGAGAGACTGATGTGGTTTAAAAAAAGTGTAATAAAAATAATCCTTAACTGGGATTTTTATTTTATTTTTTAAACGGTTTTAGGAAAAGAAAAGGAATTTTGGTTAAAAAAAATATAATTTCAAAGGAAAATAACAAAATAATTCTTACTCTAAAAAAGAACTGATAACGTACCAAGACACTATGCCTAATGGTTTATACTTGGATAACAGAATCTTACAGACCCTATGTGCTTATAATCCTTGTATCTATGTCCAGCCTAAGAAGAACTCCAATGCACTGTATGATAAAGTGTTTCTTGATTGTCATAAGTTACTCACTACAAGTTACCATAACTATCAGGGGTGCCTTTCACATTACACTCTTGTGGGTGTTCAATTAAAGGCATACTCACCAGTGGTGTTGCGTGTGAAAGTGTGTGTGGTATCCTCTATTGTGGATCCCATCTCCACTCGGGTAGCGGACCATATGAGGTCAACATGGTAAAAGGCATATATGGGGTTCAAGAGACAAACGGACCAACCTTCATGTGCTGAAAAAATGGAATTGCATATTAGAATAAGTTGAAAACACTCCTATACAAAACCAGTACTATAATACATTGGATTCAATTTAAGATTGCTTCTTATAGGAAGTGCTTCAAGTCATAATCTTCATTCAAATCCTGGGGTTGCAATATCTCCAAAATACTAATCCATTTTGTTTCCTTCTGTAGTAACAGTTTTTGCCTGTCACCACCCCTCCGTAAGGGTTTAACGCCATCAATTACTTGGAATCTCCATTGATTCACATTATGCCCTTATTGTTTAAAATGTCTAGGGACTGGATTATTACATACATCCCTCTGTAAAGCTGCTCTAATGTCTCTTTTATGTTCCCCAATATGCTCTTTAACTGGTCTGATCGTTTCTCCCACATAGAGGAATCCACACGGACATTTCAAAATGTAAACCACATAATTTGAGTTGCACGTATAGTAGTTGTTTATTTTATACACTTTGCCTGAGTGTGGATGTGTGAAATTCGAACCCCTGATTATGCTGTTACAGTGTGTACAACCAAGGCAAGGAAAAGTATCCTTCTTAGGTTCAGGAAAAAAAAATCAATCTTTGCCTTTTGCCACTACCAATATCGGACCGTATCAGTTTGTCCCTAATATTCTGCGCTCTTTGGTAAGAGAATAGAGGGGGATTCCTTTGGTAGATTCACATCTCCTTCAAAGATATTCCAATTTTTCATTATAAGTTTCTTTATGCTATTACTATACGGAGTATAAGGGGATTTAAAGGGGATTCTCTCCAAGTTGTCCCTTGTTCTAGTGGGGTTGAGTACTTCATCCCTATCCAAATTCTGTATCTTTTCTTTGTTTTTTTCTAAAGATTCTGATGGATAACCCCTACTTGCAAATTTGCTACACATGTATTTTAATCCCTGTTGTACCTGTTGTTCTTGTGAGACTATCCTCCTCACTCTTTGCAGTTGACTATAAGGAAGGCTTTCCTTAAGGGGCTGTGGATGATAACTAGTATACTCAAGAAGGTTGTTCCTGTCCGTTGGCTTGGTGTATATGTCAGTATGTAGTTTACCTTGAATTAGATGTACCTGTGTGTCCAAAAACGGGTTTGTATATCTGTCACATGACATTGTAAATCTGATAATAAGGTCTAAGGAGTTCAGCTGGTTAAAAAAATGTATCCAACTGGGCTCTCGTGCCACCCCAACACACTAACACCTCGTCAATGAACCTTTTCCATGTGAGGCATTTCTCATATAGTGGGGTAGTGTATACATGTAGTTCTTCTAATCTGTTCATATAAATGTTAGCGTATGTCGGGGCGACATTCGAGCCCATGGCTGTTGCTTTTATTTGTTTATAGAATTTGTCTTCAGAGTTCTCTAAGACAAATTGCAGTAATTACAATATGTACCTCTGTTAAGTATAAACCATTAGGCATAGTGTCTTGGTACGTTATCAGTTCTTTTTTTAGAGTAAGAATTCTTTTGTTGTTGTTTTCCTTTGAAATTATATTTTTTCCCTAAAAGTTTTTTTTTCTTTCCCATTTAAGGATTTTAGACTTTTTTAAAACCACATCAGTCTCTCTCATGTGGTATATTTAAGAATATTCTGATCTGTAGAGAAAATACACACACACACACACACACAGACACACACACAGACACACACACACACACACACACACACACACACCCCCCTCCCACCCCCTACACCTTCATATAGTGTATAATGTCTGATATATGACTGTGGTCTGCCTAAATGTAATACCATGTCATATGTTAGATGGTTAGCAAAACAGCGATATTCTAACGGTTCAAAGTGTAATTGTCAAAGTTATTGCGTTGCTCTTGACAGAAAGGGAGAGAGAAATGTCGATAAGAGACACGGCAATGAGTATGCACTTTGTATGATGTCTAAAGGGCGCGACCCGCAGAAAATGGTGGGCGCGCCAGATAGAGGAAATGAATAGCCGTCTTGATTTTTTTTATTCACCAGGGCCATCGAAGGGATGGATGCAGTCCCGAGCGCGCAGCCCAGGATTCCCCTTGATTACCCGGACCGATTATAACCAGGAACATACGAAGTTTGGATTATAATATCTGCAATATCTGCATGCACTGGAGCAACTTAAGCCATATCTATTGGGACCAAACCTGACATCACAGCACAGCAAAACATACTGTATTCAGGACTCAGGAGTGGGGAGATCAATCCAAACACAATTGTCCATATAACAAATACTTTGGAACAACTTGGGTGTGTACACACTGGGACTGTATATAATTCTATTTTTTTTTTTTTCTCCTTTTCATTTTATTTTCTTTACATTTTTTCACAACATTTTTCTGTTTTCCTTTTTTTTTTTTGGTTCAGATGATCAGCGTTAATTGCAAACAGGGTCTACCACTTATATAGAGCTGTATGGCAATACTGGTTACTGGGGGTTAACCGACCATTTTTGAGCACAGTAAAGTGATATTTAGAGGAAATTATTCACGAATAGATCACAGTATATGCTTAATATTTTGCAAGTTGAAGATCAATGCTTTATTAAAGAGCAAACATCACTTCCGAGGATTTCTAATATTCTGTTTAATAGTCCCCCTATATTTCACAAACGTGTCGGGTCTGAAAAGTAGCATTTTAAAGGTATAAAGTGATAAGTTCTGTATTACCTCTATCTTGGAAAAGAGTGCTGTCTTGGCTTCTTGTGAAACAATGTTTCGGATTCTCATCCAATGCAGTGTGTTCACTGGCTGTACCAGTACTGAACTGTATTGTGATGTCAGTTGCCAAATATTTTATTAATAAAATACTCTTGTGTATTTATTCAATAGAAACTACATGTTTTCCCCAGATACTTTTAGTTTTTATTAATACTACAGTAGCAGAATGGCGATAAAAATGCCAGGGGACTCCTAGATCTGTAAACAATATAGCAAGAGTTCCACTTTACTATACACGTAATAAAACGAGAAGTATTATGGTAAGCCCTATTTACCAAGCACTGTATTTCGTTTTCCTATGAACTCACAAAATGGCCAAATCATATCAGTCTGTGTTAATTTAGTTTTGAAAGGCCTGAGCTGCCAAGGTTGGTCATCAGAGATCTACAAGAGATCCTCAATGATATGTTCTGCTCTAGAGCAATGATCCTGTCTGCCCTTTACTCCGTTTGCATATGTCATTGATTTATTTTAACGTAAGGCCATGTTGTCTTATCAACCAGATGGTATTTGTGTCCTTGGGTGCCCCACGCCGTGAGCGAAAAGGTGAGGGTGTACAGTTGCCTGCATCCTGCTTACCACCACCACAAAAGGAAAATATCCCCATGCTGCTCCTCCTACAGGAACCTCATCTCACCACCTTGTTTGACCTGCTGGAAATGCTGGCCTCCTTCAAACCTCCTTCAGGAGAAATGGTTATGGAAGATGTTGAGGTAATTTTAGTTGCATACTAAATATTTACTGCGAAAGAACACCTCTAGGCAATTTCATATATATCTCCAAAATAACGAAAAGAACGGCACTCTACCTTTCAGAAGTATTGCCTGGTTGCATTTCACCACTTGTTTATAAATATGCTTAAAAAAATAATAAAAAAATGTATGAATGTGTTTTATGAATATAAATTAAGGTTGCATTGAAAGATTGACATTTTGGGTGCACCTGGACAATGTATCGAGATTTTGATAAAGGCCCAGTTTAGGCTGAGATGTTCTTTTGATGTAACGTTACTGCTACTGTTTTTTAAGAATTTAAATAATGAAAAGTTAGCTTTGATGGTTGGTTACGTGTTTTTCAGCTCCATTATACTTGATGGTTTGCAAGGCTCTGATTTCAGTTGGAGGTGGGCATGTGCTCCCTTCATAGGTGTGACCTTATCATGTATCGGAAGTCAATTACGATTTATCATTGCAGCATATTTCAACCCCAGCAAATATAGAAATATTGTTTTCTAGGATGAATAACAAAGGAAGTACTTAAAATCTTTTTTTCTTTTTTTTTTTTTAATATAAAATGGTGATGAATGCAGTCTCCTAGCACATCACACAAAGTTAACCTCAACATTAATGAAAAATACATTTTCCTGTTGGTTAATAAAATTGTTTTTAAAATGTACTCTCCTACCTAAAACTGTGCTGCTTTGTCAGCCTGTAGAAGATAAAAAATGATACCATGCTTCAGGACATTGGTTGTCTTCCACAAAGCAGTATGGGCTATAGTGGGCTACTTCTCTGCCTGGTTATCTTTACTGTGTACTTGGAATGACCACAATGGTGCATAGAGCAATTTGTATATTCGGTTGTACATCCTTGTGCTATCTGTTCTGTGCAGAGTATTAGATGTGAAGAACTGCACCTCCATGCCGAGAATTTGTCCAGGCGCGTCTGGGAGCTTCTGATGCTCCTTCCTACCTGTCCCAACATGTTGCAGGCGTTTCAAAACGTTTCTGATGAGCAGGTAAGTCACGTGTCATTTAAACCATTGTAATCTGGTCACCAAAGCTGTACAGCTTTATTCATTTTCACCTGCTCATGTTATTTTCCAGCATTCCAATGACCATGTTTACACCACCAATGCTTTAATTGCATTTTTTAAATTTGTTTATTTTTTTTGTAGGGAAGTGATGGACCTTGCTGGAAAGACTTGCTCCGAATAAAAAGTGCTCATAAACTACTTTATGCGCTTGAAATCATAGAAGCTTTGGGGAAACCAAATAGGAGAATAAGAAGAGAATCTACGGTAATAAAAGCCCAACCAATTCCAAATAATTGTTTTTGCAAATCTAGATTTTTCACCCAAAAAAAACAAACAAAAGCAAAAAGAAAACTGTCTAAATTCATTACTGTTTGGAAGGACTTTTTGCAATGCAATGCTGTTGTGACAATTGTATAGGTCAGGGATGGCTCAGAACTACATTACCCATGGTTTTCAGGAGATTAGCCATAAATGGTAAGGGCATTCCAAACGTTCTTCTGGTATTTGGCATTGCAAAGGCTCGGTCAATTCAGTAACAACCTAGATACACACTTCTCCAGTACTCCAGATAAGACAAGATGCTAATTACTAGCCATTTCACATTATTGGCCATTTAACTTGCATCCTTTGTCTTTCCCTAATCTTTAATGTTCTGGTAACTAGGACAATGCTCTTTTGGAGATATTTGAAGAACAAAATCAAAATGCTGCTTGATTAACTGCAGTTTGGCAATGTATTTGAACACTGAAAGAGAAATACAATTAAAGCCTCCACCTACATTTGCTACAGTACACCAACATGCCTAACCAACGTTACTGTATCTGCAGGGCAGCTACAGCGATATGTATCCAGACTCTGATGATTCGAGTGAAGATCAGATTGAGAACAGTAAAAATACGTGGAGCTGCAAGGTTTGGATATTTTATTTTAATTTTTTTTTATATATATATATATATATATATATATATATATATATAACCTATTTATTCACTTAACTCTTAAGGACTTACATGTGATAACTAGTAGTTTAACAACTTCATGACTTGGTGTTAATCAAATCACGTTCTATCATGGCAGTCTTAGCAAATTTTTTGTTTAGAAGTGTTTATGGAGCATTTGCACTTGCATGGTGCTGTCTGGATAGAAAGGAAAGGGATATATTTATCTCTTCACTTACACCATTTCTCATAACTTTGAAAAATTCAGCCTTGTACACCTGAGCTTACTTGGGAAAATACAGCTTGCATTGTTAGAGTAAAGGATAATTTGGTTAAATCATGGTTTTAAGAATATTATTTTAAGAAATTGTAATATCCCAATTCTAACTTTAGCCTTGAGTGGTGTATAGGGATACATTGGCTTTTATCTATTTTTTTTTTTCCTTTGAAGCTGTATAAAGGAGCAAAACATGTGAATACATAGGCATACAAAGTGTTTGAACGCAACTATGTAACATTCATTCAGATTTGTTCATGTAATAACCTTTTTTCTAAATGAAATTATAATTGATGCTCGAAGTGTATAATACATGTTGATTCTTTTAATTTTCACTGTCAATATTTCCTTAGTTTGTGGCTGCAGGTGGACTGCAACAGTTAATAGAGATATTTAATTCAGGAATTTTGGAGCCCATAGAGCAGGAATCTTGGACAGTGGTGAGTTTACATTTTCACATCTTATTTGTTTAGTTTGAAACATGTTTACATTCCGCATTCATACTATGCACTTTTCATATCCTTAAACTTGCTTGTGAAAAAAAGTGTGTGTGTATATATGTTGTATGCGTGTGTGTGTGTTTGTGTGTATATATATATATATATGTGTGTGTGTGTGTATATTCTTTCCAGTCACACCCTAGCACCCAAAGCACAGCTATCCGTTTGCAACATCATGACTAAATTTAGCTTTTTCCTCTTTCTGAGCACCGTGGTGTAGGAGAATTTTAGAAAGAGACGAATCTTCTCAGACATTTCGTCTGTGCCAATTCAGCTTGTCTAGAATCTCCTTTACCATAGTGCTTAATTTGCCCTGCACGACGTGATCACACAAACTCTTTGAAGTGTAATTAAAAAATATCTTATTTAAACCCATAGCATTCTAGCATCACTAAACTGTTCCCTTTACTATGGGTAATGAACCAGTATCGTGTTATGTGAATGTTGACTTTGATAGCCTTTTTATAAGGGGGTTTCAGTATTATGGAAGTGTCAATAAAGTTAGGAAGTTGTTCATAGAGATGTATTTCCAGAAAGTGAATTGACCTCTGACTTGCACAATTGACATCTAATTAGCTTGGATTTTTTTTTCCTGCTTGTCAGTTTTTATTTAAAGAGGCTCTCTGAGCAGCATAACCACTATAGTGGTTATGGTGTGGGGAGTCCTCTGCTGCTGTCACACAGTAAGAAGTCATTCTGTTTTTGAATAGTTACTTGGGTTCCCTGGACACATCAGATACAGTCCTCTTTTCAGATATCACAAAGGGGAAGGTTTTCCTTCCACAGTTTTTTCTTTTCTCTTAGAGGGATTTGTTGGAGGAATAGAGTGGAATAATTTGGCTGGGAGTATGTGACAGAGTGGATACGATCTGTATTTTTAAATGTAAATTATATTTTTAATTGTTGATAATGGATTCCCTTTGAACTAGAAACTCTGCATTTTGTGCTGGGTTCCATTTATTGTAAACTTAATCTGTATCTTTACAGTGGCAGCTGGACTGTTTAGCATGCTTGCTAAAGTTGATATGTCAGTTTGCTGTGGATCCAACAGATCTGGATCTGGCATACCATGATGTCTTTGCCTGGTCAGGGATATCTGAGAGCCATAGAAAGAGGACTTGGCCTGGGAAATCGAGGAAGGCAGCCGGGGATCATTCAAAGGGCCTGCACATACCACGGCTAACTGAGGTAAAAATTGGATTACAACGCTTGTACATTTTACTCTTTTAGAACCCATGTAGTATATGGTGTATAAGATTTACTTATGTTTGGTGACAAATGTTTGCACTTTGCTGTTTTAATATCTGTGTATTAATTCAGGTGTTGCGTGATTTTGTTGTTTGCCCGCCTAAGACTATTCAAATTCATTTATGTAGCTTATTTTGCAACCAGTATATATTATTATAATCATTGGTTTTACAATGTAATATTCTACTTTATAACTCAAATTCTTATTTTTACATTTGTTCTTTTTGTCAAGGTGTTTCTTGTTCTTGTCCAAGGCACCTGTATGATTCAGCGGTTAATGTCTGTTGCGTACACCTATGACAATTTAGCACAAAGGTAATTACAGATGAAGATAAATCTTATTATGGTGTGGGTGACTGCACAATACTTCATGAAGGTACGACTGATTTAGAATGAAGGCCACTGTGTTTATTGCATACCGTGTCTTCTCTCTGCAGGGTACTGAAGGCACAGTCAGACCACAGGTCCAGACACGAAGGTATGGATTACCCCACTCAAGCCCTGTTTAACAGCATTGTGTGCTGTAACCATTAGGCTTATTTATGGAATTGTGACACTTCCAGTGGCAATTGTGAGAAAACAAATGTAATCATATGTGAAATATTGCTTTACATATAGTAATGGCAAAACTGTCCTGTTGCTCTGTATACCAATATACTGATGCATATATTTTTCTACATAGTAGCATTACTATAAACATGCTTACGAGCAGGACTACCAGTCACTCTTATATATTACTGAGTGATTTGATACAGGGATCTGGATTCTAAGCAGTGTTTGTTCCATCGACAGAGTGCTGTCTAGTCACTCAGTTCCTCATGGCTATTGACAATAGTGAAGCCTTCACTACTGCATCATACGACATAAATAAAAGAACACATTGTGCAGTTGACTTTTTCCATCTTTTTACACTGTAAACAATGAAAACTGGTCTTAACAGTGACCTATCATATGAAATGTTTTTTAAACAGATGGTATTGCTGTTTTATAAATAATATCCACACACAAACCCTCCTGATTCATTTTCTTTTGATATCCTTGGAGTGCTGTATCTATAAATTAGGTCTTTTAAACCCTCAAACGTACCATTGTTTCTCATAATCACCAGGGAGTTTACATTACAGCCTAGGGATACCTCCAGACGCCACTCCTCAAATGGCTACTAGATGTGCTTCCTGGGGCAGTGCTGCACACTGTGAAACACTGACATTGTGTCTCCACCCTCTGCATGGAGACGCTAAACTTTCCTTATAGAGATGCATTAATTAAATGCATCTATATGAGGAGATGCTCATTGACCAGGACTTGTACTGGCGTTACCCCTTATCTGCCTCTTTGACAAACTTAGCCAATCCAATTATTTCCTGTGGCAAAGCATTGTGATTGGCTGAGATCACCACTTCTGATTATGTCAGCCAAGAAGGCAGATCAGGCACCAGCAGCCACAGACTGGAATATATTTAAATGGTTCAGGGGGGCTAGATGGTGTTTTTAACACTATGGAGTCAGGAATACATGTTTGTGTTCCTGATCTTATAGTGTTCCTTTCAACATGCAGCTTTGTTCAGATACAGGGTCCATTCTAGTTGATGGTAATTATAATAGTATAAATTTATTTCAATAGAATTCCCAGAAGAGAAGAAAGGTGTGTGCATGTTCTAGTAAAACATCTTACTTATTGTATACAGCATCTAGCATTTTTCTTGCTGACATTTTTCTTTCTTTCTTTGCTTTTTTTCAGTTACACATTACTCAATGTGGCTTCTGGTTAGTTGGGCTCACTGCTGTTCTGCTGTGAAATCCAGTCTAGCTGAAAGTGATAATTTACAAGAGTGGCTCAAAAAACTGACCCTACTTATTCCAGAAGTAAGATTTATTTATTTCATTCTAACCTTAAAGAGAAGTAGAGGATTCCATAAAATATTTTAGTAATATTTCCATGTGTTTTGCAACAGTGGGCTCGGATACTGGAGATACCTTTTGGTTGTTGGTAAATAGATTTACATATTGGCTGTACCCACAACCCCTTTGCACCATAACCACTGTAATAAGGTGTGGTGGCTATTGTTCTTGCATTACGTGCATGTAAATAAACGCATTAAAGTCCTGCTTTTCAAGCCAGACTTTAAAGGTTAATCGCCTCTGTAAGCCTGGAGGGTCCATGACATACTCATTGCGGTGAATTTCTACTTGCGAGATCTAAATTTACACTTGCGAATGTTGGCAAGTTGAAATTTTGAGTCCTGTGTAAATAATCTATGTGTATAAATAATAAAATCTAAGTGTTTTACCAGTATTAGATGTACTTTGTCAGAATATATTATAAAATATATGCATTTGAATGCAATAAATGTATACATCGTGTATACTTGATTTTTACAATTTCAAGCAAAATTTGTTTTGAGTAGAACGACGCTATATAAATACTAATAGTTATTACTAGAATTGTCCTTATTATGTCGACATTATTAAAGCATATACAACATGATATAACGTAAATGAAAAGGTTTTGTTTTCTTTGAAAGACTGCAGTTCGCCACGAATCGTGCAATGGCCTGTACAAGCTTTCCCTCTCTGGTCTGGACGGTGGGGATTCGATAAACCGCTCTTTCCTGCTTCTGGCTGCTTCTACTTTATTAAAGTTTCTTCCCGATGCTCAGGCTCTTAAACCAATGCGGGTAATCACACTTTTCTCTCTAAGGAATGAGATATTGTGGATTTAAAAATATTTTATACAGGTAATACTGTGCATTTACAGAGGACCGGTCATGATTTTCTTTCTTATTGTATGAGCTATAGGTAGGGCAGGCAGACTCTGCATCAAGACACTTTGTTATAATAGTAGGGAGCCATTATAAATGTTATTTTGTTCATCTTTACAGACTGACATATTGTCTATTTTTCCTTATTTTTATTTTTAATACCACATTGAATAAGGAATTGTTTGCTTTTGTCTGTTTTTTTTTTTTGGTAGATGGAGGACTATGAAGAAGAAACTATTTTACGACCTGGATGTAAAGAATATTTTTGGTTACTGTGTAAACTGATCGATAATATCCACGTCAAAGATGCGAGTCAGGTAGAATGATGATTGTATAGTCACTACACTTGGCAAACTTTGAATCAATTTAATTATACAAATATAAGATTGGATAAATGCACAATATACAATAAATATACAGTTCTCTTTTGCCAATTTAAAAAGCAAAAAATACAAGATATTAAACAAAAACAAAAAAACCCCTAAAAAATACTTTATCACAAATAGCCACAATATTTTTCAGTCCAATATATAATAGTTAATAAATTATACTGTTTTCCTCAAACTCTTATCTTAATAAGTATGCAATACTCAAATATCTGAGCGCAATCCACGCTCTGATTTCACAATTTAGTAAATGTGTCCTCTGGGAAGTCAGTTCAACATGGTGAATATCAGTAGTGCTTATAGAGCGACACAGTAAAAACATTCATTAAATAATTGCCATAAGATGGCATTTACTAAGCAAAGATCACTGAAAGTCATGATATCTACTTGGTGGTACATCGCTCTGTCAGCTAGCATATAGTGCAGTCACTCTCCATCTCTGCATGGCTTGTTCAATACAGGCTGATGGATGTGGCAAAATACATTTGCACAGAATAGTTTGCCCCTGCGTTTCATTGGTGTGGACTCATTTCCTTAGGAAGTGAAAGTTATTATAGAATTGAATCGTATAGCAATCCAGTGTCCTTCATGGATACACCTGTGCACTGCTCAGTAAATGTTGTGGAACTATTTAATTAAGGCTAAACAGTGCATTGCCCAGTCTTTGATTTCCTAGGTTTCTCTTGTGCCGTATTGGTCATACTGTGCAGGTTACTTAAAAATAAACAGTTATATTAGTAAAAATAAACCATCTGTTTAGATATAGTAATTGAACAAAATCACTGCATGATGCATATAACATCTTCTGAAAATCGTAGTGTTAAAATAAACATTTAAAACTTTGGACAACTGCGTCCCACTGATGATATGCAAGTAAAAATAGAATACTAAACATATAGCACATAATAAGAAAAGAGTCCAGGACAAGACTAACAGGTTAATCACTAAAGTGAGAATTGCCAGGAATTCAAAGTGAATTTCAAAATTTAGGCCAAAATAATAATTTTCAATTTGACAATTGTGACCTTAAATTTGCAATTCACTTTGAGTTACTGGCAATTCTGACTTTTGTAAACACCCTGTAATAGTCTATCAGGCAGTTATGGAGATGTTGTGTAAGAACAGAAAAAAAGATTAGAGTAAAATATAATAAATTAGTCCGAATTAAGCAAATAAAATGTATGTGATCGGAAGACACCCCTCCTAAAGATCAGGGTATGATCACATTCTAACACATTCTCTCATGCTCTCTTGCTGTGTAGGCTGCAGTGAGGGATCTGATGTAGGCCACACAATTGATCTAGTTCACTTCGAAAATATAGATGTCGCCATTGTTCCATGGTCCAATTCTGAAGCTCATGTCCCCATTAAAGGCTTTCGGTGGTGGGCAGGAGTCATCATGGGCACTCTGGCCAGTCTGCTGCTACACAGACCCATATGCAGCAAACTGCAATGCACTGTGTGCTCTGATACCTTTCGATCATAGCCAGCATTCCGGACACTCCCCACAAGACTTGCCGTTTTGGAGATGCTTTTACCCAGTTGTGTGGCCATCACTATTTGGCCATTGTCAAATTCACTCAGTTTTGTTTGCCCAGTTTTCCTGCTTCCAACATGAAATTCCACTTGCTGCCTAATATATCCCAAACCTTGACAGGTGCTATTGTAACAATATAATCACTTCACCTGTCAATGGTTTTAATGTTGTAGCTAATTAGTGTAAATGGCAATATGGAAGTAATGTTCAAAAACAGATCTGCTTGGCCATAATTTCTATAATTCTTTAATTGCTTCAAAATAGGTTTTAAATGACAATAATTCACATTCTTAGGTATGTGATAAAATCACCAATTTGGTCACTTTATCCACATCTACATATGTAGTTATTTAAACATTGCAACAGGTGTGGGATTATTGGAAACAATTTAATCTTAAACACAAAGCCATGAAGATCAACCTTACAGTTAAATGACTCTACAGAGTTACCATCAGGTGTATTATGTAGTCAACATGAATCTAAAACTAATATTACTCCGTGTATATATTTTTTCCATTCACTGTGAACAATTTTCTGTTTAAAGAACTTATCAGATGAACTTTTAAATATTATTTTTGTGTGTAATTTTAGACAACGTTGCTTGATTTGGATGACTTGGCAAGACATTTGGCCGACTGCATTCGCAGGTTAGTGTACACCATTGGATTTTCCCTTTCGTTTTTTATTTATTTTTTGGCCTTCAATATGAAATTCACTTTTTATATCTCGCCTTAGTTTAAAACTAATTGTCTTGCTTTTATGTATTCACTGTTAACTGCTGCTTTCTACTTATAGCAAATATAGCTGAAGGCTTAAGACTTCATTAAGTACTAAAAATAATAGTATACAACTCGTGCAGCATTTGGGTATTGTCCAGTTTTATTTCAATTAGGATACTAAACAAAAACGTGACTGACTGGTATGCTTTGTACTGTTCATTACTGCTTTGTAATGTTAGCAGAGCTATTCTGTTGGTTTCCTACCTGGTTTGAGATGTGAAATGTAAAGATAAACTTTATATAAAACTATAACTCAGTGAATGCTTACTTTACATAAGGTAATAACATTCTGAATGTTTCCTTATCCATTTTCTTTTTTGTATCACCACTTTATGGGTTTTCTATTTTTTGTTTAATGTATAGCCGAGAGATCTTAGACTACCAAGATGGAAATATTGAAGATGATGGTATGACAGGACTCCTAAGACTTGCGACCAGCGTCATCAAACATAAGCCTCCTTTTAAATTTTCCAGGGAAGGACAGGTTAGGCTACCTCTTTGTTGGTTCTGGATATATATGAACAACTACATGATCACTTGGCCAAGTCCTAACTTTATCCTTCTTCTTCAGGAGTTCCTCAGAGATATTTTTAATCTGTTATTCCTGCTGCCAAGTTTGAAAGATCGCTTGCAGCCAAAATGCAAATCTCACTCGTCTCGAGCTGCTGCATATGACTTATTGGTGGAGATGGTAAAAGGTTCAGTAGAAAACTACAGACTGTTACACAACTGGGTAATGGCACAGCACATGCAGTGTAAGAGCTTTCCTAAAACTTTACTTTGTGTTTTGTGAGAGTCGAGTGTGTTTATATTTCAAGATTACGGTTTGTTGCTCACCCAGGCATTTCAGACCATAAATTTGAGTGTCACAGAACATTAATTCCAGCGATGGTGTACCTGTTGTTCAAATAGCTATCTGAGGTAGCGATGGTGTACCTGTTCAAATAGTTATCTGAGGTGCAGTGTAAATATACAATGATGCTTTTTGGTTTTGGTTAACAATGTCACATTTGGGAAATTTTCACTTTTTCTAGTGTTCTTTTTTTATTTGATTCTAAACCAGGGAGCTCTCCTCCTAAGATCAACTTTCATGCTTTCACCTTTCTCTTTAACTGTAATTTTTCCTTTTCATTTGTAATTTCAAATATTGAAAACGTTCATCAAAAATGTAATTACAAAAAAATGGCAATCATGGCAAAGCTTGACTAGGCAGCTTTTGACTGGATGCTTGATTTTTGTAGACAATTGGATGCTTTGACAAAATTAACTCTCCAACGCTTATTTTATATGTTGATGCAGGCCTGTTCTCGTGTGTTATTTATTTACGAATTATTATTATTATTGCCATTTATATAGTGCCAACAGATTCTGTAGCGCTTTACAATATTAGGTTTCTTAAAGGGACCCTATAGTCACCCATACCACTTCAGCTCAATGAAGTGGTCTGGGTGTCAGGTCCCTCTAGGGTTAACTCTGCCTGATGTAAACATAGCAGTTTCTGAGAAACTGCTATGTTTACATCTGGGGTTAAGCCAGCCTCTAGTGGCTGTCTTCCGGACAGCCACTAGAGGCGCCTCAGCAATGATTGAAGCATATCATGCCTCAATCACGCAGAGCGCCCATAGGAAAGCATTAAAAATTGCTTTCCTACGGACACTTTGAATGCACGCGGCAGTGCCGTCAGACAAGGATGCTGACGTCGGCGGGGGAGGAGAGGTAAGGGACCCCGGTGGGGGAAAAGGGTGAGTAGCTGAAGGGGTTTTAACCCCTTTAGCGCTGTGTCAGGGGAACCCTGAGGGTGGGGGCACCCTCAGGGTACTAAAGTGTCAGGAAAACCAAGCGGTTTTCCTGACACTATAGTGTCCCTTTAATTCTATTTAAAGGGATAGTATATACCTCCTAACCACTTCATCTAAAAAGTGCTAGGAGATACCCTGGAGAAATCTTACCTTCAGGTGTTAAACAGTGTTCGAACATTTTAACCTCGAAATGTCACATCAGCTCTGCCCTGACGACATCCGGCTTCTGCAATGTTACAGAGAGTGCAGAGACTGACGTCAGGCATTTGCACCTCTGAATGGCTGAGTGGTCAGCTGACGCTTTCAGCAATTTAGTGACTCCCCATTCACAAAACTGACTTGGCAAAGGTACGTTTCTTACCAAGCTTGTTTAGTGATTGCGGAGTCACTGGCTATGAGTGTCAGCTGACCACTGTCGGCAAATTAGCAGCTGCACTTCTTGTAAGTGAAATTTGCCACCAGGGGAGGAGCTGAGATTGTTGCTAGAGGCAACTTTAGGGTTTAAACTTTTCAAAAACCGTTTAACCACTGATGGTAAGTGTGTGTTTAGGAGCCTCCTGGCACCATAGCAACTTTATTAAGAAAACGTTATTTTTGTGCCTGGTGTGTTCCTTTAATTATGGAAATCATACTTTAATAGTTTTACCTTTTCATACCATAGAGGAATGAATATACATATATTTTTAGAGGAACGTTTCAAAATAGTGAATCGAATGACACATTTCTTAAGACATTTCTGTGTAATAAAAAATTGTTTTACTTCGCAATCAGTGTTTTTTGTTCTTTGATACTGTAATGATGGTAAGATATCCAACTAAAATTTCCCTTGATTTTCTTTCTTTAATTGTCAAACTTTGGATATTTTTTTATTTTTTTTATTTTTTATATCTTGACACACAAGTCGACACATTCTTGGCATTCGGCTTATGCAAAAGCCGAGGTACGGAATTCACACGTTTGTTGGTACAGGTTGAAATCACACATTGTTCAGTGTTAAAATGTCGTATCTTTGAGATGAAACTTTGGTTATTTTAAAATGTTTGAAAGTATAATTAAGATTGGAACATGTTTTCAGCACCTGGAATAAAAATAATAAATAACAAACAAGGCACTCCATCACCTTCAATAAATGTAATAATGCCATTAAAATGGAAAGGCACCCATTCTGAGTTTCTAGGGCATCAGTTTTGTTTTAATACCGTTATACATATTCATGGGAAAGTATTCACCCACTGTACACATTGTCATGTAGCTGTACTATCTTATCAGATTCAGGATTTTGTTTCTCCTTGCATGCATTTTCCTTGTACCATTTCCTATCAAGATACCTTATATCCTCCTGAAAACCTAAATCCGAGTGTTTTATTTTTAGCTTCCCATTCTCCGTATAAGTGGGACTATTGGCCCCACGATGATGTCCGTGCAGAGTGCAGATTCGTTGGCCTTACTAATCTTGGAGCAACTTGCTATCTGGCATCTACCATTCAGCAGTTATACATGATACCTGAAGCCCGGCAAGCCATATTCACAGCCAAGGTAGTCTTTTCATATGACACCCACAATTTTAATACGTTTCCAAACATACACATCTTATTTTAGAACTACAGATGTAGAACACTAGATTTGATAAGTTGCTAGATACATTGATTCATTTTGATAATTCAAAAAAATATACTGTAATCTACTTTTTAGAAGTATTTGTTTTTTTAATAATGCATATCATACACACTACTTGGCTGTTCTTCGTACATGTTGTCCTTCCCCAAATTGTTGGTGTGTGTTTGCCTGCCTAAGCATAATAACCACTACTGCATATACAAAATGACTATATAGAATAATTTAACTGCTGAAGTTAAAGTGGTTCTATCACCTAATACTTGCATTTCTCCCTTTTTCTTCTTTTCCTCTTTCAGAATCTGTTAATTTCTGATCTATTTCTCTTTAAACCATGGATAAAAGCATTACTTTGTCTAAGATTTTTCTTACACTTGACAATTGTGACAAAACAGAGGAGCTTAACCCCTTAAGGACCAAACTTCTGGAATAAAAGGGAATCATGACATGTCACACATGTCATGTGTCCTTAAGGGGTTAAACCAAGCCCCATTTCCTTTGCCAAGCTAACAAAGCTTTGTCTTATGTTTTAATGAGAAATAGATCAGAAATGACTAAAAGAACAGATTCTGTAAAAGGAAGATAAGATGAAACAATAAGGGACCTACTTTAACTTTGACTGTCTACCTTGGTTGTTATTATTTTGTTAGTAAAAATTCCAGCGATTTATAAAGATTGAAGGTTATTATGCTATTATGAAAGAGAGCAATGTTTGTAGATTGATATGTTTTTTGCAGTATTCAGAAGATATAAAGCACAAGACTACTCTGCTGGAACTCCAGAAAATGTTTACGTATTTAATGGTAAGTAGAATGAGTTTGTGCATCTGTTATTTGCTTCTTGGTCTGTGAATACGCTGGCATCATAATCTAGGGGGCAATCCTTTTTATTTTTCCTTTTTATTTTTTAAAGGAGAGTGAATGTAAAGCTTATAATCCCAGGCCATTCTGTAAAACGTATACAATGGATAAACAGCCACTTAACACAGGGGAGCAGAAGGATATGACTGAATTCTTTACAGATCTAATAACGAAAATTGAAGAAATGTCCCCAGAATTGGTGAGTTCTATTAGTCAATGTAGTATTGTTAGTAAGGTCTGTGCATCATTATTTATCGAAAAAGTTTTAGAGGGCTGTTATAATTTTTACTTTTGTTTATTTGCAGAAAAACACTGTAAAGAGTTTATTTGGAGGTGTCATCACAAACAATGTGGTTTCTTTGGTATGTATATCTTAGAAGTTCTGAAGTTCTTTCAACAATACTGATGTTCCATATTCTTTAAAGGGGCACTATATGCAGTTTGTAGTGGTTTTTTATTTTAATTTTTTTTTTAATTAAATGTTATTTTTTTTCATGTTTTTCAGAAAATGTAAAATATTGCTGTGTCTGAGAAATGTCAATGTTTTCATTTTGCCCCAAATATCCCTGTGGTTAGAGGCTTGCCCTCCTTTAGCACTATTTATTTGAAAGGTTCTTAATATTTGATGTCATCATCTACAGAATGACACAGAATGCAGTGAATGCTTCTCATAAAGAAGCACTTGCACTGTGTAAGTTAAATACTTGTTCGTTATTGTTACTTTACATCAGGATTGTGAACATGTAAGCCAGACTGCTGAAGAATTCTATACGGTCAGATGTCAGGTAGCGGATATGAAGAACATTTATGTGAGTATCATTGGATTTATTTAATACATATCACTGATTTGTAACATTTCATGTGCCATGCATTATACATACATATTATTACATGCATTATGCTATACAGATTCATGCCTGTTTCCTCCTGACTTAATACAGTGTTGTAAAGAAAATTGCCCAGTAGCCTCAGTCTTTAACTGGAAAACAAGCCCATTTAATATTAATGGAGGCTGTTGGCAAGTTCATTTTTTAATCCAATTTGTTTGACAAGGCTATAGAGTTCTGCACTCCACTGTTAAGATGAGTAACTTATTTTCAACACATATTCAACTCACTTTATAGGTAATGATCCCTTTTTTGTTTCACTTACTATAAGCCATGTCACTAAGATTCTTGTAGACAAAAATACTTCCTCTTTACTAAATAAATATTATTTGGGTTTTTTTTGCATTAACAAAATATTTAGGAGTATAATTTATAATTGTGTTAACAGGTTGTTGATCAAAATAGAAAACTGTTTTCAGTTATCAAGTCTAGAAAGATATTTTTTGTGGCATAGTTGGAAATAGCTACATTTGCATTTTTTGGGGTTTTTTTTGCCTTCTTTTGGATCAACAGCTTAAAAGAATGGGCATTACGGTGGAACTTGATGGATTTTAGTCCTTTTTAAACCTAGACAACTATGTAGCCCAGTAATGGAAGAGTGCTGGAATTGAATACTAAGTGTTGGGTTAGCAATTGTCTGTTTAAATGCTCACATGTTTAATAATTCTCTCAATTCATTTGAGATGAAGACCTGAGTTTGATTCATGGGCTTCGGAGCATTCGTAAAAGCAGTCCTTATGATTATACAGATGTGTGTGAATGTATGTGTTCTGGATGCTTAGTGGACCATACACTGTCACATGGAGACATGGGATGAAGGCTAGGGATTGATAAAGTGAACGGACATGCATTAATCTGTTTCTTGAAGTTATTGCTGCCAAAGGAGGTTGAACCAGTTATTAAATCCAAGGGTTCACATATTTTTTCCACCTGCACTGTGAATGTTTACATGGTGTGTTCAATAAAAACATGGCAACATTTAATTCTTTTTGTGTTATTAGTTTAAGCAGACTGTGATTGTCTATTGTTGTGACTTAGATGATGATCAGATCACATTTTATGACCAATTTGTGCAGAAATCCATATCATTCCAAAGGGTTCACATACTTTTTCTTGCAACTGTATGTCAGTGTGTTTGTGTGCCATTAGTGTAGCACAAGTGAATACATTTTAAGCATAATGTTGCCTAAAGCTTATAATGAATACCATTGTTTTGTGAAACACAGGAGTCTCTGGATGAAGTTACTATCAAAGACACGTTGGAAGGTGACAATATGTACACATGTTCCCAGTGCGGCAAGAAAGTGCGTGCTGAAAAAAGGTCAGTGTTTTGTGCTGTTTCTGAATATCTCTTTTAATTGCAGTTACATGTTATTTTTACACAGAATAACAGTACAGACAAGTAATTTCTTATTGTTTTGGCTGTGTCTTTCACATTTACTGATGTTTGCACAAATATTTCTAAATCCTAAAAAAATCCTTACCGTTCATTAACTGCAGAACTGGCATCAGCAGCTAAGGACATTTTACCCCTTTTTCCTTTCACTTCCTTGTTCGCACTGGGCGTTGTCAAGTCTAATGCTGTTCATAGAGAAGTATTGCAGACAAATCTCCATCCTAAACCGTCTCCTATAGATGGATGATTTTATTCCGATGTAGGGATTCATATAAGAAAATTCATACATGAGGGCTCTTAGTTCAAGTTCCATTTTTATTTGTCCGTTTAAAAGACTGACTTGCTGTATATTGCTGTTGTGGAATAGAATTCTTATCAACCTCTGCATAAGGTTCTTTGAAGATATCTTCCATACAAGCGGTTTACGTAGTGACTGCCTCAAAATTTCAAGCCTTATGCTACTAGCCAGTTGTGAAAAGGTACTAGCCACTTAAAGCCGGTAATTTTCTACTACACTCACTAGTGGCAACTGGAAACTTTCATTTTTTACAGTCTTTATTTGCCAATTTAAAAAAACTAAATAATTAGAAAAAAGTAAATATAAGTAAATGTTAAGGCTTGTCATGTAGATACAAATTAAAGCTACAGATTATCTGTGCCTCATTGTTACAGGAGTAGCTCTGTATTTTAACTCTCACCAGCCTCAGTCAAAATCTCACAGAGCATGATAGGAGTTATAATCCAGCATAGAAGACAACTTCTTGAATGCTGCGTAATTCTATCTGTATGGACAAAGAGCTCATGCTGGCTGTGTGACAGACGCAGGGAGAAACTCTACACCCTGTCTGGGATTAGCATACTGTATACGTTGGATGCCAGATACAAACATATTCCATGTGGCTGATTCACAGTCCAAGTAGGATGCACTACACATAGTAAAATACTGACTGTGATAAAACTGAAAGGAAATTAAATCTGTAAATATTTTTTTCCCAATGGGTAACTGTTGGGAGTGTGTTTTGATTTTATTATTACATAAATGGAAACAAGGAGTTTTAGTGCTGATTTTGCTTCTAGGAGCTGTGTATTTGTACATTTGACATTCAATGTACATTATTCTCCATTAGGATTCTGTATTTTTATCATAATGCCCAATTTATGAACCACCTATTCATGTACTCCAACTGATGCACCCAATATTTTATTAGTATTTAAGGTTCACAGATCATTGAGTGGTTATGTTAGAGTATTCGTTTAATGGGAGATTAAATTATGGGTACTTGGCTGAAAACTATTACTAATGGCTCTTGATTAGAAAAACAAATGGTAGTAGAAACACTGCATGTTTTATAAGTACATTTTTTTTTAATTGTATGTATTTTGTTTTCAGAGCATGCTTTAAGAAATTACCACGGATTTTAAGCTTTAACACCATGCGATACACGTTTAACATGGTTACTATGATGAAAGAAAAAGTGAACACGCACTTCTCTTTCCCTTTGCGTTTGGATATGACTCCGTATACAGAAGATTTTCTAATGGGAAAAAATGACCGGATGGAAGGTATTGCTCTAAGAATCTGATATAAGTATTTCCAGTTGTTCATTGAAGTAGATAAGAACATATAGAGCGATAGCACAACCCTAATAATATTTTTTTTTACAACATTGGTAAAGTGACAGCTACAATGCGTTGTAGTGGTTTGATGCCAGAAATCTCCATGAACATAGCACATGAAATAAAACCTATACCGTATACCAGCAGGTATACAAATATTTTGCTAAGGACTCGAATCCAACTCTCTGCTTGACCCGCTTCAGACTGGATTCCGCACTCGTCACTCTGTTGAAACAGCTGTGACCAATGTATCCAACGATTTCATTGCTGCTAAGTCTCGTGGCCATTACTCCATCCTAATTCTCCTTGAGCTTTCTGTTGCCTTTTACACTGTTGATCATCACAGCTTCTTCTCATTATCCGTAATCTCGGTCTACAAGATACTGGTCTCTCCTACCTCTCCCAGCGCTTTGTCAGTGTTTCTTTCTCTGGCTCTGCCTCTTCTCCCAACCTCTCTCTGTTGGCGTTCCCCAAGGTTCTGTCCTTGGTCCCCTATTGTTCTCAGTCTACACTGCCTCCCTTGGTAAACTCCTCAGCTCCTTTGGCTTTCATTATCATTTAAATGCAGATGACACACAACTCTACCTGTCCTCTCCTGATCTCTCTCCACCCACCTTGACTTGTGTCTCTGACTGCCTCTCCGCGATTTCCAACTGGATAGCTGCTCACTTCCTTAAAGGACCACTATAGGCACCCAGACCACTTCAGCTTAATGAAGTGGTCTGGGTGCCAGGTCCAGCTATAGGGTTAACCCTTTTTTTTTATTTTTATTTTTTTTATATAAACATAGCAGTTTCAGAGAAACTGCTCTGTTTATGTTAGGGTTAATCCAGCCTCTAGTGACTGTCTCTTGACAGCCTCTAGAGGCGCTTGCGTGCTTCTCACTGTGAAAATCACAGTGAGAAGACGCCAGCTTCTATAGGAAAGCATTGTGAATGCTTTCCTATGGACTGGCTGAATGCACGCGCAGCTCCTGCCACGCATGCGCATTCAGCCGAAGAGGAGGAGAGCTCCCCGCCCGTCGCTGGAGAAAGAGGTAAGTTTAACCCCTTCCTCTCCCCAGAGCCCGGCGGGAGGGGGACCCTGAGGGTGGGGGCACTGTAGTGCCAGGAAAACGAGTATGTTTTCCTGGCACTATAGTGGTCCTTTAAACTCAACCTGTCCAAAACACAACTTCTGGTCTTTCCTTCCTCAAGTGTTACTACTCCCGTGTCTGTCTCACTCCAAGTCAACAACGCCACCATCACCTCTAACTCGCAGGCTCGCTGCATAGGTGTTTTCTTTGACTCCGACCTCTCCTTCACCCCTTATGTCCAGTTGATCGCCAAATCCTGCCGCTTCCATCTCAAAAACATAGCTCGCATCCGCCCCTACTTACACCAGACATAGCTAAGGTGCTGGTCCATGCCGTTGTTCTTTCTCGCCTTGACTACTGCAATCCCCTTCTCAGTGGTCTTGCGTATTCCCAGATTGCACCGCTGTAATCTATAATGAACGTGGCAGCGAGGCTAATTTTCCTGTCCACCCACGCCTCCCCTTTCTGTCAGTCCCTACATTGGCTTCTAGTTAGATATAGGGCTCAATTTAAGATTCTGGTGCTTGCCTACAAGTCCCTACTTAATGCTGCTCTAGCCACCTGTCCTCCCTAATACACAAGTATGTCCCGTCGAGGCGCCTCCGCTCTGCCGAAGACCTACATCTATTCTCTGTCCGTACTCCCACATCTGATGCTCGCCTCCAAGACTTCTCCAGGGTTGCACCTTTTCTGTGGAACTCCCTTCCCTTCTCCGATAGACTTTCACCCAGTCTCCACTACTTCAAAAAATCTTTGAAAACCTACTTCTTCAGGAAAGCATATCATTTAAACTGTTAGCGGATTTTCATTCCGCCCCCCATGACTCCTCTCCTGCAACTGTCAAAAATAACCCACTAAGTTCCCAGTGAATACTTTTCTAGCAACCGATTTCATTACCCCTACTTATATCCTTTGTGTCACTATACCCCTCTCCCTCTAGCATGTAAGCTCATTGATCAAGGCCCTCAACCCCTCTGTTCCTGTGCATCCATTTGTCTGGTCACAATTACGTGTCTGTTAGTCCACCCATTGTACAGCTCTACGGAATTTGCTGGCGCTATATAAATAATAAAATAATATTGAGATAAAGAATGTATATTTTTGATTGCTCTTTTTCCTTATTCATGTCTGCATGGAATACCATATGTAAACTAGTCTACATTTAATTGGCTGTTGTATAAGATACCTGATTGAGAATTCAAATAAAGTGGCATAATATATACCATCAATACAGAAAATTAAAATGCTCTATTTTATTTTTTTTGTATTACTTTCTCTAAAGTTTAATTTTACAATTACAAAGAATTTTAAAATCTAAAATTGTTGATGTAAGAGAATTTAAAAACTATTCCAAACATTTTTGTTTGGTAAGTGCCAGTGAAAGTCTGGATGCCAAGTCGGCCTATTTTTCTTTCCATGCAAATGTTGGTCTTGCTAGATTATGCACACCTCCTTTTTTTTTTTTTTCCTTCATTAATATATACAGGTCTCATGTCATACATTTACTTTGTTCCTTGCGGTCGTATAATTTTGAATGGGGGAAAGGGAGGTGCAGAAAAAAGAAACACGTGATGTCAAAGGCATTACTGGCTCCTATTAAAGGGCTTTTCCCAAAAGTTAACCTCTTCTCCACCTGCTGTGGTGGTGATTCATTATTTTAGGTTTGAAGGAGGATGGTGAAGAAATTAAAGAAGCAGAGAGCTACGAGTATGATCTCATTGGAGTGACTGTTCACACTGGTACTGCAGATGGCGGTCATTACTACAGCTTCATCAGAGATATAGTCAATCCACACGCTTACAAAAATAACAAGTGGTAAGTCGTAATGGCAACCCCGTGAACCTACACTCAAGCCAGAACCTTTACTGGAAAACATTCGTTTCATTTGTTTAGCCTCAAATTGGTTAAATGCCCTCAAATATGAATATAAATGTTAAATGTCTTCTAAAAGATTTTTTTTTTTAAATGTTTGTTTAAAAAAAAAATAATGCAGTTCAAATGCAATTAATCATCTGCAATTAATTCCCTGTCTTTATATTTCCTGCAGTTGGCACACAAATTGCTGGGTTTTTTTGGGGGGGGTTTTATCCCTTAAAGGGATTACTATACTATAGTGCCAGGAATACAAAGCTTTATTCCTGGCACTATAGCTCCCTCTGCGACCCACACCTGAGTGAACAAAGGGTTAAAAACCCTTTTATTTACACACCTTTTCCCAGTGCTGATGTATCTCAGCGCTGGGTTCTGACTCATGCACGCGCATTCGACCTCCCCATAGGAAAACATTGAATGTCAAAGGCATATAAGGAAAAATCTGACACTGGATGTCTTCATGCACAGCGTGAGGACGCCCAGCGTCAGATACCGGACCAAGGGACTGTTAGATTCAGGAAGCCCTCTAGTGGCTGTCTGGTAGACAGCCACTGTGGGCAGATTTGGCGCTGCAATGTAAACATTGCAGTTTCTCTGGAAGTAAAGTGCAAAAGAGATAATAATAATAATAATAATAATAATAACAACAAAGTATTTAACCAGGAAAGGTACATTCCGATTATTCTGGTTTTCAACTACATCCTGGGGATGTTACCTTAGCCCAATTTAATGATACTCATTTTATCTAGCTCAGAGGGATGAAGGGCTGAATCAACCCCTGTGATTTAAGGGTTGAACAGATTCTACTGGAGCGTCACACTTTTTATGTTAAACTGTTATGAGCCACTCTGAGAACTGAGATTGAGTGCAGGATACTCTCTGTACCATCAACTCTGCATAATGCAAAATTGTTATGCTGCATAGGATGACCCTTTAAAGTGTCTGTCACCTTTGGGTGACTTCCCCTCTCAGTAGTTTGTAGAGGATTGTACAAGATTCATCCATAGCTCAAATTTTTTTTTCTATGAAAAGGTCTGTTTCCCACAGCTGCCGATAGTGGCGGCTGTAGCAACGGGCAAACCTTTATTGTGGCTCTGACTATTGTCACTTTAGGCTTCTATAAAAATAGTCCCTACATTATCTTATGTGTTCTGATTACATTGGAAATGCATTGAATGCAACATGAGTATTTCATAAATATTTCTGAAATGATATTGCTGTGACGGAGCCTTTTTACAGTAAGAGTATTAGTTACATGTATACGTACGGTTTAGATGTAGTAGAGCAAGATGATATAAAGAGTTTTTTTGTGGACAGACAGCTTTTCTAAAGCATGGCATTGTTGGACTGTTAACTGGCATGGTTGAATTAATAAATAAGGTTTTATTGTAACATGTAAATGTCTTTTAGTATACGTTTTTTTTTTGTTTTTTTCTCATGTTTGTATTTGTTTTTAATCAGGTATCTTTTCAATGATGCCGAAGTTAAACCATTTGACTCTGCTCAGCTTGCGTCAGAATGCTTTGGTGGGGAAATGACAGTGAGTAGAATAAAGAATTTAATTTAAACCGTTAAAATATATGAATGTTGAGGAGATTGCAGACTTTTAATGTTGGGGACATTTAGTATGACACAGGTAGTAACTGATATTCTATGCTCTTGCTCCTCATCGGTTTTACATGGTGAGAGCTGTCTGCAGTGACTGCTTCCCACAATAATTTGGACTCTATTTTCTCCCAAGAGAGGCCACTTAGATGCTTGATGTGACCTGCTGGGCAATGTAGCAATACGTATGATATTTCCAGGACCCCCCTTCTGTCAGAGATCTATCTAGAAATTCTCTGTAATAATATGGTCTTGTTTGCATAGGGAATCCACTGATTGTCACAGAGATTTGGATGCTGCTCCATCTAAGGTATAGCCGCCATACGTATTAATGAACCCAGGTGGAGAGGTATTATTTATAGACTAGGCTAATAGGGTTTGGGAGATAGGGCCATTGAAGAGTACCAAAAGTACAAGGAGAATTGGGGAGAAGCATCTGTCTCTTCCCTCCGAATAGGTTTCAGATTTGCAGAGCAACAATTAGAGGACTTGACTGTTCTATTTGCAACTTAAGATTGGGTAAAGAATGTCAAAGGATCTTCTAAAGGATTCAGGAAGCTTTTCTTACAAAACTAGTTGTATTCGACTAAAAATAGGGCAAATATTGTCTGATTATACTGAGCTCATTTAAGTATCCGTACTTGGAGAAGTATTTATCCTGCTATATGAAAGCTTTGTGAGGCTAGAAGAAAAATATAACAATCTTAATTCATGTACACTGACAAAACAATCCTTAATGAATGGGCTCTTTGTGTATCTGCAGAGGATGATAGACAAACTGTAACCTACAAACTTAAAAGGAACATTGAGTTCCAGTACAACTTGTACTTACATAGGTTATAGTACAAGGAAATTCCATGTTTATCTCCTCAGCAAACTGGGTTATATATATGTAGTAATATAGAAGAAGAAAAACATTTAAATTTTTTTTTTGCCAGACAAAAACCTATGACTCTGTAACAGACAAGTTTATGGACTTCTCGTTTGAAAAGGTAATGTGAATTTTAAGGTTAATTTTGTGAAAGATGGATGCATTTGGTAATGTATGTGAGAAATTTTGAAAAGCTTTAAATGCTTTTATTCTTTGTTTCCAGACGCACAGTGCATATATGCTATTTTACAAGCGTGTTGAGCCAGAGGAGGAGAACAGCAAGGAGTTACATTTTGATGTTTCTTCAGAGCTTCTTGAGGTATTGTTATATACCTAAAACAATCCTTTATTGACATACCAGTAATTAAGAAATTAAAGTGTAGTGGAGATTGTTTTTTTTAGAGAGTTCAAAGCCTTTAAAGTAGAGGAAGAACAAGGGAATAGCCAGACAGTCTGGATATGGAGCTTAATGTTTTTTTTATTTTTATTTATTTTTTGTGGTTTTTCACTTGCAATGTCACACATGGCATTTTAGCTGAACACTTCACTTTGACTGTGTGTGTGTATATATACAGGCAACTCAACCCCTTAAAGTGATCAGAAACTGTTATTAAAATTAAATAGGATAACGTCTTATGGAAAGGATGGTTAATGACATGGTTACCAACTCCGTGCTTTTTCTCTTTTGTTTAGTGGATTTGGCATGACAATATGCAGTTTCTTCAAGACAAGAACATCTTTGAGCATACTTATTTTGGGTAAGTGTCAACTAAATAAACATCCTGTTGGTTTCCTTGCTGGCGACGTGCAGTATGTGTGATCTTGTGGTATCGTTTTTCACAGGTTCATGTGGCAGCTGTGCAGCAGCATTCCAAGCACTTTGCCCGATCCAAAAGCTGTCTCTTTAATGACTGCCAAGGTAACAGAACACACTGTGTGCATTTGCTGCTTGAGTGTTGCATTCTTCTAGTATTTATCAACATGGCAAGCTTGGAGATGTAGAAATGACTACAAATTCAGAATCATATATTTATATCAGGAATCAGTACCTCCTTTTACTTTTTTCAGACCTTGATTTGTGCTTGTGACAGTCAGTAGTTAGTGGGAGTTGTAGTCCACTAATAGTCTGAGGTCTCATATTTAACTACCCCTGGGGTACAGTTTAAAGTGTTCAATACGGAAATGATAATAAACCTTTTATTAAGACATATTTAAATACACTTGGCCAACACTGGGCTCTTCTTGACATACACAGTATCCTCAAAACGTTAATAAATGGGCAAAAGTCACTCAGTTACTTAGTTGAGAAAGGTGGATGACCATGTCACAAAAATGTCAACATTTTGACAAACTAATGCCTGTTACACAGTGACACATTTCTAGCTAGCTCTGTTTGTGTGAACACTAGCATTAAATGACCACTATAGTGCCCTGAGGGTGCCCCCACCCTCAGGGTCCCCCTCCCGCCAGACTCTGGGGGGAGGAAGGGGTTAAACTTACCTCTTTCTCCAGTGCCGGACGGGGAGCTCTCCTCCTCTTCTGCTGAATCCGCATGCGCGGCAGGAGCCACGCGCGCATTCAGCCAGTCCATAGGAAAGCATTCTCAATGCTTTCCTATGGACGCTGGCATCTTCTCACTGTGATTTTCACAGTGAGAAACGCGGAAGCCCTCTAGCGGCTGTCAATGAGACAGCCACTAGAGGCTGGATTAACCCTAACTTAAACATAGCAGTTTCTCTGAAACTATGTTTATAGAAAAAAGGGTTACCCTAGATGGACCAGGCACCCAGACCACCTCATTAAGCTGAAGTGGTCTGGGTGCCTATTGTGGTCCTTTAAGATTTGCAGAACCAATTTTGTTGAAGTGATTAGTCTACTAGAGGAAGATTATTTTAATTTGTATGGTGGCATTGCTTGTTTTAATAATTTTGTTATGTACTGTCTTTTTCTGCAGCTTAGTACTTCATTTGTATTGGAGACTTTTATTCATTCAAAAGAAAAGGTACTTATTTTGTTTGCTACAATGTGTCTTTGTCTCACACTTTGGTAACTGACTTTGAAATTTCATATTGAGCAGCACACATCATAACATTGTTACTTTAACTCAATGGTTTTCTGGTAATCGCTTAAATCTATTCACACTGTTAGCACTATTTAAATGAAATTAAAGAACCAGTAAATGCCTGGTTATTAAAAAAAAAAAAAAAAAACACATTTAGGAGTAACATGATTTTTCACATTCAGCACTCATTCTTTGTATTAATCGATGAGTTAAAGGGGTACTATAATCACCCAAAGTTTTTTGGTGTATATGTCATGCCCCTGCAGTTTCACTTCTCAATTCCCTGCCATTTAGGAGTTAAATCACATTGTTTATACCCCCCTGCTTTTAACATGCACAGCTTTCCTAAACACTTCCTGTAAAGTAAGATCGAATGTTTACACTTTGCAGTTTTTAGAGTTCATTATCTCTACACTGTTAATAGCTTTGTAGACCTTGCAGAAGCCTCCTGTGTGTGATTAAAGTTCGGTTTACAGAGCTTCTAAAATAAGTTAATATCTGACTGTAAATTAAACCTTCTTTATGCTTGTTGTGTGTCACAGCCAGGGGATGTGTGGCTAGGGCTGCATAAACACAAACAAAGGCGATTTAACTAAGAAATGGCAGAGAATTGAGTAGTGAGACTGCAATGGCTTGATCTATACCAGGATTCTGTTAACTCTGGCCCTTCAGATGTTGCTGAATTACAACTCCCATGATTCTTTGAATTAATGAGATTGCCAGAGAATAATGTGAGTTGTAGTTCAGCAACATCTAGAGGGCAAGAGTAAGGAGAATCTTGATCAATAGACAAAAACGACTACATTAAGCTATAGTAGTTTTGGTGACTATAATGTCCCTTTAAACAGATAATTGTGAACAATCTCAAAAGTGCTGTTGGACACCTGTTGCAAATGCAACTTTTAAGGTCTCTGAAATCCTATGTAAAAACATTGTTTTATCAACTAGGTAAAAGGAAATGGACAAATACTATCCAAACAGGTTTTCTTTTTTCTCATTGGCCTTTTGGTTATTTAATTTGACAACAAGAAGTCCTGTTTAACCCCTTAAGACCAGAGGACGTACTATTACGCCCTATTTTAAGCGGCTCTAAACGCCGCCGGGCGTAATAGTACGCCGAACGGTCTTTCTGTACTTACCCGGTCGCTGGCGATCCCACGCCGGCGATCGCGGTTGGGGGGACTCCCAGGGAGCCCCCCCGCGGCACGTCCGACCCCCTAGAAGCCATGTGAGAGTGAGGTCCTTGCGAGGACCTCACAATCACATGGCCGGGGGTAGCTGCCTCCTGCATTGCCAGCAAGGGGGCTGCCTGTAATAACAGGTGGTTCCCCTGCTGGCTGACAATAAAATAAATAAAAGTTAATCAGTGTAAAAAAATAATAATATATACTTAGATCATATATATCTATATATATATATATATATATATATATATATATATATATATATATATATATATATATATATATATATATATATATATATATATATTATATTATATTATGATCTAAGTATATATATATATATATATATATACACACACACACACTGTATAGGTGTATTTTACTATTAATATATATATAGTTATATATATATATTATCAAATTACACGTAGACTGATACTGATTAAATATATATATAATTATTGTTATATATATTTATATATAATATAAAAAATTTTATGTAAATACGTAAAAAAAATTTTAAAATTAAAAAAATATATAGATGTGTTATTTCGTTCTGTTTTGTGATATTAATATATATATTTATATCAAAATACACGTAGAACGAAATAATATATATCTATATACATAAATATATACGTATATATACACCTATATATAAAACAAGAGGTGTATATATACGTGTATATATATACACCTATATATATACACCTATATATAAATACAAATATTTTAAAAAAAATTATATATATATATATATATATTCACATACGTGTATATGTATGTATATGTATATGTATGTATATGTATATATATATATATATATATATATATATATATATATATATATATATATATATATATATATATATTAATTCTACACATATATTTATGCAATATTTTTACATAATTGGGTATCTTAATTAATTACAATTAGCGGGACCTGCCTGACAACCCATGCCGAAAGTAAAGGGAATTTAATATGCTAGCACTATATTTAACCCTATAACTTTCCAAGACACCATAAAACCTGTACATGGGGGGTACTGTTCTACTCGGGAGACTTCGCTGAACACAAATATTAGTGTTTCAAAACAGTAAAATGTATTACAGCGATGATATCGCCAGTAAAAGTGACGTTTTTTGCATTTTTCACGCACAAACAGCACTTACACGGACGATATTATTCCTGCGATACTTTTTACTGTTTTGAAACACAAATATTTGTGTTCAGCGAAGTCTCCCGAGTACAACAGTACCCCTCATGTACAGGTTTTATGGTGTTTTCAAAAGTTACAGCGTCAAATATAAGGCTTGCGTTTCATTTTTTTCACATTAAAATTAGCCAGATTGGTTACGGTGCCTTTGAGACCCTATGGTAGCCCAAGAATGAAAATTACCCCTATGATGGCATACCATTTGCAATAGTAGACAACCCAAGGTATTGCAAACGGGGTATGTCCAGTCTTTTTTAGTAGCCACTTAGTCACAAACACTAGCCAAAATTGGCGTTTTTTTTGCATTTTTCACACAAACAAATGCTAACGCTAACTTTGGCCAGTGTTTGTGACCAAATGGCTACTAAAAAAGACTGGACATACCCCATTTGCAATACCTTGGGTTGTCTACTATTGCAAATGGTATGCCATTATGGGTGTAAATTTAATTCCTGGACTACTATAAAGTCTCAAAGGCGTAACCGATCTGGCGAATTTCATTTTCAAATGTAACGTGCTATATTTGACCCTGTAACTTCCCAAAACGCCATAAAACCTGTACATAGGGGGTACTGTTTTACACGTGAGACTTTGCTGAATACAAATATGTGAATTTTATTGCAGTAAAAGAAAACAGTATTATGACATTGACCGTTAAAATATCATGTAGAACTAAAAAAATCAAAACAAATCTTATTTTCTCCCATTTTTTTCATATTAAATTATGTTTCATAGCTAAATATTTGATATTAAATGAAAGCCCTGTTTCCCCTGAATAAAATGATATATAATAAGGGTGGGTGCATTTAATATGAAAGAGGTGAATTACGGTTGGACAGACATGTAGCGCAAATGCCAGGTTTTGTTTACATTTTTGTTTCGTTCACGACGTGTACATTCTCTCTGTCCTTAAGGGGTTAATGTAATGGATAGGATCTGTGAAGGTAAACAAAAGAATATGGATGTTAGCTGATTGCATATATTTACAGAGACATTTAAAGCTACTTGTTTGCATGCAGTTGTGATTTTTAAATTACCTGTAGCACATTGTGCCGACATAATTATCAGTATAGATAAAAATTTATTCTGATATTCTTCACAGTAATGACTGTTAAGCTAGCATGCAAATTATGTATCTATACATGTGATAAATGTTTTAGAGTATCAACATTCCATGTTTGCATGACGAGAAACTCTCAAATGTTCCTTGTTAACTTTGTTCGTTAATTTGACACTGACTATTTTTGCAGTTTGATATATTATGTTCAAAAAATTAACAAATATTGGCATACACTGTAAATGAACTGGGATTTGTATTTGCATATTTTACATAGATATATGCTCTCAAGTTTTTTTTTCTTCATTTCGCTAACATTTCTGATGTGTGCATGAGGTTTCCATTGAAAAGCTTTTATTGCTTTGACGTTTTTCACAATGTTGATTTTCTGTTGAACATGCAGTTGAAGTGCAATAGTCTCACCTAGCCAGACTCCGTGTCACTCTATAGCTTATACAGTTTAATCTATACACTGTGCTAGCCAGATTGCTTGCAATTGTATAGATGAATTTATATCACTATACATTTTCCCTCCGCCTTTGCTATTATGCTACCAGCATAATGAGGCAAAGTCTGCAAGCATGGTGGATTTGATCAGCTGCACATGCAGCCCTCAAATGCTCTAGGTTTGACAGCCAACCAAAGATCCAAGCCTGCATCTGCAGTGCCTTGAGTCATTTATAGGCGGTATGACTTCACATGCAGCCGCTCTGCAGGAGGGGGATGTGGTGTTCAGGTAAGTATATTTAAGATGTACATTTGCAGGAGATTTTGCTAGCACATGGAATAGATTAAATCTATACTAACCTGAATGTAAACGTGTTATCCACGCTAAGTTTGGCCAACCGATTCATTTTAAATTGATAGAAAATTATTGTATTGATATAATTTCTGGGTCATAGATAAGAGACCGCCATAGCTTTCCTCCCTAGTCATCCCACTCCCACTGCAGTAATTCTAACAATCTTTGTTGCTCCGTTGATGCTGTCAGTCAACAAAGAAGAAGCAGGATTGGAGGATACTGGGGAGGAAGGTAAGACATACAGAGAGAGGTATTTCCTAACCGCTTTCAAAAAAAGATAACGTCTAATAAAGTTAGGTTTAGTTTAATAGGATCTATCGGCTAAACCTAAACCTTGATGGAGAAGCTTGAAAGGTGCTTACTCAAAAAGTGCTCTTTCACCCCCCAGCACGTCCACCTTTGCCAAGTAGGAGATAAAGGAATAAGTTGTAGTTGCCCAGGCAGACTGGATTTTTGTCAAACCAATCTTATGCAATTTGACGTACACCTAATGTCAGCTCCCACAGACTCTTTGTACCAAAACCAGTGGTTATGGTGATTAGAATGTCCCTTTAAGGCTTTAAATATTGTTGTAGTTTTTTTTTTTTACTAAAATGGTTAGTTTAATCAGTATTGATCTTTGCTGCAATGTGTAATTATAATTACCTGTTTGCGTTTTACTATAATCTGTGTACGATTTGTTGTAACTGCAGACAATGCATTTATTTTTGTCTATACTAAAAATATTCAAGGTGTGCAACCTTGTTGCTTACTATATTGTGACCATATATGTCGGACAATATGATGTGCAAAAAGAACCAATATGGGTTAAATACTTTTATTTGTATACTTTTATCATGATGTATCATTCTTTTTATTTAATTGAAAATCAATTTTTTTTACTAAATAGAGTTGGAAATTCAATTGGTCCAGAAATTGACTGAAGCTGTCATTAAAAAAAAAAACTCCTATAATTTTATTTCCTGCACATTAACTTGCCTTCACTACTGTATATTAAAGTCAAATTTTTCCTGTGTTTTTACATGCATATTTTTAAGGAGACGTTTATTATATACTGGTCAATAAGACAAAATCATGGGTTTTTTTGGTTTTCATTTTGGTAATTTGCTTTATGATAAATAGGTCATCTAAAATCCCCCAGTATTAATAGCAAAATTCAGTATTATGGACTATAGAAGGACATTCTTACTTTGAGTTCTAATTTTCATGACATTTCCGTACCAATCGCTGCTTTTCTGTAAAAAATTTTTGCATTATTGGACAAAGAACTAACTTGGAAATGATGACCTTATATATATATTTTTATTTTTTCACTGTCATTGTAAGTGAAGCTATTTTTTTATTTTTTTTATTGAGAAAAAGCTGCAGAATAGGTGTTCCAAAAGCTAATATTTCACACCAAAATGTTCATCCCCAATAAAGTCCTACAGATTCTTAGTATGTATGCCTGTCATTGACTGACTATTTGTGAAGGTATCAGTCATTGAACTTGCACTGATTATCTCATTCAGGGCTGTGATTTGTGCAACTAACAGTCGGTCACTCAGCAGAAACAAGTGCAACAGCTCAAAAAACCCTTGGCAAATTCAGATATTGGAAATGGCCTAAGAGACTGTGACACTCTGTATTATTCACTAAACTCAGTCCTGTAACAAATTAAAATCCAGACTGCAATATTATGGCTAATATTAGTCAAACAGATAGTGGATTTGAGAAAATTTCCAGATCTGCCTCTTTAGCCTACATTTTGCTTTTGGATGTTTACTTAATTCAATGAATTACCTTGCCAGCAATGTAGACACGATTGAACCAAACCTGAAAGACTAGATAGAGAAAAAGATTGTGAGATGGACCCAAATGTAGATGGTAGGGGGCTCTGTCTTGTCCAACTCCGTGGGGGTTATCCAAAAATCCTGCAAGTTAAACATGTACCTAGTTTTTATACTGGATTTGCAAGTTCCCTGCTTTTGACGCTGATCCTGCTTCATGATTCTTAGTTGATCATTCTCATCATGATGTCGCATGTTATTAAAAATCAGCATTTTATGGTATTTCGTTAACTTTGCAAATTTCGAAAAAGTACTTGTTGCAAGCTTTCCAAAGGTATCCCCATTGTATTCTAAACTAAATTTTTGGGGAACATCCCCAAGAACTTTGCTGCGTGTTGTCTCAATTTATTCAGTTTTGAAGTTGCCGACATTAAAGTATGCAAGGGAATCAGAAGCATAATCTCACCAAGTTAAGAATGTTTCTCTCTGGTCAGTTTGCACTTTTGGGACAATTGCTCTTAAGTGATTACCTTCACAATTAGTATTTTCTAATGATGTTTCCTTTTTTATTTTAATGTCCTTGATGCTGGTAGTTGATTATGAGATGAGGGAAATGAGTTGACTCATTTAATTAAATATACTGTGTATCTCTCTCTGTTTAGCCTACAATGCTCCAGTGGATTGAATTACTGACAAAGCAGTTCAACAACAGTCAAGCAGCCTGTGAGGTGAGAGATTCTGACGCCACTTTGTAATTTCTGTAAAATGTGAACGATCTTGCATACTTTGTATGATAGAGGAAATTGTTTCTGGTGTACTTATTTTCTTTTTTTAAAAATATCAAACTGAAGAAATTTCTGATTTCTTCTAGTGGTTTTTGGATCGTATGGCTGATGATGATTGGTGGCCGATGCAGATTTTGATTAAGTGTCCAAATCAGATTGTGAGACAGGTGGGTACTATTCTGCTTGTAAAGGTGTAATATTACTGTGACCTGCCCAGATCTGTAATGGCAGGGATTCTTTCAGATACTTTTATGAAGGCAATACTTAATATTATTTTGACTTGAACTTGTCTCTCTCGGACTAAAATGTCATACATGTCAAAGTTTGTAGGAAGAATTCATATTAATTTGTGTCAGTTTCTGCATTGAAAGACCGTAGCTTGCTTCACTTGTCCTATGGCTTGTTTCAGTGTAAGATGGAAACTGGACATTGCTACAAAGCTTTTACTATCGGACTAGAATTGATACATGTAATTTAGAAATAATTTTGTTATTCTCTATTTACAAAAATTAGCTTGTGCATTTCTTTAATTCATAGACTACAAATGAATTAGTCTAATTATGATATTCCTCAATAGTAACCCAAGACAAATGTACTTCAAATCTTGTCTTGCATAAAAAATATCCTAAACCCATCTAAAATTCTTTTTTTATTTTTTATTTTTGATATTTAAAAATGTTAATTGGCTGTGCCTGCTGTGTCACGTGATTGATGGCTGAGGTCAGCTGATACTTGCGTTGCGCACAGGAAGTTGTGAGAAAAAACGTGCTTTAGCACTGGATGCCATTTCCCAATCTAAATTAGTCTTTTTTTATAACCCAACATTAGAAAAGGGGGAAAAATACACAAATGGACTTCTGTAAAATAATCAATGAGCGTTATTAATCCCAAAAACAAAGATGGCTGGCCTTGTAATAGTAATTTTGCTTAGCAAGAATGAACGTAGCAACAATAAAACACTATATTAAAGTTCAATTAACCCCCTTATGCTTGGACCACTATTTATTCTCAACTCTTGTCTGTTGTGCTGTTGCATTTAGTGTGATATTTATTGAACTGATTACGGCTTGCTTGCTTCAGATGTTCCAGCGTCTTTGTATTCACGTCATTCAGAGGCTGAGACCTGTACATGCACATTTGTACCTGCAGCCAGGCTTGGAGGATGGGTAATTACATTTTGTGTTTTTTATTTATTTTTTGTTTTTTGTATAGTTAATATGTAGTTAATTTGAATCTATATTTTTACTGCATTGATTATGTTCCAGTGTATCTTTAAATAATACCTTAGCCAAGCTTTAGTTTTTATACTAGGTAAACCACTTATCTGTAAAAAAAATAAAAAAATTATTGTTTTTATAATGTAAAGAGGTAGATAAACAATTTATGAACAGTAGATTTACTTTCATCCTAATTAAACTTAAATAGTAAATTAATTCTATTGTGAATACTAAAGTTGTTTTTTTTTCTTTTTCTAATGCTAAGACATGCACAACCTGATATGGTTGCCCACATATATTAAATATGTGTGTATATATATATCTCAGTAGTATTCGTATTTATATAGCGTCAATATATTCCACAGTTATAGAAAGGTAATATTTAACACACGTGAAGAGAAGGCCCTGCTCAAATGAGCTACAGTCAGATACCGCTATCACTCTACTCTGTAGATGTCTGTCTGATAAGGATATTTCTGCTCTGTTTAGTTCTGATGAAATGGATGGAGCAGTGGAAGATATAGGAAGTCGCTCCTGTGTGACTCGTTTTGTAAAGACCCTGCTGTCTATTATGGAACATGGTGTGAAGCCTCACAGTAAACATCTAACAGAGTACTTTGCCTTTCTCTACGAATTTGTCAAAATGGGAGAGGAAGAGGTATGTTCCATGTTTGGTAAAGTATGAAATTTGAAAGGATAAACAGTTCATGTTGTTGTTGTTGATTATAATTTTGCTGTCTTTTAGAGTCAGTTTTTATTGTCACTACAAGCCATATCCACAATGGTGCACTTTTACATGGGAACCAAAGGACCTGAAAATGTAAGTTTAGATATGTTAGGTATGAAATCACGGTTTGAGAATATTTGTTTTTACCCTAAGCAACCTTTCAGTATCTTCACAAATATGTTTTTTTTCCCCATCTCTTCATTAATCATTTATTGCACTCTATTTGCTTGGTGTTGTAGCCGCAGGTTGAAGTTTTGTCTGAGGAAGAAGAAGGTGAAGAGGAGGAGGAAGAAGATATCTTGTCACTAGCGGAAGAAAAATACAGGCCAGCTGCTCTTGAAAAGATGATTGCTCTAATAGCGTTCCTTGTGGAGCAGTCTCGTTCAGAAAGGTGTGTCGAGCAGTGCTGTTTCATCCATTAGTATCACCCTTACTTGGGTCTTCAACGGAATTTTTTTTGTGCTTCATCAAAATGTTTTGTTGATCTGGAGGGATAGATATAAATAAAGGAATGGTGCAATTTGTATGTGGGATCAACAACAAGATTTGCTGCCAAGTATATTCTGTGATTATGTGAGCTTTACTTGGCAGCAGAACCACTATGTAGCTTCTTATCCATTTAAATGCAGAGTACTTTAAAAGGTGGTATGAGCTGCCAAAAAGAAGCTAGCTGCCAAATTAGTTGTGTTGAGTCTTCAGTGTAATCTCCATTTAATCTTTAGTGCAAAAATTTAGCAGAAACTCAACTTTGTTTCTTAAATCTTGAGCCATTTGGAGTATAATAGATATGCTGTATATTTGCAAAAGTATCTGTTATTTTTAACATGGTGTTGGTAATTCTGGATTGATCACCTTCATAATTTCAAATGTTAATCACCAAGTTATGTTTAATAAAGTAATGTTATCACATATTTGAAATTGTAAGCCAAAATGGTAAGATGAGTAATTGAAATTTTTAGTTTGCAGCAAGTTCCAGAAGACAGACAAAATATAACCCAATTTTTTTGTTTCACTTTTTTGATTTATTTTGTATTTAGCGAATTGCTAATTTTATTTTTCCTAATTGTTCTTAGGCATCTAACTTTGTCTCAGAATGATATGGCAGCATTGACTGGAGGAAAGGTAATATATATATATATATATTGGTATCTTTTGTTCTATCTTTTTAAAGGACCTCTCAATAGAATGTCCCAGGTTGTTGTTAGGGACTTGCGCTTCATAAAAAATGAAATAGTGTCATGCCTGGAATTATATATTTGAAAAATCAAAATTTTTAACGTGCTCCAAATTAAAACCTGTAACTGTATTTTAGGTATATGCTATTTGAATTTTTTTTTTTTTTTTACAAATACTTTTTGGTTTTGTTTAAGGGCTTTCCCTTTTTGTTTCAACACATCCGTGACGGAATTAATATTCGACAAACGTGCAATCTGATTTTCAGCCTGTGTCGGTACAATAATCGTCTTGCAGAGCATGTAAGTACTGTTTTAGATATTATACTTGTACAATTTTGTTTCTCTCTTGTCAGTTTGCCTAATTTCTAGGGACTGATCTATAAAAGTTTAGTCTTTCAAACCCAGTTATTAACAATATTTTTTAAATTTAAATTTTTATACAGGGTATATTGTACATGTGCATGTATACATGTGTTGTGGATGCTGTAAACTGAATGTGTGTTATGGGCTCTGTGTATGTAATAGGTGTCCTGTAAAATTTTTAGGTCATGGGCGTTTCCAATGCTACATGTGTGATGTGGATGTCCTTTGTGAAATTGTGGTAAAGTGGTGTATATCATGTGATTATAGTTTGGATGGTTGAGTGAGTAATGTGTAAAGATTCTGTGCTATGTTACTCCTGCTATATAAAGAAAAAAATCTCCATGTCACTTGTCTTGTAGAAATCGATTTATTTGCGTTGCTGATACAACTGCGGCATCAGGCCATTCAGCTTGTGTTTTTCTTTGCTTGTTACACACTCCTACTCAGTGATGTTAAGTGTGATTGGCCATATTTGTTTGGTGCAAACCTTATTGCATCTTGTACCTTAAAACTGAACTAACTTTATCGAACCTTGTGTTGGCAGAAATTAGTGTGTGTGTGTATGTATGTATATATGTGTGTATGTGTATGTGTATATATATATATATATATATATATATATATATGTGTGTGTGTGTATATATTAATACTGTTACAATTTTTTGGGTGAACTGTAATTAAACTGGAAAAGAATTATGTAATGGCTTCTATGTTCCACTTTATAGATTGCATCCATGCTGTTCACATCCATAGCAAAGCTTACGCCAGAGGTATGTGATCCTATCTATTCTCCTGCTAATTTTATTTTATATTTATTGTTAACTATAAAACAAAATGGATTATACATCTGAACAATAAAACTATATGAAAACAGCGGCCCACCCAAAATGATCTAACTAACTCCGTTTTTATTGTAGGCTGCTAACCCTTTCTTCAAGTTGCTGACCATGATAATGGAATTTGCTGGTGGACCCCCGGGCATGCCACCATTTGCATCCTACATATTGCAAAGGATTTGGGAGGTAAATCTGGTGTATGCTTATTAATACAGGAATGAGCAAATATTAAGGTAGCACGCTAGACCAGCCAAACAGATACTCACTATACAGGGAACATGCTATTACAACATGTACATGGATCAATGTCAGCTGATCTGTTGTGTTCTACAGTACAAATGTCCTAATGTAGAGTTTTAGTACACGATTCAGCAGATATGAGGTTTTTAGTAAGTCTCTGAGCAACTTTAATACATCTTTCTGCATGTTCTTCCATGTACATCAGGTGATAGAATATAATCCGTCTCAGTGCCTGGATTGGTTGGCTGTTCAGACTCCACGCAACAAGCTGGCGCATAGCTGGGTTTTGCAGAACATGGAAAACTGGGTGGAGCGTTTCCTTTTGGCGCACAACTATCCGAGAGTGAGAACATGTAAGTCCTCATTGTTTTATGTTCTATGCTGTTCTAGTGAGTTTAACAGAATGCATCTAAAGCGTTTATCTTTCACAATCTTCCTGACATTTTAAATCTGGTGATGAAGTCAAAGAGGACCTGGTCGGTGTAATGTATATAATTGTGCTTTTAGTAGAACTGCTGTGTTCCACATGGAAACTGTTCCACACCTGATGCATGTGTATGCCACAGTATTGTGGGTGCTTATATCTGTAATGCTTGTAGCCAAAGTCAGTATCCCAAGGGGTTATATACATGCCTTTTCAGGCATCTGTGAGATCTGCTGGTTATCATAATTGCTTATTTTATTGTAAATTTTGGTTACACTTAGTTTTTTTTGGTGCCACGCGCCTTGCTTGCAGAAAAGATTCATGCAATTAATGTTTTAATGAAATCAATTTTTCTATATTTTTATCGCTGTATGTTTTATCTATTTACACAGCTGCTGCCTATCTTCTGGTTTCTTTGATTCCAAGTAACTCATTCCGTCAGATGTTCCGTTCCTCACGCTCTCTTCACATTCCCACAAGAGACCTGCCCCTTAGTCCAGACACAACTGTGGTACTCCATCAAGTGTACAATGTACTTCTGGGACTCCTTTCAAGAGCCAAATTATATGTTGATGCTGCTGTGCATGGTACCACCAAGCTGGTACCCTATTTTAGCTTCATGACGTACTGTTTGATTTCAAAAACTGAGAAGCTTATGTTTTCCACCTATTTTATGGATTTGTGGAACTTGTTCCAACCTAAATTGTCTGAACCGGCCATAGCCACAAACCACAACAAGCAATCACTGCTGTCCTTTTGGTACAATGTCTGTGTTGACTGCCCAGAGAATGTGCGCCTTATTGTTCAGAATCCGGTGGTTACCAAAAATATCGCCTTTAACTACATCCTGGCAGATCATGATGACCAAGACGTAGTTCTCTTCAACCGTGGAATGCTTCCAGCGTATTATGGGATCCTTCGCATGTGCTGCGAGCAGTCTCCTGCCTTTACCCGTCAGCTTGCCTCACACCAAAATATTCAGTGGGCCTTTAAGAACCTCACACCACACGCCAGCCAATACCCTGCGGTATGAGAAAAGGGCCAGATTATATTTTTATTTGCCATAATTATGTTCATTAAGGAGTTCTTTCTAGCTTTGTTTGCTTTTGTGATAAGTTTAAGTATAATTTTGAGTACAGCTTTTATTGTGAATGTGATGCTCAATTATCTCTTTCTTGCTGTTACTTATTTTTTGTTTACCTACACCCTTCTCCTAACTTTTCTGTATTATTATTTATCCCATTAAACCAAAGCAAGACTAGGTCTTTTAGTAATCAGATTGCAGCTGCGCTGTTTTTATTTTTTTTAGGCAGGCCATTGAAGAATTAAATTTCATACTGCATGTGTTTTGTGCAGGCTGTGAGACTATTTAACCTTGGTGTTTTAGCCGTGTTTTTACATGTGTTGAGGAAGAGCTGTTGTGTGTGGTTTTTGTAGTCCAGGGAGATTTTTATCTCACGCAGTTTGTGTTTACATGTTGGCCAGGGAAGAGCTGCTTCCTCTAGTTTGTCGATAGATGCGTCAGTGAAGGGAAATGTGAAAGTAATTGAAAGGTTGTGGGCAGCTCCAACGTTTCATATTTTATTTTTTTTTTATTTTTTTATGCAATTGAATTTGGGTATGCCAAACATTTGTCACTCAGATGTCTCAATTTTTGGGAATTGGCAAAGAGTTTCTGAGCGCTTAAACTTTATATCATGTGAATGTCTGTCATAGTAACTTGCCGTATTCCATTTCATGGGAATATCCAGCTCTATAAACTCAATCAACGAAATGGGAGGGATATGGGTTACACCAGTTAAGGCAATGAGGGATTTGGTGGAGAGGATAATGAAGAATTGCTACAGGTAGTTTGAATAGGCCAAAGCCTCTTGCTACACTTTTTTTTTTTTTTTTTGTGCAGACAGTGGAAGACCTCTATTTAACCTTATGCTATATATTTATTTTTATTTTTTTTATACGCAGGCTGTGGAAGAGCTGTTTAACCTCATGCAGCTGTTTGTAGCTCAGAGACCAGACATGAGGGAAGAAGAACTGGAAGATATCAAACAATTTAAGAAAACTACCATCAGCTGCTACTTGCGTTGTTTGGATGGCCGGTCCTGCTGGACGACGTTAATAAGGTACACAGGTTGTAGGATAATATATGTACACAGGGATATGCATCACTTTGAGAAAACTGTCTCATACAAAAGCTTTTTTCCTCACTCTGCAAACTGAACAAAGCGGGTAAATATGACATTATTTCAAATTTACCTGCTTCTTCTGATGCGTTCCACACCCAACATTTCATTGAATGTGCCTGATGTTTACACATGTGCAGTTGGAAGATCTCTTCACCTTGAAACCTCCTGATAGGGGGAGAATAGAGGGAGTCTGATTCAGTGTGATCATGTAGAGCAGGCTCTGGTGTTGGGTTGTAGTACTGGCTGCAAAGGAGCAGGGGACCAGAGGGCACTGTAGTGTTAGGAATACAGATTTGTGTTCTTAACACTATAGTATCTCCTTAATGCTATGCATCTAATGCAGAATATGCATTGAAAGTAATGTTGAATCCTTTTTTTGTCTTTTTATTAAAATGGAATTTAAAAAAAATAATATTTTTCTAGTTTGTGTTTTTATGTGAGATTGTTTTTCATTATAGTCATTGTCTACTATATGATCACACACAGTACTTTTCTCTTTATTTTGTTGGTTTAGGTGTTTATATGGCTGATGGCTATTACAGGTGGATGCAAGAAAGCTTTGTCTAATGGTAATGTCTGAGATTGACAAAAGGAGGAGTTCCTCCTAGTTTTGTCAAGTCCCAGCAACCGTCACAAATGACGGCTGTAGGATTCAGGCTTTGTCTATGGAGGGTCATGCGGGATCCTCCATAGACTTCAGTGTCCTGAAATGCCAGGAGCCTAAGAGGATTTGTTGCTTTAATATGGTGGCGGCTGTGAGGGACAGCTGGAGGTAAGTAAAGCTCAATTTCCCAGCACCCCGTTTGTCACCAGACCCACACCGGATCTGTCAATTTCAGGGCTTTTTATGAATATGTAGAGATCCCTGAAATTGACAGATCTACTTTAAGAGCGCTGCAAGTATAAAATTAATATACTGAACTCTGAGCAACAGTCTTTACTTATTCTTTGTCTAAAACTTTGCAAATGTCATCTGGATTTGTCAGCAGAATGTAACTTTGTGTAGCTCTGAGGTTTATTGTAAAAAATGGTTTAAAATCAGGAGCAGGATAATATTTAATTTTCCCATGCAATCCCAATATAAAATAGTTACGATCTTGTTTTTCCCAGTTGTAAATAAAACGTATGCAAAAAAAAAAGTACCGTAAATACTCGAGTCTAAGTCGAGTTTTTCAGCACATTTTTTGTGCTGAAAAACCCCCACTCGAGTTATACTCGAGTCAAGGTCTGTATTATTGTAATGAGCCCGGCGGTCCTGGTCTGTATTATGGCAATGTAAGTTGTCCTGTTGGGGGCTGGCAGCGAGCTATAACTAACCTTTCCTGCAGCTCCTGTCAGCTCCCTTCTCTCTCCTCCGGTCCGTCAGCTCCACTGTAAGTCTCGCGAGAGCCGCGGGGTCAGAGCGTTGCCACGGGTTACTGTGGCAATGCAGCACTTAGACCGCGGGACTTGCAGTGGAGCTGACAGGGAGCTGACCGGAGCGGAGGATAGAGAAGGGATCTGACAAGTGCTGCAGGAAAGGAAAGTTACAGCTCGCTGCCAGCCCCCCTCCTACACAGCCCATCCACTGGACTACCAGGGAATGTGAGCCCCCTTCCCTGGCCAGCTAACAAGCAGGGAGGGGGGGGGGACAAAAATAAATAACTTAAATAATATTAAAATAAAGATTAATAATATTTAAAAAAATAAAATAAAATAAAATATTAATATAACAAAAAATTAAATATTAAAATAATTTAAAAAAATAATAAAAATGCCCACCCCCCACCAAGGCTCTGCATTCATACACACACACACACACACACACACACACACTCTGCATTCATACACACACACACACTCTGCATTCATACACACAAACACACTCTGCATTCACACACACAAATTCACACACACAAACAAACACACTCTGCATTCACACACACAAATTCACACACACAAACACACACACTCTGCATTCACACACACAAACACACACACTCTGCATTCACACACACAAACACACACACTCTGCATTCACACACTTCATATACACACACACTCTGTATTCATACACACACACACACACACTCTGCATTCATACACACACACACTCTGCATTCACACACTCTGCATTCATACACACACACACACACTCTCTCTGCATTCACACACACACACACACACTCTGCATTCATACACACACACACTCTGCATTCATACACACACACACACACTCTGCATTCATACACACACACACTCTGCATTCATACACACACACACTCTGCATTCATACACACACACACTCTGCATTCATACACACACACACTCTGCACTCATACACACACACACACACACTGCACTCATACACACACACACACACACTGCACTCATACACACATACACACACTGCACTCATACACACACACACAGTAAATATTCAATTTATATAATTTTTGGGGGATATAATTTTATTTAGAAATTTACCAGTAGCTGCTTCATTTCCCACCCTAGTCTTATACTCGAGTCAATAAGTTTTTCCATTTTTTGGGGTAAAAGTAGGGGTCTCGACTTATATTCGGGTCGACTTATACTCGAGTATATACGGTCGTTTAAAATAGAACTCTCCCACTGCCAGCAGTTATTTAATTCATGGGAGAGTAACCAATAACTAGTAGTCAGAAAATATGCTCTTCTAATTTATGCTGGGAATTCTGGGTATTTTGTGTTGTATATAAATTTAGAATGTGTGATCAACTTTCAATATCTTGTATTTCTCTGCTTGTTCTGCAGTGCCTTCAGAATATTGTTAGAGTCCGATGAAGACCGTCTTCTTGTTGTATTTAACAGAGGGTTGATTTTAATGACCGAGGTAAGCCGATTCTTATGTTTAAAAAAAACAAAAAAACTGCAATTTTACTTCCTTAATATGGTGGCAGTGGAATAGGGGATGTACTCTTCCCATGGGACAAGCATCTGAAATTAACATAAACGTTCCTCCCGCAACAGGTATAAGACACCAACCTGCCATGGACCCTCAGTACGTCCCAATAAAACATCAGAGACATACTATTGCAAAAATATCAAATTTATTAATAAAGGGGAGGGAGTGATTTACTGCCACCATATTAAGGAAAAAGGAATTCATGGTAAGTAAAATTGCAGTTTTTCCCAACATATGGTTGCAGTACAATAGGGATATATAAATATAATAATTAAGCAACCACCGCATGTAACACCTTATGCCCGAAATCAGCGTCAGAGGCAGAGAATACGTCTAGTCTGTAATGTTTGACGAAGGTATTGAATGAAGACCATGTAGCGGCTCTTCAGATCTCTTCAGGTGAAGCATGTGCTCTTTTGGCCCAGGAAGCAGCCATTGCTCTAGTAGAATGAGAATTCAAGGAGACAGGTAGAGGCAGATTTGAGGAAGAATAAGCCAACTTAATCGTGTCCATGAGCCATCTCGCTAAAGTAGAATTAGAGGCAACATGACCTTTAAATTTTCCAAATAAATTGACAAAAAGATGGTCAGTCTTCCTGTACAGGAGCGATTGAAGTAGATCTTCAGAGATCTTCCGACATCTGACTTTTGCCAATTATTATCCAAATCTGAGACCGATTGATAACCAAAGTAAGGCAGGGAAATAGGTTTATTGATGGCCTTGGAAGAGATGACTTTAGGTAGAAACTATGGTTTCGTAAACAGAACCACTTTCTCTGGAAGAATTTTTGTAAATTCAGCAGATGATGATCCTTCTATCCTCTTAGCAGAAGTTATGGCCACCAAAAAAGCTGTTTTTAGAGATTAAGAGTTTTATAAATGTTTCCTCCAAAGGTTGAAAAGGGTGGGTACAAGAGCCTTCAAAACCAATGACAGATCCCAGAGGGAAAAAACTCTCTTGGGGGCTTAATCAGCCTGACAGCCTTTAAAAAACAAAAAAATCTCCTAATCAGAGGATTCAAAGCCTTTACCAAAAAACTTGAACTTTGAGGGTAGATAAAGACCCCCTTTAAGGCCATCCTGTAGAAAATGCAAGATAGTATCAGTAGAAAGAAAATCTCACTGGCAATGATGAGAGATGCACCACTGAAGGAATTTCGTCCAAATTTTCAAATAGATAGCAGAGGTAGATCTTCTGGTGGAATTCAGCAAAATCTTAAATCTCTCCTTCTTATTGCACATGTTATGCAGGATTAGCCATGCAGCAGCCAAGCCGTTAACCTGAACTTTTTCAATACCTCCAGTGGAATACCTTCGTTCTCCAGGAACTCTTTTGAAACCGGAAGTTCCCAGTACCTCAAAGCCATCGTCATTAAAACCGAGAACCAGATGCGATTTGGCCAGTACGGTATTATGGCCAGTACTTTTGCATGTTCTGATTTCACCTTTTTCAAGATCCTTGGAATTAGGCTCACCAGGGTGGAAATATGTATGGCAGGCTAAAGTCCCATTTGATTGAAAGCCCATCCAAAACCAGAGGCATGTCTGCCTTGAAGAGTGAAGCAAATGTTATCACCTTTGCATTTGACTTTCTTGCTATTAAATCGATTACAGGCAGACCGAATATCTTCACCAGCTGAGAAAAAATGACCAGAGTTAGAGACCACTCGTTCTGGGACCATCACTATTTGCTTAAGTCGTCTGCAATAACATTGTCTATTCCTCTTATATGAGTAGCGGAAATGTCTTCTAGATGACTTTGAGCCTAGGACATAATTCACGTGCAATGGGAGTGCAATTTTCTTATCCTTATGCCCCCTTGTTTGTTCAGGTAAGACACCGTGGTCTGGTTGTCTGAATGAATTTTCCCCATAATAAGATCTCTGAACTGATGAAGAGCATATAAGACTGTTATTCACTCCTTGTAATTGGAGGTAATTGTAATTCCCTTTTTTCTTCTGACAATGTACCTTGCCTTAAGTTATACTGTAAGTGTGCACCCCAGCCTGTATTCAAAGTGTCTGTGGTGATCATGACCCATCTTTTTGGCCGACATGATAGACCTTCTCACATTAAATTGGTCTTTTGCCACCAATCTAGTTGTCTTCTTACAGGATCTGAAATGTTTATTAAAGAATCCAAGTCGTCTTCTTTCTTTCACCACTTTTGAAAAATTTCCCACTGCAAAGGCCTTGATTCGGCTCTGGCCCATTTTACTGCTGGGATAGTGGAAGTGAGGTGTCCCAACACTTGCATAGCTTTCCTCACAGAGCATTTTGGCTCTCTGAAGTTCTTTTGTCAGCTTCATCTTTCTTCTTTTTCCCGCAGGTAGTAGAAAAGAAAGAGTGTCTGACTTGATTAAAAACCCTAGAAACTGAATTGACCTTGTGGGATGCAGATGAGATTTTACTAGGTTTATCACCCAACCATGTTCTTCCAGGATTTTTTTGGGTGTAAGCCACATCAGTCTCTAGAGCGTCTGATACAGCTGGGTTCTCGGAACTCTTTCTACAACATATTTCTTTAAAAGGGTAACCGTAGCGGTGAATATAACTTGGTTTTTTTTTTTTTTAGTTTTGAACGGTAGGAGGAGACCAGGAATTTTGGTGTTGGTAAATCTAAGAACTTTATTTTGTATCCTCTTTCTTACTTGCTTTATCTGATGTTTCTTCAGAGAAGGCAACATTAACTTCCGTAATAAATTTTCTTAATTCTTCATGTGGGAAACAGAGTTCTGTAATAGAAGAATCGCTGGAAGTTTCTGAATAGGAAGACATGGAACATTCACCTGAGGACAGCTCTGATCTAGAAGATCTTTGGTTTTTTTCCCTCTGTTTGGCTGTAGCTTTACCGGGTGCTGTTACATTCGACTTTGCAGAATCTTTGACTCAAATGTCTGGGCCAGATTGTCTTGAAATCAAGATAAGAATGACTTCATACTTCCTATTGCTTGGACTTTTCCAGCGATAAGGATGAACACTGGTTGCAGATTTTCCTTTTAGTACCATCTGGAGTGGTGTTTTTAGCAGCAGGAGCAGGCACCTTGTCTTTATCCATAATATCTGGAGAGACAGGACTAGACATATCTGCAAAACATAAAGCAGTTATGAAATTGTAGAAATTTTAGAAAAATAAGATACACAGAGGTCTTAAAGATCAGAGACTAAAAAGAAATCTTACCTCTAAAACCTCTGACCTGTGTGGGGGGGGGCTGGTGACACAGGAGATCCTTCCTGGCAAGCATCTATGTTGTCAGTAGGATCTGCACAGCCTAAATAGGTAGCATTCATTAAAATTTTGGCGCTACTTCCAGGAACTCTGATGGTCTAAACTCAGTGGAACGCATTACCTCCCGGGTGTGCGTTCCACCGCTGTGCACATGCGTCTCACTCAGGCAGTGATTTTCTGCCCCTAGAGACCTCCTCCTTTCTTTGCCGGTGACAGTACTCTGCATAAAGCAAGTGAAACACACCTGCTCCGTAAGTCCTGCAGGATCCATGCAGGCCACTCAGCTCTCCACCCAGGAGGCTATCAGGCCGGTTCCCCCTGGCAGCAACCCATGTGCCTCACCACAAAATCCAGATGCCGTCTGTTCTTGATGGAACAAGAAAGAGAACTGAGGGTCCGTGTCTTATACCTGTTGGGGGGTTTATGTTAATTTCAGATGCTTGTCCCATGGGAAGTGTACATCCCCTATTGTACTGCCACCATATGTCAGAAAAAAAAAAAAAAACAGCCACAGCTTGCCAGTTGTTTAGAGTATTAGCTGTTACTAATTTCAGCTCTCTAACATAGAGGGTTCATCTGTGATTTACATGTGTTTTACTTTGATTATTTATGCTTGGGGTGGATTTGATTTAAATCACTAGTCTGTAAGACTCTTAAACAGAAAACTAGGTAGATTTTTCATCCAAAAACATTTAAAAGATATTTGATTTTAAATGTTTTTTTTTTTGTCTCATTAAAAAGAAATTATAGATTTCTATTCACTCTGTTTATGCTCAACTTTATCAATTCCTTCTCCCCCAAGCTGTTCCCTGACAATCAAGGCATGTAGTAGAACAATTTGTAAACCAATCCTAGCTTTCAAATTTGACTGAATTGGCGCATGAACCATAAATACCATTTCACGATGGCTTTATTCGATGTGCAGTTTAGCACATGACATCAAATATTTTTGCAACTGCTGCATGAGTTAATGCAATTGTGCAGTGACCAGTAGCACCACCCAATATTGTGAATGTAGGTAGAGGCGCAATCATGGCTCAGGCTCCTATACAAATAGCTGTGAATCTGTTTGAGGTGGTGCAAGCCAACTCAGGCTATAAAAGTATTTACCTGGGCACAGGTAAGAAATTAATTCCTCACGTGACCACTTCAGTGCAGGTTGTGCTTATTAATGCAGATGTATTTATAAATGTTTATAATTGTTTTCAATTTATATCCGATCACAGGTTTTCAATCAACTGTGCATTGGGCCATAAGACACTTCTTTGCATTATAACTGTCATTTATAAAATTCAGTTACATGTTGAAAGTTAGGTGCACATAGTTCAGACATTGTGCCTTAAACATCTCCTTGTAGCTTTATTTATCTCCCTTTCTGGTAGTTAGGGAATTTATCATTGGCTATGTAATTAGTATTTAATATTTTGCTTTTTTTATTATTCCAGTCTTTTAACACATTGCATATGATGTATCATGAAGCAACAGCCTGTCATGTAACCGGAGATTTAGTGGAGCTACTGTCAATATTTCTATCGGTCCTCAAATCTACACGTCCTTATCTTCAGAGAAAAGGTTAGGAATCCGCCTATTTACCTTCTGTCTGTGAACTGTCAAATAAGATATACAATGTGTACAAAGAGTATGTCGTATTACATTTTTGTATAGCAATATTAAAGCACAGTGATTTATTTTTGTTAAATTTGTTATATATCTAAAACGGTGTATATGCATGTTTTATAGTTTTTGTAGAAAATCTTTACTTAATGCAAGTGTGCAGTTTTTATTGGAATTTTATTTAAAATCTCCCCATTTTTCCTCCTCAGATGTTAAACAAGCACTAATCCAATGGCAAGAAAGGATTGAATTTGCCCATAAACTCTTAACGTTGTTAAATTCGTACAGTCCGCCTGAATTACGAAATGCTTGCATAGGTGGGTCATAATTTGATTGCTGAGGTATTTAATGTACGTTAAATTTAGGTCTTCCTCGATTTTAGAACAACCTAATAGTTACTTATGGCACTGCTGTACACATGTGAATTCTCAGTTACGTATTTGGCTTGCAGGGGGAGTACCGAAGCAATCTACTGCACTAAGCCAAAGTTGCTTCTGTGCTAAGAGTAGGGGTGGGAAACCTTTGGCCTTTCAGATGTTCTGCACTACATTTCCTATAATGCTCTTGCAGCCATAATGCTGGCAAAGCATGAAGGGAGATGTAGTCCACAACATCTGGAGGGCCATAGGTTCCCCCCGCCCCTGGATTAGAGTATCCATTTAAGCTAGTTTGAGGTATTTACAGGATAGCCAATGACCTTTTTCAACCTGTATTTTCATTTCACCATTGAAGTATGACAACGTTAATTTACAGTTTGCCTGAAGATTAAAAGATGATGGCTATTCCTGATGAATATTGAGAGCCATTAATCAATCACATTATATGTAGTGTCATTAAAATACTTTCTTAATATATGCTATGAAAGCATGAGGATTTTAATACTGTTACTCCAACTGTTTTTCAATTAATCATACTTTATTTTTTTATTTCCATATAACTGTATACAAGTATAAGCTTTTATTGTTTGATTTTAATCTGCACTGTCTATTTTGTTTTTAGATGTGCTGAAGGAGCTTGTGCTTCTCAGCCCACATGATTTTTTGCATACGTTGGTCCCGTTTTTACAGCACAACCATTGTACATACCATCACAGTAATATCCCAAGTAAGTTATCTAGATCTTTTATGCTTTCTTTAAGATGCAAGTGTCACAGAAAAATGTCATTGTGTGGTTGTGTATAGAACATAAAAGGTAATGACACATAGGTGGTAGCAAAATTATTTGCAAATGCGTAGTTCACAATTTTTGAAAGTTTTTCCATTGTAAACTTTTCATTCGTGCATTTGACAAAAGAAAAATGACAATGTTTCTGCAGTAAGTGTATACATATTTATTTATATATATATATATATATATATATATATATATATATATATATATATATATATATATATATATATATATATACACACACACATATACACACACACACAGATATATTCTATATCTCTGACGTTAACCATATCTACAGACCCGGTAAATGACCAGTCCAATATTTTTAATATTTTTTTGGGGGTCATACTATTTTTGTTAAATAAACTAAACAAAAGCATGGCTTTAAAGTATAGTTGTTTTTGTTTGTATCAAAACAGCTGCATGCTTAGTAATGATTTTTACTGTTCATTGTGATGAGTTATGTACTCTATATTTTAATTTGAGCATTAGAATACATTGATGGTGGTCTTGTCACTGAAGTCCTTGTGGTCTTTCGTACGTATAGATTTGTTTATTTTCATAAACTTGATGTTTTGTTCCAGTGTCATTTGGCCCCTACTTCCCATGTCGTGAAAACATGAAACTGATAGGAGGAAAGAGCAATATCCGTCCGCCTCGCCCAGAGCTCAATATGTGCCTCTTACCCACCATGGTAGAGTCCAGCAAGGTAGGTTCATGCAGTGCAAGATATTTCATTATCACCATGTGCTTTGTTGGCAGTGTTAGCTTAGATGTATTTCAGTTGTCCGCTTTCAGTACACTTGGCTATAAATAAAAATACATACATAGGCTAAACAGTCACTCAGCAGCTTAAATGGCATTGATGAGCCATTAATGCAGATTTTCCTTGCTCACTTCTAATAGAGTTAAAGAGATGCCTGATTTTAGGTTTCTATAGCCCTTTCACTGTTGTCCAAACTACCATCTGACATAATGTGTATATAGTCCATGATCCAGAAACACTTTCTGACAACTGAATATTTGCTATAATCCTGTCCTTTATTTAGAGCCAGATATGTTAAATGTGGATTTTAGTAGCTTTTAACATTGATACTGGTGTTTCCCTGCCATGTTGTTTGGCTCACAATAAATTTGGTTTTCAGACTAACCTCATCCCTTTATGTGCAATTCAGTCAAATTTCCCTTGTCATTTTGTTAAGGTTTTCTGAAACCCTGAACCACCATTGTTTAATTCCTTGGTAGCACTGAAAATGGTTAAGGTAGCGCAAAAAATAGTCTAATCACATGTTGATAATAAACATATGAACATTTATTTAATCTGATATGAAGTCTAAAAATATATTTACAATACAATGACAAAAAAAACCTTGTACAGTAATAATTATTGCTATACTTAGTGTGCACACTACTAAGTAATAAAGCAAAAAAAAAGACTGTGTCAATTAATGAAATATAAGGTAAAATAGAAATATACCATAAAAAAAATATGGGAAGCGAAAGTCCAACCTTGTATAGTTTGTTGACTGCTTACTGTTGGGAATGTGTTTGTGCTGTCATCCTTCTGATTACATATGAAGAGAGTAAGGTCTGCTGCAGCGCTGAGTATTGAAGCGGTTACTGCTACAAACTATCCAAATAGTAAGTGTTGCTGGTTGACTGCCAGAGAGTCCCGTTGTGGAGCTGTACAGGGTAGTGGAGATAAAATCCTTCCCCCCCCCCCCTTCCCCCCCCCGTGGCGGTCTTGCTACGTGGGGGGTCTCCTTTATTTGTAGCTGCCGGAGCTGAGCGTGCTCTGCCGATAGAATATATTGCTACCGCTTACATAGAAAGTGAAAGTAATTGCGGTCGCTCTTGATGAATCTGTGAGAGGTCTGGTCTGGTCCCGATCTTCTCCGTCGATCCTACATGTTTCGTTAGCCTGCACTCACTTCTTCTTCAGTGCTGCAGCAGACCTTACTCTCTTCATATGTAATCAGAAGGATGTCAACACAAACACATCCCCAACAGTAAGCTGTCAGCAAACTGTACAGGGTTGGATTCTTCACCCCCCCCCCACCCCCATTCCACTTTCATTTTTATTTTTTATGGTATATTTCTATTTTACCTTATATTTCATTAATTGACAGTCTTTTTTTTGTTGCTATATTATAGTATAGCAATAATTATTACTGTACAAGGTTTTTTTGTCATTGTATTTTAAATATATTTTTAGACTTCATATAAGATTCAATAAGTGTTTATCATCGACATGTGATTAGACTGTATTTTTTGCGCTACCTTAACCATTTTCAGTGTTACTTTGTCTTATACTAGAAAGTGTAGGGATACTTTCTTCTAAAGGAGCAGCATTAAAAGGCACCTCTTTCACATTGTTCACAGACACACCCTATATTAAGTGTATACATATGTTTTTTTCCCACGCAATTATATTTCTTTGGATCATTCATTACAACATTGGGAGTATACTTGCATTGCGCAGTTTACACGTATACCAGAGAAGTTCCCACTCTCTTGGTTCTTATCATTGATTAATTCCTTGCCCTTAATATTCCTTAATGTCCTTTTTATAAATACAGGTCTGTTGAACATCAATGCACTTTCTTGTTAAAATGTTGTGTATAGCTTTACATTCTACTTATATTTATGGAGTCAAAGTGAGCAGAATGCTTATCTTTATTATCATTTAACACGTTCTGTCCTCTCTTCAGGGTAAAGATGATGTGTATGACCGCATGCTGCTAGACTACCTGTCTTCGTATCACCATTTTATTCATCTCCTCTGTCGTGTTGCAGTCAACTGTGAAAAGTTTACAGAAACCTTGATAAAGCTAAGTAAGTGATCTTGAAAGGCTATCAATTGACTCTTGTGGGATATTCATGGTTTCTAAAATACAGATAGACCATGATCATCAGTTGAATATTTAAGAACATGCCCATAACCATTAATATCTCATGTAATACATAATTACTCTATAACAGATTTATTTTTTATTTTTCCCCCAAGTACTGGGCTACTTTTTTGTGCATACTCCTATTTTCAGTAAGAAACAACAATGTAAAATGGGCAAAGCATATCACAGTAAAGGTATATCATGACAATATTTATTGCACAGCAACCAAAATTAATAATGTCCGACAAACTACTGCTTAGCAGTTCTCCAATGGTTTTGATGCACACCTATAAAACAGAACATACATATATAGTGTCGTCTATCTGAACTTGGCAATGGAAAGCAGTATCTTGAAACCATTCATGTTTATGAGCCGTGGCCAGCCCTACACAAGCTTAGGTGAAACCCCAACCTCCAGGTGATAAACTTTATGCATTATGGTTGCATCTCATCCAATTGCATTCTTGTCTGATACTTTATTATTGAACTTACCTGGTAATACCTCCTGTATAAATGGCTGAATGCATCTGTTACTAGAAGAAAGGGAGGGGTGGGGTAAACCTGTGATTGTTAGTTTCTTCAAGGCTAGCAGGAACCTTTCCAGTCTTCCTTCTAGCAACCTTGAACACAGGTGACAGCAGACATCTGTGTACAGCCAGAACAAGCTGGAATATTTAACCATTGATTTGCAACACTGCAAATTACCATGCTTCATCATTAACAACTGTGAGAATGGTCAGGAATGCCAAGTGAAATTCAAATTTAAGGCCAAAATAGCCCAACTAGAAGAATTTTGTTTTTTTTCAGTTTGTCTATATTGACTTGCTTTTGAAATTTAGTTTGAATTCTCAACTATTCTGTTCATTTTAGTGAATAGTTCTAATACTCTTTTATTCCCCCAGGTGTGTTGATTGCGTATGAAGGGCTCTCTTTACATCTTTCCTTCTTTCCAAAACTCTGGACTGAACTCTGCCAAACACAGGTACATAGAGCTAAATGCTCATCAGATCAGGTTTGCATCTTACCCATAAATTCATGCTTCCTGCAGTCAGCTTGTTGGCATTGGACCATTAATAACTGGATGTAATATCGTGAATAAATGGATTTAATTGCAGAAAGTTAAACACTGAACTTTAATATGTCTACCTATATGTATAGAAAGGCACAATATACCCGTGAAACTGCCAGAAAACCATATTGCCCAGCTTTCTAGCTATGAATGTATTTGACATTAAATACAAAATCTGTGAGACTAAAATCTGCCAAAAAACAATATGTAAATAACACCGAATTCTCCTTTATATAGACTGCAATGGCAAAAAACTGCATTAAGTTGCTGTGTGAAGATCCAGTCTTTGCAGAGTACATCAAATGCATTTTGATGGATGAAAGACTCTTCCTCAATAACAATGTTGTGTACACGTTCCTGACTCATTTCCTAATGAAGGTACGCATTTTCATATATATATATATATTTATTTATTTATTTTTTAATATATATTGGCACAATTTAAATATGTATATTTCTCTTCCATACCTTAACCTGTATTTATATTCCTCTTAGATTATTGCTGATGCAAATTCTGGGTGCTTTGGATTGAGTGGCTGTAATAGTCTATATAATTCTGTTTTTTTGGTTTTTTTTGGATACACCAACGTTTATCATAAGAGTCTAGTGTGCTCTGTTGTGGGTGTGCAACCCATTGGTGAGCCATGATCAAGTCATGTAAGGGAAATACAGATTGGGGTAACACACACGCACACTTTATTTTTTGTATATGTTTTACAGTCCTTAGTTGTACTCTTTAATATGCTGCTTGTGGACACAGATATGGGCTCACGGGACATGTTATTTTTCATTTAAGCATTCCAGCTCCAAGTTTAAGTTGTAGCCTCTTAGATTTTGAGCTGGCACGTATCTAAGCCAAAACTATTTCTCAGTTATTTACTCACTACCAGCACGTTTATAGTGTTTTATTTCTAGCTGTACTTACCTCTTGCATCTGGGATGGCTTACTAAATGGTTTCCTTATAAAAACGTGCGACTTTTTTTTTTGGTTACAATTTATTGTACCTTTTTACAGTACTCCATAATTCGTGGATCTTGCACTAATTTTAACATGGGAGATAAACATGCTAATTGCAATACTTATTGCCTAAACCGTTTCCGGCAATTTTTCCTTAAACTTGTGCTTTCTATGGTCCCAATAGTGGAGGTCAAGCATGTTCCAGTTGTTCCCAAGTCATGTAAGGAGATGTGTATATGTTTGGAGGACTAATGTTAAAAGTAAATACCTTTTAAAAAAACAATCTCACATCTTGATTATAGAGTTCAAAATCTGAAGTCTATCACACCTTAAACTACCTTGCCATATCACAGGTTCAATAGCATTTTTAGTTGTTCGTTTTTGTTATGGAATGTCTGTGGCATGGTGTTCTGTGTGTGTTAATGCTTATGTTTTGGGTAAGGTTCTATCAGTTCTGCTGATTATTAGAGCCAGTCTTCGGCATATTTCTGGTAATTGGTCTTATTTGCCAATGTTATCGATAACTTACTCACCTCTACCACCTTCCACCTCTGGATACTCCAGCCCCCAGCCAATGATGCGCCACGTCGCAACCTAATGTCACCTCTCCCTTTGAATTCCCACGTGTGTAACTCAGCTGAAGACGGGGAGTTGAGACCGTGAATTATCTACTGCAATTTATTGGGCTGTTTGCTCAGAGTGATTTGAGTGTAATTACTGTCAATCACACTCCTTTCAGTAACAGCACTGTACATGTTGAGATCTGCGTAATCACACCATGAACGGGCTACCTGAGTGTGATAGGAGTGGTGTGACTGCTGTCTGCATTTTCGGTTAGTGCCAGATTGGTGTAGAAATTGTTGCTTTTTAAAAAGGTTTAAATGTACACCATATCAACAATCAGCCAAAAGGCCACCAATAATCTGCATTGGCTCTGGAGAAATGTCAGACAATCCCTAGTTTTGGGTATCTGTATGCATTAATGCAAGGGTGGATCTATGTGCATGTGGTGGAGATTTTATGTAGTGGGACTGTGTGTGTGAATGCAGGTTGCATTTTTGGCCCACTCCTTGTTTATATACTCTTCACCAAGCTTTGTATCCTTTCCTCGATTCACGTGTTCACCCACACACACTCCCCACTCATTACCTCAAGCCCCTCTTTTTCTTCATGTATCACCTCTACCTGTTCCAAGAATGTTAACTCCTAGTGAATGAAAGGCAAACTTGCTTATTTTGTTTTTCTCTTTTAGGTTCAAAGTCAGGTGTTCTCTGAAACCAACTGCGCAAACCTCATTAACACAATAGTAACAAATCTCATCAATCAGTATGAAAATGTGGAGTCTGACTTCATCAATAGAGTTGAAATTTCCAAAGCAAGCAGCACTTTAAATGGGGTAAGAGAAATGTGCATGGTCTTTATTTTGAATTACTTTTTCTTGAATGTTTTTATTATTTGAGCTATTTGAATACGTAGTGACAAACTGTTTAAATTTTTCAAGACGAAACAGTATGAATTTTTATTAATTTACAGGGTTATTCACCAAAGTATGAATTGTGAGGAACTGAAAGTGAATTTTAACGCTAAGCCTGTAATAGTATATAATTTGGGGAAAAAAGTCTTTAAGTCAATTAATTTGGGCTTAAAATAGAAGTGTTTTTGATGTGCCCACAATTCACCCTATAGGGAATCATTCATTTGTGGGGACTTTGAAGTTCCAATGTGCACACCTATATGGAACTCCAAACTGAAAACGCAGTCAAACTTCTTTGTCACCTTGTATGCTTGAGGTCCTCTAATGTATTCTACTACTTTTTTTCAGGATCTCCGAGCACTGGTTCTTCTCCTTTCGGTACACACTCCAAAACAGCTTAATGGCGCCTTAGTTCCAACTTTGCAAGAACTGTTGAGCAAATGTAGATCTTGTCAACAGCAGAGGAATTCATTGCAAGAGCAAGAGGCCAAAGAAGGGAAGACTAAAGGTTAGGGCTGCTGATTGTAAAGGCTGCCCCCTGTTTTGGTGGCCTTTCTTACATAGTTTTTGTGAATGCCTAGGTGTATTCTCATCATAATATTGGTATAAATCTATCATTTAGAGATGAACTTACTCAATACTTATTTTTTTAACTTTTTTGGAGGGTGGTCTTCTCATAAACACCTTCAACATTTTCTGTGTTTTTTGGTAGGATTTTGCATGTGGTATTGGTATTACTGCTGTCCTGACTATGTGGACAGAGGGTGAGAGTTGAGTGGGAAAGGACGACACAAGAAAACCAAAAAGAAAAACAAATAAGTGGAAAGTGCTGTTTAAAAAAATATATATTTCCATTACAGCACTGTTGCCTTCTGTCAGTCACTGGACTAATATTTACACTCTGATGTAGAACCAAACCTGGTCTTAAATAAAAAAAAAAAGTGGTTACATGATTTTCTATTAAGAGCCTTTCTATATCAGATACTCTGGAACACTGATCAATATCATATGAAGTGCCTTTTCATGTATCACTGTATGGAACTGTGAGTACAAAATTCAGCAGTCCCAGGAAAATGTCCCCATTACATGACCGCCCACTCCGAGTATTTAAATGTAACTGTACCTGTAGGCAAATGCTATGTTTTACATTTCCATAAGAAATGTAACTATTTGGTTACCTTCATAACAAAGATTTACTATTTGCCACATAGCTGTTAAATTTAAACTGTCACCAGGGAAATCTGCCTCAAATTTTTGAGTTATATTATGGATATGAAGAATTTGACTTGCTTGTGTTTTATGTTGGGTTGATTAATTTTTTTATTTTTTTTTAAATAGTGCTTTGATGTAATGGCCATGTCTTATGGGGTTTGCTTGTCACAATGCTTTGCTTTAGATATATTTAGAGGAAGGCTTTCTTTAGCAAAGAAACGGGAGGACATGAACATAAAAAAATAAAATAATTTGGTCAGGCATTAAGAAAATGCTGTACCAATACATTTCTAAATAATTGGCTTAAATAGGCTTTAATGTGTCCTGTTTTTCAGATGATGAAGGTGCCACCCCTGTAAAAAGGAGACGGGTTAGCAATGAAGAGGAGAATATGGTAGAAAGTTGTGTTGGCGATCTGAAAAATGAGCGTGAAGCATCTACACCAACAAGCACGTCTGACAATGAGACAAGAGACTCTATCATTGACCCAGGAACTGAGCAAGACCCCCCATCTCCTGAAAATAATTCTGCTAAGGAATACAGGATAGAGGTTTCCTCTTCATTTTCTGAAGATTTACTTCTGCCCTCACGGCCTCAGCAGACAGAAGATCAACCTGGTAGCAGCGGGAAATATGAAGAAAGCAAAGAAATGAAAGAAGTTGAGAGCCCTAAAGACACTAATGTGACCGATGAAGACCACGAGCTTCCTTCCACCTCTATTTCTGCAGTGTTGGCTGATTTAGCAGATCTAAAGAGCTGTGGCAATCAGCCCTTGTCCTCACAGGAACCGGAACTAAGCCCGTCTATAAATTGTGAGCATTCCAGGGGACTTTTTAGTCATGTTCAACAAAATGACATTTTAGATACCCTGTGCAGGACCATAGAGTCCACGATCCTTGTGGTATCAAGGATAACAGGAAAAGAAAACAAAGCTGCTTCTTGACATTAGTTGTAGCATGTCTGCTTTTAAGTCTTTATTTTTTTATTAATATTTTTTGGGGGGTTTTGGATGGGGGGGATTTTTTTTTTTTTAAATGCTGTTTGTATACAAAATTTTGCATTTTTTTTCTGTTTTGTGCTTCAGTTTGTCAAGTGCTTTCTGCTTGAATGGCAAGATAGATTTATATGCTTTATTCTTGGTCACGCAGATGATCTCAAACAAGACTTGCATATACAGTACACTTTGTACAGGCCAATCATAATGGATATGTTTTATTGTAATTCAGGTTCACTGTAAAAGGCACTCATTTAATATGACTGCCTGGAAAATGGAGGTTACCTAACCCAACATGATGTAATTTAAAGTTGTCATTTTTACTGTGTATAATATAGTGTCCTCTGTGCCAGTTTTGTACCTTATATTAGAGGCAGAATGCCTCAGAAATCGCTGTGGTTCTTATTATCAAAATTAAGTTTACTTGTACTAAACCACAAGAAATTTGATTCTGTAAAGAATCCTTTCTGGCTGTGGCCTGGCAGTATATATGGTGCTTTATTTAACAGAATACCTGTGGAAAAAATAAAGCACACTTGATGTAAAAACAAAAAACAAAAAAAAATAACCAGTCAAAAAACCCCACAAAAATAATTGTTTTATTTTATTGAACTGATTGATTGCTATTCTGTGCACTTCATTAAACTAATTGTGATGACTTTTCATTTCTGTGTACTTCTGCTTCATTTAACAATTAATTTGATAAATCTTTGATTTTAAGTTGTATAAAATGATCCAAATTCAGAAGTTCTATTAAACGTCATGTTATTATTGTGTTGAGAAATCTGTGTTTCGCAAATTGTCCTATAGCAGTACCGAGGGCTGAAGAGAAATTGAGAAAATAAGCCAAGTGAGATAAAGTCCCGTTCTCAGAATAATGTTACTACAGAGCAAAATATTCCACACTTGAAATATACTACGTTATTTAACCCCTTAAGGACCAGACTTCTGGAATAAAAGGGAATCATGACATGTCACACATGTCATGTCCTTAAGGGGTTAAACAAACAACTGTTTTAGGATCTGCTGCTAATTAGGGATGCACTGAAATTTAAATTCTGGGCCGAAACCGAAAATTCAGGATGCCCTTTACCGAAACCGAAAATGACGATTCTACCCAAATGATTTTTAAAAGTTTTTTTTCCTATAATTTTATTAATATTTGACTTTTTAATTGTCAGCAACTTACAGTGAATTTCATATTTTAGGCCATAATAACTAAACTAGAAAAAGTTTGGCTAATGTGGCCTAAAATAATAATCAGTTTAATTTCACTTTCACTTCCTCACAATTGACAGCTAAATAATAACCCTGAATTTATTACTAGGTCAAAGAGGTGGCTGTTGTAAAATTGCAAATTCCATGATGCTCTGCGAGCCTAAAGGGTGAGAAAGCATGATAAGACTTGTAGTTCTCCAGCACCTTTCCATTATCATTATGTATTTTCTAGTCCTGCTTTCTCTTTGTGACAGGCAAAATGATGCAGGGTAAACAATGAGACTACAGGGAAAGCAGTGAGCTTAACAGTGGGTGAAAGGTACATTTATTCATAGTGAAATTAAAAAATACAGGGTTATTCGTAAAACCTACATTCATCAGGGAATCATACATTTACAAAAATAAATTTCCAGAGGTAGCTGTTGTAAAACTGCAACTCCCATACTCTGTGAGCCTTAAGGGTGAGAAAGCATGATGGGAGTTGTAGTTCTCCAGCACCTGTCACAGCAGGTTCTACATATGATTATAGCACTGAGAAACATGACTACTCAAGACCGCGACCGGGTCTATGTAATGTCGGCCGGCTGGGAGACGGCGTAGGAGGGAGAGGAGCACACGAAGAGCTCCAGACTCCTTCACTCCCCCCAGCAGGATCAGGGCTCCAAGCCAACCTCCTGGGCACACAAGGTAAGCTAACAGGAGGGTGGCTGGAAAAATATATATTTAAAAAAAAAAAATCTTGTGTGTGTATATATATGTATGCGCACACAGATCTCTCTCTCTCTCTCTCTCTCTCTCTCTCTCTCTCTCTCTCTCTCTATATATATATATATATATATATATATATATCTATCTATCTATCTATATCTATCTATCTATATCTATCTATATCTATCTATATCTATCTATCTATATCTATCTATCTATATCTATCTATATCTATCTATATCTATATCTCTCTATATCTCTCTATATCTCTCTATATCTCTCTATATCTCTCTATATCTCTCTATATCTCTCTATATCTCTCTATATCTCTCTATATCTCTCTATATCTCTCTCTATATATATATATATATATAGAGAGAAAGAGAGAGATCTGTGTGCGCATACATTTAGGTCTGTGTGTCAGGGTGTGTTTTTTTTATGTCCGTGTGTGTATATCTGTGTCATGGTGTGGGCATATATCAATGTTTGTGTGTCGGTGTATTTATATGCATCTGTGTGTTAATGTGCATTAATATGTGGTAGTGTATGTGCATACATCCAAGCAGTCAAAAGTTTGTGAACCACTATTTATACACAAAAACTGCTTTATTTGACTAAAGTTGTTTTGGTGACTAGTGTCCCCTTTTAACCCCTTTATTACGGACCGGGTCTGTCATGCTGGGGAAGCCCTTAACGCCCGATGACGGACCCGGTCCGTCACACGCTAAAATGAGCCCCAGGTCGCCACGGTGCCGGCAATCGTGGGGTTAGCGCTGTTGCTGGGTGCCTCTGAGTCAGGAGCAGACCAGCAACAGCAAATTGCGATGTCACAGCCCACGTGATTGCTTTGATAGCCAGTCACAGCGGTCACAATGCTACTGGGATATCAGATCCACCTCCCTCCACTTCTTGTGGGTTTTTTAAGTGGAGAGAGGAGGATCATTGTTACATTGTGTCCCTGAAGTGAATAAATTATCTGAAGAGGTTCCAAATCCCCTTTAACCTGTTATTTAAAAAAAATTAACCCTGATTGATCACTGCCAACAGTGTTCAAAATACAATGTGATCTATTTTTTTTTTTTTTTACCCTCGTGTTAAATTTGATTTTTTTTAGTAGCGCAGAGGAGGCGTATGCCCTGTAAGCTGCTGACTCAGAAGCGACCGACACTGTCTCAGAGAGTGACGCAGGGGACAGGGACTATGTTCCAGATACTGCAGGACTATCAGGGGAACGGCAGCTCTCTGCCAGAATGAACTGCTGTCACTAAAGCACTGTGATAAAAAGGTGTTCGTCCTAACCACCATCTATGGTGAACGCGGTTGCAGTTGGTGGCAGAGGGGAAATAAAATGGGTGCCAGTCTGCAAAACTCATTACAATCTGCATATGGGGGGGAGTTGACTTGTCCGATCAACTGATGCAGCCGTATTTGATCATGTGAAATACCAGGGCATGCTATATAAAAAATAAAAAAAAAAGTTGGCACATATATAAAAACTACAAAGGCATTGTGGATTGCCGTCATATATAAATATATATATATGACGGCAATCCACAATGCCTTTGTATTTTTTAAAAAGGCAAATGCTGAGCTGAAATGCACCTTTCTATCATTTCAGTTTCAGCTAATTACTGGGTTGTTTGAGTGCCACAGAGGGGGACCATCAGTGGAACCTAGCAGAAGAATGGAGGCAGATCACTTCTGCTTCAGTATTCCATCAACTCCCTGAAAGAAAACCTCCCAGAAAAGTTGCAGGGTGTGTTACAAGAGGGGCTTAAGAGCTGAAACCAGTTATTACGGCCCTGATTGCCCCTCTCAGCCCTGCCTATGTATTTGCCATGGTTTTAAAATTTTCCACACCCAGGCCGAATAATATGACCGGTTTGGGGGTTTGATTTTAATCATTTGTTTGGTAACCAAATTTTGGCTTTGTCTCCTGTTTATAATGTCTTCTCTGATCCTTGACCTTGGCTTGTCCTATCGTTGTTCCGTTTCTCTTTACTCCTTTGACCTTGGCTTGTAACTTGACTGTTCTCTAGTTGTATAGCCCGGCCATTCTAAGGACCGCTATTACAAGTTTCTCTCTCTGTGTTTTTGTTCTGGAATCTATGACCGCGTTGCCTGGGATGGAGATGACTAGGTACTATGCCCTGATAAGTTTACACCAAATATTCCCCCTTTCACAGCAAATAGTATGCACTTGTTCATAATTTGAATTGATGAGCTGCTTATATTTAAAAATAGATGTGGCCTTTGAGAGGTAGTTTGCAATCATCAGCTGCTAAAATGAGACTTGGGCCCAGCATCCACTTTTGAAAAATATGAAATTGGTGTGTCTCAAATGTGCTCCTTCAACATCATCATATCCCTGAAAAAGGTATACTTAAGGGTATTGTATTAAGACGACACAGCTGAGCAACATATTAGGTGTTATACTGCCGTAGCACATAAGGATTGCAAAATATACAGTAACATCTCAAAGTGTGTGTCAAGAAGGCAGAAAAATGCTAATCGCTACTAGACTTGGTACAAACTAGCAAAAAAAATTGTACGCTAAGGTTTAAAATATGCCTTTTGAACTACCTTGGGGTGTCTACTTTTACAAATGGTAGGCCTTTGTGGGGGGTTTTTAACAGTGAAACTGCTATAATGCCCCAAAATAAACATTGGCCCATCAAATTCGTCTCTCAAAATTCTACTGTAAATACTGAAATGGACAGGTCTATATGGCACTGTAGCTTCATAAAATAGTGCCAAAGACATTCATTTGGGGTATCATTTTACTCAGACGACTTAGCTGAGCATAATTTTGGATCTTTGATCATAATGGCACATATCAAGTATACAAAATGCCCAGCAAAAATGTAATCCGTACGTAAAAAATGGCAAACATTTTTTACCACATACTTTGACATATATTGGTGAACAAATGGGGGCATGAGGCACAATATGCACTATATGAGATATCCTGGAGTGTCTACTGTTACAAATGGTAGGCCTCTGTGGGCTTTTTTGAACAATCAAACTGCTATAATACCCCAAATTAAAGCATTGACCCATCAAATTCGTCTCACAAAATTCTACTGTAAATACTAAAATGGACAGGTCTCCTATATGGCACTGTAGCTTCACGAAATAGTGCCAAAAATATACAACAGAGGCAGGGCCAGATTAAGAGCCAAGTGGGCCTGGTGCTGACAATTATGATGGGCCTAATTACTGAATCTTATCAACCAAAAACACTAAAACAGTCATACCTCCCAAGCGTCATGTATCTGAAACTCAAAGGTTGCAGCTATATAAAAATACATACTCTATGCTAATCTCTCTAATTTATGCTTTCATCTTTCAAGTAAATCCATACCCTCTAACAGCAGTGTCCAGTGAAGCAGGAAGTCAATGGGCAGGGTAAAAGAGTGTGCCACTGGTGCGAATCATGTGATCAGACCTGCCAAAAAGGGTGCATATTTGTCCAAAGAATTGGAAGGCCAGTCTGGCATGAATGCATGTCAGGCTGCCTGCCTGCCAGCCAATCATGCAGGCTGTCCAACTAATGGCATACTATGCAGGCAGAACCCTGAGCTTGACATAAATGCATCAAATGATGCGCCTACTCCACGCTTTCTAAAGTCTCTCCCCTAGCACTCACATGTCCACATGTCTCCTTATCTTCTTACTAGCAGGCAGAGGTTCCTGGTATAAAGTCTGGGACAAAGAAAATGTACATGTAGTGAGTGTAGAAGAAAGGGGACATGCCACAGTGTTAGAGAGACCAAAGTCTGCATTACCTAAACTAATTTTATTGTCAGCCAGTCCACACAAGTTTTGTTCCCATTCATCCCTTTAAGCTTCCAAACTTAAAGGGACACTACAGTCACCAGAACAACTACAACTTATTGTATTTGTTCTGTTAAGTAGAATCATTCCCTTCAGGCTTTTTGCAGTAAACACTGTCTTTTCAGAGAAAATAACTCCACTGGCCACTCCTTAGATGGCTGCTAGAGGCAGGGCCGGATTAACATAGGGGCTGATGGAGCTGCAGCTCCAGGCCCATGGAATAGGCCCATTGATTTAAAAAAAAAATATATATATATATATATATATTTTTTTTTTTTTACACAGTACTCTTAGGGTTGCCAGGTATTTCTCATGTATTTCTTATGGTTGTCAGGTATTTCTCAGAAGTATTTCTCAGGTATTTGAGGCTGCCTAACCGGTGCCGGTATTGCAGTAATACCGGCAATACAAATGTCTGTCTCGGTATAAACAGAGATTATTCTGCAATACCAGCGCCAGCCAGTAGGGGTCGCTGTTTGTGTGGAGAGAGGCAGTGATAAGAAGTTACAGCATCTCCCTCCCTGCCTCTCTCTACTCACTGATCCACGGGGGAGCAGCTCTGTACAGAGAGTCCAGACAGCAGCTCCAAGCCTGCAAAACATGGGGACGGTGAGAGACTTGGGGACGCTGAGACTTTGGGACACTGGGAAACATGGGGACCCTGAGACACTAGGGACACAGTGGCCCCTAGTCTCTCAGTGTCCTCATGTCTCCCAGCCAGTGTCCCTAGTGTCTCAGTGCCCCAATGTCTCTCTGTGTCCCTAGTCTCTCAGTGTCCCCATGTATCTGTGTCACCATGTATCTCAGTGTCCCTATGTCTCTCCCAGTGTCTCGGTGTCCCCATGTGTCTAAGTGTGCCCTAGTGTCCTAGTGAAATCGGGAAACTGGGATACATGGGGACACAGACTCTAAGGGACACTGGGAGACATGGGGATACAAACACTAGGGGACACTGGGTGACATGGGGACCCTGAGACACTAGGGGACACTGAGCGACTTTGAGACTTGGGAGATATGGGGCACTCCCAGTGTCCCCATGTCTCCCAGCCACTGTCCCTAGTATCTCAGTATCCCCATGTCTCCCAGTGTCCCTGGTGCCTCTCGGTGTCTGTAGTGTGCCAGTGTTCCTAGTGCCTCAGTGTTTCCTAGTCTCCCAAAGTCCCATAGTCTCCCAGTGTCTCAGTGTCCCAATGTCTCCCAGTGTCCCCATGTCTCCTAGTGTCTCAGTGTCCTCTAGTATAAAAGAAAATCTCAGGCACTCACTGTGATAGATTTAAGCAGGTTTATTGGACACCGCAACGTTTTGACCTGTACCCAGGTCTTTATCAAGTCTCCAGTGTCCCCTATCTATCAGAGTGTCTCAGTGTCCCTGGTGTCCTTAGTGTCACAGTGTCCCCTAGTCTCTCAGATTCCCCTAGTCTTCCAGTGTCCGCATGTCTCACAGTGCCCCCAAGTGTCTCAGTGTCCCCTAGTATAAAAGAAAGAAATCTCAGGCACTCACTGTGATAGATTTAAGCAGGTTTATTGGACACCGCAACGTTTTGACCTGTACCCAGGTCTTTATGAAGTCTCCAGTGGCCCCTATATATCACAGTGTCCCCTATGTATGAGTCTGTGTCCCCAGGTCTCCCAGTGTTCCCTAGTATCTCAGTGTCTCCATGTCTCCCAGTGTCCCAATGTCTCTCAATGTCCCCTAGTGTCTAAGTGACATGGGGACACTGGGAGACATAGGGACACAGACACTAAGGGACTGGGAGACATGGGGACACAGACATGCCCCTTTTTGTGTATGTTCACCCCTTTCGGCAGAATGCTTATGTGATTTGTGTCAGTGGCCCACCCTTTTATCCCATCCATAGACTTCCTGCTTTACTGGACACTTCTGTTAGGGGGTATGGGTTTACTTGAAAGATGAAAGTGTGAGATTAGAATAGGGAATGTGTTTTCTCATAGCTGCATCCTATGAGTTTCCATCAGATACACGACGCTTCGGAGGTAGGACTTTTAGTCAATAAGATTTTGTAATTAGGCCCATCATAATTGTCAGCACCAGGCCCACTGGGCTCTTAATCTGGCCCTGGCTAGAGGTGCTTCTTGGGGCAGTACTGCCTAGTGTACAGCACTGCCATTCAGTGTCTCCACTCTCTGCATGCAGACACTGAACTTTCCTCATAGAGATGCATTGATTCAATTTATCTTTATGAGGAGATGCCGATTGGCCAGGGCTATGTCTGACTTGTGCTGGCTCTGCCCCTGATCTGCCTAGTTGACAGTCTCAGCCAATCCTATGGGGAAGTATTGTAATTTGCTCAGACCACCACTTCTGATGATGTCAGCAGACAGTCAGTTCAGAGGCAGAGCCAGCAGCTGCAGACTTGAATACAAGTAAAATTTTACTATATTTAGGGAGGCAAGATGGGGCCAGGGGGGCTAGATGGTGGTTTTAACATAATAGGGTCAGAAATACATGATTCTGTTCCTGACCCTATAGTGTTCCTTTAAGCAAGAGTATGTGAAGAGTAATTAGGGTTGCCACCTTTCTTGGAAAAAAAAATGCCAGCCTTAAATAATTTGCATAATTAATTATGTATGCGTGACATCACATGATTTAAATCACAAGGAGTGACATAAGAGAAAATTCTGTAAAATCACCAACAAACTACTACTATTCTGCTGTATAGATGGATTGCTCCCAGTATCTCAGTCCCGCAAGTTACCCAGTGTCTCAGTGTCCCTATGTTTCACAGTGTCAGTGTCCCCATGTTGCCCAGTCCTCTAGTCTCCCAGTGTCCCCATATCTCAGTGCGTTCCCGTGTCACTAGAATGCTAGGGGACACAGAGACACTTGGGGACACAGACACTAGGGACACAGAGACTGGAAGACATAGGGACACTGAAACATTTGGGGACACTAAGAGACATGAGGGACACTAGGGATACTGGTTGCGAGACAGACACTTGTGGACATGGACACTGGGACACTAGGCACACTGAGAGACATGGGGACACTGGGAGACACAGGGACACTGATAAACTAGGGACACTGGCTGGGGGACATGGGGTCACTGTGTCCCTAGTGTCTATCAATGTCCCTATGTTTCACAGCGTCCCATGTGTCTCAGCATCCCCATGTCTCACAGTGTCCCCTAGTGTCCCCTAGTGTCCTCTAGTGTATCAGTGTCCCCATGTCTCCCTGCTGCCTTTCCACCCATCCCTCACTTACCTGAGCTGTAGAGCTGCTGCCTGGACTCTCTGTGCTGTGTAGCTGCTGCCCCACGGATCAGTGAGTAATAGTGAGAGGCAGGGATATGCCTTAACTTCCTATCCCTGCCTCTCTCCACACACAGTGACCCCTACTGGCTGGTGCTGGTATTGCAGAGTAATCTCCTTTTATACTGCGAAAAATACCTGCAATTGCATTGCCGGTATTACTGCAATACCGGCACAGCCAGCCAGCCATAAATACCGTCTGTGCCAGTAAAACACCAGTCAGGTGGCAAACCTAAGAGTCGTGTATTTAAAAAGAAAAAAATATATATATATTTTTTAAATGGGCCTATTCCATTGGCCTGGAGCTGCAGCTCCATCAGCTCCTATGTTAATCCGGCTCTGAATGGAGGTATTGTTGTACTCAGCAGATGTAGCTGAACGCAAAATAAAGTTTGTACAAGAATAGCACACACACCAACTTTACCAAATACAAATGAGAAGATCTTTGTTATAAGTTTGTGTGTCAAAAAATCACAATTTTACTCCAATATTTAGCAGAGGTTGGCGGTGAAATGGCTACGTAGAAAGTGTCAAAACAACCTTAGGTAAATAGCCCGTGATATCTACTTTATATAAATATATACTTTTGTTTAGCAATTTTGTTTTCTTTTATGGCTATTAAGCAAACATACCAAATTCTAGACACATTATATATTCTGTAAATCAGAACAACTAAAATAATTTATTTTTTATTACTTTCCTTAACCTACACTAGTTATGCACACATTATTATTGCAAAATCTGTAAAAAAAAATTTAAAAAAATGTTAACAACGCCTGTTTACACACCATTTATAACTCCTCATACGACTAGCACTACTCTGTTAACTCTTTTCTTACAAAAAGTGCAAGCCAAACTATATGTCATGATATTGAATGCATTGTTTCACCAGTTGCTGCTATCGTGGCACTGCAGGCATGTATGTAACCCTTTTTGCGCAACAAAAATAAAGAATTAAAAAAAATAATTTTTTAAATAAAAAATGTTTAAAAAAAATTGTATTATTTTTATAATAAATAAGGATTTATGCATGTATATGTTACATGAAATTAAAGCCCTTTTTGTCCTTTAAAAAAATGGTATATAATATGTGTTGCTGCCATACATTTGTAAAATGCAAATCGCTGTTGAACGCAAACAACAAAAAAATGCAAACATTGATTGTGTCATTAAGTGCAAGACAAGCTTTTGAAGCTGTATCTTTAAGGAGTTAAGTACCAATAAATGTTTCCTAATGTAATAGTTTAGACAGGTTTTGAGTAAAATACATATAAAAAAAATAAACACGATTATACACTTTATCAAGCAAAACACACATTTGTATTTATTTCTTTTTTTCTCCCAAATGATCTATATGCTGCTACTATTGTTTTGATCTAAAAAGTTGCAAAGCTGAGAACTTGCCAGGGAGCTCTTAACAGATTTTGATTTATTTTTTTCTTCATATGAAAATATATCTAAAGATGGAAATTGGATAGATCTGAAAAATTATTGTAAGATATTTTATGACTACAATTTTATATCAACATTCTTCTGAAACTACAAGTTATATTCTTACCAGACCTTACCGATTCTTGAATCACAGAGTTTGATTCAAGGACTTTTTACGATTCATTTTAAATGTTGATCTAATTAAAGATGCTATTTGCAGTTGAATCAAAATGTATTGGGTATTTTCTAACTAAATATAGACCTGGCCATGCTTCTTTCAACAAGATGGTTTTAATTGTGATCCAGAATAGTTACATGTGTAGGCACTTTTCAAGTTATTGTGAATTCTTTTCTATCTGAACAATGGCTGCGGACAGAATTTCAGGAGATTCCGTTTCACTGGTATTATCCTTTGTACATGTCTGGAAAAGAAAATATTCACATCTCTTTAATGCTAAATCCTCATGCAAAATCCAAGTTTTCATTGCACAATCATAACAAAAAGTCAAGGTTACTGTGCTTGATCACTCTGTAATTTAAATAACTTGATAAAGTTTCAGGCAGTGGAGCAGAAGGAGATCAGAGCATACAAAGGGGCAATAGAATAGCTAACTTCAGACAATTCCATTGGTCAAACAGCCACAGATATGTTCCAGTTTGTTAAAGCATTTACATTTCACGTTGGTTGAAAGCTTTGTTGGTAACAGATCACATTCCTGGGCAATCCATGGCAGCATCACCATAGAGTTCGCTTGGCTGATAAGTGCGGGAAATTAAAACTTTAAGTACACCCCTTAATCAGGATACCCTCAGTCTTTTTCCTGTCCTTTGGCTGCCAGGACTTTGTTCTCTTAACCTCCCTGGCGGTAATCCCAAGCATGGCTCGGGGTTAATTTTCAGTACCAAAAGTGGTAACCCCGAGCAACGCTCGGGATTACACTGTAGTATCACTTACCTTGTCCCTACGAGCCCTCGGTGTAAACAAATACACACAATACATTGGAAAAACAATGTACCACTTTAACATTAAAAAATACTGACATAATCGGACCGCCAGGGAGATTAAGGGAACATATATATTTTTATTTTACGTTTACCTTGGCCAATTTTAATGTTGCTAAACTGTGGTAAAGGTTTAACCTCTCTCTCTTAGCGCATGAAGCCCCATTCAGGAACAGCTCCCTGGGGGAATAAGGATAACTTTGATGGTGTTTTAATTCTTGTAAACCGTAATGATTCTTGCGATAACAGTATTTATGGCACGACAGTCTAAACAAGACCTTCATTCTATATGTTTGTTAAATTTCTGTGAGGAGGGCATCAGAATTTCAGCCTCTCTCTTCCCAGGAGCTCTTGGTTACCTTTTTTCCAGGACAGAGTTGTCCTATGTACTAGACCAGAAATGAAAATATGTGGTTCTTTCTACCTTTTTTTTTTTAAGGACTGACACACCTTATCCAATCCTTGGATCTAAGCACCTGTAGGAATTCGTCCCCATTCTATCAGAACAAGATCGACTTTTAGGGCAGCTGCAGCAAATACTAGTGTAAAGTGGCTAGTTGGGCTTTGGCCAATACTTTCATCAAACATTATGCTTTGTTTATCAGAACCGTAGATTTATCCTTCTTTGGAAAAACAAAAACGTCCTTTCTTCTGTATCTTCGAAGTAAAGCAGTTTATGATTTTTGTTGTATTTTTTGTCTTTGCCCTGTTTTGGTCCACACCCTTTGATTTATAGTTTGGATATTACCCAATAGTGATGCTGCCACGGATTGTCGAGGAATAGAGAAAACTTTCTCATACTTACCGTAATTTTCCATTCCTCAATATATACATACAGCATGGGTCTCCCACCCTCTTTACTTTTTTACTTCCGGGAGCTTGGACCTAGACCGAGGATATCCTGATTAAGGGGTGAATTTAAAATTGATTTTCCTGTCCTTACAAGCAAAGTGGGCAGAGCTAATGCTATGTGTTATTAGCAATTGTACGGCATGTCTTCATCTTCACCCATATAACAAATAGGTTTAAACAAGGATAGGCCAGGAAACAAATATTTTATATTTAAGTTTCTTAAAGGACCACTCTTGGCACCCAGACCACTTCAGCTTAATGAAGTGGTCTGGGTGCCAGGTCCAGCTAGGCTTAACGCATTCTTTTATAAACATAGCAGTTTCATAGAAACTGCTATGTTTATGAATGGGTTAAGCATTCCCCCAAAGCCTCTAGCGGCTGTCTCATTGACAGCCGCTAGAGGCGCTTGCATGATTTTCACTGTGAAAATCACAGTGAGAGCACGCAAGCGTCCATAGGAAAGCATTCATAATGCTTTCCTATGCGACCGGCTGAATGCGCACACAGCTCCTGCCGCGCGTGCGCATTCAGCCAACGGGGAGGAACGGAGGAGGATCGGAGGCAGAGAGCTCCCCGCCCAGCGCTGGAAAAAAGGTAAGTTTTTACCCCTTTCCCCCTTCCAGAGCCGGACGGGAGGGGGTCCCTGAGGGTGGGGGCACCCTCAGGGCACTATAGTGCCAGGAAAATGAGTATGTTTTCCTGGCACTATAGTGGTCCTTTAATTGTGAAATACACAGAACTGGGTAGGAAAAAGAAAATATGCAATCTTCAAAGTGATGATGTGATTGGCTGTAAAAATAAAAATGTAAAATGAATTTTGAAACAACTGGATTCAAATAGATCCAGTATAAACATATACAGTTGCAAGAAAAAGTATGTGAACCCTTTGGAATGATATGGATTTCTGCCCAAATTGGTCATAAAATGTGATCTGATCATCATCTAAGTCACAACAATAGACAATCACAGTCTGCTTAAACTAATAACACACAAAGAATGAAATGTTGCCATGTTTTTATTGAACACACCATGTAAACATTCACAGTGCAGGTGGAAAAAGTATGTGAACCCTTGGATTTAATAACTGGTTGAACCTCCTTTGGCAGCAATAACTTCAACCAAATGTTTCCTGTAGTTGCAGATCAGACGTGCACAACGGTCAGGAGTAATTCTTGACCATTCCTCTTTACAGAACTGTTTCAGTTAAGCAATATTCTTGGGATGTCTGGTATGAATCGCTTTCTTGAGGTCATGCCACAGCATCTCAATCGGGTTGAGGTCAGGACTCTGACTGGGCCACTTCAGAAGGCTTATTTTCTTCTGTTTAAGCCATTCTGTTGTTGATTTACTTCTATGCTTTGGGTCATTGTCCTGTTGCAACACCCATCTTCTGTTGAGTTTCAGCTGGTAGACAGATGGCCTTAAGTTCTCCTGCAAAATGTCTTGATAAACTTGGGAATTAATTTTTCCTTCGATGATAGCAATCCGTCCAGGCCCTGATGCAGCAAAGCAGCCCCAAACCATGATGCCCCTACCACCATACTTCACAGTTGGGATGAGGTTTTGATGTTGGTGTGCTGTGCCTTTTTTTCACCACACATAGTGTTGTGTGTTTCTTCCAAACAACTCAACTTTGTTTTAAATATCTTTATTGTTATCGTAATGCATTCGCAGGTAACATCATTGCGAGTATTGAGGCATTGGTTGCCCGCGCAGGGGCATACGTTGTCGCCTACGCAGAGGCTGGTCGGTCATTGCATGCTTGATACAGTATATAGGTATCTATTTGTTTGCTTGCTGTGTTTATCTGCAGGCCCGGACTGGCCCGGTGGGCCGCGGTGGCCATGGGCCGAGGCCGGCAGGGGAGGTCCCAGGATTTCCCCTGCCGGTCTATGCAGGGCAGGCACTCTCCTAGCGCCGGCCCCGCTGTTTGCCACGACGGGCCGGTGGGGAGATCAAAGATCTCCCTCACCGGCCCAAATGCGGCCGCCGGCGGGGAGAGAGGGAGGGAGACAGCCGCCAGGAGAGGAGGACCCGGCGGAGCTCTAACTTGCAGCTCCGCTGGGTTCCTCTTGCGAGATCCGGCCCGTTGCCATGGCAACGACCGGATCTCGCGAGAGTGAACTCTAGCCTCACAGGCTAGAGTTCACTCACCCACGAGGACCACCAGGGAACACCGCCTCTCAGTCACCAGCGTGCCGGTCCCCCGCCTCCCAGGCTAAAGGTAAGAAGGGAGGGGGAGGGGGGAAATAATGCCTGTTTTTTGTTTATTTACCCCCCCCTACACACACACACTATAACATTTATACAGCACTCTCTCACCCATCACACTCTCACACCCATCACTCTCACACTCACAGCACTCTCTCACAGAGCACTCTCACACACACACACACAGCAATCTCTCACACAGCACTCTCACACCCATCACACACAGCACTCTCTGACACACAGCACTCTCACACCCATCACACACAGCACTCTCACACATCACTCACACACGGCACTCTCACACACACACCGCACCCCTCACACACACACATACTGCACCCCTCACATACACACAAAACCTCCCCAACACACTGCACCACACACATACACAATACTTCCAAATATATAAATATATATATATATACATATATATATATATATACACACACACACACTACACTATTAAAGGACCACTCTAGGCACCCAGACCAATTCAGCTTAATGAAGTGGTCTGGGTGCCAGGTCCTTCTAGGCTTAACCCATTGTTTTATAAACATAGCAGTTTCAGAGAAACTGCTATGTTTATCAATGGGTTAAGCCTTCCCCAAAGTTTTGGGATGCTATGCGTTTTCACCGTGAAAATCACAGTGAGAGCACGCCAGCGTCCATAGGAAAGCATTATGAATGCTTTCCTATGTGACCGGCTGAATGCGTGCGCAGCTCTTGCCGCGCGTGCGCATACAGCCGACGGGGAGGAGAAGAGGAGGATTGGAGGAGGAGAGCTCTCCGCCCAGCGCTGGAAAAAGGTAAGTTTTACCCCTTTTCCCCTTTCCAGAGCTGGGCGGAAGGGGGCCCCTGAGGGTGGGGCACCCTCAGGGCACTATAGTGCCAGGAAAACGAGTATGTTTTCCTGGCACTATAGTGGTCCTTTAACATACACACTCTGGATCCCCTATACACACACTAGATTCCTTGTAAGCAAACACATACTACACCCCTAAACACACACATACTATAGCCTGTATGCACGTGGTCGGTTTTATTGTCGTCTTATGTGTCTGGAGGTTGGGTGTGTCGTGTAGTTGGTTCCAGGGCATGGTTGTGTGTAGTGTTATTTGTCGTCTGTTATTGTGGCAGCCATATGGTTAAGTGTCCTTGTTCCTGATTGTGTCTTTGTGGGTGTTCATGTGTGTGATTCATGGTTGTGATCCTGTCTGTGTGCAGTATGTTCATCTCGGGTAACATCGGTTGTTGTCGTAGTGTGGTGCTGTCTGGGTGCGGGTTATTGTGGGATGTGTGAGGTAGTCCGCCTCCCGTACCCGTCCGGTCCGCCGCATCTCGCCGTCTTTGATTCGCTTCTTGTAGTACTTACTTCCTCGTCTACCCGTCGTCTTTTATTGATCGATTATGTGATGACTGAATGAGTCCGACGTAATCAGTCTCGTCCAGTGGAACCAGCGTTTGGTGTGGCGGTCTCTGAGGTTCAGGGTGTCTGCTTTCATGTCCTCGAATGTCCTTGTGGCTTCCACCTCCTCTATCCACTTTGTTATGGATGGTATGTTGGTTTGCTTCCAGTAAATAGGGATGGTCACTTGTAGGAGTTTAGGAGTCTCGGGATAACCGATCTCTTGTATGTTGGTGTCGCCATAGTTGTGTGGTGTAGAAGGAAGGGGGCTGGGGACTGTGGCAGGTGCTCATCTGTGACCTCCTGTATTATTGACCGGATTCTGTCCCAGAATGGTCTAATGCGGGCGCATGTCCACCATATGTGCGTGAACGTTCCGGTCTCCTCCCAACGAGATGTTGGGAGGAGACCGGAACGTTCAGCGCTATGCGCTGAGATTTGCCCTTCCAGATAAAAGTGCGAAATTCTGTCTTAAGTGTCGCAAAGAATGTTTGGAAGTGCGTTTCTTGGATGAACGTTATTGTTGCTTTGTAGTGTTTCAGCATGTATCCGGGATTTCTGGGTTTCTGGCGTGAAGTGCTCTCGGTGTCAGGTTCCATCTGGTAAATATCTTATATGAGTTTTCTTGTGTGCGTGCCGAGCTCAGTGTTTTCTGTATCAGGGTCATGCTTTTATCCCAGTCCGCTTCCGTCATCTGCTCCTCCAAGTCTTCTTCCCACTTTCTGATGCACGGTGGTGCTAGGAGGTATCTGCTCGTTATCAGGATAGTGTATATTTGTGAGATGGCTCGTGGTGGTTCCTTGTCATGTGTGCATAAGTTTTCGAATTGTGTTGGTTCCCTTGTGATTGCCGGTTGTTGCGGGATGGATCTAGCTTATTGGGTGATTTGGGCTCTTGCTAGGGTGTGAGCAAATGTGTGTGGTCTGCCTGGGTAGATGTCCGCCAGTGGTCGGATTTCAAACGGGTGGCGGAGGACATCTTTAATGCGGGGTATCCTTGTCTGTCCCGCCGGGCCTGGTGTGGGGTCATATTCCCCTGCCGGGAAATCTGGGTTTCCCTTTAGGGGCAGGAGCGGGCCTGGGTCCGTTGTCAGGTAGTGTTTTGTGCCTTGTCCGTGCCATACTTGCATGGTTGCCGCTACGAACGGGTTGGTGACATGTTTGCTCCCGTATGTTGTCTTGGGGATCCATGGTAGGGTTCTGAGGTCGCATCTGGTTGTGTCCGCTTCTAGTTGTGTCCATGGTTTTGCGCCGCTGGCCACCGACCAGCTGACTACTCTGGCGATTTGTTTCACGGAGGCAAAGTCGGGGAGTGCCAGGACCCCCTTGAGCTTGGGCAGGATCAGTTGGGTATGCGCTATGCGCTGAGATTTGCCCTTCCAGATAAAAGTGCGAAATTCTGTCTTAAGTGTCGCAAAGAATGTTTGGAAGTGCGTTTCTTGGATGAACGTTATTGTTGCTTTGTAGTGTTTCAGGTCTCGTAGCAATCTTGTTCGTTTCTCCCTAACATTTAGGCCTCGTACATTGTAGGAAACTATGCATAGGTCCTCTCTTGCGAAGCCGTTGAGTTCTTGTGCCGGCATCCTCGCGGTGGCCCAGAGGGGCAACGGGGGCGGGGCGGGGCTTGGGTGCGGGTGTGTGTGTGTAGGTGTGCGGTTCGGTGCTGTCTTTTTATCGTCTGGGCTCCGGCTCCAGCTTAATGGGTACTTGCTGTTGGTTGTTTTGAGGGTGTATAGGGTAATGGACAGGTGTCCCGGTTGTTCGGCCTATAGGTCCCACCAAATGGTGTGCCTGTGTCGGTGCCGGGAGTAGTATGTCCCCTTTGGAGTGGGGATTTTCGTGTCCTATGCCTGTTGGGGTGTCGGGCTCTATGTCCCGGTGTGTCCAGTCTGCCGAGTGGCGTCCGTCCGTGCTGTGAAGGTGAGAGACGTGATACCTGGTTCGGTATGTAGGGTGTGGTCGCATGTCTCCTTAGCGGCTGTGATATTGGAGCATCCGCTCCCTCTCTTCGGTATTGTGCTTGTATGGGTCATCTTTTATGTATCATGTGTGCTACTGTCTGCCGCGGTGGTGCTTCTCAACTTGTGTGTGTTTTGTCTCATAAATGATCTCACTCCGTGTGTTCCTATCTAGGCGCGTGTTTGTTACAGTTCCTGGTCTTGTGGGGCCGGGGCCTCCCTATTATCCGGGTCTGTGAGTGGTGTCATTCTAGTGGGGTAACTTGACTGGTGGCGCTACCTTCCTGCCTGTGTCACATCAATTATATGGGCGTGTTGTGGGTGTGGGTTCGGCGTGTCTGGAGTTCAATCCCTGTATTCTCCTACTTTCCATGGCTCCAGCGTGACTAGTAGTTCTATGTCCTACTCCATCTCTGGCTTCTGTTTGGTGTCTATGTCACCTGTTGTGTCGGGGGGCTGCCTGACGGCTACGTGTGTGTGATGCGGGTCTTATGTAGTATGTTGCCCATGCGCTAGTGTGGTGGGTGGGGTCCCCTTGGGGTAATGTCGTGTCGGGTTCCTGTTGGTCTTTCTTGGGTGCTTTCCTCTTGGGCCCCTTTGCCAATGGTTCCCTTGGCGTCTATGCTTAGTGTGTACCTGTGGTTTGCTTGTGCAATGATTCCGTCGGATATTGTGCCTATGTATTTTGCCTATGAATAACTATCGCGGGCCCCCTTCTGTCTTCCCCTAGCTCCCAGTATCCTCCCACTGGCTTGGCCCACCCGTCTCTTTCTCGTTCGTTCCCCCCCCCTCCGTTTCCTTGCTTGTGTTCTGTGCCTCCCTCATTCCCTTCCTCCCCCAGCATACATACATGAGTTGTGGTACCATGTTTTTTTTTTTTTCCTTCCCCCACCCCTCTTCTCCCGGGGGGTTTGTGTGTGTGTGTGTTTCCCCTTCCCTCCCCTACCTCCTCCCCGTCTTCCCCCCTTTCATTTGACATTTCCCCTTCTTGCCCTCCCTCCCCCCTGTTCGTTGTGTCTTTGTTGGCGTCCTCCAGCCAGTATTGTGTCCCATGTCGTGACACAGCCAAGTTGCGCCATCCGTGCGCCCGTTTGGGTTGTGTCATGCCGGTGTAGGAGCTGGATCCCGTATCCCGCCCCAAACGTCCTGTTTAGCCCTCCCCATGGCTCTGTCAGCATGCAAGGAGTTTCCTCAGCATGGAACCCTTGCCGTTGGCAGTCCCTTCGGTGTTTGCTTCGCTCCTGTTCCCCCATGCCACCACCCCCCTCCCCAGCGTGTGCCAGTGTGGCTGATATATTTTCTTGTGTCACCCCAAATAGTACTCACAGTTTGCCCTTTGTGTCCTGTTGCGTGTTGGTCCCCGGACTGTCGGCCCCTCCTCTCAGTGTGGTGCTCTGTTAGTTCTCCTGCTCCCGTCATGCCGGGCCTGGGTTCCAGTCTCTGCGTCACTGTTGCTGGAGTCTTGGGGGGCCCTGGTCTGGTCTGCGCGGCTGTTGCGGTCCAGGCGGTGGTTGGAGAAAAGATCTTGCCGGCCATTCTGGTACTTGAATCGGTGGGATGCCCATGGCTCGAAGGAAACCTGGAAGGTCGCTTGGTCTCCTCACCATAAGTTGATCCGGGCCGTGTCTAGCTGAGAGTGAGAATGGGTAACCCCAGCGGTATGGTATTCCTGCTTGTCGCATGGCGGATGTTACTGGGCGTAGCGCCCTTCTGGCTTGTAGGGTGTATCTAGATAGGCTGTGCGCAGGATGTCTTCTTTCAATTGGTCATTTTCTAGGCAGCATATGATATCTCTTGGTTGTTCTTCTGGCGGCGGCATTGGTCCCAGTACCCTGTGTGCCCTTACTATGCCTAGTCTGGGTATTTGCTTGCCCCCCAGTACCTGAGTGAACAGTCGCTTTAGGATGTCAGGTATGTGTTCCGCTGGGTCACCCTCCCTCACCCCGCGGACGCGCAGGTTCAGCCTGCGGCCACGGTTGTCCAGGTCGTCCACCCACGTGGTGAGGCTGGCTAGGTCTGCTTCCTGGCTGGTAACTGTGGTGTTGGTGTGTTCTAGGTCTGTGCGGAGCACCCTGGTCTCAGACTGCGCTACTGACATGCGGGCCTCCACATTAGCCAGGTCTGCACGTAGCTGGGCCACCTCCTCTCTCACTACCCTGCCCAGGCGATCTGACAAGGCCTCAAAGTCTGCCTTAGTTAGTAAGTTTGGCAGTATGGCCCTCCACTCACCCTCCTGCATTTGTTGTGGCTCAGACATGATTGAGGGTGTAGGTGACAGTCTGGCCGGTGTGGAGGGGAAGGATTCCATGCCCTGGCTTATCTCCTCCATCTCCCGTTGCGGTGACCCCGGGCGGGCCATGGCTTGAAGGTAGGAGCAGATGGATTGCTCCCCTTCCCTGCCTGACGACCTCGGGGTGCCTCTGGGGTCCGTGTGCGACCCATTATTTGTGCGTGGGCGAGCGGTATGCGCTGTTATTGCTTCCGGATTGCAGGCGCCACGAGGAGCTCCTGCACTAGGCGTCCATCTTCCTCGGCCGCCGGACACGCCCCCTCAACAACTCAACTTTGGTTTCATCTGTCCACAGAATATTTTGCCAGCACTGCTGTGGAACATCCAGATGCTCTTGTGCAAACTGTAAACGTGCAGCAATGTTTTGTTTGGACAGCAGTGGCTTCCTCTGTGGTATCCTCCCATGAAATCCATTCTTGTTTAGTGTTTTACGTATTGTAGATTCGCTAACAGGGATGTTAGAATTTGCCAGTGACTTTTGTAAGTCTTTAGCTGACACTCTAGGATTCTTCACCTCATTGAGCAGTCTGCGCTGTGCTCTTGCAGTCATCTTTACAGGACGGCCATTCCTAGGGAGAGTAGCAGCAGCTGAACTTTCTCCATTTATAGACAATTTGTCTTACCGTGGACTGATGAACAGCAAGGCTTTTGGAGATACTTTTATAACCCTTTCCAGCTTTATGCAAGTCAACAATTCTTAATCGTAGGTCTTCTGAGAGCTCTTTTGTGCGAGGCATCATTCTCATCAGGCAATGCTTCTTGTGAAAAGCAAACCCAGAACTGGAGTGTGTTTTTTATAGGGCAGGGCAGCTGTAACCAACACCTCCAATCTCATCTCATTGATTGGACTCCAGTTGGCTGACATCTCACTCCAATTAGCTCTTGGAGATGTCATTAGTCTAGGGGTTCACATACTTTTTCCACCTGCACTGTGAATGTTTACATGGTGTGTTCAATAAAAACATGGCAACATTTCATTCTTTGTGTGTTATTAGTTTAAGCAGATTGTGATTGTCTATTGTTGTGACTTAGATGATGATCAGATCACATTTTATGACCAATTTGTGCAGAAATCCATATCATTCCAAAGGGTTCACATACTTTTTATTGCAACTGTATAAGCATAATTAACATTTTTTTTTTACTTTTATAATATCAATTTGGGGAATGCAAAACAGTGGGTGATAGATTGGGGAAATAGTGGAATGGAGATATCAACTGTGGGGTTTTGGAGGTGAAATAAGAGAGACAATTTACTTGTTTTACATCTGTAAAGTCATAGTTGTTGTAGGTGTTTTATGGGGTATGGTCTAGATTTTGGTAGGTGGTTGATTTTGTCCTTTAAATCATGCTGAATGATGACTTAAGTCAGCCCTCTTGTAGGAGGTGCAGTGCTCCAGAGAACCCTGGAATTCAAAAGCCTGGTCCACAGAAGCACCTCTTGTAATCTCTATTGCCATTATAGTGGACATATACTGCCCCATCATTAAATGTACTGCTGAGAGTATCCACGCTTACATAAAAACATGTTCTTACCATATCAGGCAGATTCATCACTCTCATAGGATTCTGTAGTCTCCACATAATCAACTTGTGTCTCATTAATATATTTAGGAGACTCTTCATTTTTCCCATTGCCCAGTTCAGGAGTTTCATCAATAAGGCACGGATCACATATTTCAGGTTCTCTAAATGATTTACAAACAATATATAAATCAAACCAGCTTCTTGGTCAAAGTAGTAACCATATGGATCTGAGAAAAATAGTTCAGAGAGATTTATCTGCAATAATTAACATTGACCAAAATGTCACAGACAGAAATGTGGGTTGTGTCGTGCCTGCTCTGCTAAATGGATATTAAGGGGAAACAAACATATTTGTTTAGAACATTAGAGTTTACAGCACTGGTGTGTACCTTCTCAAATATCTATCAATGAGTAGACCTGGCAGGGAGAACAGTATGGCAGGAGTAGGCTACAGAGTATTCAGATCTCGCCCTTGTCTAGCCAAGAGATAATGAGCACCATATTCGGGGCTTTGGCCCCTAAGCATAATCCATAAATGCCCCCATCTTGCAGTTGTACTAAAAATAATATCTCTATAGTGTATATTATACATAGGAGCTCATTGTGCCAGCTGGCTTTCTACCTTTTGGTATTGATCTTGGACTTACACAATGCGTGGCTGGATGATGTTCACAACTGTATCATCTGTTATCACCACTTCATCATCTTGTTTTTGTTGTTGTTCTGTTTGGCCATAAATGGTTTCTGGGACATTGCTGATAGTAAAAATAATAATAATAATAATAATGATAATAATAAACACATATTATAGAACACTCATGTGATTTAAAGGAACCCTAGCTAGCATACTTTCTAACATGTAACCAGGGAAATATTAAAATATTGAACCATATGTGGCTCCACAATACAATTTACATAAAATGCTTTTATAGAAATTAGCACATTTTCCTTATTTTTAGGCAAATTATACACAATATTTTACCAGTAAAGAAATAGATATGAAGCCATTTTTCCTAAAGAGGTGTGTCATTCAGGATTAGTCTCAAAATGTGCATTCTATTACCCTGTAATAAATAGCCATACATCAATTTCAGATATATTTAGAGGCACATTCTGAGCTTAAAGGGATTGTATCGGCACCCCCAGGCATAAAAGGGGTTAAATGCCGTTTAGTAGATCTTCCCTTCCAGAGACACAGGCACAGCTACTGCAGAACACCAATCCGCCGAACAGGAAACCATACGAATGCTGTAAACAGCCGAACAGGAAAAAACATACCAATAGGTTTACACTCCTAGCAGTCAAACTGGAACAGCATACAGTAAATCCTCCCAAGAGCGAGACAAAGCTCCGTGTTGAGGGTCAAGCAGTGAACAGACAGAGCTGTGGGTTTATTGTTCTTATATACACATTAGTACCACCCACAGGGTTTTGGAACACAACCAATTAACACATACAATAAACTCAGACACTCCCACACAAAATCCTCCCCTCTGCCTGTGATACAATTACCTTACACAATGGGTAATGTAATTATCACAAGCAGAGAAATACAATTTTCAGAATCAGCATACTCCAAATACAAACATACGTCAAAATCATCCAAATTGGTCCAGTGGTTCAAAAGATAGATCGTAGTCCTTTGTGACCAAAGGAAGCATGGCTTTTCTGCCAAAAAACAGTTCCACAGAGTCTTCTATCCTGGAGATAATTGTGAAATAATCCAATTATCTCCAAGGACAGAGGCAAAACTCCATTGAACACATGGCAGCAAAAGACAATAAAACACATAAAAACATATAACTGTGCAGTCATTGCACAAAACAGGTACATTCAACATATCCCCAGATAGCTCAGATCTGAGCGCACATTATTACTGAATGGCGCTCAGAGCACACACATACAGTTCAATTGCCATGGAGCCAAAGTCTTTCCCATAGTCTTTCATTAATGTGCTCCATGGCATAGCTATCTGGGGTATCACCGCTCAAACAGGGCAAGCACCAAATGACCCAGCTTTCATGTCTTTTCAGGGGCCATAGTCTAAAGGCAGCAGGCGGGCAACCAGGCTTCTCCAATGCAATGTGGCGAGATTGCTCTCATCACAGGGATATTCCAGACATGTGTTATTTTTGTTTGTTTTACATTTACAGATTTCTATAGAAACTGGCACCTTGTTAAGGCCTTACTTTATCAAATTTTGCAAAAGCCTTTTTGGATCTATGGGTTTTCCTTAGATCCAAAGCTATTGGCAACTTACCCTCTAGCTCTCAAAAATTGATTAACAAAATTACACTGGCAACAAGGAGAGCTGGTTAGTTACATTCTACTGTACCTACTGGCTGACATTAGGAGTAAAATTGTTAAAATGTATTTAAAGGACCACTATAGGCACCTAGACCACTTCAGCTTAATGAAGTGGTCTGGGTGCCAGGTCCATCTAGGATTAACCCTTGCTGCTGTAAACATTGCAGTTTCAAAGAAACTGCTATGTTTACAAATGGGTTAATCCAGCCTCGAGTGGCTGTCTCATTGACAGCCGCTAGAGGCGCTTCCGCGCTTCTCACTGTGATTTTCATTGAGAATGCTTTCCTATGGACTGACTGAATGCGCGTGCGACTCATGCCGTGCATGCACATTCAGCCGATGATGGGGAAAGGAGGAGGAGAGACCCCAGCACCGAGGGAGCCCGGCGCTGCATAAAAGGTAAGGGATTAACCCCTTCCTCCCCCTAGAGCCCGGTGGGAGGGGGGCCCTGAGGGTGAGGGGGACCCAAGGACCCTATAGAGCCAGGAACATGAGTATGTTTTCTTGGCACTATAGTGGTCCTTTAATGGACAAAAATATGGTACATAACTCTATGAAGCTCTTTTCTAAGGTGTGAGCTCCTCGGTTGCCTGAATGAATTGTTTTATGGTTCTGGTCTCGCAGTGATTGGCTGGGTTTGTTTTGATTCTGGTTCTTATTTTCTTTTGGTTGTTTTTAGTTTTATTTTATTTTTCATCTTATCCCTTCTTTTGGCATGGAAATGCTAGAGAGACGCAGGCTAAGAACTGGTCTGTTTACCTAAACACTACTTTGTAAAAAGTATTTTTAGGCATAAGTTGTTAATTCAAAATGTTTTGGATATTTTGTCACTTGTCATTTGTAATGACTGATTGTATGTAAAGCAACATAAAAATAAAGAATTAGAAAGAGTAACAGGACTGGTTGTTTGATTAAAAGCCATGGGGTGTTTTTAATCAAACAACCAGTCCTGTTACTTCCTGGTTTGGTTATTTCAGTGGAGCTAAACTCAAGAGGCAGGCAGTGAGTAAGAGAACCTGCCTTACATAGACTTCTCATTGAGCTGCATTGTGAGGTCTTGTGATTGGACAGCCACAGAAAGTCTGGGCGGGGTTAGAAAAGGAGGGCTTGTAATTGGCAGCTTTACAAGTTGTTTTTAGATATTATCCCTAATGATAAATGCATGTTTTCATTGGGGTATATCTACTAATTAGTCATTTTAAATTTAATTTATTTTCATATTTAAACATTGGAGTGTCCCATTAATAGATAATCTGTAGCACATACATTGAGATGTATATGGCTGCTAAGCCAGGAATCTTCAGATTTATCTGAATAGACCATTATCTTGTAAAACTGGGCCTTCACACTTTCTAACTGGATCATTTCCACATCATTAACTTCTATGACACCATCTGTGGTTGGTTGGATGTTAATTGTTTCCAGGATATTGCTGACAAAAAGGAATAACAAAAAGAGATTAAATCCCCAATCCTGTATTTGATCTGCACCAACCAGGCTCATTAACTAAAGTGAGAATTGTCAGGATATCAAAATGTCTTGGGCCATCCTTACCTGTATGTATTTTATTTGTCACTGTGTAATATACTGTTGCTTTAATAATGACATAACCGTAATAACGCCAGAAATTACCCCTCCTGTGAAACTGCAGAGCTTGGATCCATGTCTCCTTTCGTCTCTGGTGTCCACTGATCTTTGGATTGGCCCTCTGCAGTTTTGTCAGTATTTATTCTAGGTGATTGGTTATTGCTGTAACAAAGTATACACATAGGAACTGTGTCTGAGTACCAACATTTCTATGGTATAATAATGCCAGTAATAGTAATATTATAATGCCATACAACTTATTTGAAACGTTTTGTAAAGCGATTTGTCTCCTATATAGTCACAGTTTTAAAGTACATGAATATTCATTCATGATTATTTGAAACACTTTCCTTTCCCTGTGCTCCTATCCTGTTTTTTGTTTTGTTTTGTTTTTTTAACAAGAAATGTAATTAAATTCTCTGCTGAAGCTCCAGTAGGTTCCTCTGCATTTTTAGATTGTAAGCTCATTTGGGCAGAGCCCTCTTCATCTGTTTATGTCAAGCATGTTTTGTTTAAATTTAGTGTCTGTTTAATTTATCTATTGTACAGCGCTGCAGAACATGTTGGCGCTACATAAACTATTCTAATTGTACAGAGGGACTTTAAATATTCATCAGTTGAATAACAACCAGGGATTGATAAGGAAGGGAAATGTCAAGACATACATGTAATTATGTTTGAAATACAGATGGCTGGTTTTAGCTCAGCAGCCGTGTATACGGTATGAGCTGTGCGTTCACATACACCAATTACGGGTGCATTTTGAGAATCTACATTTCCAGAAATGCCCGCACTTTCCTTACATATGAATAAAATATTTGACATGTTTATGTACTTTTGTCACACATTCTGACAAAGACTTTCCAAAACGTTATACCCGCCAGACTAATCATATCATAATGGTTACACTTATAGTGGCGGGACATCAATATTTTAATTGAAATAATATAACATCAATGAACATTATTGCTTTTACTATATATATTTTTTTCAAAGTCCATACATGTTATTGGCTTCAGTCCTATTAGCGAATACCCCCCAAAAATATATATATTTTAAATTTCATCTAATACTAATCCCCTTAGAGATTTCTGAACAGGACATACGGTATATTAAATAAACAAACACTTGTAGTGAATGATATGAGAACAGACTAACAAAATTAAGGTTAAAGAATATTTTCCCTATATGTCTATACATTGTACAAAGTGGTTCCCAGATATCCACAACTGTTATCCGTAATAAAACTTTTTTTTACATTTTAAACTTTAAAGAAATGTCTAAATATAAATAACAACTGAACAGAGTTAAAAGTTTCAAAACAAGTGCACATATAAACTAATAAGGGCATGAATTACCAAAATTATCATTACAAATATCCAAATTCTGTACAATGTTATTTCGGCTCAGAAACAGTCATTTCATATCACTGCATCAAATTGCTCAAACAGTGTAGGGACACAGTGAATGTAACACAGAATAAATCTACCACTATACAGGTAAGCACAGTAAGCAGAGTTAAATTGGCTGATTTATGTCAGTATCTACACTTATTATAAAGTTAAATGTACAGTACCTGCCTCCTGGATAATTCCACTAATGTACAGAGTGCAACAGAAGTTTCATCTCCACATTCTGAACGTAAGACTCCGAAATATACTGCTTGCTATAAAATGTGTTCCATTTATTGCGCAAAATTTGTTGGAGTACATGTTCAAACACCACCTGATTTGACACAGTGCCATAGTCAACTTTAAAAAAAAAAATGTACTCCACCCCTCTATGTTCTCTTAAATATGTGTCAGGTTTAACCCTTTCTTCAAAACTGTTAATGTAACTAACGTAAAAGATTTACATTCATTATATCAAGAAAGAATAAATGGAAAACCAAAGTATATACATAGAGAAAAAACATATATGAAGAAAAGTGATAGTTTGTCCCAGCTCAGCCCTGTCCATGGTGATTACCACACGTTTAGTACTTTAGAACACTTTAATACATCTACTTTATTGACTTTAAAAAGTTGACCTTAAAATCTCAGAGATGAAAAAACAGGTGCATTACTGACACTACTGTTGCCCAATCACATAGGGTTACTTACTAAAGTGAGAATTGTCGGTAATTTTAAGTGAATTCAAATGGAATTTCAAATTGTAAGGCCAAAGTAGCTGAATTGAAACACTTCTCTAAGTAAGCTATGCTGACTATTTTGGTCTAAAATTTTAAATTCAGTTTGAATTCATGACAATTCTCACTTTAGTGAGTGACCCTGTAAAAGATTCTTTGAGCTATAATCACTTTAATGTTATAGTGATTATAGTGCTCAGAGTACCCCTTTAATATCACATGATTTTTCACAGAGCATGCTGCATTTATTATGAAACTTTCCTTTTTTTTTTTTCCTTTTTTTTTTTTTAAATGTGAAGGTAAAGGGGTGTAGAACTTTTCCTAATTGTTTCACTGAGCCAGATAGGTGCTGTTTCAACATGTATTGACTGTATAATATCTTGTGGAATAAACGGAACACGTTTTATAGCAGTAGATGTAGTTTGATGTCTCACTATGTGATGGTGATGAATCTACTGTCACAAATTGTATAATAATAAAAAAAAATACACTCTATATCACACAGTGTGTACCCTACAAGTGATAAAATATAATACAATGTACCCTATAAAAATGTAGATTGTAAGAAGATTCCTGCAATCTTCTGGATAAAAATAGTATACATTCAATCAATTGTCAGTTGTAAGTGCAATATATTCTCTACACTTAGTGTGGTGCCTTACAATATTATACTATTTGCGTTCCTTGTGCGTTCTTTTAGATTGTATTTATACTACAAGCTGTGTAATAGTGGATTTTGCACAGCTGGCTGGTCCTGTGAATTTTTACTTTATTGTTAGTACAGTTAATGACAAATACCAGATAAAGTACTCACACAGTGGCCAGTGTATTCTATGTTTGCAAATTGTATGCAATAGGAATTCAAAAATTTAAAAACCAAGAGAATTGTATTGTGTTTTGAGATGAACTGAAATGAAATAAGCAAAATGCTTATGTATATGGTTAAAATTAAACATAAATTATTAAAATGTACATGATCAGTTTGGTTGCATATATAGATGTTGGAGAATAGCTCTATCAGTCTGCATTATTACACATTACCTTTTCCCTTCCCCAAAAATTGTTTTCTTACTTGCACAACTCCAGATATATCTTTCTCTGTGTTCCTTAGAACGTCAGTAAGCATGCTAATTGATAGGTTAAAAAAAGACATGTATTCATAATATTTTATTTATTTAGATCCAGCTAAAGAGTACACAAAAGAGTTGACACACATTCATCTCTTATCCACTGGTAATATTATTATGGCTTAATTTAACCTTACAAATCATATTGGCCTTAAAGGCTTAAATATAGGCACCAAAACAACTTAAGCTTAATGAGACCGTTTTAGTATATAGATCATGCCCCCAAAGTCTCACTGTTCAATTCTATGCTGTTTAGGAATTAAATCACTTTGTTTATCTAGCCCTAGCCACACACCCCTGCATGTGACTTGCACAGCCTTTCTAAACACTTCCTAGTTTATTAAGCTAAAGTTGTTGTTTTTTTTGTTGTGCAGGTAGGTACACAGCTTTGTCAAAACGCCACAACAGCGTATATATATAAATGCATACAGGCTAGATAGTGGCATGAGGTTTTGCACATTTTTCATTTATAAACAAGCGTAACGTAACTGAAGGGTCTCTGCAGTGAAAATTAGTAAGTATGTGGGGTATGCTTGTGGTGCAGGAAAATAATATTGTTTAAGTCAGGCTTGGTACAGGCTAGTATATGTAGCAACATATGTGGCTCTCCTGTAGTGTAAGCAAGATTAAAACACATTAAGCATGTTGGCCTGCTGGATTGTAAGCGAGGTGCGTGTGTATAATGTTGTGTTCTAGAGGAAACTGTTTAGGTGAGCTTGTGTAATGTTGCTAATGAGGTTAACCCCTGGACTGTAGTGTAACATGTACAGTGTACTCAGCTGCAGGTAGGCGACTAAAGAGTCAAAGATAATATAAGCAATAACATAAAATGAAATTGCCGCATGGGTGTAGAAGGGCATAGTAGAGCACCCTGGGCCATTTGTGACATAGAGAACTGTGTTCTTGAGCCATGCGGGTGATGTGTTTGGAGTGGCATGTCCATGTCAGCCAATGCCTCGGCTTGGTATAGTGTGTGAGCCTCTGGGTTTTGTTGAATGAGGGAGGTACGCCAGTGTGTCGGCTTGGCTTCTCCAGGCCTGAGAGTGGGTTTGCTTCTGGGATCCATGGTCCCGGGCTCTGTGAGATGCCAAGTCCGTCCCCGCCGAGGGACTGTGGAGGCTTCGGGTGGTCCTCCAATTGACACGGGTGCTGAGTGTCCGCCGTTGTGGTCTATGCTGTGCAGTTGTGGGTGCAGCAGCCCTCCGCCCCGCTGTGTCTGAGGCAGGGTTTACCAATGCTTTCGGGGATGCTTTGCCCATAGGAGGCTCAGGTTTTCCTTGGCTCTTGCCACTCCGCATGTTCCCTTGTAGCTGGGGTCATGAAGGTAGTGTTCGGGCTTCTATCTTTTGCCAGAACCTCTCAACACCTTATCCATGCGTTGCAGCATGTCGTCTTCCAAGCCCGGTAGGGTAGTCTCCGGCCTGTGCAGCTCGCGCCCCTGCTCAGGGAGCTTGTCCGCCATCTTGAATGTTTCAGCCGTATACACCATGTGTCAGGTGTTGGTCATCTGAGTGCAGCATGAGTATAAGGGACTAGCCAGGGGGGACTGGGATATCCCCCGCCGGTCCATGGGGGGGGTAGCACTAGTTGGGTGTCTCACCGCCAGTCAAATCAGTAGGAGAGCAGCTGTTTCTCCTCTGCCTGGTCACTGGTAGGCCGCAAAGCCTCGAGTCAGGGTTTTCAGTGGCGGAGAGGCCCGCGAGAGGTGTTCCCCGCGCCACCGGCGTTTCAGGAGCAGGCTTAGTCGAACTCTGTGTCCATGTAAGTGTTTGGCTTAAAAATATCATCGATTGTAAGATGCTAGATGCGGGAGCCCATGCAACACACGTCTGGACCGCTCAGTAGCCAGGTTCTGCCCCGCTAAAGTTGTGTTGGTGCATATAGTGTGCCTTTAAAGTATCAGAGCTAAAAAAAACAGGCTCATTAATGCTGCTGCTGCTGTTTTCCATCCACATAGCGTTATTTGCTAAAGTGAGAATTGTCGTTAATTCTAAGTGAATTCAAAGTGAATTTCAAATTGTAAGGCCAAAGTAGCTGAGTTGGAAAACTTTACTAAGTAAACTATGCTTCCAATTTGACTATTTTGGTCTATAATTCAACATTCACTTTGATTTTCTGACAATTCTCCCTTTAGTGAGTAACCCTGTAAAAGTTTATTTGAACCATAATCACTACAATGTTGTAGTGATTATAGTACTCGGAGTACCCCTTTAATATCTGATGCTTTATCACAGAGCATGTTGTATTTATTATGAATTTAATATGTGTTACATTGTATATCTTATATTCTAAAAAACAGTTAAACTTTCAATTTTAAAGGTAATGTAAAGGGGTGTAGAACTTTTCCTAATTGTTCCACTGAGCCATATAGGTGCTGTTTCAACATGTACTAACTGTATAAAATCTTGTGGAATAAACGGAGTACATTTTATAGCAGTAGATGTAGTTTGGTGTTTCACTATGTGATGGTGATGAATTTACTGTCACAAACTGTATAATAGTGGATTTAGCGCAGCTGGCTGGTGTTGTGAATTTTTACTTTATTGTTAGTGCAGTTAATGACAGATAGCAGATAAATTACTCACACAGTGATAACTAGCAAAGTGGCCAACGTATTCTATGTTGCAAATTTTTATGCAAAAAATGGGAATTCAAATATTTAACCCACAGAATTGTATTAAAGATTGATTCAGAAAATCCAGCTTGTGTGTTTTGAGATGAAATGAAAGAAAAAAAGCAACATGCTCCCACGGTTTGTATACGCAGCCAATGAACAATGGGTAAACTGAAACATAAATGATGAAATCTACATGATCAGTTTGGGTGCAGATGTATATATTATAGCTCTATCAGTCTGCATTATTACACATTACCTTTTCTTTTCCTCAAAAATGATTCCATCCTTTTGGATTTTATTTTCTACAACTCCAGATACGTCTTGCTTTGAGTTCCTTGGAAAGTCAGTAGGCATGCTAATTCTTGTTAAAAAAAAAAAAAAGTAATTTGGAATATTTCATTTATTTGGACCCAGGCAAAGAGTACACAGCAGAGATAGCACACATTTATCTCTTATCTACTGTTAACATTATTTTGGTTTAATTTACCCCTATAAATCATATTGGCCTTAAAGGCTTAAATATTGGCACCAAAACAACTTAAGCTTAATGAGACAATTTTAGTATGTAGATCATGCCCCTGAAGTGTCACTACTCAATTCTATGCCGTTTAGGAGTTAAATCAGTTTGTTTATGCAGCCCTGGCCACACCTCCCTGCATGTGACCTACCCAGACTTTTCAACACTTCCTGTAAAGAGTTTTCTAATGGTGAAACTTATTTTATGGCATGTTCTTTTTAAATTTATAAATTCTTATCTCCTGCTCTGTTAATAGCCTTCTATACCCAGCAGGAGCCTCCTGTGTATAATTAAAGTTCAATTTACAGAACAGGAGATAAAAACGTCTGAAGCAAATTTACATCTTATTGAAAATGAAACCATTTTCTTCGTGCAGGCTGTGTCATTCACAGCCAGGGGGGGCATGTCAAGGGCTGCATAAACAAAAACAAAGTGATTTAACTCCTAAATGGCAGAGACTTGAGCAGTGAGATTGCAGGGTCATGATCTATACACCAAAACTGGTTTATTAAGCTAAATTTCTTTTGGTGCCTATAGCGTCCCTTTAAAGTATCAGAGCTGAAATAACAGGTACATTAATGCTCCTGCTGTTTTCCATCCACATAGGGTTATTTGCTAAAGTGAGAATTGTCGTTAATTCTAAGTGAATTCAAAGTGAATTTCAAATTGTAAGGCCAAAGTAGCTGAGTTGGAAAGTAAACTATGCTTCCAATTTGACTATTTTGGTCTACAATTCAACAATGTTGTAGTGATTATAGTACTCGGAGTACCCCTTTAATATCTGATGCTTTATCACAGAGCATGTTGTATTTATTATGAATTAATTTAATCTGTGTTACATTGTATATCTTATATTCTAAAAAACAGTTAAACTTTCAATTTTAAAGGTAATGTAAAGGGGTGTAGAACTTTTCCTAATTGTTCCACTGAGCCATATAGTGCTGTTTCAACATGTACTGACTATATAAATCTTGTGGAATAAACGGAGCACATTTTATAGCAGTAAATGTAGTTTGGTGTTTCACTATGTGATGGTGACAAATTTACTGTCACAAACTGTATAATAGTGGATTTTGCGCAGCTGCCTGGTCTTTTTTGTGTGTGAATTTTTACTTTATTGTTAGTGCAGTTAATGACAGATACCAGATAAAGTGCTCACACAGTGATAACTAGCAAAGTGGCCAACGTATTCTATGTTGCAAATTTTTATGCAAAAAATATTTATGAACCCACAGAATTGTATTAAAAATCGATTTAGAGAATCCAGTTTGTGTGTTTTGAGATGAAATGAAAGAAAACAAGCAACATTCTCCCACTGTTTGTATACGCAGCCAATGAACAATGGTTAAACTGAAACATAAATGATGAAATCTACATGATCAGTTTGGGTGCAGATATATATATTATAGCTCTATCAGTTTGCATTATTACACATTACCTTTTCTTTTCCTCAAAAATGATTCCATCCTTTTGGATTTTATCTTCCACAACTCCAGATACAACATCTTGCTCTGAGTTCCTTGGAAAGTCAGTAGGCATGCTAATTGATTGTTACAAAAAAAAAAAGTAATTTGTAATATTTCATTTATTTGGACCCAGATAAAGAGTACACAGCAGACATAGCACACATTTATCTCTTATCTACTGTTAACATTATTTTGGTTTAATTTACCCCTGTAAGTCAAATTGGCCTTAAAGGCCAAAATATAGGCTTCAAAACAACTTTAGCTTAATAAAGCAGTTTTGGTGTGTATATCATGCCCCTGCAGTCTCACTGCTAAATTCTCTTCCATTTAGGAGTTAAATCAGTTTGTTTATGCAGCCCTAGCCACACCTCCCTGCATGCAACCTACACAGCCTTTTCAACACTTCCTGTAAAGAGTTATCTAATGGTTAAATTTCCTTTATAGCACGTTCTTTTTAATTTAGAAATTCTTATCTCCTGCTCTGTTAGTAGCCATCCAGACCCACAGGAGCCTCCTGTGTGTGATTAAAGTTCAATTTACAGAGCAAGAGGTAAAAACTTCTGAAGCAAATCAACATCTGATTGAAAATTAAACCATTTTTTAAACTCTTTTAACTCTTAAATTACAGAGAATTGAAGACTGAGACTGCAGGGACATGGTCTATACCAGGGTTAGACAACCTTCGGCACTCCAGATGTTTTGGACTACATCTCCCATAATGCTCTTACAGCCACAGTGCTGGCAAAGCATCAAGGGAGATGTAGTCCCCAACATCTTTGTTGCCAAAGGTTGCCTATCCCTGGTCTATACACTAAAACTTGTTAATTAAGCTAATGTTGTTTTGGTATGAATAGTGTCCCTTTAGAGCAAACTTCCCCAAACTCAAGCCCTCTAGATGTTGCTGAACTACAACTCCCATGATTCTATGAATGAAATAGCTAGGCTGAGAATCATAGGAGTTGTAGTTCAGCAACATCTGGAGGAGTTTGGGGAAGCCTGCTTTAGAGTCTCAGAGCTGAAAAAACAGGCCCATTAAAGCTGCTGCTGTTTTCTGCTGTTTTCCATCCACATAGGGTTATTTACTATAGTGAGAATTGTCGGTAACTCTAAGTGAATTCTAAGTAAATTCTAAAATTGCAAGACCAAAGTAGCAGAATTGGAAAACTTCTCTAAGTAAGCTATGCTTCCAATTTGACTATTTTGATCTAAAATGTGAAATTCACTTTGAATTCGGTTTGAATTCCTGACACTTCTCACTTTAGTGAGTAACCTTGTAAAAGATTCTTTGTTATGGAGACGAATCTACTGTCACAAACTGTAAAATAGTGGATTTTTCTCAGCTGGCTGGTTCTGTGAATTTTTACTTTATTGTTAGTGCAGTTACTGACAGATACCACATAAAGTACTCACACAGTGATAACCTAGTATTATTACACATTACCTTTTCTCTTCCACAAAAATTATTCCATCCGTTTGGTTTTTATCTTTCACAACTCCAGATACAACATCTTCATCTGTGTTCCTTGGAATGTCAGTAGGCATGCTAATTGATTGTTACAAAAATACATGTATTCGTAATATTTCATTAATTTGGACCCAGATAAAAAGAAAAGAACACAGCAGAGATGACACACATTTATCTCTTATCTACTGTTAATATTATTTTGGTTTAACTTACCCATATAAATCATATTGGCCTTAATTGCCAAAATATAGGCTTCAAAACAACTTTAGCTTAACCCCTTAATGACCAAACATGTCATGTGTCCTTAAGGGGTTAAAAGGGACTCTCCAGTATCTAATGGTTAAACCTTTATAGTATGTTCTTTTTAATTTATTGGCCTAACTTCCATTATTGAACATTCTTTTTTTAATTTAGAATGTTCTATCTCCTGCTCTGTTAATAGCCTTCTATAACCAGCAGAAGCCTCTTGTGTAGTGATGTCGCGAACCGTTCGCAAACTAAAGGCACATGGATGCTGTCCAGGATGTGGGAGGGTCTGGGAGGGAGGGTCTGCTGGAGATTGGCCGGGATGTGTCAGCTGACCGGAGCTCGCCGCGAACGGTTCGTGGCGAACCGCGGCAAGCCGTTCGCGGGAAGTTCGCAAACGGTTCGCGACATCTCTACTCCTGTGTGTTATTACAGTTTCATTTACAGAGAGTGAGTCACAGCCAGGGGACCTGTGGCAAGGGCTGTTTAAACTGTAACAAAAAAGATTTACCTCCTAAAGAATTGAGCAATGAGACTGCAGTGGCATGTTCTAATTCTATACATCCAAACTCCATAATTAAAGGGACACTGTAGTCACCCAGACCACTTCAGCTTAATGAAGTGGTCTGGGTGCCTGGTCCCTCTAGGGTTAACCCTGCCTGCTGTAAACAAAGAAACTGCTATGTTTATATTTGGGGTTAAGCCAGCCTCTAGTAGCATATTATGCCTCTATCACGCAGAGCGTCCATAGGAAAGCATTAAGAAATGCTTTCCTATGGACACTTTGAATGCGCATGCGCACTCTGCTCTGCTGGTGTCAGACAGGGGAGCTGACATCGGCGAGGGAGGAGAGGTAAGGGAGCCCGGCGGTGGAATAAGGTGAGTAACTGAAGGGGTTTTAACCCCTTCAGTACCATGGGGGGGGGGCGGACCCTGAGGGTGGGGGCACCCTCAGGGTACTATAGTGTCAGGAAAACCGATTTGTCTTCCTGACACTATAGTGATCCTTAAGTTGTTTTGATTCCTATTAGATTACTTTAAGCAGCCCGCACTGGTGTTCTCCAGCGTCTGACTTTTTTTTTTTTTTTAGAAAGACAAATACATGTTTGTAGGTAATGTTTTATTTTCGGATTTTATAATTAATCCTCACTTATTTTCCAAAGCTGACTGTTTCTATAAACATAAGCTATAAAACTAGTTTAGGCAGTAGTGTTCGATATTTTCTATCCACAAGCCCCCCAGAAACTTTACAATGTATACATATTTAAATGACCAGAGTCTTTTGAATGAATATATTATGTTATAAGTTTGACATGTCATAGTGCCAGATTTCGTTTTGCCGATCAAGTAGAAAATAACACCTCAAATGTAATATCTAGCAGGATATATTTATCTTTTTCCTCCTTGTGTATACAAAATGTAAATTATTAATTGCAATATATAAATACAATTGTTATGATCCACTACTTCACGATGCAATCACAACCAGTGATAAAAACATTAAGATTGCACTTTAGCCAACACTCAAAGGCCAACGTGCCCATGTGGTGACCTCGTCAGCAAATTAGTAAGTCGACCATACTTGTAGGACAATAACAGTTACCTGTCTCCCACCATGACATTGAGATCAGTAGTTTCCAGTGTTGTTTGTATCACTTGCTCTTCAGAAGGTATTGGTTTAGTACTGGCATTTAAAATTGCTGGAACCTGAAGACTAACAGAAAACAAGATTGTGGGAATGAATTTACTCATAGTGTCTGCAGTAGATATGAATTTTAACACATAGTCTGTCGGTCTCCCATCTGAAATACATTGATATACAGATATTGCTATTCCATGTGAAACATCTATAGAAGTGCTTTCTGTTCATAATTTTGACTTTTCTAAAACCTCCTTTTCCCTTCTTTCTTTACCTTGTTTTATCATGTACATAATAATCTTTTATTTCTTATTGTTTTATCAAGTCTTTAATTATGTCCCCATCCTTTCATTGGATATATACTCATCAGTTTTTGGTCTTGCCTAAATTAAATAGAGCAGAGACATTCCAGCCAGTGGCGGAACTACTGCAGTCTCAGGGGCCACAGCTGCGACCGGGCCCATCGGTCCAGGGGGCCCATCCTGCGACCGTGGTGCCCGCCACCATTTGTTGTGGCTCCGGGCGGCGCGGTATAAGTACCGGGTCGCACGTTAAGGGGCCCATCAGGCTGAGCCACCACTGGACCCCAGGGAAGTCACCCTCCTGCATCTGAAAGGTAGGAAACAGGAGGGTGACTAAAATATTTTGTATATGTGTGTGTTTGTATGTATGTGTGTGTGCCTGTATGTATGTATGTATGTGTGTTTGTATGTATGTGTGTGTGTTTGTATGTGTCTGTATGTATGTATCTTTGCCTGTATGTCTGTGTTTGTATGAATGTGTGTGTCTGTGTATATATATGTATATATATATATGTGTGTGTGTGTGTTTGTATGTGTGTGTTTTTATGTATGTGTGTGTCTCTGTATATGTGTCTGGGTCTAAGTGTGTGTCTGCATGTGTGGGGGGGCAACGTATAGGAGGGGGAGGGTAAACGTATGTGGGAGGGTGGGGGTAGACGTATGGGGGGGGCAGGACAATTTTCGCACTTGGGCCCCGTGCTTTCTAGTTACGCCTCTGACTCCAGCATCTAATGTGTAATACTAACTTTTTGCATGACATTCAGAAGGAGGCTGGGGGGCTTTCTTTGCAAAAAATAAAACATAAATACTCTAGCACTTTAATACAGGATATAGTGGAGGAGTAGTAGGAGACATAAAGGGGAAAAAACCCCATCAGGTTTATTCACAAAAGTGAGAACTCAAGGTGAATCAAAGTGAAATTCAAATTTAAGGTCACAGTAGCCGAACTGGAAAAGTAATCTAAGTCAGTTATGCTGACTTCGACAACTCTGGCCTTAAGTTTAAAATTCACTTTAAATTCTCAAATTAGTAAATAACCCAGTAAAGCTGTAATTTTCCCCATAAATCCCTGCTTTTCATTTAGCTCATAAACTCAGTAGACTACTGGATTTTGGGGGGTAAAAGAGCAATGTACTGCTGTATCATATATCATATATTAACAGACCAACAGCCTATAGGGAATGTTACACATTCTATTTAAAAAATTTAAATTGCTCACCAAACTGCAGACATCGCACAACAAAACAGAAATGTGAAAAATTAACAGGTATCCCAAATAACACCTCACAATTTCAATATAAAGCAATGCCTTGCACACCTTGATTAAAATATACACTATTGGACTTAATTTTTTTAAAAAGTGGCACGTATAGAATTTCCAAAGACAAGTAGTAAAGTATGTCAGCAAAGATACCCGAGAATGCAGTGACACAATGAGCAGAGACAGACCCCCGACTATAGGTTACCGTAATGTTGGTGGTAGGTGAGTCTGTCTTTGCTGTGTTTGTCATTATAGATTAATACACTACAGGTATTGTTGCTAACATACTATACTTTTTCTTAGTGCATGTGTCGTGTGCCGTATGATACAACAGGGTTTTTTATCAAACTGTTGCCAACACTTTTACATCTAATTGTTTACTATTTTTCTTTTCAATTTACTAAATCTGTATGTTTTGTTCAATCTGTTGCTTCATTACTGTCATTGTTGAATATACGTCATTTTTCCAGAGACACAGTGTATTTTTTCAATCTCTGAGTTACTTTATCCAACAGAAAAGTGTTCTATTTCACTTTTCTTTTTTCCTACTACTTTAAATTTGGTAGTCATCTGGAACTGACATTGAAAACTGTCACTCCCTACATGACTTTTAGTATATATTAATAAGTACAATTAAATAATGACATTATTTAACCATCACTTTTCAGAACACACCATGCAAAACAAACACAGTCTAAAATATAATTTAAAATATGTTATTTTTATTGAATAGTAAATGGACAAATATAAAGTCACGGCTGTGCTGCACACAATTAAAATTTACGTTGGAGTTCAGTGGAGGGAGGTCCACCGCCTACGAGGAATAACATACAAAAATTGGAGGTCTACAGGCATCACAGAATAGGGTGAAGGCAAAAATATTTATTAAAGGGACACTATAGTCACCAGAACAACTACAGCTTATTGAATTTGTCCTGGTGAGTAGAATCATTACCTTCAGGCTTTTTGCTGTAAACACTGTCTTTTCAGAAATGCGGTGTTTACATTACAGCCTAGTGATAACTTCACTGGCCACTCCTTAGATGTCTGTTAGAGACATGGGCCATGGCTGCCTAAAATGCATCCAAACATTCAGTATCTCCTCCCTCTGCATGCAGACACTGAACTTTCCTCATAGAGATTAATTGATTCAATTCATCTCTATGAGGAGATGCTGATTGGCGAGGGCTGTGTTTGAATATTGCTGGCTCTGCCCCTGATCTGCCTCTTTGTCAGTCTCAGCCAATCCTATGGGGAAGCATTGTGATTGGATCAGGCTACCACTTCTGCTGATGTCAGCAGACCCACTGGTCTAAAGGAAACAGTGACAAAATAGACAGCTGCAGACTTGAATACAAGTAAGATTTTGCTATATTTAGGGAGGCATGAGGGGACCAGCAGGGCTACATGAGGGGACCAAGGGGGCTAGATGGTGGTTTTAACCCTATAAGGTCAGGAATACATGTTTGTGTTCCTGACCCTATAGTGTTCCTTTAAGTATCAATAAGAACAAAAATGGATACAATGTTTCAGCCTTAATCATGTATGATACATGAGTAAGGCTTTATGGCCAAAACTTTGTATACATTTTTGTCTTTATTGATCCTTAAATATTTTGGCCTCCACCTTACGTTGTGACACCTGTGGACTTACATTTTTTAAGTCAATGGACAAATGTCTTTGTCAGCAACATTCCTATCTCGATGACAGTGTAAGATTTTAACAGTGAAACAAATAAACAAATACATTTCAAGTAATACTTAATAAAGAATTAGTCCACGTTCTAAAAAGGAGTAGTAAATCAACATAGTGTATTCATTAATAAGATATCCTTCATTTAGGGTGCAGAGAAAGCTCATCCACTTCCCATTCATCCTACAGAGAAAAATGAAAAATATAAACATCTGGTATAATACCAGGAAGTCTATAAAGCTAAAACGTGAGTATAGCATAATTGGTGCCATTCAATTAGCCACATTTAGGATGCTTGGTCATGTCATATAGTGTTACTGATTAAAGTGAGAAATTTGATAAATTCAATTTGAATTCAACAGGAAATATTCTCCAACTCCGTTTTGCATCCGGCTCAACCAATGCGTGGTTTTTTTAATATAGTGCACCAGTATGGATTCAATGCCCCAGCTCAGTGATAGGCACTCCAGATATTATGGACTACATCTCCCTTAACCCCTTAAGGACCAAACTTCTGGAATAAAAGGGAATCATGACATGTCACACATGTCATGTGTCCTTAAGGGGTTAAAGGACCACTATAGTCACCCAGACCATTTCAGCTCAATGAAGTGGTTTGGGTGCCAGGTCCCCCAGGTTTTAACATAGCAGTTTCAGAGAAACAGGGTTAATCCAGCCTCTAGTAGATGTCTTCCTAACAGCTGCTAGAGGCGCTTGCATTGAGCACGCAGAACGTCCATAGGAAAGCATTGAGTAATGCTTTCCTATGGGAGGTTTGAATGCGCATGCAGCTCTGCCCACGCATGCGCATTTGGCTCCACTCGGGAGCTGACGTCGGAGGGGGAGGAGAGGTCACCAGCACCGAGGGAGGTAAGTGGCTGTAGGGGTTCTAACCCCTTCAGCACAGCGGGAGTGGGTGCCCAGAGGGCGGGGGGGATCTAAGGACTATATAGTGCCAGGAAAACTAATTAAATCATATTACAACTAATATGGGGACCTAATGGTAAAGAGTGGAGACGCTGAAAGTAGGTGATGCACATTGTGCAGCACTGACCCAGGAAGCACTTCTAGTGTCCGTCTGAGTGACTGCCACTAAAGTTGTTTCTAGGCAGCTCTGTAAACGTTGTCTTTTCTGTAGAAAGGCAGCGTTTACATTGCTGAGCCTGCAGGGATATAGACACCACCACAACAACATTAAAGGACCACTATAGTGCCAGGAAAACATACTCGTTTTCCTGGCACTATAGTGCCCTGAGGGTGCCCCCACCCTCAGGGCCTCCCTCCCACCGGGCTCTGGAAAGGGGAAAGGGGTTTAAACTTACCTTTTTCCAGCACTGGGCGGAGAGCTCTCCTCCTCCGATCCTCCTCCGTTCCACCCCGTCGGCTGAATGCGCACGCGCGGCAAGAGCTGCGCGCGCATTCAGCCGGTCGCATAGGAAAGCATTTACAATGCTTTCCTATGGACGCTGGCGTGCTCTCACTGTGAATCACAGTGAGAAGCACGCAAGCGCCTCTAGTGTCTGGCTGTCAATGAGACAGCCACTAGAGGCTTTGGGGGAAGGCTTAACCCATTAATAAACATAGCAGTTTCTCTGAAACTGCTATGTTTATTAAAAAAAAGGGTTAACCCTAGCTGGACCTGGCACCCAGACCACCTCATTAAGCTGAAGTGGTCTGGGTGCCTAGAGTGGTCCTTTAAGCTGTAGTGGTTCTCGCGACTATGGTGGCCCTCTAAGTATACAATGGCAATCTTAACCGTAATACTTGAAACTAGATTTAGGGAACACTGCCATTCGATTGTTAACCCTAAATCTATTTGACCCTAGACAATTATCTGTCCTTGGTATACAGACTTTGCCACCACATTTAGCTAAGGCAGAAAGGCATTTAGCACTTTTAAAAACAGAAAATAAATGGATTTATTTACTTGAATTTTGCTCTCCAAGGGATTAAATGAGAAATTGGACACTAAAGTATTATAATTATATAACTCCTTTAATAGTGCATTATTATTATTATTATTATTATTATTGCCATTATATAGAAGAAAACTTTTCTCTTTTATTTTTTATTGGTTGTGAGTCCTATTCTTTTATTGTTATGTGAGTTTTATGTTCTTTTAGTTTTTTTTAAAGTTCCTTGTAATTGTCCTTTCCATGAAGAATGCTGTTTATACATGAATTTTTACAATATTAATATACATAATTCCTTACACTGTCGATTTAGGATTATTTTTATATACATAGTTATACATTTTATCTGGGTCCATTAAGGGCCAGTTTAGTTTAAATAGTGGATATTGGCAGCCCCTTTATATAAGCAGAGTTGCATACTACTTTCATAGATTTTTTATATAGTTCCTATACCGAACGAAACCCGTTGACATCATCCAGAAGATCACACTCATTCACCATTTGGCTTAAGACTGTTCACTCATCCTTCACTAAATACTGTTACGTTGGCCCGGTATAGTGTTCCAGATGGCATGCACTACCTTATACCTGCACCAGCATTCACCATTTACATCTTATTTGCAATAATTTTATGGTTGTACTGCATAGTAATATTAAGTAAAGCTCTTCACTGTATATTTTATGCTGCACTCCCAATATTCTTTTTTTGTAAATGTATATATGTGTAATTGTGTGTGTGTGTGTGCATGTTGGCAACTATATGCATGTATGCAATTTGGTGAGTGTGGAGTGGTGGTGCCATGAGGACAGTGGTGGAGGCCTACTGGTTTATTGTGGGACTCAGGAGGGTTCTTAGATTAGCGGCCCAGTCATCCTCTGTCACAGAGTTAGTTCCCCCCCCAGGCAATCTGCAGGGAGGCAGTGGGTTCATGCCACTTCCTGCCAGCTTGCTTAGAGCCATGTGGGGAGGCAGGAGCAAACACACACACAGAGAAGAGGGGAGAAAAGCTAAAAACAATGGCTAAAGGTATGTTAATTGTTACTTATGTGTGTGTATCATAGGCGTGCGCATGGGGTGTGCCTGGTGTGCCTGGGCACACTCTAATCCCCACGGCCCGAGCTATGTGTCTCCTTAGGCCAGTGAAGGAGATCAAAGAAAGGATCTCTAGCCAGAAGCTCCCCACAGGCTAGAGTTCACTCACCACTTGACCACCAGGGATGACAGCAGCACAGTCCCCGCTCCCTACAAAAGGTAAGAAGGGAGGGGGTATTAACTAAATGTTCCCCCCGCCATCACACAATACATACAAACAGCACCCCCACACACACAGCACCCTTACAGAGCACACACACACTAACAGCACCCTCACACATACAGCACCCACACACAAACATCACACACACATTAGCAGCACCCTCACACTAACAGCACCCTTACACACACACATTACACACACACACTAACAGCACCCTCACATTAACAGCACCCTTACACACACACACACATCACACACACTAACAGCACCCTCACACTAACAGCACCCTTACACACTAACAGCAACCTCACACTAGCAGCACCCTTACACACACAGCACCCTCACACACACAGCAATCCCCACATACACACAGCACCCTGCACAGCATACAATCTATCACCAGCACACACCCAACAAACCATCACGCAACATGCACAGCAACCCACACACCAGCCCCCACACACACACAAACACACACCCAACAGCACACACACATACAACACCCCACATACACACAGCACCAACTACCCAGAACCCCTACACACAGCAACCCCCACACACACACCAATCCCCACACACACACACACCAACAGCAACCCCACACCACTCCCACAAACACACACACAACACCCCACACACACACACACACCACCCCCACACACACACACAACAACCCCCACAAACACACACACACACCACCCTCACACACACACACACCACCCTCACAAACACACACACACAACACCCTCACACACACACACATCACCCTCACAAACACACACACACAACACCCTCACAAACACACACACACCACCCTCACACACAGCACCCTTACACTCACACAGCACCCTCACACACACAACACCCACACACAGCACCCTCACACACACACGCACCCTAATTCAAAAGGCTGCGCACATCTATGGTGTGTATGTGTACCTGTGTGTCTTTGTGTGTCAGTTTGCAAGTATCTTTATGTAACTGAGTGTGTGTGTATATCAGTGTCAGAGTGTGTATCTGTGTGTGTGATAGTGCATACATCCCAGCATTCAAACACCAACACTGCATACAAATACTCAAACGCAGTCTTCAATTTAAACGCCATTACTTCAAACACGCTTTGCCATTCAAATGCACACACTACACATTCACATTCAAATGGCAACAGTATATACAAACACACAACTTCATTCAAACTCATACATTACACATAAATACACCTTTTTTATTATTGTAAAAAAAAATAATAAATTACATTTACGACATTATGGGAAATTGTTCTTTGGTCTTGTTTTTTTCTTGTTTGTGCGTGTGTGTGTGTATATAAATGTTATACATTCAGCCCTCCATACCTATTTCAGTGGTCAGTTTGGCCCTCCAGAACAAATTAGTTTGACTCCCCTGCTGTAGAGGGTACAGTGCCTTTGTGGCCTTAGGTAGATGGAATCATAATGCTTGGCCTGTTTAGAGGGCATGAAAATGGGAAGGAGACATTGCAGGTAGTGCAGTAACTCCTCATTTGTAATTGCTCGTTGGCACTCCCTGAGCTTGGAATTGCAAGCCTCAAGATTTGTCATGCGGGTGTTTAGCTTAGCATATTTTGTCTGCAAAGAATTAAAAGCAGCATTCGTAGTGGTCTTTGCCACACAGGTGTCCCAATATCTTCCTCAACAGCAACACTGATGGCTGTCAGCATGGCTAGCTCTTTCCTGATCACAGCCATGTCCATCAAATATTGTTTGTATGTTGTGCAGAGCTTAACTTGCACCTGCGATTGCCAACATGTCTTTATCTAGCAGTCCTACGACAATGATGAAGAATAGGCCACTTCAGATACCTATTCAAGCTCCGATATCTTGGATGCTGGAATTTGCTTGATGTTTCTTCAATATCCTCCCCATTCGTACTCGCCTTTAATGAGTTATGACAGTGGGCTATTTCTCAAACCGTAAAATTAACCCTTCTTCTATTAATAAACCATTACATGTTTGTTATAACAAATATGACAACTTTTTTTTTTTTTGTAACCAAGCTTTGCTTACAAATTACAAAATAAAAAAATTGTACAGAAAAATACATTTTTGCTCTTAGATAATGATACATATACAGGGATACAGTAAATTACCTAACCACATCTTGAGCTGGCTTAAACGTAAACAAAAACACAAACCGGGATCTAAATGACAAATTCAGAAAATAATTTAGCCCTGCATTAGGTGGTGTCTGAAAATACATAAGAAATCTCTTGTACCTGTCTTTGCAACAGGTAATGCTGTTTACGTGCAATAACAACATTCACTGTAAGGATTGTTTTGATTAGCTGAAGATACGAATGATCCTAATAACTAAATATGGACCCATAGGATAATAAGATGCTGCTTGAAATGGAGGAACATGCAATGAATCGTAAAGATGGGGGCAAATCGCAAAGCCACAGTTTGATATTTAGTGTGAGAAAACATGGATTTTGGTATATTCTAAGTTTTGTGGCCAAATCTGTCAAAGAGGGTGGTGAGAGCTAAAGACAAACTTGCTGAAACTTGTTAAATAAAAAACAAACTGTAATTCGAGCTATATAAAGCACTAACTAATTAAAACAGTGGTATGCACACATACGTGAAATAAGCAATAATTTAAATGTCATCAGTTAAAATGCTGTTTGTATGGTTTCTCCTCCAACATTAAACAAATAAGAAGCAGAAATGTAATATAAGGAGGGGGTGCTTAATAGTGACAACAAACAGTATACACCGACATCTAAACTTTTGACATATTACACTTGTATACACTAGAACCCGTATTGTGAGTGTTTATTACTGTTTGTTGTTGCTTCTTTGTCGGCACTGTGCAGTGGCGTACATACCAGGGTCGCAGGGGGCCCGGCCGCCCCTGCGACCCGGTATGTACCCACACGGCCAGCCTCTTCTCCTGGGGGGCCCAGAAGTCGGCCACCTCAGGCCCTCCCCGAGGCTGGCCCCGCTGAC
>OW240913.1:317296273-317317269 GCA_933207985.1 Pelobates cultripes | reverse complement strand
AAGTATACAAAAAAACAAGGAAAAGGCTGCGCCAAATAGAATAATAAAAAGTAATAAAAGAAAGTCCCAGTTTAAAATTATAATATGAAAGAGTTCCAATATTACAAGTTGTCCAAACTGGTATGGTGTCTTCTTTGTTAGTAGTTGTCCTTCTCACGATATGAAAGACACAATGGGAAAAAAACAGTCGTGCAGATAGTATAAATAAGTGGTAGTGAATTTAAAATATAAATTATGCACTCACATTTCCATGAGCTAGGACTAGCTCTAGTATGATGGGCATACAGCGGATAACCCTCCGCTTATGGGGGTGCTTGTCCTCCTGGGGAGTGCTGATGTCCAATTCTCAGAAAGAGAGAAAAACAGCAAATAGTGCTCTCTGATGAGGTAGTTAGTAAAAAGAGTTAAAAATAAATAAAATATACTCACAAGTAGAGTGCAGTCCTTTCTGCACTCTATTTTCGCATGGGTGGTATAATCCCCACCTTAGGATATGCCAGGAACAGTAAATGAAGATAAAATAGTAAAAAGGATAAGTAATATAAAGTAATTTATTTAATATAGAATATAAAACCAATAACGCGTTTCGCCTGAAAGGCTTTATCAAATTGGGATAGGACTATTACCTGGCACATAAGGAGTATATATAACTTATGCATGAATTCAAAATTGGCGCCAAAATTGAGCACCAATTAGGGCTATACAAATTGCAAATACAACATATACAATCAAAAGTTTAAAAAAAATGTACATCAGAAATATATTAAATATTACAATAATATTCATCTACTTATAATATAAAAACGAACGTTTTTTTATTATATATAAACCTAAAATGAATAGATCGCGTGCGTGCAAGTAATAGGCAGGTTATAAGCTGCCCGTGCGGCCAATGCAGGGAGAGACGGCACGCACGGGCAGCAGGGTGGGATCGGTCTATGTCACGTGACCCGCGACGTAACTTAGCTCCAATACCCGCGGGTCACATGACCGAAGCCGTGGGAATTATGGGATTGGTAGTTTTAGGCTTATATATATAAAACACATAAAATACAATACTTAAGAGATAAATACAGTATAAAAGTAATATGTACAGGATATATAATAGATCTGCCTCAATAATAAAAGAGAAAAAGGACATAAATACAGCCAAGATAAAATGAATTGCAAGAGTAAATAAATCAATAATAAAAAAATAAAAAAAAAGAGCAGCTGGTTTGAATTGATGGGTCACTATAATAAAACCACTTTATAAAAGACAAATAAATGAGAGTAATAAAAAAAAAAATAAAAGGAACAGTACAATTACAAAAATTATAAAAAATTAAATAAGTCAAAGTCTACATTTAGACCTTGGGGTGTTAGGGTCTGTAAATAAAATACCCATTCCATCTCTGATCTACCAAGAATATTTTTTATATTTCCACCTCTCCAAGGTATTTGACATTTTTGGATTCCTAAACATTTGAGAAATTTTGGGTCTTGGTTATGATTAATAAAATGCTTAGATACAGAATGATTAAGATATCCATTTCTTATATTCCTGCAATGTTCTGCTAGTCTTATCTTTAGACATCTGGTGGTCATACCCACGTATTGGAGGCCACAAGGGCACTCCAGTAAGTAAATAACGTTTGTAGTATTACACCCGATGAAATCTTTTATATTATAACTTTTATTGGTTTGATTAGATTTGAAACTAGTAGTTTTTGATTTGGTTGTTGGATCAGTATTTTTACATACAGTGCAACGTTTACATTTGTAAAAGCCCTTTGCCCCATCTAAAAAAGTATGATTAATATTTTTAATTTCTTTGGTGTAATTGTTAGTTAAAATGGATCTAAAATTAGGTGCCCCTCTAAAAACAATTTTCGGCTGTATTGGTAGGATTTCTTTGAGCAGATCATCTTGTCTTAAAAGATGCCAATGTTTTTTGACTGTTTTTTTAATAAAACCACTTTTGTTGTTATAATTAAAAATTATAGGAAGATTGGGGGCTTCTAAAATATTTTTATCCTTATACATTAAAAGGCTTTCTCTAGGTTTGTTTCTAACTGTATCTATAGTATTGTCCAAAAGGGTACAAGAATAATTCTTTTCAATAAATTGCTTCTTTAAAATCAATGATTGTTCATTAAAGTCATTTATTTGAGAACAATTACGGCGTATTCTCAAGAATTGGCTTTTAGGAGCGCTTTCAAGCCATGGTTTATAGTGGCAGCTAGTTTGGTCAATTGCAGTGTTAGTACATACTTTCTTAAAAAAAGTTTTCGTATGTACTTTGCCATCTTTGATAAAAATATTTAAATCTAAAAAATTAATTGAATTTTTGCTATATTCGCAGGTTAAAATGATACCTCTATTATTAAAATTAAGATGAGATATAAAAGAGTTCAAACATTCTTCAGAACCCTTCCATATAAAAAACAGATCATCTATATACCTAAAATAGGAGACCAGATTATGCTCCCAGGCATGCCGACCCCAAATGGCGGTAGTTTCCCAATCCGCCATGAAGAGATTGGCATAACTGGGAGCAAACCTGGTCCCCATAGCTGTCCCTCTCTTTTGGAGATAAAAAGAATCATAAAACCAAAAATAGTTGTTGTTTAAAATAATATTAATACCATCTACAATAAAATCAATCTGGGCGGCTGTAATTTTGTTTTCGTTTGATAAAATGGTTTTAACTGCGTTGTATCCAAGTTGATGAGGAATGATGGTATACAGAGACGTAACGTCACAAGAGACAAGTATAAAATCTGACTTCCATTTAAAACTATTTAAAAATCTCAATAGTGACATAGAGTCCTTTAAATAAGACCTCATTAATTTAACTGATGGCTGAAGTAAAATATCAATGTACTGGGATAAATTACACAAAGAGGAACCTATCCCAGATACTATCGGTCTTCCTGGAGGATGTTTAGCATCTTTATGTATTTTGGGTAGGAAATAAATGACCGGAATTTTGGGATTCTTAATAAGTAAGTAGTCAAATTCTTTTTTGGTCAAAATATTGTCATTAAGACCCTTTTGTAAAAAAGTGATTAGTTTCTGCTGTATATTCGAGGTAGGGTCTTTATTTAATTTTTCATATACTTCAGTGTCGTTTAATTGTTTATAAGCTTCTTTAATGTACATGTCAGTTGATTGAATTACAACACCTCCACCTTTATCGGCCGGTTTGATTACTATTTCTTTGTCCTCTTGGAGTTGTTTAATAGCTGTTTTTTCCAATACATTTAAATTTTGGGTATCATATTTGCTAAATTTAATTTTGTTAAGATCTTTCAAAACAGATTTTTCGAACATCACCAAAGGGGCTGATTTAAAATGATATGGATAAAAAGTAGATTTAGGTTTAAAATAATTAGTTGGGGCATATTTTAATCCTTAAAAGGATTAAAAGGATTAAAATATGCCCCAACTAATTCTTTTAAACCTTTTGAAGCATTTTTAGATGTAAATAAGTTTGTACGTAAGGCTACGCTAAAAAGATTTTTTAAAGCACAGACCTCAGACACTAACCCTCCCCTTTCCCATTCCCTTACACCTACGGATCAATCTACTTTTATTAATACAAATCTTAAACCTAAATCTACTTTTTATCCATATCATTTTAAATCAGCCCCTTTGGTGATGTTCGAAAAATCTGTTTTGAAAGATCTTAACAAAATTAAATTTAGCAAATATGATACCCAAAATTTAAATGTATTGGAAAAAACAGCTATTAAACAACTCCAAGAGGACAAAGAAATAGTAATCAAACCGGCCGATAAAGGTGGAGGTGTTGTAATTCAATCAACTGACATGTACATTAAAGAAGCTTATAAACAATTAAACGACACTGAAGTATATGAAAAATTAAATAAAGACCCTACCTCGAATATACAGCAGAAACTAATCACTTTTTTACAAAAGGGTCTTAATGACAATATTTTGACCAAAAAAGAATTTGACTACTTACTTATTAAGAATCCCAAAATTCCGGTCATTTATTTCCTACCCAAAATACATAAAGATGCTAAACATCCTCCAGGAAGACCGATAGTATCTGGGATAGGTTCCTCTTTGTGTAATTTATCCCAGTACATTGATATTTTACTTCAGCCATCAGTTAAATTAATGAGGTCTTATTTAAAGGACTCTATGTCACTATTGAGATTTTTAAATAGTTTTAAATGGAAGTCAGATTTTATACTTGTCTCTTGTGACGTTACGTCTCTGTATACCATCATTCCTCATCAACTTGGATACAACGCAGTTAAAACCATTTTATCAAACGAAAACAAAATTCCAGCCGCCCAGATTGATTTTATTGTAGATGGTATTAATATTATTTTAAACAACAACTATTTTTGGTTTTATGATTCTTTTTATCTCCAAAAGAGAGGGACAGCTATGGGGACCAGGTTTGCTCCCAGTTATGCCAATCTCTTCATGGCGGATTGGGAAACTACCGCCATTTGGGGTCGGCATGCCTGGGAGCATAATCTGGTCTCCTATTTTAGGTATATAGATGATCTGTTTTTTATATGGAAGGGTTCTGAAGAATGTTTGAACTCTTTTATATCTCATCTTAATTTTAATAATAGAGGTATCATTTTAACCTGCGAATATAGCAAAAATTCAATTAATTTTTTAGATTTAAATATTTTTATCAAAGATGGCAAAGTACATACGAAAACTTTTTTTAAGAAAGTATGTACTAACACTGCAATTGACCAAACTAGCTGCCACTATAAACCATGGCTTGAAAGCGCTCCTAAAAGCCAATTCTTGAGAATACGCCGTAATTGTTCTCAAATAAATGACTTTAATGAACAATCATTGATTTTAAAGAAGCAATTTATTGAAAAGAATTATTCTTGTACCCTTTTGGACAATACTATAGATACAGTTAGAAACAAACCTAGAGAAAGCCTTTTAATGTATAAGGATAAAAATATTTTAGAAGCCCCCAATCTTCCTATAATTTTTAATTATAACAACAAAAGTGGTTTTATTAAAAAAACAGTCAAAAAACATTGGCATCTTTTAAGACAAGATGATCTGCTCAAAGAAATCCTACCAATACAGCCGAAAATTGTTTTTAGAGGGGCACCTAATTTTAGATCCATTTTAACTAACAATTACACCAAAGAAATTAAAAATATTAATCATACTTTTTTAGATGGGGCAAAGGGCTTTTACAAATGTAAACGTTGCACTGTATGTAAAAATACTGATCCAACAACCAAATCAAAAACTACTAGTTTCAAATCTAATCAAACCAATAAAAGTTATAATATAAAAGATTTCATCGGGTGTAATACTACAAACGTTATTTACTTACTGGAGTGCCCTTGTGGCCTCCAATACGTGGGTATGACCACCAGATGTCTAAAGATAAGACTAGCAGAACATTGCAGGAATATAAGAAATGGATATCTTAATCATTCTGTATCTAAGCATTTTATTAATCATAACCAAGACCCAAAATTTCTCAAATGTTTAGGAATCCAAAAATGTCAAATACCTTGGAGAGGTGGAAATATAAAAAATATTCTTGGTAGATCAGAGATGGAATGGGTATTTTATTTACAGACCCTAACACCCCAAGGTCTAAATGTAGACTTTGACTTATTTAATTTTTTATAATTTTTGTAATTGTACTGTTCCTTTTATTTTTATTTTTATTTTAAATATTTTACTCTCATTTATTTGTCTTTTATAAATATGGTTCTATTACAGTGACCTATCAATTCAAACCAGCTGCTCCTTTTTTTATTATTGATTTATTTATTCTTGCAATTCATTTTATTTTGGCTGTACCTATGTCCTTTTTCTTTTTTATCATTGAGGCAGATCTATTATATATCTTGTACATATTACTTTTAAACTGTATTTATCTCTTAAGTATTGTATTTTATGTGTTTTATATATATAAGCCTAATACTACCAATCCCATAATTCCCACGGCTTCGGTCACGTGACCCGCGGGTATTGGAGCTATGTTACGTCGCGGGTCACGTGACACAGCTCGATCCCACCCTGCTGCCCGTGCGTGCCGTCTCTCCCTGCATTGGCCGCACGGACAGCTTATAACCTGCCTATTACTTGCGGTCACGTGACCCATGCACTACAAATCCCATGGTGCTTAGCGGGTCACGTGACGCACGCGATCTATTCTTTTTAGGTTTATATAATATAAAAAAACGCTCGTTTTTATATTACAAGTATATGAATATTATTGTAACATTTAATATATTTCTGATGTACATTTTTTTTAAACTTTTGATTGTATATGTTGTATTTGCAATTTGTATAGCCCTAATTGGTGCTCAATTTTGGCGCCAATTTTGAATTGATGCATAAGTTATATATACTCCTTATGTGCCAGGTAATAGTCTTATCCCAATTTGATAAAGCCTTTCAGGCGAAACGCGTTATTGGTTCTATAGTCTATATTAAATAAATTACTTTATATTATTTATCCTTTTTACTATTTTATCTTCATTCCACTGTTCCTGGCATATCCTAAGGTGGGGATTATACCACCCATGCGAAAATAGAGTGCAGAAAGGACTGCACTCTACTTGTGAGTATATTTTATTTATTTTTAACTCTTTCTACCAACTACCTCATCAGAGAGCACTATTTGCTGTTTTTCTCTCTTTCTGAGAATTGGACATCGGCACTCCCCAGGAGGACAAGCACCCCCATAAGCGGAGGGTTATCCGCTGTATGCCCATCATACTAGAGCTAGTCCTAGCTCATGGAAATGTGAGTGCACAATTTATATTTTAAATTCACTACCACTTATTTATACTATCTGCACGACTGTTTTTTTCCCATTGTGTCTTTCATATCGTGAGACGGACAACTACTAACAAAGAAGACACCATACCAGTTTGGACAACTTGTAATATTGGAACTCTTTCATATTATAATTTTAAACTGGGACTTTCTTTTATTACTTTTTATTATTCTATTTGGCGCAGCCTTTTCCTTGTTTTTTTGTATACTTTCACTGTAGAGGGTTAGAGGGTGGCCCACTATAAGGCTGCTGCCTTCTTATTCCTTTTATTATTAGCGCTAACCTTTTTTAACTTTTTCTTGTATTTAACTTTGGCCAGCGTTTGTGACTAAGTGGCTGCAAAAAAGACTGGAAATAACCCATTTGGAAAACCCTGGGTTGTCTACATTTGAAAATGGTATGCCATGATGGGGTTATTTCACTTTCCTGGGCTACCATATGGTCTCAAAAGGCAACAAAGGTCCAGCAAACCAATCTGGCAAACTAGATCGGTCAAGCGCTATATTGGCCCTGTAACTTTCTAAAACACCATAAAACCAGTACATGGGGGTATTGTTATACTCGGGAGACTTCATTGAACACAAATATGAGTGTTCTAAATCAGTAAAATGTATTCCGACGTTGAAATCACCAGTAAAAGTACAGTTTATCAATACAAAAATGTGCTGTCTAACCGAATGCCACGACTATGATTCTTAAACCTATTTCTCTGCTTGGAAGTGCTGTCGTGGCCTACAAAGCTTATGTGTAAAAAAAAAAGCAAAAAACAAAGAAAAATGCTAACTTTGGCCAGCGTTTGTTCCTAAGTGGCTACTACAAAAGACTGGACATACCCCATTTTGAATACCCCGGGTTGTCTACATTTGAAAATGGTATGCCATGATGGGGTTATTTCACATTCCCGGGCTACCATATGGTCTTAAAAGGCAACAAAGGTCCAGCAAACCAATCTGGCAAACTAGATCGGGTAAGCCCTTTATTGACGTAGCTTCCCAAAACACCATAAAACCAGTACATGGGGGTATTGTTATACTCGGGAGACTTCGTTGAACACAAATATGAGTGTTCTAAATCAGTAAAATGTATTCCGAAGTTGAAATCACCAGTAAAAGTACAGTTTATGTGTAAAAAAAAAAATGCAAAAAACAAAGAAAAATGCTAATTTTCGCCAGCGTTTGTGACTAAGTGGCTACTACAAAAGACTGAACATACCCCATTTTGAATACCTTGGATTGTCTACTTTTACAAATGGTATGCCATGATGGGGTTAATTTTAATTCCTGGGCTTCTATATGGTCTCAAAGGCAACATAGGCCCAGCAAACCAATCTGTCTACTGTTCAAAGCCCTACATTTGACCCCTGTATGTTTGCAAAAGCCCATAAAACCTGTACATTGGGGGCACTGTTGTACCCAGGAGATGTTGCTGAACACATATTGGGGGTTTCTTTGTCAGTAACACATAACAGGAACTAAAAATCCATGCCTAAAGTACAATGTGAGAGAAAAATAACACAAAAAAAACAACTATCCAAAAGTTAGTGCATGGAAAGGGTTAACATACCACCATTTGAAATTCCCTAGAGTGTCTACTTTTAAAAAATATATGGTTTGATGGGGGTAAATTACATTGGCCGGCTTCAAAAATGTCCCAAATAGGACATGGGTGCATGATGACCAGCTGAGAAAATTCCAAGTTGGAAAACTGGAATGAAAACCCTCCAAATAAGGTCTTTTAGCCTCCAGAGAACCCGATACATCTATACATGGATGGTATCACTGTACTTGGGAGATGTTGCTGAATACATATTGGGGTGTTCTCTGTCAGTAACACATAACAGGAACTTAGAATCCATGCCTAAAGAACAATGCGAGAGAAAAATAACACAAAAAAAAACTACACAGAAATTTGACAAAGACTGGTGGTAGAATTAGTGCATGGAAAGTGTTGAAATACCACCATTTGAAATACCCTAGGGTGTCTACTTTTCAGAAATATATGGTTTGATGGGGGTAAATTACATTGGCCGGCTTCAAAAATGTCCCAAATAGGACATGGGAGCATGATGACCAGCTGAGAAAATTCCAGATATCTGTTCTCCGCAAATTATGAGTCCGCGCTCATCACCTCGCGAGATGTCTGTCTAAATACTCCGCAAATTATGCTTGTTTTATGTGGGTGGTGTTTCCCTGCACTCTCCACCAGAGTGCATACGCACGCAGCTGTGGCCACGCCCCCAGAATGATCTGAGTGCACTTACTTGATTCCACAGCCGGCAGTGGAGAGTATCAGGAAGGTCTCTATTGGAGGGGTAAAAGGCACAGAGAATACTCTGATCGTTTGCTGCTTTTAAACCACGTGTAGCGTTTAGCAGCCATTCCAAAAACACTGGATTGGCTGAGATCATCAAGCTTGAGGCAGGGATAGTCAAGGGGAAAACAGCACGCAATGGGGAAAAAAAAGGTGAGTAAAAACGCAATTCCCTTGCCAATGGAAGGGGTCTGGTTACCTAAACACACACACAGACACACACATACATCATGACAGACACATATACCATGACAGACACACACACACACCATGACACACACATATACCATGACACACACACATACCATGACACACATACCATGACAGACACACACCATGACATAGATAGACAGACACACACACATAGACACACCAAGACAGACACACACAGCATGATAGACCAATACACTCACACTGACAGACTGACTCACACATTATTGCTACCTGTGGGATCCAGTTGGCGATCAACCAGGGGATTGTGTAAGCAGGCGGCATGCTGGGTGGTCGGGCAGGGTGGGCGGCTGGCTGTGTGAATAGGAAGCTGTGCTGTCTCTGCTCCCCAGTTTTATTAAAACCGTTTCTTTGTGAATATTTAAAATAATTTACTTTGTATAGTATTGGGATGTGAAAGCACTGATTTTAATCTGGACACTGAATGCTGCGTGTTTGCTGCATATTATCTAGGGCTGGCTGAATTCTGGCCGTGTTGTAATTGTAATTGTAATTGTAATTCGGTCATATCTGTGTTTAGTGAATAACCCTTAATGTGTACAATGCATATGTAGTTTTAAAGTGTATGAAATGTAAAATATATATGTCAGTGTATTTAATGGGTCTGTTGTATCTGTTTGTTGATTAAATATGTGTTTGGTGTATGAGGAAGGGTAGGCAGGCCCTCAGCGGGCATGTCAGCGTGGTATCAAGCATGTAAGCCAGGTTGACTGACAGCCTGTCTGGCCAGTCTTCAGTCTAGACTAGAGGACCATGCAGAGAGTACTGCTGAAGTAATCTCTGTATAGTCCAAGTGCCACTTTCAAAAGTGAACAAAACCATCTGCACTGAGTGTGAGTGAACAAAATATGCAATCTATATGATTGCTAATGATTTGGCCTCACCCGGGTTTTCTTTTTGTTTTGTTTTTTTAAATCTTCATTTTTGACTGGTTTAGGATATCGTAAACTTCCAAGACAGAAATATCCAGTAAAGACAGAAATAACCAGTTGAAACATATGTATGAGTTTAAAATAATGTTTGAGGATAGAAAAGAAAAAGTATAATCATATTCAATAACAGAAAATAGCATGTTTGGTCATGTGATCGATCATGCTAGCATAATATCATACACTGAGTATTTTGTATTACTAATAAGAAGAAAATAGATGGTTGTCGATTGCTAAGAGCACAAAAAACAAATTGAAACGTGAATTGTAAGCAATTCTAATATTTTCACAGGCCTTAGCAATGCAGTCAAGAGTTAGTGTAATCAATCTGTCAGAGTAAAATACACTTAGTAGGCTGCACATTTTGAAATAACCATAGGCGTGCGCAGCCTATTGCATTAGGGTGTGCAAACTAAAGCACAAACACACGCCGTGTGTGTGTGTGTGTGTATGTATCTATCAAAATGTATCTATCTATATATATACATACATATATATATATATATATATATGTATATATATAGATAGATACATACACACACACACACACATACACTGCTGTGTGTGCTGTTAGTGTGATGTGTGTGAGGGTGTTTGTGTGTGTGTGTGTGTGTTTGTGATTGTGCTGTTTGTGTGTGAGGGTGTTTGTGTGTGTATGTTTGTCCTGTGAGGGTGCTGTTTGTGTGAGTGTCATGTATTTGTGAGGGTGCTGTTTGTGTGTGTGTGTGTGTGTGAGGGTGTTGTGGTTTTTTTAAAGGTGCTGTGTGTGTTTGTGAGGGTGCAGTTAGTGTACTGTGTGTGTGTGAGCTGTATGTGTGTAGGTGCTGTATGTGTGTGTGCTGTATGTTTGGAGGGATTTGGCAGATTAGTAAATCCTTGCTGCCATGTGCCATCCCTGGTGGTCCAGTGGAGAGTGAACTCTAGCCTGCAGCAACACTCAGATATTGCGAGAGGAACCTGGCGGAGCTTCTGTCTAGAGCTCCCTGGGTCCTCTCCTGCCTCCCTCCATGCTGCTGTGGGCCGGTGAGGTAGATCTTTGGTCTCCCCGCTGGCCCATGGAAGCTTAGAGCAGAGCCGGCATTCAAATAGCGCCGGCTCTCTGTGTGTGTGTGTGTGTGTGTGTGTGTATATATATATATATGCGTACACACACACACTCACAGACACACACACATACATACACTCACAGACACACACACACACTCACACAGACACACACATTCACAGACACACACTCACAGACACACGCACACTCACTGACACACTCACACACACACATACATAGATACACTCACAGACACACACACACACATTCACAGACACACACTCACACACACACACACACTTACACAGACACACACAGACACTCAGACACACACACACATTCACAGACACACACTCACACAGACATACACACACAGACACACATTCACAGACACACACTCACTCACTGACACACTCACACACATACATACACTCACAGACACACACACATTCACAGACACACTCACACAGACACACACATACACTCACAGACACACACACACATTCACAGACACACACACCTACACACAGACACACATTCACAGACACACTCACTCACTTTGACACACTTTCACACATACATACATACACTCACAGACACACACACACACTCACACGAACACACACATACACTCACACACACTCACAGACACACACACACACACACTCCACACACAGACACACACACACATTCACAGACACACACTCACACAGACACACACACAGACACACTCACTGACACACACACATACATACACTCACAGACACACTCACACACATTCACAGACACACACTCACACACAGACACACACACTCACACATAGACACACACACACTCACACATAAGAACAAATTATTACATTTTAATTTTAAAAAAAATGTCCACCCAGCCTCCTACCTGGAGTGCTGGCGTGGACTTTTCCCTGGGGTCCAGTGGGGCGGGCGCCTCTCTCCAGCTGAGCCGCGGCGAGGGAGCTCTCTGCTGTCTGCTCTCTGCTCCCTCTCGCCGCGCGGGCTGTCTGCTGTAGCTGGGAGCCGGAATATAACGTCATATTTCGACTCCCGGCATCAGCGCGCGGCGAGAGGGAGCAGAGAGCAGACAGCAGAGAGCTCCCTCGCCGTGGCTCAGCTGGAGAGCGGGGGGGGGATCCATCACCTCTTGCCCCCCCATGACAGGGGCAAGAGGTGAAACAGGGGGCGCTGAGTGCCTGCAGGAACAGCGTTCCTGCTCAAAAAAAGTGCAGGAACGCTGTTCCTGCAGGACTCAAACCATAGGCATGCCACGGGGATTAGGGTGTGCACCCCATGCGCACGCCTATGGAAATAACAAAGATTAGAATAGGTGAATATTGATTGCTTATAACACAAAATTTAAACACAACATGTGGCATAAGCAAATCTAGTCAGCACTAGGCCTGTTATATGGAAATTGGATTACTCAGACTTCATAACGGTTACAAGACAAGTTAAGCATCCAGCTTAAAGGACCACTATAGTGCCAGGAAAACATACTCGTTTTCCTGGCACTATAGTGCTGGCACTATAGTGCCCTGAGGGTGCCCCCACCCTCTGGGTCCCCCTCCGGGCTCTAGGGGGAGGAAGAGGTTAAACTTACCTCCTTCTCCAGGTTCTCCGGACGGGAAGCTCTCCTCCTCTCCGCCTCCTCTCCTCCTCTTCGGCTGAATGCGCATGCGCGGCAGGAGCCATGCACGCATTCAGCCAGTCCATAGGAAAGCATTCACAATGAGAAGCGCGGAAGCCCTCTAGCGGCTGTCAATGAGACAGCCACTAGAGGATGGCAGTTTCTCTGCTATGTTCTCTGAAACTGCTATGTTTATAGAAAAAATAATTAATCCTGGCTGGACCTGGCACCCAGACCACTTCATTAAGCTGAAGTGGTCTGGGTGCCTATAGTGGTCCTTTAATGAGTCATAAACAAAATTAAACAAATTAACTGCTGAGAGCTGAGCTACTCTGACGTGTAATAGAAGCAATGAAAATTGCCTAGGGCAGCACAAAACCAGGATACACCACTGGTCCCCATACGGAGTGGCACAGGGGAGGGACAATGGTACCGTACACTGTATTGTAAGGAGGACCCCTGGCAGGGAGAAACAACATTATTCTGTAGAAATAGCGGTGTTCTGTACAATAAAGCTCATTCTAACCTCTACTATCAGACTGATCTAATGTGTGAGGGAAAAGCTACAGTAAAGATATGGTCTCTGCTTTACAGTAGAGAAGGTCTCCTGAGCTATAATCACAGCAATCTGGTGCAGTAGAAGATGTCCTCAGAGACCCTAGTCAAGCTTTGGCGACTGGGTTTGACGTGCTGTGATGGAGCTCTTGTCCTCTGATAGGTCTGCTTCGTCGCTACTACCAGGTGATTCTGTAGACCTCGTGGAAGACAGGAGCTCTGTCACAGGCATATTATCACTAGATTCTTATGAAGAACCTTAAAAGGCAAAAAAAACAAAAAAAACAGCTGTAATAATATGCTAGTGAGGATCTCTCTCTCACAATATGTATGTTCGGCTTCACAGTCAGACCCCGCCCCCTCACCCTGACATTTGTCACAATCAAGTAAAGTGAATGACTGACAGATATTTATACAAAAATAACTTACTATTCCTTGTTTCCAGTTCATCATCAGACATTGTTTTACTTGTCTCACTGGCCATATTTTTTATATGATCGCTGTCCATGCAGACTTTCCTATATAGAAAAGACAGAACTTATTTTACAGGACAAAATCCAAAGCCACAGATTGGCAATCATGCCAGCCTTCCAGAATACCAAGACTGATAAACTGGTGGTTAAACATTTTATCTCACCAAAATGATTACCTTGACTGGAATTCATGCTGAAAATTGTGTGGAATCGGGTGGAACCTGTCACTGTTCTCTTTAACGGATTGTTTAACAGAGTGTTTTGCATCTTATGGTGTTACACCCTTTTGACCTCTAATTTTCTCCAGTTTCCCTTTTTTTCCTTCTTTTTTTTGTCCTTCTCATTTCCTCTGACACCTCTCAGTTGAACACTAGAGATGTCGCGAACTGTCCGCTGAACTGTTCGCGAACTGTGAAAAAAAAGACTGAAAATACATTTTTTTTATGTGATGGAGTGCTAGAACTGAAACAATAATGTGTTCAATAGAGATGTCGCGAACTGTCCGCCGGCAAACAATAGCGTGTTCGCGTTGGGCGAACATATCCGATTTCCTGTCCGTCCCCTATACGTCATCATTGAGTAAACTTTGACCCGGAACCTCACAGCCAGCAGACACATTCCACCCAATCAGCAGCAGACCCTCCCTCCCAGGAAGTGTCTGCTGACTGTGAGGTTCCGGGTCAAAGTTTACTCAATGATGACGTATAGGGGGCGGACCGGAAATCGGATATGTTCGCCCAACGCGAACACGCTATTGTTTGCCGGCGGACAGTTCGCGACATCTCTATTGAACACATTATTGTTTCAGTTCTAGCACTCCATCACATAAAAAAAATTTATTTTCAGTCTTTTTTTTCACCTTTTTTCTTTATTTTCCCAGCCAGGGTTTTGCATTTTTTACCTTCTTTGATTTTGCCTATGGTAAACATAGAATTGGTTTATTATACATTATGTTTTCATTACTATAAAATGACACATTCAAGATGCTTTACTTGACTTGTGTGAGCCTATGCTGTTTTTAGACATTAACACATCATATTTTTCACATTTGCAATTTAGTTATAATGCTCTTCCAACTAGTATTGTTTTTACTCCATGTTTCCTTTTTAAACCTGTTCAGTTTTCTAATGTTGCATATGTAATACGTCAGTTTCGATTCATGTTATAATTGTGTTTTTGTATTAGTATCTGATTATTCTTTTGGGTGGTAAAGATATATATATTGATTTTGTTTTTTTATTATTCTTTCTTTTTGGTTCTTTCATATTGTCACTATACATTAATGATATTAAAGCGTTATCACACTACAGAAATGAGATGATACATCAACACTTAAGGACATAAAATGCATCGCTGGGAGTGGCTTGAAATGTTTATGTTTGTTTAAGAACAGTATAAACATTGAGCTTAACAGTGTACATTATTATTTTTTATTATTATTATTATTTTATTATTTATATAGCGCCAGCAAAATTCCATAGCGCTGTACATTGGGTGGACTAACAGTCACGTAATCTGTAACCAGACAAGTTTGACGCACAGGAACAGAGGGGTTGAGGGCCAAGAAAAATAGAAAATACTGGAGTCTCAAAAAATTAGACTCAGAACTGGTTTTAAACAATACAGGAAATTCTTAATACATATAATGACTCAAAAATTCAGCACTGAGTACTAATGAACAAAATTATCCATATAATAAGTAGCCTACTAGTTCCAAAGGGTGCCACAAAAAGTTAATAAAAATAAAAAATACTTTATTATAATTATGAGCAAAAACAGGCACTATATATGGAAAGTCAGACTTAAAATTCAAAATTAATATGGATAATATTGCCAAAAGTCAACAAACAAGGAGGCTTACTTGATTAATAGCCTCAAAAATGATGTAGAGCTAATAGCCAAAGTATAGACAGCCAGAGGGTAACAAAGGGGATGTATATATAGAGTGGATCTGCCCTATTGCTCCTAAATGAAACACCTTCAAGGGTGTTCTATGCTGTCCCTAATAGTATGTAGCAAGGAATCTCATTGAGGGATGCTTAAAAGGGGGGCAGCAATAGAAGGAGAGAAATAGATCGAAAATACAATAACCTGTAGCTCCTAAAATAAACACCTTCGAGGGTGTTCTATGCTATCCCTGAAGGAAAGATGAAAAGGAAAAAATCCCTCTGCCCGTCTCCCCTAAGTCACATAACTCAGTGCTAAAATAAAAATAACAAAATAAATCAAAAACCTAGTGACACCATGTGTAAAAGGAGTGAAAGCTAACAAAGAACCCGACGTGCGTTTCAGTGCGTCTAATGCAGGAGCTGGTTGAGGGCCCTGCTCAATAAGCTTACATTCTAGGGGAAGTGGGGTATAGTGACACAAAGGGTATAAGTAGGGGTAATGAAATAGGTTGCTAGAAAAGTATTCACTGGGAACTTAGTGGGTTATTTTTGACAGTTGCGGCAGATGAGTTAATGAGGGGGTGGGGGAGGAATCTGCTAACAGTTTAAATGATACACACACAGGAGTAGAAACACTTTAGGGAGGAAAGACCAGAAGTTCTGTTTTGGACAGGTTGAGTTTAAGGAAGTGAGCAGCCATACAATTGAAAATCGCAGAGAGGCAGTCAGAGACACGAGTCAAGATGGGCGAAGAGAGATCAGGAGAGGACAGGTAGATTTGCGTGTCATCTGCAAATAAATTATAATGGAAGCCAAATGAGCTGGGGACCAAGGACTAAACATTGGGGGACACCAACAGAGAGGGGTTAGGGAGAAGAGGCAGTCACAGAGAAAGAAAGACTGAAAAAGCGCTGGGAGAGGTAGGAGGAGCACCAGGAGAGCGCAGTATCTCATAGACCAAGATTATGGAGAATGATAAGAAACTGTTGATGATCAACAATGTCAAAGGCAGCAGAAAGATCAAGGAGAATTAGAATAGAGTAATGGCCGTGAGATTTAGCAGCGATTAAATTGTTGGATACTTTGGTCACAGCTGTTTCAACAGAGTGACAAGCGTGCAATCCAGACTGAAGCGGGTCAAGCAGAGCATTTGATTTGAGGAAGTGTGTCAATCTCGCATCTACACACACCTCTCTTGTCTTTACTGGTTAATAGACAGGAAAAAAAGAGGAATACCGCACACTTATTATAATCCTGGTGCAACCAGATTTATGGCTGGCTACCACTCCTGTGATAGTTGAACAAAAATTGTATTCCAGGCACTCAAGGATCAATTCAGCAGGTTTATTGGAACAAAGAACAACATTTCAATCCCACAAGGGATCTTTCTCAAGTTGATCACTGTTTTTTGTTCACTAGTTAATAGAGCTTCCTTCCTAATAATTCAAACTAGTGGGAGATGTGTACAAAAGGTAAAATTATTATGCCTGGCTAGGTCAATGCGTGAATAAGCAAGGAGACAAACAGACAATAATTGGAAACAGAACACTACTGTATGGCTCTGCCAGGGCTTCAGGTGGTGGTCGTGACATATAAGTCCTGTCAGGACTGTCATGGGATGAAGGCAGTTACCCTTTCCGGGTCCCATCCGTGTGATGTTTCTTTGGATCTGTGAGGCTCTGGGAGCCCTAGAGAATCTTAAGGGAATCCCAGTTTTGTTAACAGTGTCAGAGCCCCATGCAGGTCTTGGACTTCACCCTTTAGGACAGTGAGTGAGCGTGTCAAGCGCCAGCGATATTATATGCCATGTTGCTTGAGGAGTGAAGTAAAAGGTTTTAGGGGTCTTTTCCCAGGCCAAGATGCCCCCTGGTAGGTCTGCAAAGAAGGAGAGAGACATTGTTTCTAATTTGTAGGAGGTGCAGTATTTGACTGCTGCTAGCACTGCTGCCTTGTCTTTCCTCTGCTGGAAGTGAATTATGAGGTCTCAAGGCACCGTGGCTAGGACTCTGGCTGGCTTTGGGATTCGAAAAAGGCCATCTAGGCATATCGCCTTGGCATGCTGCGTTGTTAATAGCATATGAAATGCGGCAATTTGTCTGCTGGGGTGTTTTACAAGACGCCTCGAACTTTCAAATTGTTTACGCGGTGTGCGTCTTCAAGGGCTGTGAATCGGCAGTCATGCACTTTATTCTAGTGTTGTAGCCCCTGTAAAACTTGCTGCAGGGAGGCATCTTAAGCCACCTTATCCCATTGTACAGCGCTACGGAACTTTGCTGGCGCTATATAAATAATAAAATAATAATAGTGAACACTGCGGTGGTCACTCTTATTGGTGAGTAATTCTTCTTTTCCTTTTTTGTATAAATATTTGTTAGTTATTCTTTCAACTTGATAAATGCCATGATGGGACCAAAACATTGGTCATCATGCAGACTGTATACTTTATTTCACTCAGTAGATTATGATGTCCAGTTTTGAAAATTCCTGTTAGTGCACCATGTCTTTTGTATAAGACTGATTATAATCAATTGCCTTCTTTATATTTTTTCTGTCACATTTATGTTTTGAAGACTTTAGGTGTCCAAGACTGACTACTGCAATTTCTTACCTTATCTTACCAAACTTTACTCAAAATGTTGCTACTATTACTTTTTTTTAACATGCTTTGGTCATATTCTTACTGCACAAATTCCACTGACTTCTAATTTATCTACACTTTATTTTGAAATGTATCAGTGTCATCTTAAAATCCACTTCACTACCTCTTATTACTCATCATCAGCTGCAGATATACCCTTCCTGTCTGTTTGCAATTGTTTGATGTCCATAAGAGTAGAGTATTTTTGTGTATTTTTTTAACAAAAGATCAAAAGGTTAAACAATAAAACATGATGACAAATGATTTCCTTTACCCATTCATTTTTAATGCTCTTTATGACACAACATAAAACAAAAACTAATCAGAAAGCAAGGGTACGACAGTTCAGAAATATTTAATTTAGCAGTATAAACACAAATATGGAGAACAGCAACATGATGTGTTTCAGGTATACAGGAAATCACTTAATCAAATGATAATGAGCTGTATGCCTGAAACACACCAAGATTAATTCCCTATGGCTGGTGTTGCTGTCCTGTGTTTCTGCTTACATTTAGCTAAATAGAGAAGTCATGGAGAAGTCAATTTGGAATAGCCTGGCCCTTCATTTAGCAAGCAAAGCACAAAGAAAGAGAAATACATATTTGGGAAAACATGACCTAAATTAAAGCATGATTGAGATTGAAATTGAAACTTGGACAGTTTAAGGAACTGCTGATTTCTGGGATAGACAATCCCATCTGTGAAAAACAACACCAGTTAACTGGAAATTTCTAAACAGAAAAGGTTGCATCATAACCCATTGTGACCAATAGGGAGAAGATGAGGAAAAAAATTAATGAGATGACCCAGCTAAGTGTTATTGAACCCTCTCACAGCCCATGGGATTCTCTAGTAGTGCTGGTACTGAAGTGGGGCAGTACTATCCTCTTTGTGTTGACTACCGGAGGCTAAACAACAAAACTGTGTCAGACGCCTATCCCATACCCTGGATAGATGAATTATGGCGGCTCTCTAATTAGGTGATTTATGCCGCCGCCTAAGGCCTCGCGCTGGCTGGGGCCTCGCGGCCGCCTTAATTGCCTTAGGGCAGACTGTGTTAGGTCCTCGGTCAGTGACCAAGGGTCCGACACCAGAGGGGCAGACTGCCCAGGAGGAGAGCGCCCATCGCAGAATTATGACTTGCGTATGTTACCACTGAGGAGCTGCAGACCTGCGGCCATGGCCACCAGGGAGCCCACCGGATCATCAGGGAACGTAAAAGGGATTTAATCACCCCCATCCCTCAGTCCAAGTATTCCCCCCTACAGCATTAACCATCTCCCTCCCATTATTCCCAACACAGCATAAACCCTTTCCCTCCCAGTAAGCCTCCCACAGCATTAACCCTCTCCCTCCCAGTATTTCCCCCCTACAGCATTAACCCTCTCCCTCCCAGTATTCCCCCTACAGCAATAACCCTCTCCCTCCCAGTAAACCTCGCACAGCATTAACCATCTCCCTCCCGGTATTCTCCATACAGCAATAACCCTTTCTGCTCTCAAGTGGAGCTGAATGCACATGCGCTGCCAGAGCCGCACATGCATTCAAACTGCCCATAGAAAAGCATTACTTAATTCTTTCCTATGGGGATCTGAACTCACACTGTGTGAGTTCAATGTGATTTTCACCGTGAGAATCGCGGAAGCGCCTCTAGTGGCTGTCAGTGAGACAGCCACTAGAGGCTGGATTAACCCTCAGTGTAAACATAGCAGTTTCTCTGAAACTGCTATGTTTACAGCTGCAGGGTTACAATTAGGGGGACCTGGCACTCAGACCACTTCATTTTATCGGAAGTTGTCTGGGTGCCTATAGTGGTCCTTTATGAGTGATTGTTACATCAAAAGTCTTGATGTAGGTGGGACAGAGAAACTTTCAGCATCCAGTCTTGCCTTGCACTTGTTCCCTGGGGCCCGAGGATGCTTACACTGACTCCAGCCAGCACAGTGCAACATTAGATGTGCTCAAGCTGTGCTGAGGGCACAAGGACCATAAAGAGAGAAGTTCAAAAGCACTCTCTGCCTGGTCTGCCCTGACTGAAACTGGCAGAGAGGCTATTTGTCAACCTGGCATGCATTCACTCCCAGCTAGCATGCACTGTAGGCAGGTAATTTGGGGTGTCTACAGTGACACAAGGTGCATCACTACCATGCCCCCATGTCCCAATTGCAAAAGTCAAGTAATTAATAGATAGTACTGTAAAGGCATTTAACGCCTACCCAGAATCCCTTGCAGTAGTGAGAGCACTGTTAAAGTGAGATTTCTGTGGGAAAAGCAAGTCTCATGGCTTGACTGGTGTGTGTATTTGTGTTTAGCAATGTATTAACTATCCACTTACCTCAGGTGGAAGGGGTTTTCATCCACACTTTTTTCCCCACCACAACTCTTTTTGTATGTAGTATAAAAATAGATTTTCTCACCCCTCCTGTGTGGTATGTTTATTCCTCATTCTCGGGTCCTCAACCAGAGGCCTGGGAGTTTGA
>OW240913.1:317240070-317296173 GCA_933207985.1 Pelobates cultripes | reverse complement strand
CCCAGGTGTACTGTTCCTAAAATGGCTGCCATATACACGTCCACTGATAGGAGACGCGGAAGGTATTAAACTGATCAGAACAATACTAAACACACCACTAATAAGGTTTCTCTCCTGTATGGCTCCTCAAATGATGCTTAAGATTAGAAGCGGCTGAAAAGCATTTCTCACACAGGTATTAAACTGACAAAAATAGTACTAAACACTCCACTCCTATCTGGTGTCACATTAGCTTGACCGCGCAGTGCCCCAAATTTGCAGTAAGAGGACCGACCAAGCTTCTTCTTCCATCTCCCTGTTACAAAAATCAATGCCGTGTACACGACCACTGATAGGAGACGCGGAAGGTATTAAACTGATCAGAACAATACTAAACACACCACTCATATCGGTTGTCACATTAGCTCTGACCCACAAGAGGCCCCAAATTTGAATTAAGAGGACCCACTTCGTGCTTCCCTTCTTCCATCTCCCCAGCCGTTAAAAATCAATGCCGGTGAGGGCCACCACTCACCGATAGGAGACGCTGAAGGTGTTTAAAACTGACTGTAATACTAAACACACCACTTCCTAATTGGTGGCACATTAGGCTTGACCGCCAAGAGTGCCCCAAATTTGAATTAAGAGGACCCACTAAGCATCTTCTTCCATCTCCCCTGTTACAGAAATCACTGCCATATCCATACAAATTCTACAGAATGTCCAGGATAGTTTTCCAGGGACAAATGTTGTCGCCTGTTGAACGAGGTGACCTTGCTCGGGTCCCAGGTGTACGGTTCCTAAAATGGCTGCCATATACACGTCCACTGATAGGAGACGCGGAAGGTATTAAACTGATCAGAACAATACTAAACACACCACCAATAAGGTTTCTCTCCTGTATGGCTCCTCAAATGATGCTTAAGATTAGAAGCGGCTGAAAAGCATTTCACACACAGGTATTAAACTGATAAAAATAGTACTAAACACTACACTCCTATCTGGTGTCACATTAGCTTGACCGCGCAGTGCCCCAAATTTGCAGTAAGAGGACCGACCAAGCCTTTTCTTCCATCTCCCTGTTACAAAAATCAATGCCGTGTACACGTCCACTGATAGGAGACGCGGAAGGTATTAAACTGATCAGAACAATACTAAACACACCACTTCCTATCTGGTGGCACATTAGTTGACCACAAGAGGTGCCCAAATTTGAATTAAGAGGACCGACCGCTTCCTTCTTCCATCTCCTCGCTATTGAAAAATCGTAATGCCGCGGCTACCTAATCACCGATAGGGAGACGCTGAAGGGTGGCCAAAACCTGATCAGAAATCAATACTAAACACACCACTCCCATCTGGTGCCACATTAGCTTGACCGCGCAGTGCCCCAAATTTGAATTAAGAGGACCGACCAAGCATCTTCTTCCATCTCCCTGTTACAGAAATCACTGCCATATCCATACAAATTGTACAGAATGTCCAGATAGTTTTCCAGGGACAAATGTTGTCGCCTGTTGAACGAGGTGACCTTGCTCGGGTCCCAGGTGTACGGTTCCTAAAATGGCTGCCATATACACGCCCACTGATAGGAGACGCGGAAGGTATTAAACTGATCAGAACAATACTAAACACACCACTAATAAGGTTTTTCTCCTGTATGGCTCCTCAAATGATGCTTAAGATTAGAAGCGGCTGAAAAGCATTTCTCACACAGGTATTAAACTGATAAAATAGTACCAACACTACACTCCTATCTTGCGTCACATTAGCTGACCGCCAAGAGTTCCAAAATTGCAGTAAGAGGACCCACTCAAAGCCTCTTCCATCTCCCTGTTATAAAATCAATGTCAGTACATCTAATTAGCCTTATGCTAGGAGACGTGGAAGGTATTAAACTGATCAGAACAATACTAAACACACCACTCCTATCTGGTGTCACATTAGCTTGACCGCGCAGTGCCCCAAATTTGCAGTAAGAGGACCGACCAAGCCTCTTCTTCCATCTCCCTGTTACAAAAATCAACGCCGTGTACACCACCACCGATAGGAGACGTGGAAGGTATTAAACTGATCAGAACAATACTAAACACACCACTCCTATCTGGTGGCACATTAGTTTGACCGCGCAGTGCCCCAAATTTGAATTAAGAGGACCGACCAAGCATCTTCTTCCATCTCCCTGTTACAGAAATCACTGCCATATCCATACAAATTGTACAGAATGTCCAGGATAGTTTTCCAGGGACAAATGTTGTCGCCTGTCGAACGAGGTGACCTTGCTCGGGTCCCAGGTGTGCGGTTCCTAAAATGGCTGCCATATACACGTCCACTGATAGGAGACGCGAAAGGTATTAAATTGATCAGAACAATACTAAACACACCACAAATAAGGTTTCTCTCCTGTATGGCTCCTCAAATGATGTTTAAGATTAGAAGCGGCTGAAAAGCATTTCTCACACAGGTATTAAACTGATAAAAATAGTACTAAACTCTCCACTCCTATCTGGTGTCACATTAGCTTGACCGCGCAGTGCCCCAAATTTGCAGTAAGAGGACCGACCAAGCCTCTTCTTCCATCTCCCTGTTACAAAAATCAATGCCGTGTACACGACCACTGATAGGAGACGCGGAAGGTATTAAACTGATAAAAATAGTACTAAACACACCACTCCTATCTGGTGTCACATTACTTGACCGCGCAGTGCCCCAAATTTGCAGTAAGAGGACCGACCAAGCATCTTCTTCCATCTCCCTGTTACAAAAATCAATGCCGTGTACACGACCACTGATAGGAGACGCGGAAGGTATTAAACTGATCAGAAAAATACTAAACACACCACTCCTATCTGGTGGCACATTAGCTTGACCGCGCAGTGTCCCAAATTTGAATTAAGAGGACCGACCAAGCATCTTCTTCCATCTTCCTGTTACAGAAATCACTGCCATATCCATACAAATTGTACAGAATGTCCAGGATAGTTTTCCAGGGACAAATGTTGTCGCCTGTTGAACGAGGTGACCTTGCTCGGGTCCCAGGTGTACGGTTTCTAAAATGGCTGCCATATACACGTCCACTGATAGGAGACGCGGAAGGTATTAAACTGATCAGAACAATACTAAACACACCACAAATAAGGTTTCTCTCCTGTATGGCTCCTCAAATGATGCTTAAGATTAGAAGCGGCTGAAAAGCATTTCTCACACTCGAACAAAAATATATTTTTTTAACATTCTCTCCACTTTGAACGAAATGACGTTTGGGAAGAGATTAACATAATTAAACACAGGCAGTAAAAATACAGTTTTTAGCCATACCCTGTAACTTTAAAACTACACATCCCATCTTCATAATTACATATTTGGAATCAGCACACTTAAAACATAAACATAACCAAAAATCAGCCAAATCCATCCAGGGGTTAAAAGTTAGCTGGAGGTCCCTTTATGACCGACCGCAAGCACATTTTCCTGCCCAAAACAGTTCCATAGATTTGGGCTGTGAGGTCGGTCTATTTCAGGCTGAAAAACGACTAAGTCCCATCGCCGAATGGGACTTAGTCTCTGCAGCTGAAATAAGGCTGAAAAAACGGCTGAAAAAAAGACTAAGTCCCATCGCCGAATGGGACTTAGTCTCTGCAGCTGAAATAATTTCCCATTTACTGAACCAAGTGGGAAATAGCAAGGCAGGCACAAAGGGTTTGCACCAGGTCTGGGGACACAGGGGACACCGTCTTAAAGGGGCCGTGTCCCCAACAAGTCTGGGGACACGGCCTTAAAGGGGCAGTGTCCCAATCTTCCTGATGTCCCAAAAAAGGTGTTTAAGGGCCAGCACCAGTCACATAAAGAGTCCATAAGCCCCAATATGCCCACCGACAGTCTTAAAGGGCCATACACACCAAATAAAAGTGCATACATTTTCACAATCTCCCAGGGGCCATAGTCATGCGGGAGGAGGCTGGCAAAGAGGCTTCTCCACAACCCAGGGAAACAGGGCAATTTGCCATTTAAAGGGCCCGTTACAAATAGCAGTTTGTAACAAGGTGTCAATCCATATCTGCCAAGTGACCCGATGTAGGGGGAACAGTCCCTATTCTGCTCTGTGTCAGTGTGTATCAGGGATCCTTAGGACAGGTGTCAATCCATATCTGCCAAGTGACCCTATGTAGGGGTACCAGTCTCTATTCTGCTCTGTGTCCGTGTGCATCAGGGGCTCTGAGGACAGGTGTCAATCCATATGTCAAGGTGTCAACATGTCATATGTCAGGTGTCAATCCATATTGATTGTGATTTAGGAATGTTAGGTGATTTCTGCCCTTTATGGATTAAAACCAGACTCTGTATCAACTGTGTAATTTTCCATGGGAGTTTTGCCATGGATCCCCCTCCGGCATGCCACAGTCCAGGTGTTAGTCCCCTTGAAACAACTTTTCCATCCCTATTGTGGCCAGAAAGAGTCCCTGTGTGTTTTAAAATTCGCCTCCCCATTGAAGTCAATGGCGTTTCGGGCGGTTCGCCGGTTCGCGAACATTTGCGGAAGTTCGCGTTCGCCGTTCGCGAACCGAAAATTTCGGGTTCGCGACATCACTAGTCATCATATGTCAAGGTTTGGAAGGTTTGGGATGAGACGGTGCAGCAGTTGGGGGCGGAGGGCTCAGCATCAAATCGGCTAGATGTGCTGTTATGGATTCTGTGCCGCTTGTTCGCAAAGCACTCATCGCCATCGGTGGTAGATAGGCACTTGGCGGCACTGGCATTCCTATTCAAGTTCAATGGGTGGGTTCGACGTGACAAAACATTTTATGGTGAGGCAGGCGGTTCGGGGTTTTAGGAGGGGTAAGAAGGCAGGAGACATGAGGAGACCGGTTTAGTTTACGATACTGCAAGGTCTGGTGGACAAGTTACCAGAAATATGTTTTTCCGCATTCGAGGTGGTGTTGTTTACAGCGGCGTTCGTTTGGGCCTTTTTTGTGGCGTTTCGGATAGGGGAATTGGTTAGCACCAACAAAGCAGGGGTTGGTGGGTTGAGATTGGATGACTTGGCGGTGGGTACGGACAGGGTACGGATAAGGCTGGTTCGCTCGAAGACCGACGTCTTTGGGAAGGGTTGCTTGGTTACGCTGTTTGAGTTACCAGGGTCCGGGTTGTGTCCAGTGGCTTGTGGGGCCAGGTTCATGGAGCTCCGGCCAGAGGTCAAAGGATGTTTCTTTATTCACGCTGACGGCACAGCGCTATCGCGCTTTCAGTTCACGAGGGTATTTCGGTTGGGTTTACAGAAGATGGGCCTAGAGCCCATGCAGTTTGGAATGCATTCATTCCGTATTGGGGCTGCCACGGAAGCGGCGCGCTTGGGTTTAGAGGAGGAGCAGATCAAGTGTATTGGACGGTGGGAATCGCTACGGTTCTGCTTGTACATGTGACCGGACAAGCTGGTATGAATTGGAGGAAGTTGGGGGACAGCGGCTGGGGGTAGTGCGCTGCATTATCACTGTTTTGTTTCTTTCTGTCGGACAGCATGGATAATTGGACATTCGTACATTTATTGGGCTCAGAAGAGGGCCGCAGTTAGAAGGAACGGAACACAGCTGGGCTTTCCTATGGAGCGGGTGGTGTTATCTTGGTTTGGATATTGGGGCTTTGATTGGCAGCACATAAGTATGGAATTATTTCAAGTTATTCAAGTAAAAGGTTAAGCACATGCCGAATAACGACTGTGCACATGTCATGAGACAGGAAGCAGCTCTAGCAGCCATCTGAGGAGTGGCCAGTGAAGTTATCACTAGGCTGAAATGTAAACACTGCATTTTCTCTGAAAAGACAGTGTTTACAGCAAAAAGCCTGAAGGGTATAAGTCTACTCACCAGAACAAATTCAATAAGCTGTAGTTGTTCTGGTGACTATAGTGTCCCTTTAACCTGTTCTCTTATATAAAAATCCAGTCAGTCTGCAATCCCATAGGCTATGCCACGTTTTACTCAAAAGAATAAACAAACATGTGGATAATATCTTGACAGACTTGGATCATTATGGTGACACTCTTATCAACATAAAAATGATAGCTTACTGTAGTGTTTGTGGTGTAAAACATCTCTGTGCGCAATCAAACCACTCTCACAGCAATCTTAGAAGGCTTTTTATAGATAATACAGAATTGAAATTTTGCCTCATTGGATGAGTTGAGAGACCAATTTTTGTCAAATTACTGAAAGAGTTTGACAAAAGTCGCTGCATCCATAGCCTACTAGCACCAGAACCCCTGCAATAATATGCAGTGGTTATGGTGCTTGGGGTTTACATAGAATCCCTCATTTTCCTTTAAAACTTTGACATATACTGATATTGATTTCCAAATCTATAGTTGCTTTTAACAATAACTGGATGTACTCAGAGTGCAAGCAGTGTGATAAATAAAAAAAATCAATCAACATACCTCTACTTTGATGACTGGGAACTCATACGGGACAGAGTTCAATATTTTAGCATTGTAGAACTGTTTCTCAAATTTTGGACCCTCACTAACATTTTGGATGTTTATCTCTAATTGTGCCATGTTCTTGGGCAGAGGATCTGGAAATGAAACAGATATGTATGAAAACCTCTTTTGATCTTTGATTTTTACACACTACATTCTCTAGAGTTTACAAAGAATGGTACAATAAATATAAATCTTCCAGTGATCAGCAGTTCTGCGAGAATAAAGTTAATGGAAAGTGGTTAATGAACAGACAGTACATAATAAGTAGACATTTAAGAGTACAAAAATGTTGCCTGTTCTGGTAAATCTTGACTCTTGCTATGATATGCAGATGGCAAGGACAAACCTTGGTGGGAGTAGTCTACTTGTGTGGGAATGTTTTTTGTGACACATTTTACTCCCATTATTATTATTATTATTTTATTATTTATATAGGGGCAGCAAAATTCCTTAGCGCTGTACAAGGGTGGACTAACAGACACATATTCATAATTGTAACCAGACAAATGAACGCACCGGAACAGAGGGGTTGAGGACCCTGCTCAATGAGCGTATATGCTACAGGGAGTGGGGTATAGTGACATAGAGGGTATAAGTAGGGGTAATGAAATAGATTGCTAGAAAAGTATTCACTGGGAACTTAGTATGTTATTTTTGACAGTTGTAGGAGAGGAGTCATATGGGGGGGGGGATGAAAATCCGCCAACAGTTTAAATTATATGCTTTCCTGAAGAAGTGTGTCTTCAAAGATTTTTTGAAGGCGTAGAGACTGGGTGAAAGTCTAATGTAGAAGGGAAGGGAGTTCCACAGAAAAGGTGCAGCCCTGGAGAAGTCTTGGAGGTGAGCATCAGATGTGGGTGTACGGACAGAGGGTAGATGAAGGTCTTCGGCAGAGCGCAGGGGCCTCGACGGGACATACTTGTGTATTAGGAAGGATAGGTAGGTTGGAGCAGCATTATGTAGGCACTTGTAAGCAAGCACTAGAATCTTAAATTGAGCCCTATTTCTAACTGGAAGCCAATGTAGGGACTTACAGAGGAGGGAGGCATGGGAAGTGCGGGCGGAAATGAGTCTTGCCGCCGCATTTATTATAGATTGCAGCGGTGCAATCTGGGAACACATAAGCCCACTGAGAAGAGGACTGCAGTAGTCAAGACGAGAAAGAACAGCGGCATGGACCAGCACCTTAGCCGCATCTAGTGTTAAACAGGGGCGGATGCAAGCTATGTTTTTGAGATGGAAGCGGCAGGATTTGGCGATCGACTGGACATGGGTAAAGGAGAGGTCGGAGTCAAAGAGAACACCTTGGCAGTGAGCCTGCGAGGTAGAGGCGTTGACTTGGAGGGAGGGAGACACAGGAGTAATAACTCTTGAGGGAGGAAAGACCTGAAGTTCTGTTTTGGACAGGTTGAGTTTAAGGAAGTGAGCAGCCATCCAATTGGAAATAGCGGAGACGCAGTCAGAGACACGAGTCAAGATGGCCGGAGAAAGATCAGGAGAGGATAGGTCGATTTGCGTGTCATCTGCATATAAATGATAATGGAAGCCAAAAGGAGCTGATGAGTTTACCAAGGGAGGCAGTATAGATGGAGAACAGTAGGGGACCAGGGAATGAACCTTGGGGGACACCAACAGAGAGGGGTTGGGGAGAAGGCAGAGCCAGAGAAAGAAACACTGAAAAAGCCATGGGAGAGGTAGGAGGAGCACCTGGAGAGAGCCGTATCTCATAGACCGAGATTATGGAGAATGAGAAGAAGCTGTTGATGATCAAAGGCAGCAGAAAGATATAGGAGAATTAGGACAGAGTAATGGTCGCGACATTTAGCAGCGATTAAATCATTGGATACTTTGGTCACAGCTGTTTCAACAGAGTGCCGAGCGCGAAATCCAGACTGAAGCAGTTCAAGCAGAGAGTTGGATTCGAGGAAGTCTGTCAATCTCGCATACACAACTCGCTCAAGGATCTTGGAGGCAAACGGCAGTAGCGATATAGGGCAGTAGTTGGATGGGGAGTTGGGGTCGAGGTTGGGCTTTTTCAGAACTGTCGTTATGGTTGCATACTTGAAGGGTAAAGGAAATGTGCCGGAGGAAAGGGAGAGATTGAAAACCATTAACACTATTACGCATCATTTTTAATTTTTTTAAATTATTAACAAAATAAATCTTTCTTGCCACAGTCAACCCATTTTCAAATTGATATTTTCTCAACAATGTGAGTTATGTATGTTTACTCTGTTAATCCACAGTCTATGAAGTGGACAATTAGTATATAGTTTTACTGCCAGTTATAAAGTATTATGTGTATACAATTTTATTATATATAAACAGTATGTAATTAGTATTAGCCTTTATATAGTCTTACATTACGTTTTTTATTTTCATAGAATGAGTGGTTGACAGATTGTGAAAAGCTAGAGTATATTTTAAAGGTTGCGAAACAGACTAAAAGGCATGTATTGGAGATTAATATTTACCTAACAATCGAGGGACTTCAATCACTTCCACTGTAATATTATAGCTTGTTTGTCTTTCATAGCTTAGTTTATCTGTTGTCCATAACTGCCCAGTTGTCTCATTCATAGTAAACAGACCTGGAATTAAAAAGCATAACTCTTCATAGAGGACTTGTACACAATTACTTACGCTATCTAGAGTCTTTATAAATATGGCATTAACCTGTTTTTTAATGGTAGGAAAACAATGGACTTCATCACAAGCTAATGAATGATAGTTATACTCATATTAATTGTTGGCAATTAGCCATTCGTGAAGTCAACATGATCACTCTCGTTCGCTACACTTTTGCTATAGAAGCAAAATCCAAATTATTAGGATTTGTCAATGGCTCCCCTTTACCCCCTTTTTTATAATCTGATCATTTAATATTCATGAGGTTCGCAGTTGGTGTGGGAATCTGTGGGCTTCTCTCTATATATGAATAGACGCATTATGTATAAGGTAGGCATGGGGTATAACTATTAAACTATAAATGGGAACTTGTAATTAGCATTGGGCTTAATATCCTGAGCTGTTCGGAAAATAATTCACAATGTATTTGTTATTGAATCAGTATTGATTGATGTATTAGATTGATGTATTATTTCTCAATGATTTCGGTACCAAGTGCCAACTAAAGCACACAAAGTCCTCATTCATTTCAAAGTGTAAAACAAGTGAGGAAATATATAAAAAATTAAAATATACACAAATATTAAAATGTGGACAATCAACCTCAGGCATATAGCCTTCGATCTCTACCTTCCATTCAATGCATTGTAAAGGGAACAAGCAATTAATACAGCTTGAGTAGTCAGATAAAAACTAAATAATTTTCCATGGCAGACCACCCAATAATGGGAAATTCATTTTGGTCTAAAACTGAAGAAAGGTTGAGAGAAAAAAAAGGTTAAAAAAATGACATAATTCAAACTCAACATTAAGGCCGTGTGGGATAAGTGGCCCTAATTGGTTAATCCAGCACATCTTTTATTCCCAATTGATCTCATACATCGCTTCCTCTTCAGTGTCTATTGGTTTAGCAGATTTCTGTAAACTCTAATAGACTTGCATCTGCATTGTGTGTTGTGGTAAAATGGGCTGATACACTGTGTTGCATGGATTTCTGGGAGATATTTTTCTCACACGTTCTGTATTCCAAATAGACATCTTCCTGAACATTCTCCCTACAATACATACTGTAGGCCATATGGGCATTTGAGGACATATATCACATGGTTGCCATTACATGTCATGAAATCCTTCAGTTTGTAAGTTGTATTCCATCGGGATAATAATGTTATCTCTGTTACACATCTTTGTGTCCCTATCTTACTTGTGTCCCTATCCATAAATCCAATAAAGCATAATTATGTCATAAAGATTTTAATTGCTTTGACATTTTTAAAATTTTCTTATCTTGGAGGGTTCCTCCCAATGAGTTTCTATCGTACCATCTAAAATACAATTGAAATCTCCTTCAATGAGGACTTTACCCTTTTTGATAGTATCTACTTTTTGAAATACCTTTTGTAAGAAATGAATAGTATTAGAGTTGGGTGCATACAAATTAACGAAAGTAAACTCTAGCACTTTGTATTTTCCAAATTACTATGATGTATGTACCTTCCATTCTTATCTATATCTTGGAAGGTAATCTGTATATCCAAGTCATCTGTTGTTAATAGAGCAACTCCGCATTTCTTTTTATCCTCTAATGAGGAACACAGATTAACATTAAATCGTTTTGGAATAAAACGCTTTATATCTTTTTTTTTTAGCCAGTGGGTCTCTTGCAGTAATATAATTTTAGCTCCTTCTTTTTTAATGTAGTCAAATACCATAGATCATTTAAGTGGGTTATTTAGCCCTTCAGCATTGAGCGTAATGATCTTAACCATTGGATACTAACATATCCTTATGTAACGCATTTTCTCAGCAGTTACAATAAAACAATACACATAAACTATACAACAAATAAAAACATATAACCTCATGTATGGAACACATGAGACAATCCGTCTCCAACGTCCCAAGTAGGGGACAGAGTTCCACATCCTTAAGCCCATTATTCTTTAATGTAGCATAAAATATATTTCCATGTATATACACATCAAATTTAAACATTCACAAAAACATTCACATAAATATAAAAATACTATCACTATAGAGACATACTAAGGATCTAACCAATGAAGATGGAATTATTTCACAACCCTTTAGTATACCATTTTTGAACTGCACAGGTGCAGACGGTTGAATGGTATGTCATAGCATGTTATTGTATATCATAGTACGGTACTTACCAAGCTCATTACCAGCAATAATTATGTAAATGATATTTTTTCTTAACGAATTATTTGCTGCAAATGTGTAAACAAGTTGTTTAATTTCCTTATCTTTCTTTAGAGTGGTGCTAAAACAAACACACAAACAAAACAGGTATAACATTAACGGTTCAAACCTTGGAAAAGTAAAATAAAAATGAAAAAGAAAGTTATGTACCATGTTCTTTATTAATTATTACTTGTTATTATGGTGGCACTTAGGCTCCTAAATAATTTCCATGAGGTTCGTTACATTTATAGGGTTTGTTTACCGGGTGGCATTTTGAATATGCAATGCTTATTCGTCAGCATGCTCAAAGCAGCTCTGTCACCTGAAAATCATTTTTTATACTTCAATTTAAAACGAATTGTGAAAATAATTTTACTCATACGATGTTCATCGTGAAGATTTTGTAGTTTTCAATAGTGCAGGTAATAATAATGAAAATACTGCAGAAAGCCACTGATTATCATCCATGACCGAAAATCTTGAAACGATTTGGATGAAACAGAAAGAGTGTGCAAATGGACCAAGCAGCGTACTGCAAAATATATACATACTATAAACATTATTTATATATTTTGCAGTACACTGATACGCATATTTTCCCACCATTCAGATTACAGATTACGTGACAAGTAACCAATATAGGGAAAAAGAGTAAGAGCAGTAAAAATAAATAAATCTATATTTATGTAATATAAATATTTATTAAATATAAAAAAAATTTAATTATAGCAATGAGGCCAATCAAATGGCCTAGTTTGCGTACACATTTTTTTGTTTGTTTTTTTTTTTGGACAAAATCCCAATAAATAATGATGTGAGCTGTTTCCTTACTGAAATAAAACAAAATTCTCACCTTATCTCATTTGGACTAAGCTCTGGTGGAGATGATGGTATGACATTTATAATTACCAAAGCAGTGTTATTCAGTGGGGGAGAGCCCCTGTCTTTAGCCAGCACTGTTATACTGAAAAGTCCAGGCTGGAGACGGATTGCAGTGGTTATAATTTTTCCATATTTCATATTTTCGATCATGAAATATTGAGACAATGTTGATTCTGGAGAAAGGAAGTATTCAACAGCAGCGTTCTCTCCCTGTTGTGGGTCATAATATAGGGGTTACCAATCAAACATTGTGAAAATCTATTTATTTCATAAAGATTATTTGGTTACCATTACAATAGGAGTAGTTTTGTTATATATGTAAACCTGGGAACGGTACATCTTTCTTCAAGAGAATAAATATCTCCCAGTTAGACATCCCCAACATCAATTCAAAAGCACAGCCATAAATCTGCCATAGATCAAATACTGCCCCCATTAAATAAGTTTGATTAAAATAGCTATATACATCCATCCACGACAATAAACAATATGGAATTTGAGGATGTGGTAGATCATTTGAATAAGTCTGACAATGGTCATTTAAAGGATTTTAGTGGGCAATGCTTCTAAATGTCATCCTACCCCCATTAATTTTACCTACTCTTTCGCCACTTGTTCATCATCTGCCCTCCGCCTCTGAAAAATGTAAAAAACTAAAATTTAGCACTCCTTTTCCATCAAGTTTTATACCTCTAGAGGGATAATACTGGATCAGTGTTTCAAATACACTTCTTATGGAGATGTGCACTGGCCATTAATGTCCGCAAAGGAGAGATACAATTTGTGCTAGAATCATCAATTATAAATTTGACCCTCTATAGGAGCATGAACCAAAATATATATAATATTTAATGATATCTAGGAACTTTGAAATTCAATAAAAACATCTTGAAGGTGCACTGGATTCTCATTTCTTTAACCAAAAGATCTCTTGGGACAGAACATACTGTCACTTTTCTCGTTAGTAATAGTACTAGGGTTTTCTCTAAATGTCTCCCTTTTAATTTAATCTGTTTGCTTTGCATAATGTGTTTGTAATATATATTTTATGTTTCCAATACATGTTCTTTTATTAACCTCTCCCATTGTGTGGTATAAGAAACAAATTACTGTATAGTATTTGGTTTTATATAGATTAAAGCTGAATTGTGTCTTGGGGTTTTCCGTCTACTTTAACCATGGTGACGTAGGACTGTTCATTTTTAAATAGTCCTGTGGTGGCAGCATTTATATTATTTTTATTATACTATTGGGTCTAGTACAATTTTTAATTATTGCTTCCACGAAGACCTGGAGTGGCCTTGTCCGTGATAACTCTTTTATCTTTTTTCTCTATGTATTTCAAAGAGGAAACCCCTGCCTAAATAGATGTGATGTTACTTTATAAGCTAAATCAGAGAGAGGTATTGTTTTTTTTTTTTTATAATTCTTTATTTTGTCAATGACAGATATAGTTAGGCAATGCGGTTTTGTGGCTTGCGCAGAAGCCGCGATATCTTTCAGGCAGTTTATACGTTATTTCAGTTACATCGTTTGAAATTTACACCTGTCTGTCATCGTTTTTCAACAATATAGTAAGAACAACATTTAGATAACTTACAATTTATAACATAAGAAGGTACTCTTAACAGGGCCTTTGAGTTGCCGTCGCGGTGCAGCGGCATTGGCGTGTTGAGCTTCTAGGTCGGGTTACCGGAAGGCCCGACCTTGTATTGGGGATGGGGTAGATGGGGGGGAGGTGGAGAGGGAGGGGGGGGGTGGTCTTGGACGTTTCTAGTGGTTTGCTAGTCATCTGTGTGGTTATCCCATGGTTCCCACACCTTTGTGAAAGCTTTCATGGTGCCTCATATTTGGGCCGTCAGTTTGTCCATGAGGTGACACTCTTTGATCTTGTTGAGTACTACGGTCATTGGGGGGGGGGTTTGGCTGTAACCATGTTTGGGCTAGGGCTTTTCTAGCTGCTAATGTTATCTTGTTAAGCAATTGTTGTTCTGGTCTGGGTAGGTCGTCGAGGGGTCTGGCCAGCAGGAATGTCCATGGGTTCGTGTCTATCGGTCTATGTAAGATTTGCGCTATTAGCTTCTGGATGTTTTCCCAGAAAAGTTTAATTATGGGGCAGTACCACCACATATGTGCGTATGTCCCTTTTTTTCCGCAGTTACGCCAACAGAGGTCCGTGGGCATTTTTTTCATGTGGTATAGTTGGACCGGTGTGACGTACCAGCGTAGCATCGTTTTATATGCCTGTTCCTGCATCGTGACACATATGGAGGTTCTGGAATTGGCTTCCCATATTTCCTGCCAGTCAATTCCCTCTAGTGTTTCCCCTAAGTCTGTTTCCCATTTGTCTGTGTATTGCAGGTCTCCCCAGTCCCGCGTGTTGGAACAGAGGTGGGAGTAGAGCTGGGTGATCATGCCCTTATGGTATTGTTCCGCTAGGCAGATGCGTTCAAAGAAGGTCGGAGTGGTTTTGGCGGCGGTTTTTACCGTCGTTTGGGCCGCGTAGTGTTTTAGTTGCAAATACCGAAAAAAGTCGGCTGGTTTCAGGGTTGTAGGTCTGGAAAGGAGACTATTGTGTCGCCCATGTATAGGTGGCACGCTCTCTGAAGACCTGCGCACTCTAGCCCTTTGAAGTCCCAAGGTCGCATACCTGGAGTGAAAGCCTTGTTTCGGTATATGGGGGTGAGGGGGGAGGTCTTAGTGGTTAGGTCGTATTTGAGGGCATAAGTATCCCATAATTGGATTGAGTTGGTGATGGCTGGGCACGCCGTTCTCGGTAGTGCTCTATGCTCTTTTGGTGTCCAGATGTAGAATTGTGGGAGGTCTGATCCCATTAATGCTGATTCTAGATCTACCCGCCTTCTAGTTTCTGGGGGGGTATGCCATAGGGCTATTTGTGCCATCTGCGCGGCTATGTAATAGAAATATAGGTGGGGTAGACCCAGGCCTCCTCTCGTTCTGGGGCTGTATAGTATGTTGCGGGCTACTCTGTGCCTTTTATCCTGCCAAATAAATCTGTCTATCGCCCGCTGCAGGGGGGTGAGGTTGTGTTTTGTGATAGGGATGGGTATGGCCTGAAAGAGGAACAGAATTCGGGGCAGGATGTTCATCTTGATGGAGTGTATTCTCCCTATCCAGGATATGGGTTTATCCGCCCAGGTCTCCAAGTCCGAAATGAGTTTGTCTATCATGGGTGTGTAGTTCAGCCTGTGGAGCTCGTCGATGTCTGCCGGTAATTTGATACCCAGGTATGTGAGGGAGGTTGGGGTGACTCGTATGTGGTAATCTGATGTTATTTTATTCGTGTCCGTCTGTGTGAGGTGTATTGGGAGTGCGCTGGATTTACCTACGTTAACTTTGTATCCTGAGATCTCACCGTATTTGGTCAGGAGTGGGAGCAATGCCTGTAGCGTGGAGATGGGTTCCGTTAAAGTCAGCAAGACGTCATCTGCATATCCTGAGACTAGAAATTCTTGGTCAACTATTTTGACCCCTTTGATTTGTGGGTGTTCCCTTATGGCTTGGAGGAGTGGTTCCAGTGTCAGCACAAAGAGTAAGGGGGATAGGGGGCATCCCTGTCGGGTACCATTGGATATATTAAATGGTGGGCTATTTGTCCCGGTTATCTTTATTTGTGCCGAAACGGAAGTGTATAGTGCGCGAATAGCTGTTATATATGGGGGGGGTATGTTTAGATGTTCTAGGAGGGTGAACATGTAGGGCCATTTCACACGGTCAAATGCTTTTTCAGCATCCAGGGAAAGTGCTAGGGATGGCGTTTTTTTGTTGGCTAGCAGCCATATTATGTCTATGTTGCGTCTCGTATTTTCGAATAGTTGTCGTCCGGGTATGAATCCTACTTGGTCGGCGTGAACTAGATTTGTCAGGTATGGGTTTAGTCTACCTGCTAAGATTTTGGCGAAGATTTTGCTGTCGTGGTTTATGAGTGAGATAGGTCGATATGGTTCTGGTTGGGTGTGGTCTTTACCTGGCTTTGGTAGCAAAATAATGTTTGCCCGTGTCATGTCCCTGTCTGGTGGGGTTCCCGTCATAAGTTCTTGGAATAAGGATTCTAAGTGTGGGGTGAGTGTTTCCCTAAAGGTTTTGTAGTAGCTGCCTTCGAAACCGTCTGGGCCGGGGGCTTTATTGCTTTTAAGAGAGGAGATGGCTATGTTTATTTCATCTTTAGAGATTGGTGCTGCTAATTCCATTGTGGCTGCAGTGTGTAGTTTTGGTAAATTTAGTTGGTTGAGGAAGTCGGTTGTTTTCTGTTTCGTCACTGTGATCGACGTGTCGTCTTGGGGGGAATGGTTGTATAGTGTTGAATAAAAGGTTGAGAAAGCTTGTGCTATTTCTGTTGGGGATGTTTTCAGTGAGCCGTCTGGGGCCCTTATCTTGGTGATGTGTGGGTGTTGGGTTCTGGGTCGTAGTGTGCAGGCTAATAGTGTGTCCATTTTGTTGGATTTGTCATAGTATGTTCTTTTCGTCCAAGTGAGAGCTCGTGCCGTATCGTCTATAAGCAGTTGTCTGAGATGGTAGCGGGCGGTTTGGAGGCGTTGTAACGTATGGGGGGTCGGGTCGGTTTTGTGGCATTGCTCCGCTGTGCGGAGGGTTTCTAACTGTTGGGTGAGTTTCTGCGTTTTTTGTTTCTTTTTGTAGGTTGCTATTTTGATAAGGGAGCCACGAATCACTGCTTTATGGGCCGCCCATACTTTGGTCATGGGGAGTTCTGGTGTTAGGTTTTCTGCGAAGTATGTAGTTAGCTGTTTCTGTATGTCCTCCACTACTTGGGGGTCTTTAAGGAGGGATGTGTTTAGCCTCCATGTCCATGGGGTAGGGCACTGGATGTCTTGGAGATGGATCGCGACGTCCGCATGGTCTGACCATGCGATGGTTCCTATCTCCGTTTTTTGTGTTTTTGTGTAGCCTGCGTGATTAGTTAAGAACATGTCTATGCGTGAGTATGTGTCATGGGGTGGCGAGTAGTACGTGTAATCCTTAACAGAGGGGTGATGAGCCCTCCATGCGTCTATGAGGCCTGTCTTGCGGATAAAGTGGTGTAATAGCTTGTCTTGTGCGCCCATGCCATGAGACCTAATTAGTCCTGGGCGAGTGCTTCTATCTATTGCTGGAGCTGGGGTTGCGTTCAGGTCTCCCCCCAGGAGGATTATCCCGGAGGGGAGCGCAAGGACTACGTCTGACATCTGGTTCCAGAATTGGGGTGTAGGTGTGTTGGGGGCATAGATGTTGAGTAAGTGGATTGGTTGGGAGTGAATCCTGCCTGTGACTAGAACATATCTACCATCTGGGTCTAACGTCACCTGGGCTATGTGAATTGGGCATCGTTTATGTGTAAGTATCGCCACTCCGTTCTGTTTGCGGAAGGATCGAGCCTCTGCGGCTAAGCGGTATGTGTTGTCTCGGAGGGAGACCTGGGCGGATCGAGATAGGTGAGTCTCCTGTATGAAGGCTATGTCGGGATTTAACCTTTTTAGCTCCTTGAACAGTGTTCTCCTCTTGCGAGGAGCATTGAGGCCTTTAACATTGAGCGAGGATATCTTAAGAGCCATAATCTAGAGGTTTCGGTGAGCGTTTTTTGTCCTTCCGGACGGTCGGGTGGCTGTGGTGGTTCATTGCGGCTTGAGTGGCGTGGTTGTGCAGCGGGGTATGGGGTCGACTCCCACCTCTGTTCCTTTGTGTAGCTGAGTGGGTGTGTGGTTGGGGGTGTAACCGTTGCGCCTCTATCTTCGTCCAAGACCTATGAGGGCCTAGGGTAGGTGGGGAGCGTGGGGGAGGTAGGTGGGTGGGGGAGGGTGAGGGTCTAAGGAGTTTTGGAAAGGATGTGATACGGCGTTGCCGTATTAGTCTGGTCTTATTCCGTGCCAGACCGTTGGGGGGTGCATGTACCCTGGTCTTCCCTGTGACTGCGTCAGTCTGGGAGTGTTGGGTCATGAACCTATTTTCCGGTGTGGTCCCCTGTTACCATATGTCATTTGTCTGTTGCATCTTTAGTGTGCGGCATACAAGTTGATGTTCTATTGGGCGATTCGACTTCCCTGCCCCTGGTGCTTGGGGTTTGTGTTGTTTTTGTGCTTTAGTGGAGCCGGGAGCTCTTGGGAGTAGCCGCTTAGCGGTGTTTTCCACGAAATGGGGAGGGGGGGGGAGAGTTATGGGCAGTTGTAACCCGTTTAGGTAGCTTTTCCTGGCCTACGATGGTTCTCCTGTTTGTAGGCACCATTGTGCCGGGGCAAGTTTTTTATGTCTATATCATATAATTTTTTTTTTTTTTATAATCCCTTTTGCTGCTTTTCAGGTGTGACCCCTGTCAGTAGGGTGCGGGGAGGGGAGGGACCGGTTGCTAGAAACGGTCACCAGTCTATTAAGTGGGCGTCCGTACGGGGGAGGGGGAGGAGGAGGGGGGGACGCGGGGGGAGAGAGGCAGGGGGGGGGGGGAGGGGAAGGGGCCGGCCCGGGCGGCCGCGCAGGACGACACATAGCAATACATATCAATGCAAGTCCGAGACACTACAACACAGTCACATCCACCACCTTTGCTATTATAACCTCCACTTTAGATGGTTCCTGTGCCCCCCCGCGCCAGTGCCCCGCCCCCCGCCCCATCCCCCCCAGCCCGCCACCCGCCCCCCCACCACAGCCCACGAACCCATGTCCTCTGTGTGTGCTTTCTCTACGTGTGGTGTGGTCCCTGTCGTGAAGCTTGGTCTCTGTGTAGTGAGGTTGTGTAACGAATTGGTGTCTAGAGCAGTGAGTTGTACTTGCGTGGTGTGTGTGCCTTGGGTGACTGTTATGTGACTGTACGTGAGTGTCCCAAAAGTGCTTTACTTTCCCCATTAGTGTCTAAGTTGCGGTATCTTTGAACTGGTACTTGCTGTGATATCAAGAAGCTAGCAATAGTCTCTGGACAAGTCCATAGTGTGGATTATCTTCGATGCTGTTGGCGGGGAGGATGCCGTGAATGCCGCGGAGGTCCTTGGTGCTCCTGAGTCATGTGTTGGTTGTGGTCAAGGGGAAGAGTCCGTTGAGCTGTGTATGCAGCAGGGGTGATTTCGAAGCAGGAGTCCATCGTAGTGAAGGGCACCATCACCAGGCGTTGCCGTTTCAGTCCGCTCAGTGGGCTGAGAGTCCTTGTAGGTCTGTTATCTGGGGTTCTGTTTCTGGTGGATGCTGAGGGTGGTTAGGGGGTCATTGTGTTGCTGGCTGAGGCCCAGTGAACTAGTTCCCGTGAGGTTGGGTCTGCCATGGGTGTGGGTGGCCGTTTGCTGGCTGTTTACTCCGCGGCGGTGTACCAATCGCGCGGTAGGGGTTGTAGGGCCGGGAGAGCAGAGTTGGGCAGCTGGAAGTTCTCTGGAACTGTGATGCCCAATGCACGGAGGAAGGGTATGGGGTCCGTGCCTGGCGTGAGTATATGGGATCTGCCCTGCTTAAAGACCAGTAATTTAAAGGGATGCCCCCAGGCGTACCTTATTGCGTTGGTTTTGAGTAGCTCTGTGACTGGTTTCCACTCCCTTCTGCGTTGGAGGGTGATGGGGGCCAAGTCTTGGAACAGGGAGATTTCAGCGTTCTTGTACGTGATGGGGCTTTCTCTAGCTTTCCTCAGGACCGCTTCCTTTGTCTGGAAGTGGTGAAAACGGATTATAATGTCCCTGGGTCTTGCGTTGTCGTCCCTCCGGGCGCGTAAGGCCCTGTGGGCCCGATCGATGTGCCACTGCTCCTCCGGTATCTCTGGTGAGAGAGGTCTGAGGAGTGCGAGGAGCATGGGGGCGATTGGGCCTTCGTCCTGTTGCTCTGGCAGGCCGCGCACGCGGATGTTGTTGCGGCGCGACCTATTTGCCAGGTCTTCGAGCGCTGCCTCCGAGGCCTCCAGTCTGGCGGTGAGGGTGTTCACATGCGCAGCCACCGTGTTGTGGGCCACTGCGGTCGTTTCCACGCGCTGCTCTAGGTCGGCCGTACGTTCCCCCAGCTTGTGAATTTCCGACATCACTGCCTTAGAGCTCCGGTCAATCTCCCGGGCGAGGTAGCTTTTCACCGCCGCCAGCTCAGTCAGTATGTGGGCAGTTTCTGATGCGTTGGAGCCTTCGGTCTGAGGAGGGCTCGAGCTTGCTGGTGAGCTAGGGGCTCGCGGGCTGTATCCGCCGCCATCTTGTGTGTCCTGGCGCGGCGTGCGGGAGGCCGCGAAAAGTTCAGGTACTGTGGCGGCCGTGTCTGCGTGTTTTTTGGCCGGTTTTCTCGGCAGACGCTTGTCCATGGTGGATTAGGAGTCGGGATGGGTAGGTTTTCCATGGTTTTTTGCGATTGTAAGCGTTTGGAACAGGGGTTCAGCGAGGAGCTCTAGGCTTGCACGTCCAGCTCGGTTCCCAGTCAAGCCACGCCCCCCGAGAGGTATTGTTTTAATCTAGCCCCTCTTACATTTCTTGATTCATAGGTATGCCCCCTCTCGGTCTCTCCTCTCTACTGGTGACCTTCTCCTATCTGCTGCTCGCACTCTTACTGCAAATGCACGCCTGCTTTGGAACAGCCTGCCTACCACTGTCAGACCATCCCCTAGTCTTCAATTCTTTAAGAAGTCCCTCAAAACCCATCTTTTCAGGAATGCTTATGGCCACCATGAGTAACTTCTATCTCTCAAACCTTCCTCTCGCTCTCTCCTATAGGGCCACACTCCACTCTCATCTCCCGTCCTGCTACTTTCCCACCATGTCTATTTGCTGTCTCTCCCAATACCCTTCCTATTGTGTTTTTATACCCCACCTCCTCTAGACTGGAAGCTCGTTTGAGCAGGGTCCTCAACTACCTATTGCTCCTGTTACATTTTGTAATTGTCTCATTTGGTAAATTCCCCTTTTATTGTAAAGCGCTGTGGAATAAGCTGGCGCTATATAAATACCAATAATAATAATAAACACAGTGGATATAAGTAGGCTAAGGAAGTGATACTGAACCATGGCTCTGCACACATTTGAGAACGACATGTCCCAAGATGCATAGCGAGCATTAAAAGCAGTTATAGCTAGCTTTGAAACTGAAGATGTTTTTGAAATAGAAAATCAGATTATAATCAGCCTTTAAGACTCACAGTAGTTCACAAATATCTGCAGTTCCAAAGAGAGCCATTACTGAGCTAGAAAAAGCACTGGCTTACCATGCCTAATCTAAGTGATGGAGAACCATCTACAGTATGTCAAACACGGTATGTAATTAATTATCCATTCATACTTTATGGAAAATTGAATTTAAATATATTGCCAATTATTACCTGATCTTTATCTGTAGCAGTTACTACAATGATACTTGTTCCCGCAGGGCTGTCCACATCTAATTCAGCATAATATTGCGTCTGCATAAATTTTGGAGCATTGTCATTTTCATCCAGTATGTCAATTACAATTTGTTTGCTTGTCTGAAAAACATAAGCCATTGAACTCAAAGAAGTAAATATTTTAAGGGCCATGCAAAGCACTAAAACCTCCACAGCATACAGTAGTGGTTATGATACCAACAAGTCCCTGGCCCTGTCCCCTGCTTCTGTGTTGAGCCATTTTTGAGTATTTTTCACACAAAAACTCTAGAGTGCTTGTGTCTTGGACTCTTACTGGCATTTAGCTATTGCAGATGTGTACATAAACAGCGGATAGTATTGATAGTGCTAAGTGACTTTGGATGGGCACAGTGCCGGGGGCATGCTGAGATCGTATAGGATGTCATTAAAATAGATAACCAGAGAAAAGGAAACATATATTAAATAATAATATTCCCTTAAGGACACAGCTTCCAAAGTAAAAGGCCAGCATGACGAAAAAATGTGTCATCAAAAAGTGTCAGTTTTAGTATTTAACAAACTAGTTTACACAGAAATCAGCTCAGGAGTGCTATAGCCATTAGCCATCATAATTATTTTTAAGATTTTGAATTCTTTACAGAATAGTCCAAAGACAGAAGTAAAAGAAAGACAGGAATTTCATTAGAATAACTTGTCTTTAAATCAGTGCTTAATGTACATCATCGGCTGAATCTTACCTGATAAAATGGAGCTGTTTTGTTGTTAGTAGCACTTACTTTCAGCACAGACCTTTTTTTCGTTTCATAGTCAAGGTGATCGCTTACAAAAATATTCCCGAGCAATGCATCTATTTTAAATTGATTGCCTTCATCTGATTACGAGAAAATATAAACACTGAAAGAAGCATTGGTCATTTTTAATTTCAACACAAAATTCATCTGTCTGTCTGTCTCAATCTCTCTATATAGCTCTTTCTTTATCTCTTCACCATAGGTCAGAATAACATTTTTCATGTAAGTATTCAAATAGTACATGCCCTCAATCTAAATAAAAGTCAATAAACAAAATTAAAAACTATTTCATAAAATCTGGATCAAACACAACAATGCAACTTTTCTAGTTACACCGAAATTAATGACATTTTAAATGCTGTTTTAGAGTAGACCAGGGATAGGTAACCTTTGGCACTCCAGATGTTGTGGACTACATCTCCCTTGATCCTTTGCCCCAGCATTATGGCTGCAAGAGCATTATGGGTGATGTTGTCCACAATATCTGGAGTGCCAAAGATTGCTTAAGCCTGGAGCAGATTGTGCCCATGCCAAATTTACATTGGGGTTCAAATATAGATATAGATTTTTTTTTTATCATTTTGTAGAAATATTTATATGTTACGATTACAACATGTTTTTATTACCATATAGGCTGTATAATATGAAAGCATTATCTCCACTGTCTCTGTCTGTTGCGGTAACTTTGCCAACAATAGTACCGACGGGTGCGTTCTCTCCAATCATTGTGTTTTCTACTGGTTCAAAAACTGGTTTCCAGTCATTGATGTCAATTATATGGATGACCACAGTGCAATAACCTTTCCTTTGTTCCGTTAAACTACCATGTTCAGCGACTAGGACAATCTGTAATTTAAAAAAATCAATCTAGATTAAAATATGGAAAGATTACATCCAATAATGTTTTTAAGACTTGACATCTCACATTACCAAAACGTCGTTCAGATCAGCATTCCATTTATCAATTTCCAGATGTAAGTTCTATGATCACTCAAGAATGGCTATGATACATAATACTAGGCTGAGTAATTTACCCACAGATGATGTAAGTGAATTCGTGACACAGCAGGAAATGATTAATTGCTGGTCACAGTGTGCTGCAGTTTTTAGATGAAGAATAGGCTCCACTAATCACTCAAAAATAAAGTAAGGCAATATATGACGTATATGTTAGTTCTCAAAATATTTAGTCACAAACACCACATATGACTTTGGGAAATAACATTTTATTTTGATTCATCAACAGGGCCAGACTGGGAAAAAATTTCGGCCAGGGCATTTTTCAATCACAGCGCCCCCCCCATCACTAATGACAAGCACACCCCATCTCAAAGTGAGCATGTTGGTTCAATGTGCAGAGCCCCACTGAAGAGCTCTAGCATGAGAAAAAGGCCCCGTATCTGTTCTGCGCAGCGCAAGCAAATTTAATAGCATGCTTGCGCTGTGTTTACTTTTAACTTGTCTCTGGTGTCTCCATAAGTGGGATACCAGGAGACAAGAGGGCCAGGAAAGCGTCTTGTGCATGTGTTTGGAGCCTGCTTGTGGGATTGTGTGTGTGTAGAGCAAGCTCACTGTGGTGTGGTATTGTGTAAATAGGTCGATTTCATTAGTGTTTGTGGTGTAATATGTGTGGGTAGGGGGCATAGTGTGTATGTGTATAGGGGATGTTGCGAGTGCGTGCATATGGGTTGTAGTGTGTGTGTATATAGGTGACATAGTGTGTATAGGGTTTGTAGAGAGTGTGTGCATACGGGCTGTAGTGGGTGTGTGTGTATAGGTGACTTAGTGTGTGTAGGGGTTGTAGAGAGAGTGTGTTTAGAGAATGTTGTATGTGTTTGCTTACAAGGAATGTTGTGTGTGCATAGTGGATCCAGAGTTTGTATATCAGGAATGTAGTGTGTGTAGGTGGTGCAGTGTGTGTGTGTAGGGGATCTAGTGTGTAAAGGGCCCAGAGTGTGTATAGGAGATTGTGTGTGTGTGTGTGTGTGTGTATATATAGAGGATTCAGAGTGTATATAGGGTAATGGATCTAGCATATATAAGTAATATGTGTAGTGGTGCCGTGTGAGGGGTGCTATAGTATGTATATATATATATATTGTATTGTATGTGTGAGAGGCGCAGTGTGTTGGGTGTGCTGTGTGTGTGTAAGAGGGTGTTCTTATCTGCCATCACATTCTATGTTTCTAATTTTCTTTGTCTGTTAACTCATTGAGGGTTATTTTATATATTATATACATGTGTGTGTGCTGTATATGTGTGAGAGTGTGCTATGTGTGAGAGTGTGCTGTGTGTGTGTGAGTGTGTGAGGGTGCTGTGTGTGTCTGAGGGTGCTGTGTGTGTGTGTGCTGTATGTGAGGGTGCTGTTAGTGTTAGTGTGCTGTGTGTGTGCTGTGTGTGAATATGTTTATTTAAATTTTAATATGTATTTTTGTTTAATTAAAAAAAAACAACGTTATGTTTCTCCCTCCCTTCTTACCTTTAGCCTGGGGGAGGGGGGGAGAGCCGTGCTGCCATGGAGAGAGACCGTACTGCCATCCCTGGTGGTCTTAGTGGTGAGTTCACTCTTGTGAGATCTGAGCGCTGTCGTGGTAACCGCGGCAACGCTCTGACCTCGCGAGAGGAACCCGGCAGAGCTGCTGGCTAGAGCTCCCCGGGTCCTCTCCTGCTTTCCTCCTCCCCAGCTGGTGGCTGCATATCAGTGCCTGTGGGCCGGTAAGAGAGATCTTTGATCTCCCCACTGGCCCATGAAGGCACACAGTAGGGCCAGCGCTCGAATAGTGTCGGCTCTGCATGGGCCGATAGGGGAGATCCTGTGATCTCCCGTGCCGGCCTCGGCCCATGGCCATCGTGGCCCACCGGGCATTTGCCTGGTATTCCTGATGGCCAGTCCAGGCCTGTCTATCAATTAACTTCCTTTAGAAGGTTTTATCTCCTGCTCTGTAAATTGAACTTTAATCATACACAGGAGGTTCCTGCAAGATGTAGCAAGCTAATAACAGAGCAGGAGATAACAAATATTAAATGGGGGGCGGGGCCTGACTCTCAAGCTGGTCGGACGTGTTTGTCTGGAGCTCCGACAAACCTGAGATTATTCTAAGGGAATTGTGCTGTCTGAGAGGGGGTACCACGATGAAACTAAAAGCGAGACATATCTACAGACACACTAACCCCACTAAGCCTGTTATAGCTCCGACGGGCACATCATGTCCCTGGCCTGGCGACCCCCAAAGGCGCGCGGCCTGCTGTCTGGGGGAGGCGGCCGATCTCCTGGCGGAGGAAACGTGCTCACAGCGACTACACTGGAGCCCGGTTACCCCCCCCCCATGGACCAGTGGGGGATATCCCGGTCCCCGCTGGAATGAAGCACTAGTACAGCAACAGAACCGTCTCCAGCGGACTCTGAGCGACACATAAGCATCCAGCTTGGTGCTAACAAGAAGGCTGCCGAGCCGCAGCTAAAGCAGAGCAACCTGGGCCTACCCGCCCAAGAGTGGAGGGAATCTTTTGAAACCAAGTATGAAGCAATCTACCAGGTGTTCTGGTGTAAACTTGAAGCAAGCTCTCTCCTGCCAGAATCACCTGTCAAGAGGATGCCCGAATCTACCATCCTGACTGCCCGATACTCTTCTGGGCTGGGAGCCGACCAGGAGTTTACTCCACGCCATCAATACACCCGTGGGGACACCCGGGATGAGGAGAACCCGGGGCCCACGAGACAACCACCAAGATTGGGAGGCTTCATGGACACAAGGCAAGGGCTATCACTAAGGCCCGGAGCCGAAGAGACGGGAATTCGGGACGCATCGGGAACACCCAAACAGAACGGCAAACCCGCCAAAACACAGCATGCCCCCCTCCCTCCAGCGGTCATCGAACACAAACCCTGGTTGGAGGAAACAATGTCAACCTGTGGACATTACCTCTGAGCAACACAGACAAGGCCACTCTGGGTGACAATACCATACCAGCTGCTGGCGTGGGCTGAGGGACGATCTGAGACGCTTAAGTTACTCAGCTTGTTTATTTGCTAAGAGCCTAGCTATATGCTTAAATCTGGCTGAGGCGCTGGGTAAAAAAACCTTCCTGTTCGCTAAACATAGTCCTTAAGCTTGTTTGTTTTCTTAAGACTTATTTTAGTCTAAATTTTTGTCTCCTCTCTAAACAACATATCTTAAAAATACAATTAAGACATGGAGGCCTCGCCTGACATTATAGAAAATGTGCACTAATCTACTTGCTACACAAGTACCACGTTATTTTTATTTTTTTTGATATGCCATGAAACCATTCTGTCTTTTAATAATTATCCTACCACACATTACTCTTCTTCCATTTATTCTCACACAGATCAATGTAGTACTACAGTGGCTAGTTTAGCTTCAGTGGTCTCTATTTTCTCCTGTTTGCCTAGCATGTTCAATAACATTTATTATTCAGAAAGTTACATCCGTGTCTTGAGTATCCTAGCTGCAGCATATATTCAGAGTTTTAGACACATTTGCCTAGCTTGATTTTTTTTTTATATTATAAAAGTGTGCAGAATTGTCAAATGCCATTTCACTATTTTGTCATGTAACTTGTCTTGCCTGCTCTTGCTGTTGTGGCATTGCAAGCTAACCTGTATCTTTTCTTGCAGAGCAAAAATAAAAAATTCAAAAAAAAGAAAAGAAATACTAAATGAAACAGAATGTACAATAAAGGAAGTATAAACATTAGATGACTCTTTACAGGATGTGTTTAGGAAGGCTGTGTAAGTCACATGCAGGGAGGTGTGCCTAGGGCTGCATAAATAAAGTGATTTAACTCCTAAATGGCAGAAATTTGAGCAGTGAGACGGCATGGAGCGTGATCTATACACCAAAACTGCTTAATTAAGCTAAAGTTGCATTGTGCCTTTAGTATGCCTCTAAATATCTGATGCAGAACATCTGACCTGGTATTCAATAGGTCCTTTTTCAAAATCAAACATGGCCTCAGCATAAAGTTTTCCATTGCTGGCATTTATACTGAAATCTTCTTTATCCCCACTGAGAATACTGTATGTTATCATTCCATCTCTTCCTGTATCATTGTGAAAGACCCACAGCTGGGTAATTAATAAAGGGACAGGTTGCTCCTGTAACATCAAGAAAACATTGGTTATTATTTCAATAACTATATCTAAACAAAGCCTAGCAAATACAATGCTGCTTCCAAACTACTGTGAGCAAAAATAATTCATTGTTTGCAATTTGTTTTAAGAAAAGTACATATGTAAAGCAAAATATATATATAATAAAAATAACATAAACATATATATATAAATATATATATAAAACTTTTTTGATATGTATATACACTTATTTTCTTCTCACTGCGTCAGTTTTTGTTATAGAACATATAAGTGGTTCGCCAATTACATGCCTCCTACTATCTCACTTTTGACGGGACAGGTCTGATTTCTGAGTGTTGTCCTTGCCTCCTGCTTTAGGTTTCTAGTATCTTGTATCTGGGGACATTAGGGAACTGTCCTGGGGCAGCACAGCACTAACGCATCATTAGAACTGCTCCAACTGTGCAGCAGGCACTAGGATCATGAAGGGAGCGCTACAGCAGTCCTGATAACTTCAGCGCTTCTGATAGCTAATGGCTGGCCAGGCTGAATGTCAAGTGATGGGCCCACTTTTTTTCGGGCTGATTCAGCATTTTTTTAGATGCGACTGTACCACCACCTTTTCAGATGAGACTGTCCCTTTTCCGGGCAGCCCTGCCCATTGGCGGCATCATTTGTGATAAGGCTCAGCCCCTCAGAACTCCGCCTACTCGTCCCAACTTTCTGAGGGCAGAAGTTGGGAGGTATGGCCAGTTGTGATGCACAGCCATCGCCTAGTATAGCTTCTCTTCTATAAAAATTCCTTAAAACTATACATTAATCTCCAGGATGGGTAACCTTGTATCTACAAGATTTCACTTTTATATATTAAAGAGGATTCAATTTAAAAATATGGTCAAGCAAACTTTATTATTAGCACTGAGAGCTTGAATATTATGATATGGTTTTATGATCATTACCTACATATTTAAAAACTGTCAGGTAAGTAGCCATTCTAATTAAATTTACTTTAACTTGGTTAGATGACATAATGTGAGTCTGATTGTGCAGTGTTTTTGCTATGGAACACTCCACAAACAAACTCCAGACACCATGACAACTTCAAACCACTGAAGTAATCATGGTGATTGGAGTAACCCTTTAATTTAGTGTTTCATTTATTATTTTTGTCTTTCATTAACTATTTGTTTTAAAGTCAATGCCAGTTCATTCCCTTGAAATTGAATTTCATGTTTCATTGTGGGGGTGGAGCTGGGACCCAACTTTTGCAGTCGCAAGTCTGCAGTTCTCACATATGAGCATTACTACTACTGGGATTTAAGCATAAACTGTAATTTTTTTCTCATACCTTCGCTCCTATAAAGGCCTATTGACCATGGGAAACAATTATGCAAAGCCAAAAAGCCAAAACAAGATTGGCCCCATTATTATGTAGATATTAGAGATTTGTAACAGAGGCTCCATGGAGAAGGAGAGCCCAATATGGTGTTGGATATCAAAGACTTCACAGATTCCTCAAAAGAGCAGCTGTTACACATTATAGAGGATTTGTACGTACATAATCACTCCATGCTTCAATGTTGACTACAGGCATTCATAAGAACTTATTGGCAGAACTACTCCAGAATATATCTGCGTTTCTTCAATTGCACAAAAATATTAAAGGGTTCTCTACCAGACTTGCCTGTGTGGAGGAGACCATAATGTCCCAGGGTACTAAACTTTGCAAGCTGGACAAAACTATTCATGATCTACAAAAGGGCGATACCATGTTGGAATATCATCTAGAGGCTTGGTCGAACTGTATCATTTACGATGTAGACTTCTCACAAAATTATTTTCCCACAAACAAGCAAGGAGAATACAATGGGATTACATGTGTCGCCGGCCTCAACCTCCAGGTGCCTCAACCTCCACTACAAGCGATCTTCTCATAAAGATCAAGAATGTTCAAGACAAGTTTGCCATTTTACATGCTACCAAAGGTTAACCTCTGCATCATTTTGAGGTGATGAATCTCACTTTCTTCACTGACTTATCTAGATCCACTGTACTCTGTTGGAGATAACTTCACCCACTCAAGCAATCCCTATTTTCCCATAGTTTGCAAAACCGTGGGAATTCCATGATCATTAATCATTACACTAAATGACAGGGAGCCTCAAATATCAGACAAATCAGAGAAGGATGCTGTTCTGGGGAAACTAGGCCTCAGCCTGGACTCTCTTATCAACAATACAAGGCCCAATGGACCTACTGTACAATGATAGGCTCCTTCTCAAATCACTCTATTTATACAAGTGGCACAACTCCCTCTGGAGGCAGCAGTTACTTGAGTATCCGACTATGATGGTTTCATCACATTATTGGTTTGTGCTTGACCTACTCCTTCTTATGTTTTTCTTTTTAACTACTTGCTCTCTTTTCCCTGTTGCCATTTTCAATCGACTTATTATCTAAATCACAATACTGTTTTTCATTCTCATCCCATCCCAAGCTCCTAATTAGTTTTCTCTTCAGTAGCTTATCTTTTGGGAGCTGTACGTTTTATCTGTTGGCACTGCTTACAGTTTCTCCTATTTTATTCAAGCACATTCTTTTTTTTAAACTTTGCATGATTTCTTCTTTTGTGTTGCAATTTTTTTTCTTTCATAAAAAACCTACGTTCTGGCATGTTTACTCTACTATGGTTGAGAGCTACATGCAGGACTACTTCACTACTTTTTGCAAATTATAAATGTAATGTCCAACATATGTTAGATTGTGGCAAAAAAACAACAACAAAAAACACTTTTGAAAACATATATTCTTAAATTAAATTGATTTTCTTACTTCTTTAATTGTCAGTTCTACCAGAGGGTTAGGGAAAACAGGTGTAAAACTATTGTCATCTTTCACAGACACGTGAACTTGAGCTTGACTAAATATGCTGACATTTTTTGGATCCACAGCCATTATCGTTATATCTCTCGGAAAGTCTTCCTTCTGCAAAGCCATCTTTGTTGTTATGACACCAGTTACTGGTTCCATGTTAAAGTAATCTAATCAAAGTAGACAAAGTAGTCAATTATACTGGAATTATTTGTCAATGTAAGTGGTTTAAACATAGTGAAACACTAGGAGTCATGTGCATGCATCAAAAAAAGCAGCGTTTGCTTCTGCTCCCACTCCAGACTCAATATCACCAGATGCCCAAGGCAATTATTTATGTGTGTTTGTGTGTGTGCATGAGAGAGAAGTCCACTGTGTGTGCGTGTGAGAGGTTGAACCTGGATTGTGTGTGTGTTACAGTGCATTCACTTGCCACTATATCATGGTGGACCAATGGACAAGTAATCTAGTGCCAGCTAAGTCTTTCTGCACGTCCTTTGCAGTAATATTGGGGGATTTGTTTTGTTTTTCCGATGAGTCTATGATCAAGTCTATTAGAAATCTTTCTTGGTCTTTGGACCTTGTCTCAACTTCAACAGCTCCTCATAACTCCTCTTTTTAAATGTCATGTTGAACAGTTGAGCCTGTAAGCAAGGCACATTTAGATGCATTTTTTAACCTCCCCTTGTTTTACGAGTGAAATTATTTTCAGATATTTAGCTCCTTAAGGCATCCCATGGTTGTTTGGTATAAACTGCCTGAGAAATTCCAAGTCCTTGAACAGGATTATGTGGTGGAGAAGGAGAGTAGCATTACCTTTGTCATTGCCGGCTGTTATGTTATAGAGAAGGAAAGTAGGGTAAAGAGCGTAGACCTGTACCAGGAAGGTAGATGGTGAAGCCTTGTCACTCACAGGATCCGGTCTGTAGATATCCGTTGAGAATACTGGAAAACTAATATTGCTTGGAACTATTGTTATATACACCTTATGGAAATAAGAAACAATATCCAGTTATTCACAATCACTTTTCATGAAACATGTGGAGCCCACTGATTTTAACTCGCCCATATGTAAGTCATAATTATAGGGGATTTCTCACACAGTTTTCTCAATGAAGATGAGGACTTGGCTGGAAGAAGAAAGGCAAAGCAGATGTGTACCATCTACACAACTTTGGTTTAAACTTTTCCCAAACCATTTAAGGGAAGATATCATCCATGACCTCCAGGCACCATAATAATTTAATTGATATGAAGTTGTTATGGTACCCAGAGTGTTCCTTTAAATATATCTGTTAGAGTAAATTATTGTGGATGAAAAGGTTAATGGAACACTCTAAGCACCACTCAGACAGTCACTAGATTAGCTTCCTGGTCGGGTCCTGCAATCTTTACAGTACCGACATTCAGCGTCTTTACACTTTGCATGAAGATACTGAAGGCTGCCTATAGAGATGCACTGCGTCCTATGAGAAGATGCTTTTTGGTACTGGGCTGTGATTGGCATACATGTGCACTAGCCCTCCTTGCTTCCCTATGGGAAAGCATTGAATTGGCTAAGATCATCAGCAGAGATCAAAGGATACGTGAAATAAGGATAAGTGAAACATAGTTATTAAAATAATTTAGGGGAGCTCTCGATCTAAAAAGTGGAGATAGCACTCTAATGTTAGGAATACATGTTTGTATTCCCAATGCTAGAGAGTTCATTTAAATTATTGTGATTGGAAATAGAGAAATTTTGGTAAAATTTACTTAGCTTGATAAAATATGTACCAATACAATTGGTAATAATGGTATCTATAGCTAAATACATCAGGTCAACATTTAATAAACTATTTACCTTAACAAAGGCAGACAGAGGTGGAACTCCACTATCCATGACCTTGACAGTCAATATATAGGGCACCGTAGTCCTATGTTTTGGCAAATCTTTTATAAGAAAGATGTGACCAGTGGAATTAGAGATGACAAACAATCCCTCACTGTTACCATCTATAGAAAGAAACATCTGATTAATCAGACATTAAATAAAAATTCACTAACAATAGAGTAGATGCACTTTTGCTCAAAATATCGTACTTATGTTAAAATTTATATATCATTTATCAACAATATACTTTTATAAAAATGTATAAAAACACATATGAGTGTCTTTGATAGCACATTTTTAATAAGGAAAAGTGACCATTTGGAAGTTAAAGGGATACTCTAAGGACCAAAATAACTTTAGCTTAATGAAGTGTTTTTGGTGTATAGATCATGCCTCTGCATTCTCACTGCTCAATTCTTTGCCATTTAAGAGTTAAATCACTTTTGTTTTTGTTTATGCAGCCCTAGCCACACCTCCCCTGGCTGTAACTCGCACAGCTAACATAAAAAAAGATTTCATTTTGAACCACAGTGTGTTTACTTTAGAAGTGTATATCTTCTGCTCTGTTAATTGAACTCTAAAATAATTCTGCTGGTTCGAGCAGGCTGATTACAGAGCATGAGGTAAGAAATTCTAAATAAAACAGAATGTACCATAAATAAAGTTTAAATATTAGATCTCTCTTTACAGGAATTGTTTAGGAAAGCTGTGCAGGGTCATTTGCAGGGAAATTGTGACAAAGGCTGCATGAACAAACTAATTTAACTCCCAAATGCCATTAGGCAGATACACTGCAGGGGCATGATCTATAAACCAAAACCACTCAATTAAAGTGTTACTACAACCATTTTAACATGCCCTTCTGGTTACTATGCTGTATATATGGTTTTCCCCCTGCAGTAAAAGATGCAATAAAACATATTTTAATTAACTTGAAAAACTGACTTCCACAATCCCTCTGACCTCACTGGGGTCTTGCGTGGTCCAATCAAAGACTTCACATAGAGAAGCCTGTGATTCTGTGATTGGACCAATTCATCAGCTCAGAGGACATGTGCCAAGGGAAGGGAGAGGAGAGGAACAAGGGAGGGTTTAAAAAAAAATAATCCCAGAAAAAAACAAAAAACAATGTGCAACGGAGAGAGGCGGGAGGGAGCACACAATGAGAGGGAGGGGGAAGCAGTATTTTACTTCAGGCACTCTGCCTGCATGGGAAAGATGTTCACATTCATGCTGATAACAGACCTTTTTTTTATGCACAGAATTGACATTAGGCAGTCTGGAACAGAGTTCTGGGCTGCCAATGTCACATGTGAGGGGGGTGCATCTATTGAAAAATATCTCAGCATGTGCAGTGTTTCAAGCAGAAACACTGCACAAACATACTCCTACCTCCATCACCAGTTCAAATCACTGAAGTTGTCATGGTGGTTGCAGTAACCCTTTAAGTTAAGCTATTTTGGTGTTTAATCTGTCTCTTTAAACATCTAATCAACAGCGACTTTTCCTCAATGGACAGTGTTATCACCATGTCCTGGACACTGTGATACTTTTACTTCATTTATGTTCTAACTGTTTTGGAAAAGGGTTCCATGCAATGGCCCATATGTTCTCAAACTGACACAAATGTGTTAAAGGGACACTCCAGGCATCCAGACCACTTCTGCCAACTCCCACTACTCTTAACCCTGCAACTGTAATTATTGCAGTTTTTTTATAAACTGCAATAATTACCTTGCAGGGTTAACTCCACCTCTAGTGGCTGTCTACTAGACAGCCACTAGAGGGCACTTCCTGGATCATAGCACAGGAAACCTGTGCTAGAGCGTCGCTGGAAATCCTCACGCTGTGTGAGGACCTCCAGCGTCGCTCATTTCCCCATAGGAAAGCACTGATATGCATTTTCAATGCTTTCCTATGGGGAGCGCTAATGCGCATGTGCGGCATTGCCTGGCATGCACATTAGGTCTCCCTGGCCGGTGGGCGGGATCAGTCTCACCCACTGGCCGACGCATTCACTAGGAGAAGCGGCAGAGGGAGAAGCAGCGACGTGGGACATGGTCACTGCCTCTGATAAGTTACTGAAGGGGTTTTCACCCCTTCAGCAACCAGGGGTTGGGGGGTGGGAGGGAGGGAGAGGGGACCTGCAGTGCCAGGAAAACGGCTTGTTTTCCTGGCACTGGAGTTTCCCTTTAATATGCATTCCAACTCAGTTACCTATGATAGAATAATGTATTCCTTGGTCAACAGCACCGTACTCATCAGTTGCATTTATATCACAAATAAGCAGTCCCGAAAAGGCAACGTTGTCCTTAATTATTCTGTTGTATGTTATGTGTTGAAGTATTGGTCCCACTTCATTCACATTTTCTACATTAACTGTGAAAGAAACACAAGGCACAAACAATAACAAATAGCAAAATACAGACACTTTTCATGCTTCCTTGCATTTTGAATTTCTATTTATTTGAAGCGTCCCTTTTACTTTCTCCCTCAATATACATTATACTATAAAAATATACTATTGTCCATTTTTAACATGGACACGCAGATAGAGCTCCTCCACTGTAAGACATGTAGACGGTTGCCTTCTCACCATCCAAATCCTTTGCAAATATTAAAATGATTCCATAGGCAAATTAGATTTTTAAAAACATCTTACTTAACACATTGAATTGAGAGAGCAATCTGTATTCGGTACTACACTCATCCCAGAATTCCATATTAGTGTGAGTATATGGCTCAGCAACTAACAGAACTGAGTGATCTCAATTGTTGGAAGCCAGGCACACAGCATTAGGAGAGGACACCCAGGCAGATTCATATATCTTTCTTTACAAAAAATACATTACTGATACAACAAAACGAATATTGAATCAATTGAATTAAATCAATACATCTCTATAAGGAAAGTTAGTGTCTCCATGCAGAGGGTGGAGACAATGAATGTCAGTCACACTGTGCAGCACTGCCCCAGGAAGCACTTCTAGTAGCTATCTGAAGAGTGGCCAGTGAAGTTATCTCTAGGCTTTAATGTAAACACTGCTTTTTCTCTGAAAAGACGGTGTTTACTGCAAAAAGCCTGTAGGGAATGATTCTACTCACTATAACAAATACAATAAGCTGTAGTTGTTCTGGTGACAACAGTGTCTCTTTAAGTATTTTTTTCTAGAGCATAATCTCTCTTTAAGTGTTTGGACCTTGAAACGATATCAATTTAAATCAAATGTTTATGAAATGCACATTATTCCTTACAGTAGCAATAACAATAAAGAGCAGAAAAATTGGGGGTTTTTTTTAGGAATAGAGAGTGCCCATTTGAGTATTTTATTATTTAGCAATGTGTGCACAGGTAACACTTTTATTTTGTTTGTACAAACAAGATGACATGGGTACAAAATATCATGGCAGTTTTACCAGTGACGGTTGCTGTACCACGCAGTTGAGAATCAGTTGGGTTGTATGCTATCACTTTTAGCACATGTTCCATTGCTGTTTCATAGTCCAAAGGCTGAAGGTTGGAAATACTGCCGGAATAATGTCCAATGTAAAACAGAGGCGTCGCTCTTGTAAAGGAATATAAAATAAGGGCATTATATCCCGTATCCCTATCCATGGCAGAAATATTCAACAGCTAAAAAACCAATGCAGAAAAAAAAATCTACATGTTAGAAGCACATTTAGAATTTTATATATTCATGAAGGATGGTATATGTAGAGAAACATTTTGCAGAGAAGGAGAGATACATTTACCAAAAAATTCTAGGATTTTTTAGAACGTATCATATGTAGAAATACCAATTGTGGAGGCTCATTTTCCTTTACTGTGACTGCAAATGATTTTTCATTGAAGATTGGAGGGTTATCATTGACATCCTCGACTGTAATGTGGATGCTTTTTGTGGATGAGCATGGCGGGCTTCCCAAATCCTTAGCCTGAGCAAAAAGAAATTGTAATATCACAGCTGTGAAAAGTGTCACAAACAATGTTAACTCACAATAGTCTAGAAACAGAATTATATATACCGGAATCATTGATTGATCTTAATCAGTTGGCTTTTGATAAGGAGACAGGAAAGGAAATTTTCTTTGTGATGGAAGTAGATAATGTAGTAGTAGTTAATGTTATAGTGTGACTGAGGGCTTCTAGGCTTGGTACATGAATCTCTCATGTACCCCCTCTTTTTAAGCTAACAAAGTATTGCAGTTGTGAAAATATAAAGTGTTTCAGCTGGCCTGAAATTTGTTATATAACCATTCAACAGTGGGCAGTGTACAGGGCCAGATTTTCATCCCAGAAACCTGAAAGCTCAGTATGACAAACTTCCCTTCCCACTTGAGTTTGCCACAAGCTCCTGGAGGAGCCTGCTTGCCAGCCTCCTGCCCACAGACTATGGGCCCTGCAGGGAAACCTGTAAAAGGCTGTTTAACTGGCTTGGTTAAACAGTCTTTTACAGGTTTCGCTTTCTCTATTCTGTTTGGGAACCGAACAGGCGCACGAACCATGAATCACCCGGGAGCTTGTTAAGCCTAATTGACAGTTTGCAACACGTCCCAACGCAGTGTTCTAATTGTTCGTCTGGGTGGCCGCTATTCGAGTGAACAACTACGAGGTGGCGGCCATCTTGTTCACATAAATGCAGGCAGCGATGTTTGCTCATCAAATTCATGGAACTGAAAATGGACACTGAAACTCCAGAACACCGCTGGACTTCCATGATCGCCTGCGTTCGGTTCTACACAACTTAGAAGGGCAGTGTTTGGTGGAAACGTTCCCACGAACAAGGTGAACAAGCTCCAGGGTAAGACTATGTTCGGTAGTTTGTTCTTTTAAACTATCGAACTAGACTGACCGCTAGCCATGATTTCATGGAACTGTTTTTGGCATAGGACCATGTGTACAGTCGGTCAAATAATTGACTTCCATGAAAAACCTGAACCGATCTGGGTGATTTTTGGATATGTTGGTCACCCAGATCAGGGCTAACTTTTATGGGGGTTTTGTGTAGTTGAAGGTACTTTTGGAGTGTCTGTGAAATGTGTGTTTTTTGTGCCTGGAGATAATTGAGTTTTGTACAATTCCTGACTCAATAATCTCCCTGGCATATGGGAGGGATTATCCTGTTTTGTGTGGGAGTGTCATGGGCGTGCTTGCCTGTGTTCAGAAATGTATAAAAGCAGGCCATCTGGCCAGATTACACGATTTCAGCTTGTACTCCCAGAACTATTTCCTGTCTGGTTACTGAGAGGGGAAAGAGCTAATCACTGTTCCAGTGTGGAGGATTCAATGGGGAAAGACTGTATCGTCCAGTGCCTGGGGGTGGATAGAGCGAGTTCCCATTTGGATCCAGGAGGGAGTACTTAAAATATTCTGATCATTGATGACAACGGTTTCTATAGTAAGAGAAAGGAGATTTTCTAATCTTAAAGCTATTTCCTCTTGTAGCTGCAATGTGACCATTCATAGACACCTCATCTGAATAGCATGCTTATTGTGATTTTCACAAATATAAATAGATTTGTGCATAGTGAAAAAAATTTGGCTTGGCCGAATCAATCCGTCTGAAAAAAAAAAAAAATCAGTTTGGGTGACCCAAGATTTGTCCATATTATGTTTTGGTTCGGACAAATTTCATCCATGTAAACAATTCAGGAAAAACGATTTGGACAAACCAAAAGAGTACGAAAAAATAAGATAATATTATGTATACATTTTGCATTGTACTGATTCACTGGATTCACAGATCAAGTGAAATAATATGACGTGCAATTTGTTTCGTTGCGAATGTAAATTCGGACGAACTTCAGCAATTCGGACATTCGGATGCTTCCAAATACCCGAATTTCAGAAGTGTCAAATTTCGGAAGTGCTGAACCGAATTACCGAAGTGCCGAAGTCCCGAATTGCTGAAGTGCCGAACCAAATTGCCGAAGTGCTTCGGATTTCTGAAAAGTGACAAAACAGGAGAGGGAGGGAAAATTAAGGGAATGATGCCAGGAATCTAACCTTAGCTCTAACCCTAACCCTGGTTGGGTTAGGAGAAGGGTTAGGGTTGAGGTTAGGGGTAGGGTTAGGAATTAGGGGTAGGGAATTGCCCAAGTACCGAATTTTGGAAGTGCTGAACCGAATTGCCGAAGTCCCTAATTGCCAAAGTCCTGAATTTCGGCGTGCCAAACTGAACCAAATTTTTTGCCCATGCACATCCTTAATAAATATAGATTTTTTTTTACTGCTATTCCTTTTTTTCCCTCTGTTGGTCACTTCTCACTTGATCTGTGAATACAATCAACATTTAAGTGCTGTCCCCTAACCATCATTTATCTTTTTTCACTAGTCATCTAATCATCTCTTTTTGGCACTTTGAACAGAACTCTGAGTCACAAATTAAACAAAATTGTTCATCTATTGTTTCATTAGTTTCATGATTCGGAGTTAAGAAATTCAGATGACCCGTTGATTACCCAACGTTTGGATGAATCACAATTCATTTGCACAAACCTTATAAAAATAGTATGTAGTTAAATGAACCCTAGCACACCCCATGCTTTGTGAACATTAAAGAATACCACCAAGTAAAACCTTAAATCTTTGTTAATGAATCAAGTAAAGGCCCCTTGTGCTCACCACCACTGTGACATCATAAGAGGTTGCTACCTCTCTGTCCAAAGCTTTTTTTGTCATCAGATCCCCCGTAGAGGAATTTATGTAGAAGATGCCGTTAAAATCATTTTCCAAAGAGTAAGTCACAATACTATTGTCTCCTACATCCACGTCAGTGGCACTGATTAAACCAATATCAAGGAAGTTCTCATTCTCTATACATGTGACACTTGAATGAACCATTGGCGAAAAGATTGGTCTGTTATCATTCACATCAATCACAATAACAGTAACCTGAACAGAAGAAAAAAATATAGTATGATTACATTGATGTTGTTAAACTAAGGCTGGATACACAGTATATTCTCTTACAGTGGCAAGCCTGATTTAAAGACACTTGAGATAAGTTTCACATTTGCTCTGTAGAACTCAGAACATACCTAAACACTACATTATCATGAATTCAGACTAGCATTGAGGTTGACCTAACAGAATATTGACTGGAATCTTGAAATTGGAAAGATCACTGAAGACTTTTTAATTAATGTGTGTGGGTCAAAACAGAGGAATTTTTTCCTAGTTTGTTGCAAAATTGGAAACACTTCAAACTGTGTTTTTTGCCTTCTCTTGGATCAACAGCAAAAACAGATGTGAGAATGGCTGAACTTGGTGACTACATGTCTCTTTTCAGCCATGTAACTATATGTTTAAATCTATATCGATAAATAGTTTAAGAAGTCTGCAAATTAGGGGCGGGGCATGACCTTCATGGTGGCAGGACGCATTTTTACCAGAGCTCCTTGCTTAGCCACCGAAAACCTCTGAATTTCTTGCCTCACAGGGCAGTTGTTTAGCCATGGTTCAAGCTTGCTGTTCTCCTGCTGTGTGAGGTCACCTACAGTAACCAGATGCCCAAGCTTACTGTAACGGCACCCCCAGGCACACAAGGGGTTAAACAGCTGTTTAGAGGATATTCCCTTCCAGATACACAGGCAGCTACTGCAAGCACCAATCTCCCAAACAGGAAACACACAAATTCTCCAACTCCCGAACTGGAAACACACAAATTCTCAAACTCCCGAACTGGAACCATACGAATGCTGTAAACAGCCGAACAGGAAAAACGATATGAACAGTTTACACTCCTGGCAGTCGAACTGTAACAGCATACAATCAAATCCCCCCAAGAATGAGACGACACTTCGTTTTGAGGGTCAAGCAGTGATCTGTTTAATCTGGGCTACCTGCCCCGTATTTATGCAGGTTTGCCACCAGGTGGACACTCCCATAGGGGACACTGGGACGCAAACTGGACAGTAACCAATCAGGACAGTTTAACCTTAACCACTCCCACATGCACATTACAATCCCTCCTCTCTATCCTGGAGATAATTGGGAAGTAATCCAATTATCTCCAAGGACAGAGGCAAAACTCCTTTAGCCACATGTTAGTAAAAAGACATAAAATTACAGTGTTACAATTACTACATAAAACATATACATTCAACATATCCCCAGAAAGCTTAGATCTGAGCGCACATTATAACCGAATGGTGCTCAGATCACATACATACAGTTCAATCGCCATGAAGCCAAAGTCTGTCACATAGTCTTTCGTTACACGAAAGGGCTCCATGGCATAGCTATCTGGGGTAACACTGCTCACATAGGGAAAGTACCGAACGGACGGTGTTCGTATGAATTGCAGGAGAAGGGAGGGCGGCGGCTCAGCAGTGTTCGTGCAAATAAGTGTCCGTTTTGAGTTCCATAGATTTGGAGATGAACACCGCTGGCCGTTCGGGAGTTTAAGATGGCCGCTGCCACGTGTTCGGTTATACGAACAGCAGCCACCCAGCGTTCACCAATTAAGCTGCGGTTAACCGCAGCTTCTGGGAGGTAAATCACTGGCACACTCCTTGCCCAGGTGGTCCCCCCATTCGTGCGTTGGTTCGGTAGATTCAATCTACCGAACGCCCAGGCAGAAAGGCACAGGCAGAAAGGCACAGAAAGGAACAAGCCTTTCTAAAGGGGAAAAGTACAGCGTTTAACATGGGGCCATAGTACAGAAGGAGCAGGCAAGCAACCAGGCTTCTCCAGTGCCCAGTGGGGAGGTTGGTTCTGCCACACTTACCTTGTAATCTGCAAGGGGGCATAGTGAGGCCTAGTGCAGGTGCCTGACAGGAGAGACGGCCGCTCTTCCAGATAGCCAGCTGCGGGACCCAGCTTACTCTTGCTGCCTCGGCCCCCCTCCCCCTCTGGACCGGTGGGGGTAATCTTGGTCCAGACCTGTGGAGCCCTTATTCCTCCTCATACGAGCCATGGGGGTGCCACTCTCGAGTTTGCTACAGCCCATACTACTCTAAGATGGCAGGTGCAGCATGCCCACCTAACTGCAGCGACAAAGGAACCACAAACCTCGACAACCTTAATCGGATATTTGCAGAGTTCTGGAAGAGACTAAACCAGCAAATGTAACCTGCACAACACTACCATATGCCAGACAGATTACCCCAAAGGATTTTGCTTCAGACCATTACAATGCAGGCAGGTGCGACCTCTATGAGAACCCAGCTAAGACGATAGTCACCCTCATTCTCCATTGCAGTGGGATCCACACCCTGTAACTCCTCAGGCATGGGCCCTGGGGGACCACTCTTGGAATATTCCTCACTGAGGGATCAGTTGGCAGGATACTGCTGGGCATCATGGCTTCCAATCACCTCCTAACAAAAGGCATTACACCTGAAACAACTCAGATGGGGTATGAAACTGTGTACTAGGCTCAAATGAGACTGTCACTGGAAGGTATAGGATGGACGACAACAAATTACAGCAGTCCCACATTGTAGAAGCCTTTCCTTTATGTCTCTCTTTTGATTGTCTATATTAGTTATGCTTTTCCTTCTCATTATATCCTAGTGTTCTGTTAGATGCTGGACTGCCTCTAAACCTAAGAAGGGCATCCCGGGTGGGCACAAGTATGACTAAGCTACTCTGCTTAATACCTATGTGTTTTGTTTTGCATTCTCTATTACACTGTCCATGGTATTTAATGGTTTCTAATAGTCTGGAGTCTCCCACTCACTATGCCGTTGGACAAGTTGTATGTCTTTTTTTAATCTGCTTGTTTTACAACATAAAAAAAAAAAATAGTGCGCTACCTATGGGACTTAACTGAATATGTTTTGTTACATGTATTGGTAATATGTCTATTCCTATATTACTCTGTTTGCACTACAAAAATAAAGAATTTAAAAAAATATATATGTCTGCAAATTCCCTTGACTATACATGAAAATAAAATGATTTCTTGCGATACAGAAATTATACAAGGAATTTGGTAAATTAAAGTTTTTTTTAAATCTAAGAATATCATACCATTGTTGCTGCTGTACTTGGAGGTTCCTGTGAATCCGTGGCTTCCACAATAACATTGTACCGATTCTGGCTCTCTTGATCTAACATGACTCGTGTGATGATCTGGCCCTTGTTGGTAATGGAAAATTTTTCTAAGTAAGTCTTGAGAAAATATGTTAAGGATGTTCCTCTGTTTCCAATAATGGCTTTTACTATCCCAACCTCAGTGCCTGCTGGCCGGTCTTCAGGTACAGAGAAATTATAGTGGGAATTCAAAAACTGTAATCCAGTGTTATTCGTGGCCACTGTGACAAATACATTGACTGAAATGAGATACAGACAACAAGAATTACAAACAATATATGAATTACTCAATTTTATGCATATCATTAAAATGCTCAAAATGGTTCTGTCATAACAATATCAGTTTTTAGAATTTCAACGAAATAAAATCTTTATGAATTACCCATATTGACTGTGTTGGAAAGCCTTCGGAATTCCAGAGCAATCAAAAGATATCAGACTGTTTTGTTTTGTGGTCAATTGTGTCATTTCTCACAGTTGCTGCTAGTGACGGCTGTGAGAATGGGCATCTACTCTCACATCGCAAAATCTTGGCTATGGAGGATCTCGTGGTCTTGCAGGATCCCTTAAAAAAAGCTCAGTAGCTAGTAGCATTGACTCAAATGGGGTTTTTTTATTTTATTTTTTAATCTCTGAGCTGTTCCTAGCCCTGTTTTATTTTTGCTCTTATTAGACATATTTAGTGAAAACCTGTTTTCTTCTTTGGTAAGACACTAGCAGTGTACTCCTTCTTGTGTAGTTACCACTACTCACCACTGGATGACAGCGCTGGAGTGCCAAGATCACTCGCTATTACAAGCAATGGTCGGACTGATTCAGGAGTAATAGCAGATAAACTACTTGAAATAAATATCTGGCCAGTTTGTTCATCAATGGTGAATCCAGTGTAGTCCTGTGAAAATCTGATAAGAAAATATGACCTAAATGTTTAACCTTAGATATGTTAATATATTTAACCATTCCATTCCTCTGTATGAATATTATATTGGTTCATGATAATAAGTACAGTTACAGTTACATAGTTTAGTAGATTACTTATATGATCTTTGTATCCACAATTCATTAAGTGTTCTTGCATAGCAAGGCCACTTAATGTTATCTCATATATATATTATTCTTATTCTTAATATAGCCAAATTTACCACTCTAACTCCTCCCACAGTTTTTACACTACATAGACAGTAATATAACGAAACGTGCGGATTGTTCCCGATTGATATGCTATTACTTTGTGGAACGTTTCGCCGTATGGTTCACGGAATATCGTCGTTCTTGTGGCGAAATTGGTCCCATAGGAATGAATGGCAAAATGTTCAAAACTATAGTGGAAGCTGACAAAAGCTGAAAAATCAGGACATGATTTCTAAACTGCCACCACTCCCTTATTTTCAGGCCCACCTACACAAATCTTATATCAAAACGTTCAGCTATCCCTCCTGCCACTAAACATGTCCACGGCTAAGCCATAGTCCTGATAGTTTTCACAATATGACCATTTGTTTGCAACTCACAACGTCCATTGACATTCATTGAAACTCCACTCTAGCCAGCTCAAATTTGAAGGGCAATTTCTAAACTGTGACTGTGCCTTCATTTTTAATATTTCAGAGACATAATATGCTTCAAAATGTAGGTCTGGGTTTTGTGATTCTCACAATATAAAGCTCTTCGCTGTGGGATTTATAGTTTTAGGGCTGTAGCACATGTGTGTGGGAACTATGGGCTGTATGTTTGGGAGAGATAAGGAGTCAATTGTGCAATTGGGGCAAGGCTAGGGCTGTTGAGTATGTTGAGGGGGAGGTAAGGGCTCTTGTTTGCGTAGTGTGAATTGGAGGAGTGATAGAGGCTTTTGTGTGTTAGGGTAATAGGGACTGTTCTGCACATGGGGAGGGTAAGGACTGTAGTGTAGGAGAAACGTGTTAAAACAGGAAGAGGGAATAGTAATCCTGGTAGTTCAGTGAGTGTAATATCTGGTCTGCACCTTTGGAAGGTGCAGACCACTTGCAGTTCTCCTTCTTATTGAGCATTGCTAGGATAACCTGTGGCAAGCAGGAGCAATATATGTGATCTGCACCCTCTTGTGGTGCAAACTGCAAGCTCTCGAGGCAGCCCCAACTCCATGAGAATGGGTTGGCCGTAGAGGGAGAATTTTTCATCTCCCCACATGACATGCCACACTTTTCCTGCATGCCGCCCAGAGGCCTTGTGGAAAAACCTGTCCCTGACTGTAGTTTTATATTTAATAAGGTAGTCGGGCCAGTAGTAGAAAAAATGCCTAATGAAATGATGCTTATTGCAGCTTACGCTTCCCTCATCAGTCTACATTAACAAAACTTTATTTTATCTTCTACCTTCCTACACTCCTAGAAAATGATAACTGAGGGGTCCTGAGGACTTGTGTTTGTACTTTATACCACTTACAATAAACGTTCCATATTTGTTGTATCCATAAAAAACTGCAAGTCTATTACCTGTAGGAAATCTGTGAATTATATCCAATATCCAGGTCTGTGGCAGTTATTGTAATAACTGGATCTCCTTCGTTCATATTACGTGGAATATGTGCAAAGTATTCTTTCTGAGTGAATGTAGGTTTATTGTCATTCACATCCTGTATGAGAATCAGGGCCTCTGCAAAGTTCTATTGAAGGAAAATACCACATTTGACAACAATAAACAGATAATAAACGTAATTCTAGCAAATATGAAACTGGCATATTTATATACATCACTAGGAATCTATTAAGTTGGTGATGATCACATTGGTAGGTAGACATTATCAGTGCCTGTACCCGAATCTTTCCTTACCAAGGTCCCATCTCACTCCCAAACGCTATGACTGAGTGGGAGGCTCGAAATGCAAACTCAAAACCATTAATAATAGGAAGATTCTCAGTTTCCTTCCACATGAGTCATTCGCAGAGCAATTGCATGGAGGAAAACATTGTAGAGGAGACTGATCATATCTGTTCCACTCAAAGAGTAGTAGGACTGGCAGTTGAACAGCAACGTACGGTGATTTACAACTCTACAATCACTTAAAGGCACACTGTAGGCACCAGACTGTGGCAGTAGGTGAAGTTTTAAGATGGTGGAGCGTCAGACTCCTCCCCCAGAATTTTACTCCTCCATACAGAGTACAGAGACACTGGATGAGCATGCACTGGTGCTTTTAGTGTCTGGAGTCCCCTGGTGCTTTTAGTGTCTGGAGTCCCCTGGAGTCCCACTGGTGCTTTTAGTGTCTGGAGTCTTTCCATTCAGTATTAAACCAATCTTAATGTTTTAATGCTAAATAGGACTCCCAAACAGTCCATCCCCTCTGTGCTGCTTGGGATAATGAGAAAGCTTTAGCCTGCTCAGTTATGGGCAGCTGTGATTGGCAGGGAGTGTCAGCTGACTGTGTTCAGCCTAAAAAAGTGCCATTGCAGGTATGAATCAGTATGGCTACAAGGAGGTGTTCCTTCAGTGGTGGCAGGGCTGTGGGAAGCCAAGGATCCTCATTCAGTGTTATTCTAAAGGTTCAAACATTGAATGGAGGGTCAGCCAGGGGACTCCAGACGCTATAACGATTCAATGAGATGCAATGGTTATAGTACCTACAGTGTCCCTTTAAAATACATTAACATATGACTAGCTCACTGGTTATGGGCAATGGCTATTAAAAGGTTAATGTTGATATACTTTTGCATCGTTTTTAATAAATGGAACAATTATATCTGTACTCTTAATAACAGAGCTTGATTGAATAATTCAGGTGTGTGTTCATGACTTTCAATTACCTTTCTTGGGGGATTCCCGAGGTCTGATGCTAGTAAAGATATTACATATTTATCTTTAGTCTCCCTGTCCAGAACTCCATGTACAAGGACTGTCCCATTCTAAAGAAACAGAAATAGCAGTGAGTGAAAAAAAACAACACTATGAGCCAAGTCAAATATATTATCAACAACTCACTAGCATAAGAAATTGTGGACAAATACAAGCAAAAATGTTAATTTTATGCCAAAATATTTTGACTCTTTGTTTTTTTTGGTTATTTTGAAAATGTGTTGGTATAATGCACAGTTTGTGACTTCAGATCCTTGAGTTAAAGCCATGTCCCAAGTTGAGGTTAAACTATGAGCCCTCTTCAAATAGGAGAGAAATTGCTATTAAAAATACCTGTGAGACTTCTGATCTGCCAGGGACTTTAAAAGGACCCTATACGCACCAAAACTACTACAGATCAATTTAGTGGTTCTGGTGTCTAGATTTTGCCCCTACAGGTTAAGTAGTGTAAATACTGCCTTTTCTGAGAAAATGTAGTTAAAGGAAGACTAATTGCATTGTTACATTTTCACTGATTGCTCCCTAAAGTCAACTCTAGAGCCTGTCACTCGGACAGCCACTTAAGGGGACCTACTGTATTCAGTACTGCATAGATTGTCGACTTGTCGAGTATCTCTATAAGGAGATGCTGATTGGCACAGCACTAGACTAGCCTATCATTGATTTCCTATGGGAAGTCATTGGTTTGGCTGAAATCATCAGGATTGAGAATCCCTGCCGGGTATGAGGGCTGAATGCACTTAGAGTGGTGTGCTGAAGAAAATAAGGTAAGTAAAATTGTTTTTATTTCACAGGAAGGGGGCAGTCATCTAAGTAGTTACTAGAACACTGTAGCATTATGAATATATGTTTTAACTACCCACTGTATGGCAATTTAAGAAGAAGGCTCCTACTTCAAATAGTTCTGCCAGTTGCAGTTAATGATTTAAAATAAATAAAAATGTAGAGAATTAGGTTTATATGTGTTTTCCCAAACATAAAATATATGTGATTGATAATTAATGGACGTCATAAACCTGGACAGTGTCCAGGCTGTGGAGCACAAACCAGTGGAGTTATGGTGGGGAAAAGGTGATCGAAAACTTCTTCCACTACAAGTCAGTGGATAGTAAATACATTTTTAAACAGATTTGCACACCAGTCAATCTTTGCTTTGCCCACAGAAATCTCTAATTTTCTGTGGTCTTATTACTGCAAGGGATTTTGGGTGGGCATATGCAAATTAGTTCAACAAAGAACAATTTTTTTGCCTAATTTATTCCGCCTTATACATGGATTCCTTGAAGTAAATATCTGCTGTATAACAGCTTTGAAACACAACTCAGGAAGAGAATGCAAAGCCAGATAATCACATAATCATGCATGGACGTTGGTTTGTGCTCCAGTAATGCCTCCATTGCAATCTTGTAACCAACCTCATGCTGATGAGTTGCATTAACAATGCAATGGCCATCCATGAGTGGTTATCTAGCTTTGCACCACTTCCTGATCTGTGTTTCAAAGCTGTTGTATACAGCAGACGTCCATATAGCCAAGGAATCCATGTATAAAGTGGAATAAATTAGGCAATAACGTGATTCTTTGTTGATCTTATTTGCATATGCCCACCCAGAATTCCTCGGGGTAACAACAGCACTGCAAATGTGAGATTTCTGTAGGAAATGGCTAGATATATATAATATATACAAATATATATATACTATAGGTTTACTGTCTAAATTACAATGATTAGTTACACTAAAGTTGTGAGTATAACTGAGTTGGAGATTTTTTTTTCATATATAGATATATATCTGCTAAATTTTTACATTTGAATTTCAATTCACTGTTTATGAATAAATCCCTTATTTTTGGACATGTTCTCTCTTCGTTTCTTACTTGCAGCACAATAAAGTTTTCCTCTTCAGAGAATGAATTAATCATTATTTCACCATTTAATCCCATGTCCAAATCCATCACTTCCACTTCTCCGAGGACTCTAGGTGGATCTCTCGTATAATCTCCTTCCGGTATACTGAAAATAATTTGTTGTCTTTGGAATTCTGGGTTGTTATCATTCACATCAAGTAGATTCAAAGTAACAAGAGCACTGGAATCTAGCTCCCGTGATTCAGCATCAAATGCCCGGACCTGAAACAAATAGTCCAGAGAATGTCTTTTAATCTTCATGTCTAACTGTCTGCTTACAGATCCCCCATACATTTTATTTTTCATTATAGTGCAAATATACAATTATTTATTAGAGTATATAGAGTCAGTGTATTATATTATATCAATGATTTTAAATGATTATTAGTCTTATTTATAAAGGTCAAATATATGAGGCTACTAAAGTTATTCATGCGAAAAACATATGTAAGAGGGAAATTAATAATAACTCGTTCTATGCCTCCCACTAGATTTCTTCCTGTCAAAAAAGGGCAATTTAATGCTAAAATCCTTTCCAATTCACTGATATGAAATAAAAATGTATATAAGTGGATTTGTTTGAATGCAGTATGTGAAAGTATCCTTAGATTCCTGCAGGTGGCTTAATCTCCTGTTCTGTCATTCTTCTGTGGTATACGGTCTTTGCCCCAAAATAAGACCGGGTCTTATATTCATTTCTCCCCCGAAAAACGCACTAGGGCTTATTTTCGGGGGATAACGTGTGCTAGAAAGCAGGTCTATGTTTGGGGGAATTTTCAATAATAATAAAAAAAAAGTTAGTTAAACTTCCTATGCTCTTTATTAGTACTACTACTGCTAACAATCATGGGTCAGGACATATTACATTTATATTTGTGTGTATATATAGTTTGTATATTGTATCCTATTGCAACAATGCAATGTTTTGTGGACAAAGACCCAGGACATACTTGAAAATGAGAGAAATCTCAATGTATTCATTCTGGTAAAATATTTTATAAATAAATAAATATAGTGAGGCTTTACTACACCTGCACGGCTATTCAATAAAGTGAGAATTGTCCGGGATTTTATTAAAGACACGGAGGCTCCTATTATGCTTCTCTTTCTTTAATTCTCCCTCAGCAGCGAAGAGAGATATATGCAAAAGAGAGAAAAAATAACAATAACATTAGCATATGGAACAGTGCTCATAGGTATCCACCCCCTTAGTATATAAGGTGTAGCACTCCATGCTTCTTCCTCTCTTTCTTCGCTGCTCCCTCAGAAGATAAGTACACTCTCATAATTTCATTTGTATATGTACACTGTGGGATGTTTCAGAGATTTATAGCTATTAGATTTATATCTTTGTGGTATTACTGTGGGGATACTCCTTAGACAGTTTATCCCTCTTTTTCTCTGTTTTTCCCACTTATTTTTCTTACACTGCCTGTGTTTATTCTACTGTGTTTATTCTGCTGTGGCCGGTCCCTCCCTGTTAACTAAGTATTCATACAATTTCCCTCGTCCAGCCCCCTCCCTCCGGTTGGGGCTCCCTCCCCGGTCACAATCTGCCGGTTATTTCGCCAGGGGGACCCATCGGGAAACCCGCGGCATTTCCCGGCACTATTTGCATCACCGCCGGCCGGACCTACTTTTGTCCGCGCGGCGATTCACTTTCCCTAAGTTTCCCGCCGCTCGCGGACTCCGCGCATGCGCGGTAGCTCGCGGCGGCCATTTTCTTGGTTTCTGGTCGCCGGTTTAGGCGGCGGCCATATTCTCTACTCGTTTTTAGTGCCGTTTGACCCCTCCCTCACCGGATTTCGTTCCGGCAACCCCTCATACTAGTACAGTTTGATCTTTCTCTGCATATATACTCCTGGTATTAACCTTCCATCTCCCTGTACTTTTCCATCCTGTACCTGGGTTAATCAATCCTAGTACTCTGCATTTTCACTCTATTTTCTATTTGTTATTTTCTCACTTGCACTCTATTTACTCATCATGCAATCTGGTGACAAATGCCCTGGCAAACATAGCCCCTCTATGGCCACTACTGATCCTGATCCTCAGCTCGACCCTGGGCTCATGGGCTCTGAGGAATTCCAATCCCTTCTGGACACCACCATGTCCAAATCTATTTCCAAGGCCATATCTTCAGCCATGGGCGCGATGTCCTCTACCATCTCGGACTCCATCACGCAAGCGCTTAAACAGGTACAACCTCACCCTACCCCTGCCTTGACCCATACCCCTCCTGAAGGGAGGCTGCCAGGCCACAAAGCGTTAACCAAACGCAGACATTCACAAGACCCCCCCCCCATGCAGGTTGACCCTGCTCTGACTGACATGCCTCAGGCTGTCCATGATGGCGCGCAACAACCGCGCAATAGAGCTTCTGGGCGAGCTACGGCTACCAGAGACTGGAAAAGGGCTAGAGCCCATGATATACTGTCTGACTCAGACGAGGAGGGGGATGAGGGGTCTGACGCCCCGTACTCTGACCCGTACGAGGACGAGCTCTCAGAGGGTGAAAGCCTCCAGGGAAAGCAGTTCCCCTTGACGGCAACGCGTACCACTGCTCATGCAGGGACGCCCGAGACAGAAGCAGCCCGTGACCCTAAAGAGGTCACGCTATTCGACCCTGACAACCTAAGACACCCACGCTCTGCCGAGTGGGAATCATCTGAACACATCGCCCGATACCTAGCCCTCAGGGTACGTAAGTCCCTTTCTCAAGAGAGCCGTAATAAATTGAGAGCGGAGTGCCCCCGACCCATAATCCCTGATGCTGTGGCAAAAACCCCAGAAGTGGACCCTCAGATAGCCCAGTTTCTAGCCAAAACAGGCTGGAAGGCCAAGAGGGGACTGGACTACTCCCTCCGTAATTGTCAGGACAAATTCCTAGACACTCTGGGTCCTGTCACTAAATTATACGAACTGCTGGAAGCAGCTCAGTCGGGTGAGGCTCCAGTAGACTGTGAAGTAGCGTTTGGATGGCTCCAACGCTTGGTCTGCATGATCGGCAATGCCAATACTGCTATGTCAACAGAACGCAGGAAGGCCATCCTGCTGAAAATCGAACCCAAGCTGGCTAGTATGGCCTCCTCTGAACCAGGGGCCGCGGCTAAGGGTCTCTTGTTTGGCGAATCCTTCGTCAAAGACCTGGGCTCCTATGTCAAAACATTCACGGCGCTGGATAAAGCCCAATCATCCATGAAGAGGGTATTCCACCAAAAGGTTTTCGGTGGGGCCGGTAGAGGTAGGAGCCGTCTATCCGGCCGCAACCCCCGGGGTTTCTCCAGACCGGGCAGAGGCTCCTCCAACACACAGAGACAGACCCAGGAACGTTCCTACACCCCGTTCTTCCCTTCTCGAGGAAGATCTTGGAATGCCCGTGGCGGCAGAGGAACAACCCCAGGAAAACGCCCTTATGGTGAGTACGATTTTTCCCCATTTTTCCCATATAAATGTGGGGGGCAGACTGGCTTTGTTTTCTCAAACGTGGGCCACTATCACGTCCGACAGTTGGGTACTGCAGACTGTAGAGGGTTACCAACTAGAATTGACAGGTCTTCCCTTTCAGGTTTCCCTCCCGCGTGTGCCACACATGCCACAGTCTCACTACGACCTCATCTCCACGGAGATAGAAACCTTGTACAACAAAAATGCCATAGAGGAAATCCCTCTAGATACCCCAGGTTTTATAAGCAACCTGTTCTTGGTGCCGAAGAAAGGCGGGGGTGTCCGCCCAGTTATCAACCTGAGGCCCCTCAATGCCTTCATACAATATCGGCATTTCAAAATGGAGGGCATACACTGCCTCCGAGACCTCCTTCTCCCAGGAGACTGGATGGTGAAACTCGATCTGCAAGATGCATATCTCACGATCCCGATAGCACCAACACACAGGAATCTCCTACAGTTCCGGTGGGGCACAAAGAAATGGCGCTTCTGTTGCCTCCCTTTCGGGCTCTCCTCCGCTCCCTGGTGCTTTACGAAAGTGCTGAAACCAGTGGTAGCATTTCTCAGATTACACGGGATTCGCCTCATTATCTATCTGGACGATATCCTCATACTGTCTGGGACACGATCCCTTCTGCTGTCACACCTGTCGTGGACCCTTCACCTCCTGCAGAACCTCGGTTTTCTAGTGAATTGGGAGAAATCGGTGCTACAACCCTCTCAACAGATGGAATTCCTAGGATTCCGAGTCGATTCGGTACAACAAATCCTGTGCCTCCCTTCAGACAAGATGTCAAACATCAAGAAGGAGATCAGGAGGATAATGAACCGTTCGGACATTTCTCTAAGACAACTGGCCCGGGTAATCGGCTTACTAGCATCCTCTATACAGGCGATCTTCCCGGGACCGCTCCACTATCGGGCGCTACAACGCCTAAAGGCTTCCTGCCTAAGGAGGGGTCAGTCGTACGAATCCAACATCACGCTGGACGAAGAATCCAGGGAGGAACTGGACTGGTGGCTGACCCACATGGAAGCATGGAATGGACGGGCAATCTTCGGTTCCACTCCAGATATGATAATCGAGTCGGATGCAAGCTTACATGGCTGGGGCGCGTGCTGCGGCTCCATATCCACAGGAGGCAGATGGTCAGTAGACGAATCATTCCTACACATAAACTCACTGGAACTACTGGCGGCCTCATTTGCCATTCGCAGCCTCACACCCAAGGGCGCCTCATGCTCGATCCTCCTCAAGTTAGACAACGTCTCGGCAGTCAGGTACATAAACCATCTTGGAGGTACCAAGTCACGCATCCTAGCGGTTTTAGCTCGAGACTTCTGGCATTACTGTTTACAAAACAATGTGTCGGTGACCGCGGAACACATACCGGGCCTGGACAATTACACCGCGGACTGGAACTCCCGATATCTGAGGGATTTGGGGGACTGGAAGCTTCTACCAAAAGTCTTCGCCAGGATAGCTCGACTATGGGGACCCTTGAGTGTGGACCTCTTTGCGTCCAGACTGAACACTCAACTTCCTCAATTCTTCAGCTGGCGACCGGACCCGGAAGCCTTGACGATAGACGCTTTCCTTCAGGACTGGACCGGGGGACGAGCATACGCCTTTCCCCCGTTCAACCTGATTGCTCGGACTCTAACATACATTCGACGCTACAGAACCTCGTTGGTCTTGATAACACCGTGCTGGAGATCCCAACCCTTGTTCCCTCACCTTCTGGAAATGGCGATCGACTTCCCACGGTTACTACCGGATCAAACGTCCCTGTTAACCAACCCAGATGGGGAGAATCACGACTTGATAGAACGGGGAATCCTCCGACTCATGGCATGGCTCCTTTCCGGGGACCCTGGGAAATCACGGAAGTTTCGGGAACAACTACCCAACTCTTGGCGAACGCCTGGGCACCGGGAACAAGGCGCGCATATGCTACGGCATGGAGAACTTGGTCCGATTGGTGCCTGGAAAGATCAGTGGATACCATATCAGCTTCTGTAAAGACGGTACTGGACTTCCTCACTCAATTGTTCGAATCGGGCATGCATTCCGTACAGTCAACATCTACAGGTCTGCTATCTCAGCAGGTCATGATACTGTGGACGGGACTCCCCTCGGGCAGAACCCCCTGATATGTCGCTTACTCAAAGGTATACGTTTTTCACGGCCACCAAAACCCAGGTACGGATCCTTTTGGGATGTCAACATAGTGTTCAAATTCCTGGAGGAATGGCCCGACAACGCGGCACTGTCAATCAAACAGCTGTCCGCTAAACTACTCATGATTTTATGTTTATTATCCTGTAAACGCGTGTCAGATGTAAGGGCTTTGGACTGGCTAGCCCGCTCATTCACTCCAGAAGGGGTGTCTTTCGATATTTCAAGAAGAACTAAATCAGCGACTAAACAAGTTTTCTATCCACACCTCCCGCACCAACCGAAGCTGTGCCCAATTCTATGCTTAAAAGAATACGAAACCCGTACTTCTTCCCTAAGACCGTCAAACTACGGCCCTTTGTTCATTTCACTAAAGAAACCGCACCTACCAGTATCCACACCTACTCTCGCCCGTTGGGCCAAATGGTTATTGGCCTCGGCCGGGATAGACGTTACAATTTTTTCGGCCCATTCGGTCAGAGGCGCTATGGCTTCTAAAGCATCGACAGTAGGGTGCCGGTTAGAAGACATCCTGAAGGCCGCAGACTGGTCTACGGAATCCACATTCCGGAATTTCTATTTTAAACCAATCCAACATTTCTCGGACAGAGTCATTGCTCAGCTTTGAAAGAGCATAATAGGAGCCTCCGTGTCTTTAATAAAATTCCTAGATTTTACTATTAACATGACGTAAAGTCATGATTTTATTAAAGACACGGAGGCGAGTATTATTCCCTCCCACCCTCCCTGGGTGGAGGGATTGGTTTTTTCTCACGGATACCAACCACAGATCAGTTGGACTCCTACAATGTAGATACCTGTAGGTGCGCTCATACGTCTCTCAGGTAGGTGACTTTGTGATATAGTAGACATAATCTTATATTACCTCTTGATATGTCGACATGACTACTACGTTATACGACTTAGTTTTTACCTACATGAGGTTACATGATGCAACCAGTTGCCGACCATATATTACCATATTTTCTCCTCTCTTTTAGCCTGAATCATACTGTCAAAGTGGTGATTTTCCGTTACAAAGCGTTGCAGTCTAACCTCAAGGATTGGACATTACCTTTCGCCCGCTGTTCCTGTTCGGGCCAAGTTACAGTTCGGTTATGGATCTGGTCTTCGGATCACGGAAGAAAGAGGAAGAAGCATGGAGTGCTACACCTTATATACTAAGGGGGTGGATACCTATGAGCACTGTTCCATATGCTAATGTTATTGTTATTTTTTCTCTCATTTGCATATATCTCTCTTCGCTGCTGAGGGAGAATTAAAGAAAGAGAAGCATAATACTCGCCTCCGTGTCTTTAATAAAATCATGACTTTACGTCATGTTAATAGTAAAATCTAGGAATTATTTAATGGAAACAAAAATGAAAATTTTGTCTGGACAGAAAACCTTTTTTAAAAATAATTTACTAATTGATGGGGTTACAGATAGGAAAACAGAGTGGTAAATAAATAAAATTTCTCAGTATATAACAGAGACTTTTTTCCTCACATAGGCTATAATCCTCTCTTTTATACATTGTCCAATACGAACGCATGTCTCAGTTCTGTATGTATATATCACTATCTATATTGTATATATATATTGTGTATATTGTATATATTACCATGATATTACCATATCACCCTCACATGTTGCCACTTTGGACACAAGTACACAAACTGCTGCACACAAATAAAATGTAAGTATGGTGTGACACACTTTAAATTCACTTTTTACAGGTGTTAATTGCTCTGAACCTTTTTTATATACTGCTTAGGAACTTCTGGCTTTAAAAATGGTTTGATGTCTTACAATGAGGGCCACCATCAAGCTGTAGTGATTATGGTGCCTGGAGTGTTCCTCTAAGGATTTTTACTACTCTTAGAGTTTCTACTACTGTGTACAAGATCAAAAGCACTAGGGGGCAACTCCTTCCAACATGGAGGGATAACAATTTTCACAGCACTGAGTAATCTAACATCTAAAGGCAGTTTACATGACTTGGGAGATCAAGCGATGTGATGACAGAACAACGCTTCAAGTAGTAGATGTGAACTGGATCAAAATACAGGAGGACAGAAACAAAATTATCCCCACCAAAAGTGACATAGAGTTCCATCTGCCATATGGCATGGTTAGCAGGTGGGGGTAGTGTCATAAGAATATCAAAGATCTCTGTAAGAGTGTGGTATCCTGCAGGTCTCCTCTGATCTCCAGCAGACTGAGCTCTATGAGTGAGTTAAAATATATATTGGGTATCTGTATTGAGTTACATTGCTAATTGTTATTTCTAAAACATTAGATCTGATCTTGATTTTCTGTCTCATCCTTCTTGTCTGTAATTTACATATAAGGAGCCACCTGCAGGCAGTCAGGTTCTGCAGGTGTGTGCTCGTATTGCCAGAAAGCATGGCTTGGCTGTCAATGCCTCTGATTCTATTTTTACAAGTGAGTGAATCTCAGCACTTTGTATGCTGGAGCAGATGGTCATTTGATGTACATGCAATCGCTGGTATTCTATTATTTGAGGCCTTGTGTTGTCAGGAATTAAGTTAGAGATCTTAGCCAGTGTTGTCCATTGCTAAATCTTTAGAATACATG
>OW240913.1:316905914-317233008 GCA_933207985.1 Pelobates cultripes | reverse complement strand
TAGTGTGTAAAGGACCCAGAGTGTGTATAGGAGATTGTGTGTGTGTGTTTGTGTATATATAGAGGATTCAGAGTGTATATAGGGTAATGGATCTAGCATATATACGTAATGTGTGTAGTGGTGCCGTGTGAGGGGTGCTATAGTATATATATATATATATATATATATATATATATGTTTGGACGTATTGTATGTGTGAGCAGCGCAGTGTGTTGGGTGTGCTGTGTGTGATGGGTGCAGTGTGTGTGTAAGAAGGTGTTCTTATCTGCCATCCTGGTTTTGTGCTGCCCTAGGCAGGACAAAACTCAGGCGCCCCCTCCCCCCGTGCCACTCCCACCCAAGCCTTCCCCCCGCCCCGCCTTCTAAATACACACACACACACACACATTCACTGACAGATACGCATACACTAGCTAACAGAAACACACACTCACTAACAGACACACACACAAACACACACTAACAGACACACACTCACTCACTAACAGACACACTCACACTCACTAGACACACAACAGACACACACTCACACACACACACATTAACAGACACACACGCACACACAGCAGACACACACACACACACTAACACACACACAGTAACAGACACACACTAACAGACACACACACTAGCAGACACACACACTAGCAGACACACACAGTAACAGACACACACAGTAACACACACACACACACTAACAGACACACACACACACTAACAGACACACACACACACTAACATACACACACAGTAACAGTCACACACACACACACACAAACACTAACAGACACACACTAACAGAAACACACAGTAAAGGACAGACACACACACTAACAGACACACACACACAGTAACAGACACACACTAACAGACACACACTGACAGATACACACAGTAACAGACTTATACACACACTCACTCACATTAACATATTCTTTTTTATTTAACCCCCCCCCCAGCCTCCTTACCTTTGGGAATGCTGGGGGGGGGGTTCCTCTTTCTCACTGGTGGTCCAGTGGCTGATGGGCTGGCTGCTGGGCGGGTGGCTGGCGAGGGAGCTCTTCCCCTAAGCACTCTGCTCAGCTCCCTCGCGCGCCTCAGAGTGAGGCTGGGAGCCGGAATATGACGTCATCAACCCGGCTCCCAGTCTCACTCGGCAGCGCCCCCCGACCGCCCAGCAGGTCAGTTATTTTTTTTGCCGCCCCCTGAAAAATGCCGCCCAAGGCAAATGCCTTGTTTGCCTCGTGGCTAATACGCCCCTGTCTGCCATCACATTCTATGTTTCTAATTTTCTTTGTCTGTTAACTCACTGAGGGTTATTTTATATATTATATACATGTGTGTGTGCTGTATATGTGTGAGAGTGTGCTATGTGTGAGAGTGTGCTGTGTGTGTGTGAGGATGCTGTGTGTGTGTGTGTGTGTGAGTGTGCTGTGTGTGTGAGTGAGTGAGGGTGCTGTGTGTGTCTGAGGGTGCTGTGTGTGTGTGTGCTGTATGTGAGGGTGCTGTGTGTGTCTGAGGGTGCTGTGTGTGTGTGTGCTGTATGTGAGGGTGCTGTTAGTGTTAGTGTGCTGTGTGTGTGCTGTGTGTGAATATGTTTCTTTAAATTTAAATATGTATTTTTGTTTAATTAAAAAAAACAACGTTATGTTTTTCCCTCCCTTCTTACCTTTAGCCTGGGAGGGGGGGGAGAGCCTTGCTGCCATGGAGGGGGACCGTACTGCCATCCCTGGTGGTCTTAGTGGTGAGTGAACTCTAGTCTGCAGGGCTAGAGTTCACTCTTGTGAGATCTGAGCGCTGTCGTGGTAACCGCGGCAACGCTCCGACCTCGCGAGAGGAACCCGGCGGAGCTGCTGGCTAGAGCTCCCCGGGTCCTTTCCTGCCTTCCTTCTCCCCAGCCGGTGGCTGCATATCAGTGCCTGTGGGCCGGTAAGAAAGATCTTTGATCTCCCCACTGGTCCATGAAGGCACACAGCAGGGCCAGCGCTCGATAAGTGTCGGCTCTGCATGGGCCGACAGGGGAGATCCTGTGATCTCCCCTGCCGGCCTCGGCCCATGGCCATCGTGGCCCACCGGGCATTTGCCTGGTATGCCCGATGGCCAGTCCAAGCCTGTCCATCAATTAACTTACTTTAGAAGGTTTTATCTCCTGCTCTGTAAATTGAACTTTAATCATACACAGGAGGTTCCTGCAAGATGTAGCAAGCTAATAACAGAGCAAGAGATAACAAATACTAAATGGGGGGCGGGGCCTGACTCTCAAGCTGGTCGGACGTGTTTGTCTGGAGCTCCGACAAACCTGAGATTATTCTAAGGGAATTGTACTGTCTGAGAGCGGGTACCATGATGAAACTAAAAGCGAGACATATCTACAGACACACTAACCCCACTAAGCCTGTTATAGCTCTGACGGGCACATCATGTCCCTGGCCTAGCGACCCCAAAAGGCGCACGGCCTGCTGTCTGGGGGAGGCGGCCGATCCCCTGGCGGAGGAAACGTGCTCACAGCGACTACACTGGAGCCCCGGTCACACCGGTCGGTGGGGGATATCCCGGTCCACGCTGGAATTAAGCACTACAGTACAGCAACAAAACCGTCTCCAGCGGACTCTGAACGACACATAAGCATCCGGCATGACGCTAACAAGATGGCTGCCAAGCCGCAACTAAAGCAGAGCAACCGGGGCCTACCCGCCCAAGAGTGGAGGGAAGCTTTTGAAACCAAGTTTGAAGCAATCTGCCAGGCGTTCTGGCATAAACTTGAAGCAAGCTCTCTCCTGCTAGAATTACCTGTCAAGAGGATGCCCGAAGCTACCATCCTGACTGCCCGATACTCTTCTGGGCTGGGAGACGACCAGGAGTTTACTCCATGCCATCCATACACACGTGGGGATGCCCGGGATGAGGAGAACCCGTGGGCCCACGAGCCAACCACCGAGATTGGGAGGCTTCATGGACACAAGGCAAGGGCTCTCATTAAGGCCCGGAACCGAAGAGACGGGAAATCGGGATGCATCGGGAACACCCAAACGGAACAGCGAACCCGCCAAAACACAGCATGCCCCCCTTCCTCGAGCAGCCATCGAACACAAACCCTGGTTGGAAGAAACAATGTCAACCTGTGGACATTACCTCTGAGCAACACAGACAAGGCCACTCTGGGTGACAATACCATACCAGCTGCTGGCGTGGGCTGAGGGACGATCTGAGATGCTTAAGTTACTCAACTTGTTTATTTGCTAAGAGCCTAGCTATATGCTTAAATTTGGTTGAGGCGCTGGGTAAAAAAAACCTTCCTGTTCGCTAAACATAGTGCTTAAGCTTGTTTGTTTTCTTAAGACTTATTTTAGTCTAAATTTTTGTCTCCTCGCTAGACAACATATCTTAAGAATACAATTAAGACATGGAGGCCTCACCTGACATAATATAAAATGTGCACTAATCTACTTGCTACATAAGTACCACGTTATTTATTTATTTTTTGATATGCCATGAAACCATTCTGTCTTTCATAATTATCCTACCACACATTACTCTTCTTCCATTTATTCTCACACAGATCGATGTAGTACTACAGTAGTTCAGCTCCAGTGGTCTCTATTTTCTCCTGTTTGCCTAGCATGTTCAATAACATTTATTATTCAGAAAGTTCCATCCGTGTCTTGAGTATCCTAGCTGCAGCATATATTCAGAGTTTTAGACACATTTGCCTAGCTTGATTTTTTTTTTTTATATTATAAAAGTGTGCAGAATTGTCAAATGCCATTTCACTGTTTTGTCATGTAACTTGTCTTGCCTGCTCTTGCAGCAGTGAGACGGCATGGAGCGTGATCTATACACCAAAACTGCTTAATTAAGCTAAAGTTGCATTGTGCCTTTAGTATGCCTCTAAATATCTGATGCAGAACATCTGACCTGGTATTCAATAGGTCCTTTTTCAAAATCAAACATGGTCTCAGCATAAAGTTTTCCATTGCTGGCATTTATGCTGAAATCTTCTTTATCCCTACTGAGAATACTGTATGTTATCATTCCATCTCTTCCTGTATCATTGTGAAAGACCCGCAGTTGGGTAATTAATAAAGGGACAGGTTGCTCCTGTAACATCAAGAAAACATTGGTTATTATTTCAATACCTATATCTAAACAAAGCCTAGCAAATACAATGCTGCTTCCAAACTACTGTGAGCAAAAATAATTCATTGTTTTCAATTTGTTTTAAGAAAAGTACATATGTAAAGCAAAATATATATATAATAAAAATAACATAAACATATATATATAAATATATATATATAAAACTTTTTTGATATGTATATACACTTATTTTCTTCTCACTGCGTCAGTTTTTGTTATAGAACATATAAGTGGTCGCTAATTACATGCCTCCTACTATCTCACTTTTGACGGGACAGGTCTGATTTCTGAGTGTTGTCCTTGCCTCCTGCTTTAGGTTTCTAGTATCTTGTATCTGGGGACATTAGGGAACTGTCCCGGGGCAGCACAGCACTAACGCATCATTAGAACCGCTCCAACTGTGCAGCAGGCACTAGGATCATGAAGGGAGCGCTACAGCAGTCCTGGTAACTTCAGCGCTTCTGATAGCTAATGGCTGGCCAGGCTGAATGTCAAGTGATGGGCCCATTTTTTTTCGGGCTGATTCAGCATTTTTTTAGATGAGACTGTACCACCACCTTTTCAGATGAGACTGTCCCTTTTCCAGGCAGCCCTGCCCATTGGCGGCATCATTTGTGATAAGGCTCAGCCCCTCAGAACTCCGCCTACTCGTCCCAACTTTCTGAGGGCAGAAGTTGGGAGGTATGGCCAGTTGTGATGCACAGCCATCCCCTACTATAGCTTCTCTTCTATAAAAATTCCTTAAAAACTATACATTAATCTTCAGGATGGGTAACCTGGTATCTACAAGATTTGACTTTTATATATTAAAGAGGATTCAATTTAAAAATATGGTCAAGCAAACTTTATTATTAGCACTGAGAGCTTGAATATTATGATATGGTTTTATGATCATTACCTACATATTTAAAAACTGTCAGGTAAGTAGCCATTCTAATTAAATTTACTTTAACTTGGTTAGATGACATAATTTGAGTCTGATTGTGCAGTGTTTTTGCTATGGAACACTCCACAAACAAACTCCAGACACCATGACAACTTCAAACCACTGAAGTAATCATGGTGATTGGAGTAACCCTTTAATTTAGTGTTTCATTTACTATTTTTGTCTTTCATTCACTATTTGTTTTAAAGTCAATGCCAGTTCATTCCCTTGAAATTGAATTTCATGCTTCATTGTGGGGGCGGAGCTGGCACCCAACTTTTGCAGTCGCAAGTCTGCAGTTCTCACATATGAGCATTACTACTACTGGGATTTAAGCATAAACTGTAATTTGTTTCTCATACCTTCGCTCCTGTAAAGGCCTATTGACCATGGGAAACAATTATGCAAAGCCAAAAAGCCAAAACAAGATTGGCCCCATTATTATGTAGATATTAGAGATTTGTAACAGAGGCTCCATGGAGAAGGAGAGCCCAATATGGTGTTGGATATCAAAGACTTCACAGATTCCTCAAAAGAGCAGCTGTTATAGAGGATTTGTACGTACATAATCACGTTTCTTCAATTGCACAAAAATATTAAAGGGTTCTCTACCAGACTTGCCTGTGTGGAGAAGACCATAATGTCCCAGGGTACTAAACTTTGCAAGCTGGACAAAACTATTCATGATCTACAAAAGGGCGATACCATGTTGGAATATCATCTAGAGCAGGGGTTCTCAACGTTAGTCCTCAGGACCCCCTACCAGTCCAGGGTTTAGGGATTACCTGGGTGTGTCTCAGGTGTTTAGAAAAAGAAAAAAAAAACACCTTAGAGTCTAAGGTGTTTTTTCCCCCTTTTTCTAAACACCTGAGACACACCCAGGTAATCCCCAAATCCTGGACTGGTAGGGGGTCCTGAGGACTGGGTTGAGAACCCCTGATCTAGAGGCTTGGTCGAACTGTGTCATTTACGATGTAGACTTCTCACAAAATTATTATCCCACAAACAAGCAAGGAGAATACAATGGGATTACATCTGTCGCCGGCCTCAACCTCCATTTCATTTGGGGTGATGCATCTCACTTTCTTCACTGACTTATCTAGATCCACTGTACTCTGTTGGAGATAACTTCACCCCCTCAAGCAATCCCTATTTTCCCATAGTTTGCAAAACCGTGGGAATTCCATGATCATTAATCATTACACTAAATGACAGGGAGCCTCAAATATCAGACAAATCAGAGAAGGATGCTGTTCTGGGGAAACTAGGCCTCAGCCTGGACTCTCTTATCAACAATACAAGGCCCAATGGACCTACTGTACAATGATAGGCTCCTTCTCAAATCACTCTATTTATACAAGTGGAACAACTCCCTCTGGAGGCAGCAGTTACTTGAGTATCCGACTATGATGGTTTCATCACATTATTGGTTTGTGCTTGACCTACTCCTTCTTATGTTTTTCTTTTTAACTACTTGCTCTCTTTTCCCTGTTGCCATTTTCTCATCGACTTATTATCTAAATCACAATACTGTTTTTCATTCTCATCCCATCCCAAGCTCCTAATTAGTTTTCTCTTCAGTAGCTTATCTTTTGGGAGCTGTACGTTTTATCTGTTGGCACTGCTTACAGTTTCTCCTATTTTATTCAAGCACATTCTTTTTTTTAAACTTTGCATGATTTCTTCTTTTGTGTTGCAATTTTTTTTCTTTCATAAAAAACCTACGTTCTGGCATGTTTACTCTACTATGGTTGAGAGCTACATGCAGGACTACTTCACTACTTTTTGCAAATTATAAATGTAATGTCCAGCATATGTTAGATTGTGGCAAAAAAACAACAACAAAAAACACTTTTGAAAACATATATTCTTAAATTAAATTGATTTTCTTACTTCTTTAATTGTCAGTTCTACCAGAGGGTTAGGGAAAACAGGTGTAAAACTATTGTCATCTTTCACAGACACGTGAACTTGAGCTTGACTAAATATGCTGACATTTTTTGGATCCACAGCCATTATCGTTATATCTCTCGGAAAGTCTTCCTTCTGCAAAGCCATCTTTGTTGTTATGACACCAGTTACTGGTTCCATGTTAAAGTAATCTAATCAAAGTAGACAAAGTAGTCAATTATACTGGAATTATTTGTCAATGTAAGTGGTTTAAACATAGTGAAACACTAGGAGTCATGTGCATGCATCAAAAAAAGCAGCGTTTGCTTCTGCTCCCACTCCAGACTCAATATCACCAGATGCCCAAGGCAATTATTTATGTGTGTTTGTGTGTGTGCATGAGAGAGAGGTCCACTGTGTGTGCGTGTGAGAGGTTGAACCTGGATTGTGTGTGTGTTACAGTGCATTCACTTGCCACTATATCATGGTGGACCAATGGACAAGTAATCTAGTGCCAGCTAAGTCTTTCTGCACGTCCTTTGCAGTAATATTGGGGGATTTGTTTTGTTTTTCCGATGAGTCTATGATCAAGTCTATTAGAAATCTTTCTTGGTCTTTGGACCTTGTCTCAACTTCAACAGCTCCTCATAACTCCTCTTTTTAAATGTCAGGTTGAACAGTTGAGCCTGTAAGCAAGGCACATTTAGATGCATTTTTTAACCTCCCCTTGTTTTACGAGTGAAATTATTTTCAGATATTTAGCTCCTTAAGGCATCCCATGGTTGTTTGGTATAAACTGCCTGCGAAATTCCAAGTCCTTGAACAGGATTATGTGGTGGAGAAGGAGAGTAGCATTACCTTTGTCATTGCCGGCTGTTATGTTATAGAGAAGGAAAGTAGGGTAAAGAGCGTAGACCTGTACCAGGAAGGTAGATGGTGAAGCCTTGTCACTCACAGGATCCGGTCTGTAGATATCCGTTGAGAATACTGGAAAACTAATATTGCTTGGAACTATTGTTATATACACCTTATGGAAATAAGAAACAATATCCAGTTATTCACAATCACTTTTCATGAAACATGTGGAGCCCACTGATTTTAACTCGCCCATATGTAAGTCATAATTATAGGGGATTTCTCACACAGTTTTCTCAATGAAGATGAGGACTTGGCTGGAAGAAGAAAGGCAAAGCAGATGTGTACCATCTACACAACTTTGGTTTAAACTTTTCCCAAACCATTTAAGGGAAGATATCATCCATGACCTCCAGGCACCATAATAATTTAATTGATATGAAGTTGTTATGGTACCCAGAGTGTTCCTTTAAATATATCTGTTAGAGTAAATTATTGTGGATGAAAAGGTTAATGGAACACTCTAAGCACCACTCAGACAGTCACTAGATTAGCTTCCTGGTCGGGTCCTGCAATCTTTACAGTACCGACATTCAGCGTCTTTACACTTTGCATGAAGATACTGAAGGCTGCCTATAGAGATGCACTGCGTCCTATGAGAAGATGCTTTTTGGTACTGGGCTGTGATTGGCATACATGTGCACTAGCCCTCCTTGCTTCCCTATGGGAAAGCATTGAATTGGCTAAGATCATCAGCAGAGATCAAAGGATACGTGAAATAAGGATAAGTGAAACATAGTTATTAAAATAATTTAAGGGAGCTCTCGATCTAAAAAGTGGAGATAGCACTCTAATGTTAGGAATACATGTTTGTATTCCCAATGCTAGAGAGTTAATTTAAATTATTGTGATTGGAAATAGAGAAATTTTGGTAAAATTTACTTAGCTTGATAAAATATGTACCAATACAATTGGTAATAATGGTATCTATAGCTAAATACATCAGGTCAACATTTAATAAACTATTTACCTTAACAAAGGCAGACAGAGGTGGAACTCCACTATCCATGACCTTGACAGTCAATATATAGGGCACCGTAGTCCTATGTTTTGGCAAATCTTTTATAAGAAAGATGTGACCAGTGGAATTAGAGATGACAAACAATCCCTCACTGTTACCATCTATAGAAAGAAACATCTGATTAATCAGACATTAAATAAAAATTCACTAACAATAGAGTAGATGCACTTTTGCTCAAAATATCGTACTTATGTTAAAATTTATATATCATTTATCAACAATATACTTTTATAAAAATGTATAAAAACACATATGAGTGTCTTTGATAGCACATTTTTAATAAGGAAAAGTGACCATTTGGAAGTTAAAGGGATACTCTAAGGACCAAAATAACTTTAGCTTAATGAAGTGTTTTTGGTGTATAGATCATGCCTCTGCATTCTCACTGCTCAATTCTTTGCCATTTAAGAGTTAAATCACTTTTGTTTTTGTTTATGCAGCCCTAGCCACACCTCCCCTGGCTGTAACTCGCACAGCTAACATAAAAAAAGATTTCATTTTGAACCACAGTGTGTTTACTTTAGAAGTGTATATCTTCTGCTCTGTTAATTGAACTCTAAAATAATTCTGCTGGTTCGAGCAGGCTGATTACAGAGCATGAGGTAAGAAATTCTAAATAAAACAGAATGTACCATAAATAAAGTTTAAATATTAGATCTCTCTTTACAGGAATTGTTTAGGAAAGCTGTGCAGGGTCATTTGCAGGGAAATTGTGACAAAGGCTGCATGAACAAACTAATTTAACTCCCAAATGCCATTAGGCAGATACACTGCAGGGGCATGATCTATAAACCAAAACCACTCAATTAAAGTGTTACTACAACCATTTTAACATGCCCTTCTGGTTACTATGCTGTATATATGGTTTTCCCCCTGCAGTAAAAGATGCAATAAAACATATTTTAATTAACTTGAAAAACTGACTTCCACAATCCCTCTGACCTCACTGGGGTCTTGCGTGGTCCAATCAAAGACTTCACATAGAGAAGCCTGTGATTCTGTGATTGGACCAATTCATCAGCTCAGAGGACATGTGCCAAGGGAAGGGAGAGGAGAGGAACAAGGGAGGGTTTAAAAAAAAATAATCCCAGAAAAAAAAAAAAAAACAATGTGCAACGGAGAGAGGCGGGAGGTAGCACACAATGAGAGGGAGGGGGAAGCAATATTTTACTTCAGGCACTCTGCCTGCATGGGAAAGATGTTCACATTCATGCTGATAACAGACTTTTTTTTATGCACAGAATTGACATTAGGCAGTCTGGAACAGAGTTCTGGGCTGCCAATGTCACATGTGAGGGGGGTGCATCTATTGAAAAATATCTCAGCATGTGCAGTGTTTCAAGCAGAAACACTGCACAAACATACTCCTACCTCCATCACCAGTTCAAATCACTGAAGTTGTCATGGTGGTTGCAGTAACCCTTTAAGTTAAGCTATTTTGGTGTTTAATCTGTCTCTTTAAACATCTAATCAACAGCGACTTTTCCTCAATGGACAGTGTTATCACCATGTCCTGGACACTGTGATACTTTTACTTCATTTATGTTCTAACTGTTTTGGAAAAGGGTTCCATGCAATGGCCCATATGTTCTCAAACTGACTCAAATGTGTTAAAGGGACACTCCAGGCATCCAGACCACTTCTGCCAACTCCCACTACTCTTAACCCTGCAACTGTAATTATTGCAGTTTTTTTATAAACTGCAATAATTACCTTGCAGGGTTAACTCCACCTCTAGTGGCTGTCTACTAGACAGCCACTAGAGGGCACTTCCTGGATCATAGCACAGGAAACCTGTGCTAGAGCGTCGCTGGAAATCCTCACGCTGTGTGAGGACCTCCAGCGTCGCTCATTTCCCCATAGGAAAGCACTGATATGCATTTTCAATGCTTTCCTATGGGGAGCGCTAATGCGCATGTGCGGCATTGCCTGGCATGCACATTAGGTCTCCCTGGCCGGTGGGCGGGATCAGTCTCACCCACTGGCCGACGCATTCACTAGGAGAAGCGGCAGAGGGAGAAGCAGCGACGTGGGACATGGTCACTGCCTCTGATAAGTTACTGAAGGGGTTTTCACCCCTTCAGCAACCAGGGGTTGGGGGGTGGGAGGGAGGGAGAGGGGACCTGCAGTGCCAGGAAAACGGCTTGTTTTCCTGGCACTGGAGTTTCCCTTTAATATGCATTCCAACTCAGTTACCTATGATAGAATAATGTATTCCTTGGTCAACAGCACCGTACTCATCAGTTGCATTTATATCACAAATAAGCAGTCCCGAAAAGGCAACGTTGTCCTTAATTATTCTGTTGTATGTTATGTGTTGAAGTATTGGTCCCACTTCATTCACATTTTCTACATTAACTGTGAAAGAAACACAAGGCACAAACAATAACAAATAGCAAAATACAGACACTTTTCATGCTTCCTTGCATTTTGAATTTCTATTTATTTGAAGCGTCCCTTTTACTTTCTCCCTCAATATACATTATACTATAAAAATATACTATTGTCCATTTTTAACATGGACACGCAGATAGAGCTCCTCCACTGTAAGACATGTAGACGGTTGCCTGCTCACCATCCAAATCCTTTGCAAATATTAAAATGATTCCATAGGCAAATTAGATTTTTAAAAACATCTTACTTAACACATTGAATTGAGAGAGCAATCTGTATTCGGTACTACACTCATCCCAGAATTCCATATTAGTGTGAGTATATGGCTCAGCAACTAACAGAACTGAGTGATCTCAATTGTTGGAAGCCAGGCACACAGCATTAGGAGAGGACACCCAGGCAGATTCATATATCTTTCTTTACAAAAAATACATTACTGATACAACAAAACGAATATTGAATCAATTGAATTAAATCAATACATCTCTATAAGGAAAGTTAGTGTCTCCATGCAGAGGGTGGAGACAATGAATGTCAGTCACACTGTGCAGCACTGCCCCAGGAAGCACTTCTAGTAGCTATCTGAAGAGTGGCCAGTGAAGTTATCTCTAGGCTTTAATGTAAACACTGCTTTTTCTCTGAAAAGACGGTGTTTACTGCAAAAAGCCTGTAGGGAATGATTCTACTCACTATAACAAATACAATAAGCTGTAGTTGTTCTGGTGACAACAGTGTCTCTTTAAGTATTTTTTTCTAGAGCATAATCTCTCTTTAAGTGTTTGGACCTTGAAACGATATCAATTTAAATCAAATGTTCCCAGAAAATGTTTATGAAATGCACATTATTCCTTACAGTAGCAATAACAATAAAGAGCAGAAAAATTTGGGGTTTTTTTTAGGAATAGAGAGTGCCCATTTGAGTATTTTATTATTTAGCAATGTGTGCACAGGTAACACTTTTATTTTGTTTGTACAAACAAGATGACATGGGTACAAAATATCATGGCAGTTTTACCAGTGACGGTTGCTGTACCACGCAGTTGAGAATCAGTTGGGTTGTATGCTATCACTTTAAGCACATGTTCCATTGCTGTTTCATAGTCCAAAGGCTGAAGGTTGGAGATACTGCCGGAATAATGTCCAATGTAAAACAGAGGCGTCGCTCTTGTAAAGGAATATAAAATAAGGGCATTATATCCCGTATCCCTATCCATGGCAGAAATATTCAACAGCTAAAAAAACCAATGCAGAAAAAAAAATCTACATGTTAGAAGCACATTTAGAATTTTATATATTCATGAAGGATGGTATATGTAGAGAAACATTTTGCAGAGAAGGAGAGATACATTTACCAAAAAATTCTAGGATTTTTTAGAACGTATCATATGTAGAAATACCAATTGTGGAGGCTCATTTTCCTTTACTGTGACTGCAAATGATTTTTCATTGAAGATTGGAGGGTTATCATTGACATCCTCGACTGTAATGTGGATGCGTTTTGTGGATGAGCGTGGCGGGCTTCCCAAATCCTTAGCCTGAGCAAAAAGAAATTGTAATATCACAGCTGTGAAAAGTGTCACAAACAATGTTAACTCACAATAGTCTAGAAACAGAATTATATATACCGGAATCATTGATTGATCTTAATCAGTTGGCTTTTGATAAGGAGACAGGAAAGGAAATTTTCTTTGTGATGGAAGTAGATAATGTAGTAGTAGTTAATGTTATAGTGTGACTGAGGGCTTCTAGGCTTGGTACATGAATCTCTCATGTACCCCCTCTTTTTAAGCTAACTAAGTATTGCAGTTGTGAAAATATAAAGTGTTTCAGCTGGCCTGAAATTTGTTATATAACCATTCAACAGTGGGCAGTGTACAGGGCCAGATTTTCATCCCAGAAACCTGAAAGCTCAGTATGACAAACTTCCCTTCCCACTTGAGTTTGCCACGTGCTCCAGGAGGAGCCTGCTTGCCAGCCTCCTGCCCACAGACTATGGGCCCTGCAGGGAAACCTGTAAAAGGCTGTTTAACTGGCTTGGTTAAACAGTCTTTTACAGGTTTCGCTTTCTCTATTCTGTTTGGGAACCGAACAGGCGCACGAACCATGAATCACCCGGGAGCTTGTTAAGCCTAATTGACAGTTTGTAACACGTCCCAACGCAGTGTTCTAATTGTTCGTCTGGGTGGCCGCTATTCGAGTGAACAACTACGAGGTGGCGGCCATCTTGTTCACATAAATGCAGGCAGCGATGTTTGCTCATCAAATTCATGGAACTGAAAATGGACACTGAAACTCCAGAACACCGCTGGACTTCCATGATCGCCTGCGTTCGGTTCTACACAACTTAGAAGGGCAGTGTTTGGTGGAAACGTTCCCACGAACAAGGTGAACAAGCTCCAGGGTAAGACTATGTTCGGTAGTTTGTTCTTTTAAACTATCGAACTAGACTGACCGCTAGCCATGATTTCATGGAACTGTTTTTGGCATAGGACCATGTGTACAGTCGGTCAAATAATTGACTTCCATGAAAAACCTGAACCGATCTGGGTGATTTTTGGATATGTTGGTCACCCAGATCAGGGCTAACTTTTGTGGGGGTTTTGTGTAGTTGAAGGTACTTTTGGAGTGTCTGTGAAATGTGTGTTTTTTGTGCCTGGAGATAATTGAGTTTTGTACAATTCCTGACTCAATAATCTCCCTGGCATATGGGAGGGATTATCCTGTTTTGTGTGGGAGTGTCATGGGCGTGCTTGCCTGTGTTCAGAAATGTATAAAAGCAGACCATCTGGCCAGATTACACGATTTCAGCTTGTACTCCCAGAACTATGTCCTGTCTGGTTACTGAGAGGGGAAAGAGCTAATCACTGTTCCAGTGTGGAGGATTCAATGGGGAAAGTCCTTGTAAGGACTAGAGCTCCCAAGAATGTGTCGTCCAGTGCCTGGGGGTGGATGGAGCAAGTTCCCATTTGGCTCCAGGAGGGAGCGATTCCAGGACCCCAGTGAAGCCACGGCGACTGTGGGCAGAAGTGCTGAGGTTTGTCGCCTGTTCCAGCTAGGAAGCGGTCCTTGGCGGAGGTACCCAGCCATGGGTACAGGGAGCTCCGTTACACTCAGTTTCCTGCTTGGCTGAGTCTGAATGTAGAGTGTATTGAGAGAATGCTGTGTACAGGGTGTGAGTGCAGAGCACACGGTGTGAATGCTGTGGCTGTTGGTAAAAGTTAAATGCTGTGTGCAGAGTGTGCGGGTGGTCCTATGCTCAGGGTTTGGACTTTTTATACTGTGTTCACTCACAACGTTTATTTTTTCATTTTCACATGCTTGAACCAATACAGCATACATGAGGACTACTCATACATGAGGACTATCTTGCCATATGTTCAATAAATGTGCATTTTTTCTATGATTTCTTCCTGATGTATTTTTGGGGATTCTCTATGAGTGCAGATCAACAAACTTGTCCTGTGTGAAGTATCATTTGTTATTGCACCTATTGAGCTGCTATAAGTATGATATCCATGCTTATTTAATTTTGGAGTTGCGGCTACATGTTTTTTGTGAGTGAGGGATTTTCTTCACTTACATTTCAGCCTTTTACTAAATAAAGTACTTAAAATATTCTGATCATTGATGACAACGGTTTCTATAGTAAGAGAAAGGACATTTTCTAATCTTAAAGCTATTTCCTCTTTTAGCTGCAATGTGACCATTCATAGACACCTCATCTGAATAGCATGCTTATTGTGATTTTCACAAATATAAATATTAGATTTGTGCATAGTGAAAAAAATTTGGCTTGGCCGAATCAATCCGTCTGAAAAAAAAAAAAAATCAGTTTGGGTGACCCAAGATTTGCCCATATTATGTTTTGGTTCGGACAAATTTCATCCATGTAAACAATTCAGGAAAAACGGTTTGGACAAACCAAAAGAGTACGAAAAAATAAGATAATATTATGTATACATTTTGCATTGTACTGATTCACTGGATTCACAGATCAAGTGAAATATGTAATATAAATATTAGACGTGCAATTTGTTTCGTTGCGAATGTAAATTCGGCCGAACTTCAGCAATTCGGACATTCGGATGCTTCCGAATACCCAAATTTCAGAAGTGCCAAATTTCGGAAGTGCTGAACCGAATTGCCGAAGTCCCGAATTGCTGAAGTGCCGAACCGAATTGCCGAAGTGCTTCGGATTTCTGAAAAGTGACAAAACAGGAGAGGGAGGGAAAATTAAGGGAATGATGCCAGGAATCTAACCCTAGCTCTACCCCTAGCCCTAACCCTGGTAGGGTTAGGAGAAGGGTTAGGGTTGAGGTTAGGTGTAGGGTTAGGAATTAGGGGTAGGGAATTGCCCAAGTACCGAATTTTGGAAGTGCTGAACCGAATTGCCGAAGTCCCGAATTGCCAAAGTCCCGAATTGCCAAAGTCCCGAATTTCGGAAGTGACAAACTGAACCAAATTTTTTGCCCATGCACATCCTTAATAAATATAGATTTTTTTTTACTGCTATTCCTTTTTTTCCCTCTGTTGGTCACTTGTCACTTGATCTGTGAATACAATCAAAATTTAAGTGCTGTCCCCAACCCTCATTTATCTTTTTTCACTAATCATCTAATCATCTCTTTTTGGCACTTTGAACAGAACTCTGAGTCACAAATTAAACAAAATTGTTCATCTATTGTTTCATTAGTTTCATGATTCGGAGTTAAGAAATTCAGATGACCCGTTGATTACCCAAAGTTTGGATGAATCACAATTCATTTGCACAAGCCTTATAAAAATACTATGTAGTTAAATGAACCCTAGCACACCCCATGCTTTGTGAACATTAAAGAATACCACCAAGTAAAACCTTAAATATTTGTTAATGAATCAAGTAAAGGCCCCTTGTGCTCACCACCACTGTGACATCATAAGAGGTTGCTACCTCTCTGTCCAAAGCTTTTTTTGTCATCAGATCCCCCGTAGAGGAATTTATGTAGAAGATGCCGTTAAAATCATTTTCCAAAGAGTAAGTCACAATACTATTGTCTCCTACATCCACGTCAGTGGCACTGATTAAACCAATATCAAGGAAGTTCTCATTCTCTATACATGTGACACTTGAATGAACCATTGGCGAAAAGATTGGTCTGTTATCATTCACATCAATCACAATAACAGTAACCTGAACAGAAGAAAAAAATATAGTATGATTACATTGATGTTGTTACACTGAGGCTGGATACACAGTATATTCTCTTATAGTGGCAAGCCTGATTTAAAGACACTTGAGATAAGTTTCACATTTGCTCTGTAGGACTCAGAACATACCTAAACACTACATGATCATGAATTCAGACTAGCATTGAGGTTGACCTAACAGAATATTGACTGAAATCTTGAAATTGGAAAGATCACTGAAGACTTTTTAATTAATGTGTGTGGGTCAAAACAGAGGAATTTTTTCCTAGCTTGTTGCAAAATTGGAAGCACTTCAAACTGTGTTTTTTGCCTTCTCTTGGATCAACAGCAAAAACAGATGTGAGAATGGCTGAACTTGGTGACCACATGTCTCTTTTCAGCCATGTAACTATATGTTTAAATCTATATCGATAAATAGTTTAAGAAGTCTGCAAATTAGGGGCGGGGCATGACCTTCATGGTGGCAGGACACATTTTTACCAGAGCTCCTTGCTTAGCCACTGAAAACCTCTGAATTTCTTGCCTCACAGGGCACTTGTTTAGCCATGGTTCAAGCTTGCTGTTCTCCTGCTGTGTGAGGTCACCTACATTAACCAGATGCCCAAGCTAACTGTAACGGCACCCCCAGGCACAGAAGGGGTTAAACAGCTGTTTAGAGGATATTCCCTTCCAGATACACAGGCAGCTACTGCAAGCACCAATCTCCCAAACAGGAAACACACAAATTCTCCAACTCCCGAACTGGAGACACACAAATTCTCAAACTACTGAACTGGAACCATACGAATGCTGTAAACAGCCGAACAGGAAAAACCATACGAACAGTTTACACTCCTGGCAGTCGAACTGTAACAGCATACAATCAAACCCCCCCAAGAACGAGATGACACTTCGTTTTGAGGGTCAAGCAGTGATCTGTTTAATCTGGGCTACCTGCCCTGTATTTATGCAGGTTTCCCAACAGGGGGACACTCCCATCGGGGACACTGGGACACAAACTGGACAGTAACCAATCAGGACAGTTTAACCTTAACCACTCCCACATGCACATTACAATCCCTCCTCTCTATCCTGGAGATAATTGGGAAGTAATCCAATAATCTCCAAGGACAGAGGCAAAACTCCATAAGCCACATGTTAGTAAAAAGACAAAAATTACACAGTGTTACAATTACTACATAAAACATATACATTCAACATATCCCCAGAGAGCTTAGATCTGAGCGCACATTATTACCGAATGGCGCTCAGATCACATACATACAGTTCAATCGCCATGGAGCCAAAGTCTGTCACATAGTCTTTCGTTACACGAATGGGCTCCATGGCATAGCTATCTGGGGTAACACTGCTCACATAGGGAAAGTACCGAACGGACGGCGTTCATATGAATTGCAGGAGAAGGGAGGTCGGCGGCTCAGCGGTGTTCGTGCAAATAAGTGTCCGTTTTGAGTTCCGTAGATTTGGAGCTGAACACCGCTGGCCGTTCGGGAGTTTAAGATGGCCGCTGCCACGTGTTCGGTTATACGAACAGCAGCCACCCAGCGTTCACCAATTAAGCTGCGGTTAATCGCAGCTTCTGGGAGGTAAATCACTGGCACACTCCTTGCCCAGGTGGTCCCCCCATTCGTGCGTTGGTTCGGTAGATTCAATCTACCGAACGCCCAGGCAGAAAGGCACGAACAAGCCTTTCTAAAGGGGAAAAGAACAGCGTTTAACATGGGGCCATAGTCCAGAGGGAGCAGGCAAGCAACCAGGCTTCTCCAGTGCCCAGTGGCGAGGTTGGTTCTGCCACACTTACCTTGTAATCTGAAAGGGGGCATAGTGAGGCCTAGTGCAGGTGCCTGACAGGAGAGACGGCCGCTCTTCCAGATAGCCAGCTGCGGGACCCAGCTTACTCTTGCTGCCTCGGCCCCCCTCCCCCTCTGGACCAGTGGGGGTAATCTTGGTCCAGACCTGCGGAGGCCTTATTCCTCCTCATACGAGCCATGGGGGTGCCACTCTCGAGTTTGCTACAGCCCATACTACTCTAAGATGGCAGGTGCAGCATGCCCACCTAACTGCAGTGACAAAGGAACCACAAACCTCGACAACCTTAATCGGATATTTGCAGAGTTCTGGAAGAGACTAAACCAGCAAATGTAACCTGCACAACACTACCATATGCCAGACAGATTACCCCAAAGGATTTTGCTTCAGACCATTACGATGCAGGCAGGTGCGACCTCTATGAGAACCCAGCTAAGACGATAGTCACCCTCATTCTCCCTTGCAGCGGGATCCACACCCTGTAACTCCTCAGGCATGGGCCCTGGGGGACCACTCTTGGAATATTCCTCACTGAGGGATCAGTTGGCAGGATACTGCTAGGCATCATGGCTTCCAATCACCTCCTAACAAAAGGCATTACACCTGAAACAACTCAGATGGGGTATGAAACTGTGTACTAGGCTCAAATGAGACTGTCACTGGAAGGTATAGGATGGACGACAACAAATTACAGCAGTCCCACATTGTAGAAGCCTTTCCTTTATGTCTCTCTTTTGATAGTCTATATTAGTTATGCTTTTCCTTCTCATTATATCCTAGTGTTCTGTTAGATGCTGGACTGCCTCTAAACCTAAGAAGTAAGAAGGGCATCCCGGGTGGGCACAAGTATGACTAAGCTACTCTGCTTAATAACTATGTGTTTTGTTTTGCATTCTCTATTACACTGTCCATGGCATTTAATGGTTTCTAATAGTCTGGAGTCTCACACTCACTATGCCGTTGTATGTCTTTTTTTAATCTGCTTGTTTTACAACATAAAAAAAAAATAGTGCGCTACCTACGGGACTTAACTGAATACGTTTTGTTACATGTATTGGTAATATGTCTATTCCTATGTTACTCTGTTTGCACTACAAAAATAAAGAATTTAAAAAATATATATGTCTGCAAATTCCCTTGACTATACATGAAAATAAAATGATTTCTTGCGATACAGAAATTATACAAGGAATTTGGTAAATTAAAGGTTTTTTTTAATCTAAGAATATCATACCATTGTTGCTGCTGTACTTGGAGGTTCCTGTGAATCGGTGGCTTCCACAATAACATTGTACCGATTCTGGCTCTCTCGATCTAACATGACTCGTGTGATGATCTGGCCCTTGTTGGTAATGGAAAATATTTCTAAGTAAGTCTTGAGAAAATATGTTAAGGATGTTCCTCTGTTTCCAATAATGGTTTTTACTATCCCAACCTCAGTGCCTGCTGGCCGGTCTTCAGGTACAGAGAAATTATAGTGGGAATTCAAAAACTGTAATCCAGTGTTATTCGTGGCCACTGTGACAAATACATTGACTGAAATGAGATACAGACAACAAGAATTACAAACAATATATTAATTACTCAATCTTACGCATATCATTAAAATGCTCAAAATGGTTCTGTCATAACAATATCAGTTTTGAGAATTTCAAAGAAATAAAATCTTTATGAATTACCCATATTGACTGTGTTGGAAAGTCATTGGAATTCCAGAGCAATCAAAAGATATCAGACTCCACCACCGTTGGGCCGAGACGACCGGTATCCCGGCCCGCAGTTTAGTTATTCTTTACATTTGTATTTTCTTTTCTTTTGTTTACTTTTCATATTGTTTACTCTTGTTGAAACAACAACAACGGATGAAAGTAGTAATGATGTAATTACCTGAGACACTCTTCATATGTACTTTGGCATGTTTATATACTAAACTCACTTCTTGGAACGCCATTGAGCTCTTGCACGAGCCAAATCCTTCACATTGTCTACTCAATACCGTTGCAAAAATAAAGAATTTAAAAAAAAAAAGATATCAGACTGTTTTGTTTTGTGGTCAATTGTGTCATTTCTCACAGTTGCTGCTAGTGACGGCTGTGAGAATGGGCATTTACTCTCAAATCGCAAAATCTTGGCTATGGAGGATCTCGTGGTCTTGCAGGATCCCTTAAAAAAAGCTCAGTAGCTAGTAGCATTGAATCAAATGGGTTTTTTTATTTTATTTTTTAATCTCTGCTGCTGTTCCTAGCCCTGTTTTATTTTTGCTCTTATAAGACATATTTAGTGAAAACCTGTTTTCTTCTTTGGTAAGACACTAGCAGTGTACTCCTTCTTGTGTAGTTACCACTACTCACCACTGGATGACAGCGCTGGAGTGCCAAGATCACTCGCTATTACAAGCAATGGTCGGACTGATTCAGGAGTAATAGCAGATAAACTACTTGAAATAAATATCTGGCCAGTTTGTTCATCAATGGTGAATCCAGTGTAGTCCTGTGAAAATCTGATAAGAAAATATGACCTATATGTTTAACCTTTGATATGTTAATATATTTAACCATTCCATTCCTCTGTATGAATATTATATTGGTTCATGATAATAAGTACAGTTACAGTTACATAGTTTAGTAGATTACTTATATGATCTTTGTATCCACAATTCATTAAGTGTTCTTGCATAGCAAGGCCACTTAATGTTATCTCATATATATATTATTCTTATTCTTATTATAGCCAAATTTACCACCATAACTCCTCCCACAGTTTTTACACTACATAGACAGTAATATACCGAAACGTGCGGATTGTTCCCGATTGGTGTGCTATTACTTTGTGGAACGTTTCGCCGAATGATTCAAGGAATATCATCGTTCTTGTGGCGAAATTGGTCCCATAGGAATGAATGGCAAAATGTTCAAAACTAGAGAAGCTGACAAAAGCTGAAAAATCAGGACATGATTTCTAAACTGCCACCACTCCCTCATTTTCAAGCCCACCTACACAAATCTTATATCAAAACGTTCAGCTATCCCTGCTGCCACTAAACTTGTCCACGGCTAAGCCATAGTCCTGATAGTTTTCACAATATGACCATTTGTTTGCAACTCACGCCGTCCATTGGCATTCATTGAAACTCCACTCTGCAAAGCTCACATTTGAAGGGCAATTTCTAAACTGCGACTGTGCCTTCATTTTTAATATTTCAGAGACATAATATGCTTCAAAATGTAGGTCTGGATTTTGTGATTCTCACAATATAAAGCTCTTCGCTGTGGGATTTATAGTTTTAGGGCTGTAGCGCATGTGTGTGGGAACTATGGGCTGTATGTTTGGGAGAGATAAGGAGTCATTTGTGCAATTGGGGCAAGGCTGTTGAGTATGTTGAGGGGGAGGTAAGGGCTCTTGTTTGCGTAGTGTGAATTGGAGGAGTGATAGAGGCTGGAAGGTGCAGACCACTTACAGTTCTCCTTCTTATTGAGCATTGCTAGGATAACCTGTGGCAGGCAGGAGCAATATATGTGGTCTGCACCCTCTTGTGGTGCAAACTGCAAGCTCTCGAGGCAGCCCCAACTCCATGAGAATGGGTTGGCCGTAAAGGGAGAATTTTTCATCTCCCCACATGACATGCCACACTTTTCCTGCATGCCGCCCAGAGGCCTTGTGGAAAAACCTGTCCCTGACTGTAGTTATATATTTAATAAGGTAGTCGGGCCAGTAGTAGAAAAAATGCCTAATGAAATGATGCTTATTGCAGCTTACGCTTCCCTCATCAGTCTACATTAACAAAACTTTATTTTATCTTCTACCTTCCTACACTCCTAGAAATTGATAACTGAGGGGTCCTGAGGACTTGTGTTTGTACTTTATACCACTTACAATAAACGTTCCATATTTGTTGTATCCATAAAAAACTGCAAGTCTATTACCTGTAGGAAATCTGTGAATTATCTCCAATATCCAGGTCTGTGGCAGATATTGTAATAACTGGATCTCCTTCGTTCATATTACGTGGAATATGTGCAAAGTATTCTTTCTGAGTGAATGTAGGTTTATTGTCATTCACATCCTGTATGAGAATCAGGGCCTCTGCAAAGTTCTATTGAAGGAAAATTCCACATTTGACAACAATAAACAGATAATAAACGTAATTCTAGCAAATATAAAACTGGCATATTTATAAACATCACTAGGAATCTATTAAGTTGGTGATGATCACATTGGTAGGTAGACATTATCAGTGCCTGTACCCGAATCTTTCCTTACCAAGGTCCCATCTCACTCCCAAACGCTATGACTGAGTGGGAGGCTCGAAATGCAAACTCAAAACCATTAATAATAGGAAGATTCTCAGTTTCCTTCCACATGAGTCATTCGCAGAGCAATTGCATGGAGGAAAACATCGTAGAGGAGACTGATCATATCTGTTCCACTCAAAGAGTAGTAGGACTGGCAGTTGAACAGCAACGTACGGTGATTTACAACTCTACAATCACTTAAAGGCACACTGTAGGCACCAGACTGTGGCAGCAGGTGAAGTTTTAAGATGGTGGAGCGTCAGACTCCTCCCCCAGAATTTTACTCCTCCATACAGAGTACAGAGACACTGGATGAGCATGCACTGGTGCTTTTAGTGTCTGGAGTCCCCTGATGCTGTCTTTCCATTCAGTATTAAACCAATCTTAATGTTTTAATGCTAAATAGGACTCCCAAACAGTCCATCCCCTCTGTGCTGCTTGGGATAATGAGAAAGCTTTAGCCTGCTCAGTTATGGGCAGCTGTGATTGGCAGGGAGTGTCAGCTGACTGCGTTCAGCCTAAAAAAGTGCCATTGCAGGTATGAATCAGTATGGCTACAAGGAGGTGTTCCTTCAGTGGTGGCAGGGCTGTGGGAAGCCAAGGATCCTCATTCAGTGTTATTCTAAAGGTTCAAACATTGAATGGAGGGTCAGCCAGGGGACTCCAGACGCTATAACGATTCAATGAGATGCAATGGTTATAGTACCTACAGTGTCCCTTTAAAATACATTAACATATGACTAGCTCACTGGTTATGGGCAATGGCTATTAAAAGGTTAATGTTGATATACTTTTGCATCGTTTTTAATAAATGGAACAATTATATCTGTACTCTTAATAACAGAGCTTGATTGAATAATTCAGGTGTGTGTTCATGACTTTCAATTACCTTTCTTGGGGGATTCCCGAGGTCTGATGCTAGTAAAGATATTACATATTTATCTTTAGTCTCCCTGTCCAGAACTCCATGTACAAGGACTGTCCCATTCTAAAGAAACAGAAATAGCAGTGAGTGAAAAAAACAACACTATGAGCCAAGTCAAATATATTATCAACAACTCACTAGCATAAGAAATTGTGGACAAATACAAGCAAAAATGTTAATTTTATGCCAAAATATTTTGAGACTTCTGATCTGCCAGGGACTTTAAAAGGACCCTATACGCACCAAAACTACTACAGATCAATTTAGTGGTTCTGGTGTCTAGATTTTGCCCCTACAGGTTAAGTAGTGTAAATACTGCCCTTTCTGAGAAAATGTAGTTAAAGGAAGACTAATTGCATTGTAACATTTTCACTGATTGCTCCCTAAAGTCAACTCTAGAGCCTGTCACTCGGACAGCCACTTAAGGGGACCTACTGTATTCAGTACTGCATAGATTGTCGACTTGTCGAGCATCTCTATAAGGAGATGCTGATTGGCACAGCACTAGACTAGCCTATCATTGATTTCCTATGGGAAGTCATTGGTTTGGCTGAAATCATCAGGATTGAGGATCCCTGCCGGGTATGAGGGCTGAATGCACGTAGAGTGGTGTGCTGAAGAAAATAAGGTAAGTAAAATTGTTTTTATTTCACAGGAAGGGGGCAGTCATCTAAGTAGTTACTAGAACACTGTAGCGTTATGAATATATGTTTTAACTACCCACTGTATGGCAATTTAAGAAGAAGGCTCCTACTTCAAATAGTTCTGCCAGTTGCAGTTAATGATTTAAAATAAATAAAAATGTAGAGAATTAGGTTTATATGTGTTTTCCCAAACATAAAATATATATGATTGATAATTAATGGACGTCATAAACCTGGACAGTGTCCAGGCTGTGGAGCACAAACCAGTGGAGTTATGGTGGGGAAAATGTGATCGAAAACTTCTTCCACTACAAGTCAGTGGATAGTAAATACATTTTTAAACAGATTTGCACACCAGTCAATCTTTGCTTTTCCCACAGAAATCTCTAATTTTCTGTGGTCTTATTACTGCAAGGGATTTTGGGTGGGCATATGCAAATTAGTTCAACAAAGAACAATTTTTTTGCCTAATTTATTCCACCTTATACATGGATTCCTTGAAGTAAATATCTGCTGTATAACAGCTTTGAAACACAACTCAGGAAGAGAATGCAAAGCCAGATAATCACATAATCATGCATGGACGTTGGTTTGCGCTCCAGTAATGCCTCCATTGCAATCTTGTAACCAACCTCATGCTGATGAGTTGCATTAACAATGCAAGGGCCATCCATGAGTGGTTATCTAGCTTTGCACCACTTCCTGATCTGTGTTTCAAAGCTGTTGTATACAGCAGACGTCCATGTAGCCAAGGAATCCATGTATAAAGTGGAATAAATTAGGCAATAACGTGATTCTTTGTTGATCTTATTTGCATATGCCCACCCAGAATGCCTTGCAGTAAAAATTAATGAAAAAGGTGGTTCTTTGTTGAACTCATTTGCCCCGAATACCCCAGAATTCTTCGGGGTAACAACAGCACTGCAAATGTGAGATTTCTGTAGGAAATGGCTAGATATATATAATATATACAAATATATATATATACTATAGGTTTACTGTCTAAATTACAATGATTAGTAAGTTGGAGATTTTTTTTTTCATATATAGATATATATCTGCTAGTCTTGCCTAAATTTTTACATTTGAATTTCAATTCACTGTTTATGAATAAATCCCTTATTTTTGTACATGTTCTCTCTTCGTTTCTTACTTGCAGCACAATAAAGTTTTCCTCTTCAGAGAATGAATTAATCATTATTTCACCATTTAACCCCATGTCCAAATCCATCACTTCCACTTCTCCGAGGACTCTAGGTGGATCTCTCGTATAATCTCCTTCCGGTATACTGAAAATAATTTGTTGTCTTTGGAATTCTGGGTTGTTATCATTCACATCAAGTAGATTCAAAGTAACAAGAGCACTGGAATCTAGCTCCCGTGATTCAGCATCAAATGCCCAGACCTGAAACAAATAGTCCAGAGAATGTCTTTTAATCTTCATGTCTAACTGTCTGCTTACAGATCCCCCATACATTTTATTTTTCATTATAGTGCAAATATATAATTATTTATTAGAGTATATAGAGTCAGTGTATTATATTATATCAATGATTTTAAATGATTATTAGTGTTATTTATAAAGGTCAAATATATGAGGCTACTAAAGTTATTCATGCGAAAAACATATGTAAGAGGGAAATTAATAATAACTCGTTCTATGCCTCCCACTAGATTTCTTCCTGTCAAAAAAGGGCAATTTAATGCTAAAATCCTTTCCAATTCACTGATATGAAATAAAAATGTATATAAGTGGATTTGTTTAAATGCAGTATGTGAAAGTATCCTTAGATTCCTGCAGGTGGCTTAATCTCCTGTTCTGTCATTCTTTTGTGGTATACGGTCTTTCCCCCAAAATAGGACCGGGTCTTATATTCATTTCTCCCCCGAAAAACACACTAGGGCTTATTTTCGGGGGAAAACGTGTGCTAGAAAGCAGGTCTATGTTCGTGGGGATTTTCAATAATAATAAAAAAAAAGTTAGTTAAACTTCCTATGCTCTTTATTAGTACTACTACTGCTAACAATCATGGGTCAGGACATATTACATTTATATTTGTGTGTATATATAGTTTGTATATTGTATCCTATTGCAACAATGCAATGTTTTGTGGACAAAGACCCAGGACATACTTGAAAATGAGAGAAATCTCAATGTATTCATTCTGGTAAAATATTTTATAAATAAATAAATATAGTGAGGCTTTACTACACCTGCACAGCTATTCAATAAAGTGAGAATTGTCCGGGATTAATTATTTCATTCATTAAAACTTTAAAGGGAAACCATCGTGCCAGGAAACCAAAGTTGTTTACCTAGCACTATAGCTCCCTATAGTGCCCCCGTAACTCATGGCCCCCTCCCGTGGTGCAGAGGGGGTTAAAAAACCCTTATCTTATTCCAGCGCTGATGTCCCTTCGAGCTGGTTGAGGCAGCATCTCCACTCCTCCTCAGCTGACGTCAGCCGGCGGGGGGGGGACCTAATGTGCATGTGCGGCAAGTGCCACGTTTGCATTAGGATTAGCCCATAGGAAAGTATTGTTTAATGCAGGCCTACACAGCCTGCAACATCCTAGATGTTTTTAAACTACAATGACCATGATTCTTTGAATAAAACAGAGAGCCAACGACCATGATTTGTTTGAATGAAACAGATAGCCAGGAAATCAGTGCTGATAGCCAGGAGATCAGGGAGTTGTAGTTCAAAATATCTGGGGGCCGCAGGATGTACAGGCCTGGTTTAATGCATTCCTATAGGTTTTGGTTGAAGCTGGATGTTCTCATGCACAGCATGAGGATGTCCAGCATCAGTTAGGCGACCAAAAGTTCCTTGGCCTAGACAGCATTAAATCCAATGGGAACTCACTACAGCAAACTGATTTGTTCAGTGAAAGTTAAACCTTAGGGTTTTATGAATACACCTCTACTTTAGCCACAGAATTTACCTCTTAAAAACAACTTACATGTTAATCAATTTACCATATTGTTCATGACAAGTGACTTACCAACATGATAATCTCAGGTGTGTGTTCTCTGTCCAGCTCTCCGTTTGCCAAGTTTATCACTCCGTTATTTTCAACACTAAACATAGTGTTATTTATTGTAAAATATCCATTAAACGATCCGTCCTTTGAAGAAAAGAATGCTTTTAGAGATGGATTGGGTAAGAGCTCATAGATCAGGCTACCAACTTTTCCTAATCACCAAGAATGTTAGATCTTAATGCAGGAGTTTTAGTGCACAGGTGCTGTCCATTTTCTGAGAAACAGCAAACAAGTCTCCATCTTCAGCTTCATCGCACAAAGCATGATAATGTCGCACATGGATAATGCTTCTCATAGAAAAAAATATTTGATTCAGTGCTTTTCTTTGAAAAGCATTTGATTGGCGGATTGCGGTGATTGCCTTGCTTTATAAGAAGCATTGGATTGGACTAGAGATTAGCTCAAAGCAGACCAGGCTGCAGGGGGTACACAGTCCTGGTGCTAGATTACAGGAAAATTTTAATTATATATATTTTTAATTCCTTGGAGGGGCCCATATTCTTTACTAAAAAAGAAACTCTCTAACGTTTAAAACAAATATATTAAATTTTTATGTTAGAGTGTTACTTTCACAACAATTTAAAAGTCAAAGTTCTGTAGATATGATTCTGAACTTCAAAGTAACACTGTAACCAATAGCTGATCAATAACAAATACTACATGTACACTTACTTTCCTGTCCTGAATCGAACTCCCTTCTATTTCCTTCTCTTGCTATGGCTTCCAGAAAAGGAAACATTATAACCCCTACTGCTGCTTTAATGGTTATAATGCCAGGAATGCAGTGGAGCTGTTCCCTGGTAATGGGGCAAAATAATTTGCAATGATTTGTCCCTTTATCGGATCCGTGCCAGGCACTGGGTTTCCTCTGAAGCAGTAGCATAGTGAAGGGGGGCAGAGAGAGACAAATGTCACCTAGTGTCTTCATGAGGGGGCTCCACAGGGCATACGTTTCCAGGAAACTGTTCCACTCGTAGAGGGGAAGTAGGAAGAAGTTCCTACTTCCCCACTACTGGAGACCAGTTCTACTATAGGGACCAGTTCTTAGAGTGGAGAGGTGTGAAGAGCTACAAAAGTCCATTTCCCCCACACATTATGAACAGAACTCAAGGCAGCCAGGATCATGTCTTAATACCCCGGTGGCTAGTTGTCATAATGGAAAAATCATCAGCCCCGTACTGGAGTAATATAGATGTCTCATGACCTTGCTACACCTCTGAAGCCAGTGACACACATCCACCTTCTATAGAGCACCAAAAGCCAGATGCCAATCCCACTAGTCATTCATTGGCTAAGATTGTCACCTGGGGGCTTTCAGTAATTAAATGACACTCTGTCCATAGAATATGCACAAAATTGTTATTAGCCAGGGCTGGGCTGGCTAATGACGTAATAATGATGAGTTACATCACTGGCAGTATTATTAAAGCAAATCTGTCATCAAAAATAAACTTCATGTGATCTACTTCAATAACGCTCCTTGAGTCTAAATCACGTTTTTCCCCTGAGCACTCTAGTTTTCATAATATACATAAAGAAAAGTAGGGACTATTTCTCTTCATGTACAGCAGTCAAGTTGAGAAATCTTGACAATGGGCAGAGATTACAGCAAGGTTCTATTTCAGCAAACAATCAAATTTACCCACAATTCTTTAGTAAAATCAATCCCACATAAGGGTACACAGCAGACATCGTGGGGAGAGGAGAACAAAATGGCTGCACCCAGATATTGAGATCTGGCACAAGGAAGACATGATAATAAATATAAATAAAGGCAAATGGCAAGGGTGGTGGTAATATAATACAGGAAGAAAAAGGGAAAGGAAAACCAAAACAAAAAAATGACAGGGCCGCTTTAACCCCTTAAGGACCAAACTTCTGGAATAAAAGGGAATCATGACATGTCACACATGTCATGTGTCCTTAAGGGGTTAAATATGTCTGCATGTGCAGCGCTTTGTACTGATTTCTAGTAGCATAAATACTTTAAATCTTTTAAGTGGTTATGGAGCTTGGATAAACCTTTAACAAGAAGGTACTTATCGACATTGTGTGACAGTTATATAACATGGCTGTTCTCATTGGTGTAAATATGAGATCATTATAATAAACACATAATTTCTTTAAAACTTTGTTTAAGATCAATTTAAAGAGAAATCATTACTTTAACAGGTACTTTTTTTTGTTGTCAAAATACACAGGTTCCTCTACTTTTATTTAAAACACTTATTTTTTCCACTATCACTCCTAATTGTAAATGCGGCTTACCTTGTCCATGTCAGTCACATTTAGTATGCAGATGATACTACCGACTGGTAAATTCTCTGGAACAGAAACATTGTATAAAGCCTGGCTAAATTTGGGATAATTGTCTTTGATCTTTAACACTTTGATTCGTACAGTCGTTATACTCGTCATTCTTGAAGAATTACTCACAGATCCCTGAACCACAATGTCAAAATGTTTCTGCCTCTCGTAATTTAGTGGTTTTAACAAAACTATTTGTCCAGTGGAAGAATTAATGCCAAATATATCAGAGCGAGAGAAAGGTTGTTGATCAATAATTTTGTAGGTTAACGTGGTATCAATCCCAGAATCTATGCCAACAGCAGAGACATTAAACAATGCTGTCCCGATGGTTTTATTTTCTGATATTGAAACTTCATATTTGCTTAATAGGAACGTTGTGAAATTATCATTTAATCCACTATTGTTGCATAATGAAGTTGAATGTGATGTTAAGGGGAGTTTGTTCTCAGCATGGATTTTCAAGTTCTCGAGTTTTGTCTCTCCCCTATCAAGAGAAGTATCAATCAAGCATTGGGCACAAAAAGGCAGAATAGTTAGTTTTTCGCTTACTATTTCAGAATCAATTAATACCAAAACATCAAAATGATCAAAAGCTCCATTTGCACTCACAAAAACTTGTATAAGGTCACCATTTTCCTTTACATGAATGGTGGTGTTTTTAATGTGAAACATGTTTCTTGTATCATTTGTATCAGTGGAATTAACATAAACTGTAGAGTAGTTTGTTCTGCTCCCATCTGTCAAGGAAATGTTTACGGCATAAGACACGCAGTCCTTATAGTGCAGGTTAGTTGTGGCCCATATGATCCCTTTGGATATTATAGTCAGAGAAACAGGATCACCACTTATAGAATGGTTGTATTCTTCCTGTCAAGAAAGATACAGTGGAAGAACAACACAGTGGTTAGTAGTGTATGGTCTGTAAGGAATTTACCTCTAGGCAATAAGTCAGAAACAAAACATGGTGCAATATTGCCAATAAAAGAATACAAAGTAATGTAGATTGCAAATACTCACAAACATGGAGCCAAATCTATACATATGGCTTTCATGGCCAGTGCAGAGGGACTCTTAATAGGATGACCTTTTTGCACTTTCTCAGACTTTTTGTTTATTGGCAGATGATTTTTTACTTTTGTACATAGTTTATTGTATTATTCTATTAAATCCAATGAAGCTTCTTTGGATCTCTCATTCCATCATTGCTGCAGGCTACACAGAGATCAGCTGGAAGAAGGATTGGGGACATCCTATTAAGAGTCCCTCTGCACTACCCATGAGAGCCATATGTAAAGATTTAGCTCCATGTATGTGAGTATTTACAATCTACATTACTTTGTATTGTTTTTTTTTTTTGTTTTTTTTTTATATATTTTATTTTTATTGGATTTTTTGAGTGCATGTCTCCATGTTTCAGGAGTAAGGTAAGACATTGTATTATAACATTGTAGTAACACAAAACGTAGTGTTATAAGGAAAAAGAAAGAAGAAGAAGAAGAGATAAAATATCGCAACATCGCAGCACTGAATACAAGTATGACATTCTCAGTAACAATTTTATTTGGCCTAGGATACACATTGGTTTCATATCTGTCACGGTAAACCTGCCGCCTTGGCCGTTGATTCCTATGTGTGTGTGTGCGGTATAACATGCGTCCAAGAGTTGTGGTATGTCGTTCTGGGTATCACTGTGGTTCAGCCTGTTATACCCAGGTAGTTAGATTGTTGTGCCAGAGGCGGAGAAAAGGACCCCCCGTGCACCCTCTGTCCCACCCCCTGGCCCTGTTCCTTGTCCCTTTCCTAGTTAGCTTCCCCCCCTCTTAGGCAGATATGATGGTTATTTAGTTTAGTCAGCCTGTCTACCTCTTAGCAATTCTTTCCAGGGTTGCCATATGTCTTTGTATCTGTGATATTTGTCTAACGATCCCCATCTTAGTTCCTCCATCTCATGAAAATGTTCTATTCTTTGAAACCAGTCTTTTTTAGAGGGCGGGATCGCCGATTTCCAGTGGTTCACTATCGAACTTTTTGCCGCTGTCAGCATAAAGTAAACGAGGGAATGTTTGAATTTACGGTGTGGTATTTCGAAGTGGAGTAGTAGGAGTGCCTCTAGGTTGTAGGGTATGGGCGTGTCTGTTATTAGATTGACCGTGGTCCAGACTTCTTTCCAGAAGCCCGATAGCTCCTCACATGTCCACCATATGTGTTGGAAGGTGCCCTTATCTGAGTTGCATCTCCAGCACATTGGTGATGAGTTGGAGTCGAATCTGTGAACATCCACCGGGGTGGTATACCACTTGGAGATGAATTTATAGTTAATCTCCTGTAGTGGTATGCTAGAGTGTGCGTGGAAGATCGTTTGGAAGATATTCTTCCAGTCTCCTACTTCTAAATCTTTGCCTAAGTGGTCCCTCCATAATCTGGTAAAGTACGGTAATTGAGTACACGTCTGGGTTTGTAACAGTTTATAGCAGAGGGATGTTGGCTTGTGAGGCGTTTTTTCTCCCGAGCATAATAGTTCAAATTTGGTCCTGTCCCTTGGAGTCCAATGTGATAAGCCCTGTGCAGTCAAGAAATGTCGCATTTGTGCGTACTGAAATCTCTGCATAAGGGATGGGTCTTTCCCTTCTGTCAGTAGTGTGATTGGCGTCACTCCCCCCTCTCTCACTACCTCGTCTAGTGTCAGATGTGCCTTCCGTTGGTCGTCTCCCATTGGTTTCAATTGGAAGCCCCTTTTCCCTGCTATGAAAAGGGGGTTGTTCGTTATAGGGTATTTCGGAGATGGTGTTGGGGCAATGTCTGGGTAGCTGCGTACTTTTTTCCATATTTGTAGGGTTGGTGTTATCGTCGGGTGTGCTAGTATCGTCCAGTCGTTAACCGAGGTCAGCAGCCATGGTATTGCCTTCAATGAGTCGCCTATCTGAGCTTGTTCTATTGTAACCCACTCTTTGGAGGCGTTTTGGTATGTCCAGTCTATGATTCGGCCTACGTGTATCGCCTGGTAGTATAGCCAGATGTCCGGCAGGCCCACCCCCCCCAACTCCTTAGGTCTCGTGAGTATGTTGTACCTTATTCTTGGACGTCTTTTGGCCCATATGAACTGTGTAAATAATGCCTGAATTTTCTTAAACAAGGTTCTTGGAATGGCGATTGGGAGAGTGTTTAATAGATATAGCAGTCTGGGGAGTACATTCATTTTTAGAATATTTATCCTCCCAAACCATCGGAAGTGTGGTTTATTCCATGCTTCCAGGTCCGCACTAATAGCTTACTATGTATTGTTTATATTGGCAATGTTGCACTATGTTTTGTTTCTTTCTGTAAAATCAAAAGACGTGTGTTCCACCTAATGTGACGTGTGTTCCACCTAATGTGTGTATTTTTAAAGTATTCTTTAGAGTGGTATAAGGGATTCCCACTCAGGTGGCTTGTAGCAGTTATTGCTAAACACATACATCCATACATTGTCTTGATATTGAATCTAGAATATGGACAAAGACATAGATAATAATCTGTCAAACATGCAGAAAGCGGTTTGTATTTATATCAAAGGAACACTGCAAGCACCAAAACAACTTCAACTAAATTAAGTTGTTAGGGTGCCAGATGTCTCCTGGAGGCATTCTTATCTCCAGTTGCCTCCACCGCAGGTTACAGCTCTCCCCTGGCGGCATCTGACTTCATAATTTTCACTTACAGGAAACGCAGAGTGTCCCCAGGGCAGGAGTGCTGCTGATTTGCTGAGAGGGGCCAGGTGATGCTCTAAGCCAATCAGTGACTCCCAATTGACTAAACTGGTTTAGAAAGAAACATAACAATTTTAAGCCAGTTGTGTTTCCGTGCTTCCTGTAAGTGAAACATCTGAAGCTGGATGTTGCCTGGGGTGTAGCCGAGACCATAGTTGGAGGCAACTTAGGTAAGAGTGCCCCAAGGAGCCTTCTGGTACCATAACAACTTAATTTAGATGAAATTGTTTTGGTGCCTGGCATACCCCAATAATTGTGGCATTATCTTAATCTAAACAAACTTTTCAAATATCTTGATATATAATATATTTGTAGGTTAAGTAGTAAGAATCAACAAATGAAACTAACACAAATTAAAAAAGGAGAAAGGAACAGAAAGCCCACTATCACACTATCTGGGTTATTTGACAAAACTGTAAATTGCCAGGAATTCAAAGTGAGTTTATTTCAAAGGCCCAAGTTACCAAATTGGAAGCATATTCCAAGTAAGTTATGTTTTCAGTTTACCTAGTTTATACTGCAACTTCATGTATTATTTTTGAATTTCTGACAAATTCAGGGAATGGTCCTGACCGTGTTTCATCCAATTCATCTGGTGGTGTGACAATCGCAAGTTTTAGGGAAACACTGTAGCTTGCCCCACATACATTTTGTAATCTAAGGTCAGTTGACAGAAATCGCTCCTGTGACGTGAGCTGAGGTGCATAAAATAATAATAAAATAAAAAAAATACATTGTTCAACTGAGAACTCCTGAGCAGCCGGAAGCCCCCTACGTTTAAACTTTAGGTGCAGTAGCACAGGAATGTCGTTCTTTATGCTTTACCTCTTCTGTATGAGCATTCTTCACATCTTGGGCGAGGATTATAGAACGTGAAAGAGACCCACCTGCCAACAAAATACGTGGAATTAATACTGCACAGCATTAAACTGGGAATTGTGACGATTTGATAGGAAAATTTAATTTGTAGTCTCAGTTTGCGAATTTTTCCAGTTTGACTCTTCAGCCTTGCTACTGCAATTATTTCATACATATCCACTGTCCAGCTTCAAACAGGAATCCTTGAAGGAATCCAAACAACATGGCACAACCGCAAATGTAAACACAATAACACAGAGCTCCAGGAAAGAGCTTAATCACTAGAGAGATGGTAGGAGAGATGGCAGCAAATATAGTATCCCATTCATTCACATGCAATATAGCAATAGGAGACATGACTCATGTACAAGGCAACCAAAGTGGAAGCACACCCTGTGACTTAAATTTAATTTTTTTTGGTTTTATTGTATGTTAATTTGCTGTGAGTGTTTTAGTGGTTAATCTCATGGGTTTTATATAGCTACACTGATTCACATATCAATCTAGCTCAACATATCACTAAAATCTGTTTATGTTAGCGTTATTCAGGTAGCTAAATAAAATGAATACATCTCTCCCCATATTCAGTCCAATGTAATACCAAGTCCCCATGTGTTACAATGTACCCCGATCACTGTTCTAACACAGTAATCATTTATACAGTATATTCAACCCCAACATTCTAAATGGCAACCCTACCCAGTGACCCAACACAGCTCTTGGATGGAACTTTTTGCCCACTTGATGGAGAGGAGAATTCCATAGAGAACATGCCCAGCCAAGAAGCCCCATCCAAGAGCTGTCTTGGTGCACTGAGTAGGATCACACACTGTCTCAATCCCCATGCTTGTGGATCAATGAGAGCCCTGCTGCCTCATTACCCAGCCAGTGCCCTGCATCATGATGGAGAAACAGATTAGAAAGAGCACTCAAAGATACCTGCACCTGCAGGAGGTGCAGACGTCATACTCCCCCCACCAGACATCTAAGGATAATGAATTGTAAAGGGAGGCTGCAATCACAATATTCACAGTCATCACACATACAACAGACAACTGTCTCTACACAAAACACACAGACGGTCCACACACATTACCTCCCAGCACACATACACTAAAAAGCCTCCCTACATTCATGCAGACCTCCAACCAAACCTCAACACACATACAGTTCAAATCTTGTATCATTAATATTTTGCTGAAGGGATATATGTTGGAATGCTTTTTGGAAGATATGCTCTGAGGGAAGTGGTTTTTGGTGGCAGTTGCTAGTGGGATATGGGTCTGGGGAGATTTTCTGACAGAAACAACTCTAGGGAGAAGTGCTGGGAGGGGAATGGCTGTGGAAAGATGTGTTGTAGGGAAATGGCTGTGGGGAGATATGCTGGAGGAGAATGGCTGTGGAGAGATGTGCTGGAGTAGAATGGCTATGGGGAGATGTGCTGGAGGGGAATGGCTGTGGAGAGATGTGCTGGAGTAGAATGGCTATGGGGAGATGTGCTGGAGGGGAATGGCTGTGGAAAGATGTGTTGTAGGGAAATGGCTGTGGGGAGATGCGCTGGAGGGGAATGGCTGTGGAGAGATGTGTTGTATTGGAATGGCTGTGGGGAGATATACTGAAGGGGAATGGCTGTGGGGAGATGCGCTGGAGGAAAATAGCTCTGGGGAGATGTACTGGAGGAGAATGGCTGTGGGGAGATGTGTTGTAGGCGAATGGCTGTGGGGAGATGTGCTGGAGGGGAATGGCTGTGGAGAGATGTGTTGTATGGGAATGGCTGTGGGGAGATGTGTTGTATGGGAATGGCTGTGGGGAGATATGCTGAAGGGCAATGGCTGTGGGGAGATGTGCTTGTGGGGAATGGCTGTGAGGAGATATGCTGGAGGAGAATGGCTGTGGGGAGATGCGCTGGAGGAAAATAGCTCTGGGGAGATGTACTGGAGGAGAATGGCTGTAGGGAGATGTACTGAGGGGGAATGGCTGTGGGGAGATGTACTCGAGGAGAATGGCTGTGGGGAGATGCTCTGGGGGGTGGCTGTGGGGAGATGTACTGGAGGAGAATGGTTGTGGGGAGATGCGCTGGGGGGTGATTGTGGGGAGATGAACACACAGAGCTCCCTCCTCCTGCCAGTCACTCTCTGTAGTGTAGCCCTGAAGACTGTGGTAAAGGTTCTTGTTTATTCTTGCTCGGTGTGCTGGGTGCTGGTTGCTGCCTCTGCTTGAGAACCTCTGTGAACTCTATTGAGCTAAATCATACTCAGAACAGCTGATCACCCTTGGCCAATGAGTTAAATCCTACACCTCCAGTCTTAGCTCAGAGCAAAGAGCTACCAGCTGTCCCGTAAGCTGAGAAGGAGTGACCCACAGCAGATCCGATGTAAGAAGTCAAACTAAAATGGTTTGACTACTTATAGTGGGTAGGTGCCAGGGTTCTCATGGCAGTATAAACACTACAGTGCCCCAAAGGAGTTCAGTCCCACATTTGTTAGGATGCATGTCTAGTCCTGTAGGCCTCTGATGAAGTTGCACATTGAGCTGCACCGAAAAACACATCAAGCGTTTGCATATTTTTTGCACTTATCACTATGCACTATAGTTGCACTACTATGCACTTTTAAAGTAAACAATCCTTAATTTCTTTTTTCTCTCTGTCTAGTTAGCGTTAACGGGAGAGAGGGACCTTTATATTCCTTTACTTTTACTATGGTCTCTATTTTGAGTTCTAAGAGACTGTGTCTTTTTTGTTATATACATTTACTAAACTGTTTTACACTGACAGTATGTGTGTATTTTAGACCACAAGGGAATATCCATGTGAGATAGAGTACTTTCTAATTTTTACTGGTATCTATCGGGGAACCCTATGATTGGCTATCTAGACTGCCTGTTTCTATATAACCCCCGTTTATATATATATATAGCTGTTAGATATTTAGGGTCATTATCGGCCTTTTTTCCCTGTGTTGTATCACTTATAATGTTCAGTGGACGAAATACCAATACTATTCAAGTACGGACCTTTTGGCCATTATTTGACCAAAGTCTGTTTGTATGTTCCATACTATTTTATTTATACTGTCAAGTTTCAGTGATTACTAGACAGATCTGTGAAAAAACTTCTTGAACTATATTTTTACCACTTACAAAACTACTCACAATATGGGTATTGGATGATTACCTATTATAAGGTTGAATTGTGTACTACTAGCAAATATCAGCAAGCAGGTCTCATCTGTTTAGTGGGTATATGGTGTACATCCCTATGTGTCAGAGAGAATGTAAGCAACATCCATTATCCAGAATCGGGTTTATTTTTTCACTTATTACAGAGAACAAATCAGGACACAGCAGAAGACAATTATTTATTTCAATTTTATTTGATACCGCACCTGAACATAACCCCTTAGCCCCAGTTACATCCGGTTGTGCAGTCTACTTTCAGAATCTTGTGATTAGTTTACGGTGAATATCATAAACACTGACTCAGTACATGACTCTGTAGCAGGTGACCCACGTTTTTGTTGATGTTCCCTGCTTTATATTGCTCTGGCAAACGTCCTAATAAAACATGCGTACTGGGAAGCATATGCTCTTCTGTGGCATGAGATTTCTGAAGGTTTATTTGGAATATCGTACTTACATACTGGATGTTCTATCAGTGTGTGAATATATATATATCTCCCAACAGTTGAAAAAAACAAAAAGGCACATTTTAATTTTAGGGGCGTTCTGAGAAATTGTAGGTGACTTACTAGTGACGATCTATGCTTGTTTTAAGTATAATTTAAAACAAGAACAATATATTTTATATAAACTGACTAGTTTCTAAACAAACCTATTGTAATTTAAACTGCTATTGGAGAAAAACAGTGCACTATTGGCTTTTCTCTCTACGTGTGTATGTCCACATATTATTTATAAGATGTTTCATCAGTCTATGGTCAAGGTCACACCTATTAACGCTACCTACACTGCACATGGGGAGAAAGGTTATATATCTGCCAGTTTATAAGTAAAGAAAACACTACTATACAATGTTATTCTTGAGCTAGTTGGTAGCTGCTTACTTGACAGCTGAATGTCACTGAATATGCCCATACCACATGCCCATATGAATTTATTCTGGACTACTATAATTAGGCAAACTAAACCATATTTCTGACTTTTTGTTATTGTGTATACACACACACACATATATATATACACACGCACATTGTGCTGTTTCATATTCATATATAGTCTATTATTGTGTTTCCTGTATACCCTTATTTCTTTTAGGCGCCTCCTGTTCCATTATGTTATGTGTATATAATTTCTTCTGCTGTGATTTTTTAAGGGTAACACAACTATCAATGTTTGCTGCCCTTTAAGTTAGCCCTGTATCCACTCCTTTTCTAGTTAACGGTCTTCCATTGCTCCATGGTCCAGTTCGGACGATCATGTCCCCCATTGAAGGCACTTTCAGAGGCAGACATGGGTCATCATGGGCACTCTAACCAGTCTGCAGCTACGTAGTCTCATACTAATCATAACTGCGATGCACTGTGTGTTCTGACACGTTTCTATCATGGCCAGCAATACGTTTTTCAGCAATTTGAGCCATAGTAGTTCTTCTGTGTGATGGAAGAGACGGCTAGCCTCCGCTGCCCATGTGCATCAATGAGCCTTGGGCGCCCATGACCCTGATGCAGTTTCACAGTTTGTCCTTCCTTGCACCACAGTGGTACTAACCACTGCGCACTCCACAAGACTTACTTTTTTGGAGATGCTCTGACCGAGTTGTCTAGCCACCCCTCAGATATTTTCCCTTACCCAATTTTCCTGCTTCCAACACATGAAATTCAAAAACTGACTGGTCACTTGCTGCTTAATATCTCCCACCCCTTGACAGGTACCATTCTAATGATATAATCAATGTTTACATCACCGGTCAGTTGTTTTAATGTTGTGGTTGATCTTCTGTGTTTGTGAACGTATGTTTGTTTATATGTAAAATGCCATAGGCCTGAATTTGTGGGAGGAGTTTTTCCTATATAAACTCTACCCCTACCCCTGCTTACCTATGCCTTTTCCTGTTCAAGTGAGGTTGCCATGACAACCAATAATTCCATTACAGTTCTTCCCAACAATTTTTCACTGCTCGGACCCAGCAGCCCACGGTCCCGGCCTTCAGCGTCTCTGACCCGGTCTTCAGAGCATCCGACCTGGCCTTCAGTGTCTCCGACCCAGCCTTCAGTGTCTCTGACCCGGCCTTCATCGTCTCCAACCCGGCCTTCATCGTCTCCGACCCGGCCTTCAGTGTCTCCAACCCTGCTCCCATATCACTCGACGCCGGCTTCCGGTCATGAGACCCAGCACGCTTACGTATGTAATAGTGGGAACAACTGTTCGCGGTTGTTCCCATGTTCGGGCATACCAAATGCGGGGATTGGCTCGCATTACGTTCACTTGCACGAGTACCGTTATTTGGTTTTCGTTTAAATACCCCTGTGCTTTACTTACGTTCACGTGTTTTTGCTTTGCTTCCATATAGCATGTTCATTCACGTACTCTGTTCTGTCGTCTGGTTCAAAACCGTATGTTCGTGTACTTTGTCCCATTCGTACGTTTTGGTTAATGTGTTCATTCGTTCAATTCTTAGTATACTTAGACACTTTCACTTGGACTTTTGTTTGAAGCATTCACATAATTTCTCAGTTCGCATGTTTGTGTAAACCAGTAGACCAGGTATAGGGTCTCACTGTTCGTTCCAGCGGACGTTGTGCTCCTCTCCATTCATGCCGATTTTTTCTGTTCGGTTCTTTCCTGCATATATTTAGAGATATTTGGTTTGGTAAAATAAACTTGCCCCCCGCAGTTTGTCCACTCACTACCTACATCTGTTGCCTGTCACTGCTGTCCACAGTTTGGTACTTTTTCATTGTTCTTATAGTTGCTGCACGCTATTTGGCACTAGATAATAGTCTATTATTACCTGGTCCAGTTCACCTGGAATTTTTGTTCACGAATTGATATTTAGGTGGTCATATACGATGTATTATAGTTAAATCCTTGGTTAAACACTAATTCAGTGCATAGATCTTTTTATATTACATATATAGTTCACCCACTCGGTACTCACTTTGTTCTCCTATTATATGATGTGTTTAGGTGCCATAACAAATTTAATGGTAATAACCATTAACAGTGGTGTTCCTCCAGCAATCTAGTTTCAGGTATTTAGTTTCCTTACACTCATATTGTTCGTTTAAACCCTTATTTAAGGCCTCAATCTGCCTTTTACGATTCCACGTTGTGCTTATTTAGGGGCTCGTCTCATTGCATCAGACCCACGTTTAGGTCCTCAATAGTTACGTTCATACAATGACTTCTGTTGTACTATCTGTTTTTCAGCTGTTACTATTACTCCAATAGGCATACTAGGATACAGAAGTTATAGTCTACACCTATTAGGTATTTTATTTAAAAATTTCTCTTTTTAACTCCTTTCCACAATTACCTACTTCCTTTAACCACACCCATAATTTTTTATTTATAGGTGGACATAACAGACCCTTCTCCGGTTATAAGTAAACTCTCATAATCTCTTTTAGGGTACATGCTGGTTATCTGCACATAGCATTAAACCAGTACAGTTTTATTATTCACTTTTATTTGCAGATAGGTGTCATTTGCAGCTGTCTTCCCTACAACTCTTTCTTCCTTCTGTTCCTAATTCAGTCTATTTAGGTACGTACATTCACAATTACGCAATTTCTTATAAGACAAGCCCCTGCCAGGGATAGAGAACTGGCTGCAAGGGTCAGGAGCTGGCCTTATTGTATTACTTACTTTCATGATTCCGCAAGGCCTACTCCCAACCTCTTGCGGAGATTCTACCCACACGGCCCCTACATTTAGTTTAAATTGCCTTTGATCCCCTTCTGCAGGGGTTTTTGCAGGGTATCACATGTCACCGAGAGGCCAACATCTGGCCACACTGATTTGTGGCCACAGTCCCCCACGGGCCAAATCATAGGCAAAACCTCTCATCGCTGCTTGGCAACTAGCAGGGATCCAACTGTCATGGGGTAGTTAAGTTCTTCGCCACCGGCACTATTTAGCAAGCCAGTTCTATATATGGGATACCATCATTTGCTTTCAAATAGGTTTTATTAATTTCTTTATAGGATGTTGCAAGAATCAATCCAAGGAGACAACTCTCTCTTACTACTTCTTCACGGACACCCACTTAGAAGTTCATATTTTATGTTACAGCATTTACCACAAGTAAAAGGCCACACCCCCTGCTTACCTATGCCGTTTCCTGTTTGAGTGACCCCACCCACTACTCCCTCTACTATCTTAATATTATTACATTACCTCTGGTGGGCCCTCTTTATTACATGCCTACCCGTACATTGGTTTCTACCCACTACCAACTTTCTTCCTTTCCTCTATTTTCAAATACTATTTAAGTTCTGACCACAAATATATATATTTAAGCCTTGTACTGCAGAGAACTCGAGATGGAAGTATTTCCCCAAGTGAGTAGCTCATTTAGCAGACAGAGTAGGACCTGCCAAATATGGGGTACATTGGCGTTGTGGCAGGCTTATGCAATGTATGATCATATAATGTAACTAAACCCCCATTATTTTTTGCCTAGATTAGTTGTTTTTAATAAAACTAACAAAATTGTTTAGCACTAAAATAACTGTTTAGTAAATAAGTGAGTGTGCCGGATTTTAATTTTTACTGTACTTATTGGCTCCCAGCAGCACCCCATTTAAGTATGTTTAGGTGAGTACAGCCAAACCCTTGTTTTCTCCTATATGTATAAATATATATATATATATATATAAATATATATATATATATATATATATATATATATATATATTTGCGTTAGGTGCTCATGATAGTACAGAGTAAAAATACCCAAATGAAATGTAGGATAGTAAAAAGAGCAAGTCGGTTGTGGTGTGCCGGAACCGACGATGAGGTAGGCCTGAGAAAGAAGAGGGCTAACCAAGGAAAAGAAATGAAAAAGGAAAATAAATGTTATAATGTGGTGTGGTGGGAGGGTCATTCAATGCTGACCTGGAACGGTAAGGAGCAAGGTAAGGGGTGTTCCTTAAGTAGGCCAGGAGTGGATAACAAGCACCTCCCACAATTACAGGCCAAATTGCCTTGATACTTGTGTTAGGTACTCATGATAGTACAGAGTAAAAATACCCTAATGAAATGTAGGATAGTAAAAAGAGCAAGTCGGTTGTGGTGTGCCGGAACCGACGATGAGGTAGGCCTGAGAAAGAAGAGGGCAAAAATTAAGTAAATTTATTACAGACAACCAATACAGATACACATATCAACCAGATATGTTTTTTAAAGCATCCCTTAATTCTTGTACTGGGTTCGGTATGTACCATGAGTAAGCGGATGATTTCCAGCGCCCCAGTGTTTTTATAACATGAACTGGAATGTTGACACTGGAGGCTGTGGATGCTGCCCCTATGCGGAATGAGTGCCCTGAGTAGTTAGCTGGGTTGAGGCCCAGTTGAGTGAGTAAAGACCTGACGTAGGTCATAAAGGTTGTAGTGGTGAGTATCGAACTTTGTAGTGTGAATAATGGTTGTAATGGTAGTAAGTTATGATGCTGTATGTATGCATCAAGAATCGTGACGGGGAACCACCTGTTGTGTGTGGGATAGTAAGCTATTTTTACTGGCGCATGCTGACTGGTTTTGGAGTGAGGCAGAGTCAGGATGTAATGATCAATGTGTTTTATTAAGTGGGAATAGAGGAGAATAGGAGTAGATTGTGTAGCGTTGGTCGTAGTGAATTCTCTAGGTTTTAGGAAGCCATAGAAAGCTATGTAGATTGCTGCTTTGATGACAGAATTTGTGTTGGTGTCAAAAGGTTTTAAATCAAACAGGTTAGACAATGCTTTGAAAATATGGTTGTCTATAGGTAGCCTCTGTGAGGTACGTGTGGGTTCAGATCTCTGAATGCTCCTGAGGATAGTCTTAATCTGGTGAGAGGCCATGAAACTTGTGTTGTTTGGTTGTAAGGTTAGCATATGGTGTTGAATGCCTGTGAGATAAAGTCTGAAGGTGTTGTATGACATTTTAAGTTTAAGGTGGCAAAAAGAAGCAAACCCCCAAAAAGATGTCATGACAAATGGTTGCATGATGTTATGTTCCGAAAGGAATCTTTTGAATAATGTAAAGGCCCTGTCATATGTGTAACGGATCACCTGGCAACCCCGACTGGGTACCTCCGTTGAAGGATGCTCCTAGCACTTCCTGAGGACTCCAAGCACTGCAATAGACACCAAAACCACCGAACCGTAGGAGCATATGAATGCTCTCAAGCATATGAATGTTGTATACAGCTGAATAGGAAAACCATGCGAATAGGTTTACACTCCTAGCAGTCAAACTGGAACAGCATACAATAAATCCTCCCCCAATAATGAGACGACACTTCACTTTGAGGGTTAAGCAGGAACTCTCTGTAATGGCCACACACTGGCTTTTATGCAAGTCCCCATGCAAGGGGACATCCCACAGGGTGGGACACAGTACAACCAATCGTTACAGGGGAACCGTAAAACACACCCACAATTACATCACAATCCCTCCTCTCTGTCCTAGAGATAATTGTGAAGTAATCAAATTATCTCCAAGGACAGAGGCAAAACTCCATTAACCACATGGCAGACAAAGGACAATAAAAGACATAAAATTACATACAGTTACAATTATTCCATAAAACATATACGTTCTACATTAATCCAGATAGCTCAGGTCTGAGCGCACATTATTATGGCGCTCAGACCACACGAATACAGTTTAATCGCCACGGAGCCAAGTCTTTCATACAGTCTTTCAGTATACGGCTGGGCTCCATGGCATAGCTATCTGGGGTAGCATGGCTTTAACAGTCCGCAGAAAGGCATGAATAAACCTTTCTGCCGGTAAAATAAAAGTTTAAAATGCAGGACCATAGTCTAAAGGGAGCAGGCAAGCAACCAGGCTTCTCCAGTGTACAGTGGTGAGGTTGGTTTCGCCACACTTCTCCCCTTTACCAATCAGACTAACAGGGTATCTGACTTCATGTCGGTCAGTGCCCTTGTTAGTCCAGCAGCCCACCCACAAAACACAATCAGTAATACAGCCCACCCACAAGAACTGGTTACTACACCTGGGTAGAGGAGAACGTTGTCCATGTCCAGGCGCCTCACCATGGCTGTGTAGGTGACTGGTAAGCGGACTGGGTGGGTTGCTGAGTGGGCAGAGCCCAGCGGTACTCTGTCCTGATGCCAGCACTACCACGGAAGTAGTCTGGTTGGAGCCTGGTTGCTGGAGGGGGAGACCGACTGTCTCCCCTTTGGCTAAACAGCCCTGTCGCTGGGGGCCAGAACCGACCTTCCCTACCCCCTGTGCTGTAAGTGCAGAGACCATGGTCCCATTCACACAGTTGTGGGGCTTCTCATCTCCCCTTGGTGGACTAGGCCGCCGCTGGGAAGTATTCTCCCCTCCTGGTAGAATACTCTGCCGCTGGGGAGCCGGACCAGCTGTCCGTACTCCCTGTAGCTTGGGCGCAGAGACCACGGTCCCATCTGTGCTGGTGGGGAGCTTAATGTCTCTCCTTGGTGGGCTACGCTGCCGCTGTGGAGAGGGGGTAACAAGTTCATCTCCCTAACCCACTGTTTGTCGCTGGGGAGAGGGAATGACAAGCTCCTCTCCCATACATACTTTCAGCCGCTGGGGAGAGGGAGTAACAAGCTCCTCTCCCTGACACTCTCTCTGCTGTTGGAGGGGGAGACCAACTGTCTCCCCTATTAATATATTGTCCTGCTGCTGGGGCGCAAGACCGAATGTCTCCGCTTCCTGCAGGACACACTTCCGCTGGGGAGGAAGGACGGCACCTTCAGCTCCCTGGGACACACACTGCTGCTGGGGAGGAAGGATGACACCTTCATCTCCCTGTAACTCACTCTGCTGCTGGAGAGGAAGAACGACACCTTCATCTCCCTGTAACTCACTGAACTGCTGGGGAGGGGGACCAACTGTCTCCTCTCCTAAGGGCACACACTGCCGCTGGGGAGGAAGGATGGCACCTTCATCAGCTCCCTGTGACACACACTGCCGCTGGGGAGGAAGGACAACACCTTCAGCTCCCTGGGACACACACTGCCGCTGGGGAGGAAGGACGACACCTTCAGCTCCCTGGGACACACACTGCCGCTGGGGACTCTCCCAACCTGCCAACTTACGTGCCCGCCCTGCTCTGACCTGCAGGTACTCTTCTACATGTCTCCTCACAAGCTGCACACATCTCTCCGGGGGGTTGGGTCCAAAGAAAGCCATCCGCGTGGTAAATTCTCTGTCATACTGCTCCTGAGTGTAGCTGGGTGCCATGCTTGCCCTGCTGCCCTCCATTTGTAAGTCCAGGGGATGGTGTTACCTTGTAGCTGTCCTTCTGGGCTGTGGGAATGATCCCGTTGCTTGCCACCAATTGTAACGAATCACCTGGCAACCCCGACTGGGTACCTCCGTTGAAGGATGCTCCTAGCACTTCCTGAGGACTCCAAGCACTGCAGCAGACACCAAAACCACCGAACCGTAGGAGCATTTGAATGCTCTCAAGCATATGAATGTTGTATACAGCTGAATAGGAAAACCATGCTAATAGGTTTACACTCCTAGCAGTCAAACTGGAACAGCATACAATAAATCCTCCCCCAATAATGAGACGACACTTCACTTTGAGGGTTAAGCAGGAACTCTCTGTAATGCCCACACACTGGCTTTTATGCAAGTCCCCATGCAAGGGGACATCCCACAGGGTGGGACACATTACAACCAATCGTTACAGGGGAACCATAAAACACACCCACAATTACATCACAATCCCTCCTCTCTGTCCTAGAGATAATTGTGAAGTAATCAAATTATCTCCAAGGACAGAGGCAAAACTCCATTAACCACATGGCAGACAAAGGACAATAAAAGACATAAAATTACATACAGTTACATTTATTCCATAAAACATATACATTCTACATATCCCCAGATAGCTTAGATCTGAGTGCACATTACTACCGAATGGCGCTCAGATCACATACATACAGTTCAATCGCCATGGAGCCAAAGTCTTTCATACAGTCTTTCAGTATACGGCTGGGCTCCATGGCATAGCTATCTGGGGTAGCATGGCTTTAACAGTCCGCAGAAAGGCACGAATAAACCTTTCTGCCGGTAAAATAAAAGTTTAAAATGCAGGACCATAGTCTAAAGGGAGCAGGCGAGCAACCAGGCTTCTCCAGTGTACAGTGGCGAGGTTGGTTTCGCCACAACATGTTTTGTGCATATTTTTTGATAGTGCCAATTGGGACAGTGCCCTGCTATGTTGCATAATGGTGTCTAGTCCAGTATTAGTTGTTGAAATGTTGGAGTAGTTGTGGCTGTGAGCGCAGCTGACGGGAGTGCTTGATGAAATGCCTGAAATTTAAAACGAGACAAACTGTCAGCAGCTGTGTTACATATACCTGGAACATGGAAACAATACAGGAAGAAATTATGACAAGCCGCCAACCAAGTGAGTTTCCTCAGAAATCTCATGATCGTAAGGGATTTGGAACGATCTTTGTTGATGATGTGACAGGTTGCCTGGTTATGCCCATAAATGACCCCATGCTACGGCAGCCGCCATGATGGGATAGATCTCAAAGAGAGCTGAGGTAGTGGAAAAACCCTCCAAATCCTGAACTGCTGTAAGCCAGCTGCCCCAAAGCCATTCGTTCTCAAAAATTGCTGCAAAACCTGTGGTAGATGCCGCATCTGATCAAATGGTAGGTGATGAGTCAGTTAATTGAGGGAGGAACATACTTTTACCATTCCAAGTGGTTAAAAATTTCTTCCACATGCGTAAGTCTGCCGTAGCTTGAGTATCTAAGGACAACCTGTGTGTGTCGTGTAGGAAGAGTGGAAATAGATACAAGAGTCGTGATATGAAGGAGCGGCCTTGAGGTATGATACTCATGGCAAAATTTAGAGAACCCAGCAGGGACTGTAGCTCTTTGCGGTTGCAAGTATCGAGCTGAAGGTAGTGGTTGATGTAGGTCAGAATGTTTCCTATCTTGTCGTGTGGCAGGCTTGCTTGCATCGTGGTTGAGTCTAATTGAATACCCAGGAATGTGATAATCGTGTCTGGCCCCTCGGTTTTCTTTGGGGAGATTGGGACCCCTAGCTGTTCAAATAGACTGATGGTAGCTTTGAGGCTACTGGGAGGGGAAGTGTTCTTCTTGACCAGTAAGAAATCATCCAGGTAAGGTAATACCATAGGGCATCTGGCTTTGTTCAATAGTAACCAGCACAATGCTTCAGCAAATGTGTCGAAAATAGCCGGGCTACTTTTGGACCCAAAAGTTAAACGGGAGAAAAAAATAGTAGTTCCCGGACCACTTGATGCCATGCAGGTGCCACAGTGATTGGCAGCAATTTAAAGGCGTGAGTAATATCGGTCTTACTAAGCCATGCTCCGACCCCTGCTTGTATGATAGCTGTAATGGCGTGATCTATGCTAGTGTATTGCAGGGAGAATTCCTCGGAGGGTATGAGGGAATTGAGACTGGGGTTAACAGATGAGTGTGGTGCAGACAGGTCAATGAATAGTCTCTGTTTAAGGGAAGATTTCCCTGTGACAATAACAATGGGGTTGGTGCGCCATTCTTTGAACGGAGGAGACTTGAAAAGCCCCAATAAGAAACCCTCAGCAATTTCTTGGGTTATGAGAGTGTGAACAGCTGTGGGGTTGTGTAGTGCGGATTGTAGATTAGGGCATTCCAGAATCCCGGACGCTATGTGTAGAATACCCTTGTGGAAGCCTTCTGTTAAACCAGAGATAAGGAAATCTACCAAGTGTTTAGACGGGTGATGTGACAGAAATGCTGTTAATACCGAAATGTTAATGGATGTTAGGTAAGGCTTAGAGTACATTTTATTTGGACAGATGGTTTTGGCATGTGCCCTAAAACATTTTAAACAGATATGCAATAATCTACAACCGCTATTATTACAAGACCCAACATTGAAATTATTACATATCTGGGACTTGCCCAGAAACTTGATCGGGCGTCCCAGTTTGTCTCTGGTCAATTTCTCTGGAACACCAGAGGAACTAGCTCCTTGAGTGGAGGCATGTTCGTCCGCCATGTTGGGACAGAAATTTGTCGTATGTGCCATAGAGGAGCAGTATGCACAAGCCGGTGTTCTTAGACCTGCAAAGTGTCTGCAAAATATGACTGTATCAATCCTTCCCCAGTTGGATCTTGTTCCATACTGGGAGAAGACCCCAGACACTTTTGCAGAAAAAGACCTATGGTAGTCATAGAAGGCTGACGCACCATATTTTTTGCTCAGGTCTACCAGCTTGTGCATATAAAGATCAAACTCCTCTCGTCTATTGGGATAGACTGCACAGATGACATCCCGGTAAATACCAAAGGCCAGTAAAACTGAGAGACTCTATCTATGCGTTGGCGCGAGGGGATTCGAGGCCACCCGTCGTAGTGGCAGGATTGTAGGCCTCTCGGTGACTGTAACACAGAAAAACAGGGAAAAGGAGTGACAGGTGAGGCCCTCTCTATGTGACATGCGAGGCGACTAGCTCACGCGTGGCCCGATGGGTGTTTGCCTCCGAACGTTGAGGCGGGGTGTTGGCCTCGCGGGACCACTAACCGATGGCAAATGCCAAGAAGGTGTAAATACCTATTGGGGAGCCTGTGACCCTATTGCCAGTACTCTAACCTGGGGAGGGGGGGATGAAATATTTGTCAGAATTCCATATGAGCAGGCGTACGTACCTGGTAGTATGAAATATCTCACAGCGAATTCGTGTGGTGAAATATATAAACCTGGACAGCCTGAAACGGGTAAAAAAGGTAACATAGTGAGTGTGGTCTGTGTGGGAATGGTGTAGACTGTGTAGCCCGTACCAGAGGTGTTTTTTTAAGGGTTTGATTGTGGAGTTTTAATTGGTAAATGCCAGGAAAGTGTAGTAAATACCATGACAACATAAATGTGCTACAAAGGCCAGGTGACGCAGTGTCTTTTAATGCCAACATTCTGTCTAGAAACAGGGGGGATGTATGATGGGTGTCAAGTGAGAAAAGAGGAGGGGGCGGGGGAGGCCGTGGCCTATATGTAAATGCGCTGTGCTGATATATAATTAAAGGACCACTATAGTGCCAGGAAAACATACTCGTTTTCCTGGAATTAGTGCCCTGAGGGTGCCCCCACCCTCCGGGACCCCCTCCCGTCCGGCTCTGGAAGGGGGAAAGGGGTAAAAACTTACCTTTTTCCAGCGCTGGGCGGAGAGCTCTCCTCCTCCTTTCCGCCTCCGATCTGCCCCGCCGGCTTATTGCGCACGTGCGGCAAGAGCTGCGCGCATTCAGCCGGTCTCATAGGAAAGCATTTACAATGATTTTCACAGTGAGAAGCACGCAAGCGCCTCTAGTGGCTGTCAATGAGACAGCCACTAGAGGATTAGGGGGAAGGCTTAACCCATTCATAATTATGAAAAAATGGGTTAACCCTAGCTGGACCTGGCACCCAGACCACTTCATTAAGCTGAAGTGATCTGGGTGCCTAGAGTGGTCCTTTAACGACAAAAAGGGGCAGGGATGAAAACAATTCTCTAAAGTGATGATGTAAAGTTGTATATAATGTTACTGTAATGTAAAGAATGTATGATTGGTTGGATCAGTACGTGTGATTCAACTCGAGAATTCATTACTTGGAAAAGGAAACCGTATCCTTATGTATCTGTTGTGTTGTAGTTTAAAACACAGAAATGAGGCTTGTAACTTTAGGCTGAACAAAACTTGACTGAAATGGATAAGTATGGAAAACCCCTGAAAGCATGGGAGTCAAATGATCCATACAGATATGTGAGCTGGTTTGTTATGGAAACCAATACAATTCTAATAATTTTAAACAGTAATAGAATTAATCTATATCTATTAAGCAAAGCAAATAGTTTAACCGAATGGTATATACATGAAATGATGAATGTAATCCACGAAAGGATTTATGCAAAATACATTTTAGCAAGAAAACCGAAAACCATATGGCAAGGGAAAACAGAAACTGAAACGAACAGTTTATACGTATGAAATTTTATGCGAACAGGTAAGTGTGCTTAAGCATATCATGAACAAGTGCCGAAAGGCGAAACAACCGAAAATATCGCTTATTTCGCTGAAAACACGGAACAGCTTTAGGCGAAATGACAACCTTTAACTAACATACTGAGATTAGCCGAATACTGCCCGAAATGATTCCGCGAATGGCTTGTTGAATTTGCAACATAACAGGGAAAAAACGTAAAGCGAGGACCCATTCTGTACCGGACGCCGTGGGAACCGATCTTGGCGTCACAGGTAGGTCTAACTTACGATTTAGGAGTCCCTGGGATGCGATCTACGATGATGACCCTGGTCAGGAGAGGCTGGACGGACAGAAAGGCCTGTAAAAGGATTCCTGGACACAGCTTGCCGCGGAAATACTCGTGGATAGTGAAAACCAAGATGGCATCTGAGAGAACCCGGAAGTGGATCCTCATTCAACGCTGACCTCGAACGGTAAGGAGCAAGGTAAGGGGTGTTCCTTAAGTAGGCCAGGAGGGGATAACAAGCACCTCCCACAATTACAGGCCAAATTGCCTTAATATATATATATATATATATATATATAGTGACAAAAGTACTCCTTTCCTTTGGTACCTTGTCCTGGGGTTAGGGTGTTACACACAGTCTTTTCAGGCTTCAGAGACACTTCACACGCTGAATAAGGTAAAAGGACTTGCTCTTTTTATTGTGGTTCAAAAATTTAACAATGTGCAGTAAGGTGTAACAAAATAGAGAAAACAAAATCCTTGCTCTTCTGAGCACTAACTTAACAAAATGATAAACTAACTGGGTTGGAAGGCTTGTCAATTTCCCAACATAAATACACATAAATATCCACCTTACCATTTTATTTTCTTTCAGCTCTCTGTTTCCACTCACAGGAATCACACAATCTCTACTCCTCCTTCGGCAGGGGAGTACCTGCAATAAACAATCCTTTCCAGGTGATGTAAATCAGGGTTAAAACTCTGGAACTGGACTCCTCACTTGCAGTTTCCATGCAACCTCCAAAATGTGGAGTGGAGCACTGGCCCACCCTACTCTCCAAGTGCTCCACCCCAGGGCCCAAACATACACATATATAAAGTGCAATATTAATTTTAACACAACACATTTCCCTGGCTAATTACACAAAGTAGGAACCTTGCAAAATCTGGGGAGATATATAGACTCCTTCCAGCACAATTCCTTGCTTCTGGTCACATGAAATAACATCACCAACAGAGACAACAAAAGATGTGAAACACTAGCATTCTCTAGGAAAGCTGTCACAGCACCAGTGTATAATCATCAGAGGTGCAGCACAACAGTAGCTGCAGCAGAAGACATCTAGTTATATTTAATTGACTTCTCACATTGGTGGGAACAATGTATTTTTGTTCTTTGATTAATGTACTTTAGGTCGTATCCAACCCATAAATAATGTCCTAATAACAATCACTAACTACACACAGTCCACCAAATATTTGGTAACCAATATTTTAATGGAATAGGGAGAAAGGTTACAATTCATGTTAAGCGTAACAAGAGTGAAAAAACTGCAAGAACAAGGTTTCGAATTTGGAAAGCCAGAGGGAGTAACAGGCAGGGCCGGATTAACATAGGGGCTGATGGAGCTGCAGCTCCAGGCCCAGGCCCATGGAATAGGCCCATTAAAATAAAAAAATAATAATAATTTTTTTTTTTTTTTACACACTACTCTTAGGTTTGCCTCCTGACTGGTATTTTAATGGCACAGACGGTATTTGAGGCTGCCTGGCCGTGCCGGTATTGCAGTAATACAAAATGCAGGTAATTTTCTCAGAATAAATGTAAATTACTCTGCAATACCAGCACCGGCCAGTAGGGGTCACTGTGTGTGGAGAGAGTCAGGGATAGGAAGTTACAGAATATCCCTGCCTCTCTCTACTACTCACTGATCTATGGGGGAGCAGCTACACAGCACAGAGTCCAGACAGCAGCTCTACAGCTCAGGTAAGTGAGGGATGGGGGGAAAGGCAGCAGGGACACATGGGGACACTGAGACACTAGGGGACATATGGGACACTGAGACACATGGGGACACTGAGACACTAGGGGACACATGGGGACACTGAGACAATAGGGGACATATGGGGACACTGAGACACTAGGGGACACAGACACTAGGGGACACATGATGACACATACACTAGGGGACACTGAGACACTAGGACACAGACACTGGGAGACCTGGAAACACTGAGACACTTGGGGACACTGGAAAACATGGGGACACTGAGACACTAGGGGACACAGACACTAGGGGACACATGATGACACATACACTAGGGGACACTGAGACACTAGGACACAGACACTGGGAGACCTGGAAACACTGAGACACTTGGGGACACTGGAAAACATGGGGACACTGGGACACTAGGGGACACAGACACTAGGGGACACATGATGACACATACACTAGGGGACACTGAGACACTAGGACACAGACACTGGGAGACCTGGAAACACTGAGACACTTGGGGACACTGGAAAACATGGGGACACTGGAGACACTAGGGGACACAGACACTAGGGGACACATGATGACACATACACTAGGGGACACTGAGACACTAGGACACAGACACTGGGAGACCTGGAAACACTGAGACACTGGAAAACATGGGGACACTGAGACACTAGGGGACACTGAGACACTAGGGGACACCCTCGGGGACACATGGGGACATAGACACTAGGGGACACTGAGACACTAGGGGACATGGGGACACAGACACTGGGAGACCTGGGGACACTGGAAAACATGGGGATACTGAGACACTAGGGGACACTGGGACACATGGGGATGCTGAGACACATGGGGATGCTGTGAGACATAGGGACATTGGGAGACATTGGGACACGGAGACACTATGTCCCCCAGCCAGTGTCCCTAGTGTCTCAGTGTGCCCAAGTCTCCCAGTGTCGGTGTCCCATGTCTCTCAGTGTGCCTAGTGTCCCCATGTGTCCCAGTGTCCCCATGTCTATGTCCACAACTGTCTCCCAGCCAGTGTCCCTTAGTCTCCCAGTGTCCCCTGGTCTCCCAGTGTCCCCTAGTCTCCCAGTGTCTGTGTCCTTAGTGTCCCCAAATGTTTCAGTGTCCACTAGTCTCCCAGTGTCTGTGTTCCTAGTGTCTCAGTGTGCCTGGTGTCCCCATGTCTCCCAGTGTCCCTATATGTCCCAGTGTCCACATGTCTATGTCCACAACTGTACCCATGTTTCCCAGTGTCCCCAAGTGCCTGTCTCCCAGCCAGTGTCCCCTAGTCTCCCAGTGTCTGTGTTCCCATGTCTTTGTCCCTAGTGTCTTAGTGTCCCCAAATGTTTCAGTGTCCTCATGTCTCCCAGTGTCTGTGTCCCTAGTGTCTCAATGTCCCCATTTCTCCCAGTTTCCCTAAATGCCTCAGTGTCCCCATGTCTCCCAGTGTCCCCATTTCTCTGTGTCCCCGGGTCTCTCAGTGTCCCCATGTCTCTCAGTGTCCCCAGTATCCTAGTGACATGGGGACACACTGGGACATTGGGACACTGGTAGAAATGGGGACACAGACACTGGGAGACAAGGGGACTGGGCGACATGGGGACACTGACACTGTGATACATAGGGACACTGAGACACTAGGTGACTTGTGAGACTGAGACACTGGGAGACAAGGAGACACTGGGAGCAATCCATCTATACAGCAGAAACAAACTGTGAGTAGTTTGTTGGGGATTTTACAGAATTTTCTCTGATATCACTCCTTGTGATTTACATCATGTGATGTCACACATAACTAATTAATTATACAAATGATTAAGGCTGGTATTTTTTCCCAAGAAAGGTGGAAACCTTAACTACTCTTCACATACTCTTGCTTAAAGGAGCACTATAGGGTCAGGAACACAATCCTGTATTTCTGACCCTATTATGTTAAAACCACCCTGCCCCCTTCTTGCCTCCCTAAATATAGTAAAATATTACTTGTATTCAATTCTGCAGCTGCTGGCTCAGAAGTGGTGGTCTGACAAATTACAATACTTCCCCATAGGATTGGCTGAGACTGTCAACTAGGCAGATCAGGGGCAGAGCCAGCACAAGTCCAACATAGCCCTGGCCAATCAGTATCTCCTCATAAAGATACATTGAATCAATGCATCTCTATGAGGAAAGTTCAGTGTCTGCATGCAGAGGGTGGAGACACTGAATGGCAGTGCTGCACACTAGGCAGTACTGCCCCAGGAAGCACCTCTAGCAGCCATCTAAGGAGCAGCCAGTGGAGTTATTTTCTCTGAAAAGACAGTGTTTACTTCAAAAAGTCTGAATGGAATGATTCTACTTACCAGAACAAATACAATAAGCTGTAGTTGTTCTGGTGACTATAGTGTCCCTTTAAGTTTGGAAGCTTAAGAGGATGTATGGGAACAAAACTTGTGTGCACTTGCTGACATTAAAGTTAGTTTAGGTAATGCAGACGTTGGTCTCTCTAACACTGTGGCATGTCCCCTTTCTTCTACACTCACTACAGACACCTTTTCTCTGTCTCAGACTATATACCAGGAACTTCTGCCTGCTAGTAAGAAGGTAAGGAGACAAGTGGACCAGCGAGTGCTATGGGACAGTCCTTAGAAAGAATGATAGTGAGCGCATCATTAGATGCATTTATGTCAAGCTCAAGGTGCTGCCTGCATAGTATGCCCTTAGTTGGACAGCCTACAGGATTGGCGGGCAGCCTGACATGCATTCACACCAGGCTGACCTTCCAATTCTTTGGACAAAAATGCCCCCTTTTTGGGCATGTTCACCTCTTTTGGCAGGTCTTGTCACGTGATTCGCGCCAGTGGCACACCCTTTTACCCCGCCCATTGACTTCCTGCTTCACTGGACACTGCTGTTAGGGGTTATGGATTTACTTGAAAGATGAAAGCAAAAATTAGAGAGAGATTAGCATAGGGTATGTGATTTCTTATAGCTGCATCCTATGAGTTTCCCTCCAGCACCATCTCCATCAGATACATGACACTTGGGAGGTATGATTGTTTTATTGTTTTTGGTCGATAAGATTCCGTAATTGGGCCCATCATAATTGTCAGCACCAGGCCCACTGTGCTCTTAATCCGGCCCTGGTAACAGGTTGTTATTTAACATTAATATGACGCATTTACCCAAAGTTCATAGTTTGATAGTATGCATTTACAGTATTTGTTAAAATGTTCAGGATTGTTTGAGCAACACTGAAATGTCACTGTCTTAAAAAGTTACTTAAGGCACTTTTTAAAATTATACCCAACAAGCTAGAGTTAGGAACCTGCTTTTAAAACGGCGTACCCTGCTGTACATTAGGTTTGGTGAGACTATAATTACAATTATTTATCTAGAACCAACTGGGGATATTTGGCAAGTAATTTACAAACAAAAATGAGGCTAGAGGTGAAGAAGGCACTGCTCAAACGAGCATTCAATCTAAATTCTAAAGTTTCTGAAAAGATAGGAGGGTTGCACAGGAGAAGGGATACAGCAGAATAAGGTTGACAAGGATGAGGAGTCAAGGGTCAACTGATAGGCTTTTATGAAGAACTGCAGAGACCAGTACAAACGTGCTATCGGAGTGCATTTCATAATAAGGGGGTCAACCCTTCAGAAGTCTTGCAAGTGAGAGACTGGGGTGCGGGATCAAGAACAAGTCATTGACAAAGATGGAGGGCTGGAGATGTAAGCATGAGCACAGTTGTGGAGACCTTTGTAAATAAGCAAGAGAACTTTGAACTGAATCCTAAATGAAACAGTAAGTTTAATTGGTGGTGAGGTTTAAGAGTTGCTGGACACATGGTAGAGACAGAGACATTAATTCTGGACAGTAGAGGGGCAATTTGGGCACGTTTTAGGTCAATAAGCAGAGTGTTACAGTAATCAAGGCAGTTTAAACATGCGTGGGATAGGCATTAAGCTATTCTAGATATAAGATAAGGCCAGTATTTAGAAAATATAAGTTAAGCTTTAGGAATTGTGAAGTCATCCAGTCAGAAATAGACACAATCCAGCAGATGAGGAGGAAGGTCATATGAGGAGAGATTTGGGTATCATCGGTGAACAGGGAATATTGAAAGCCATATGATGATAATAGTTCACCAAGAAAGACTGTGTAAATTGAGAAGAGATGTTCCAAAACCTTGAAGAATTCCAACTGAGAGAGGTGCAGAAGGGGAGAAGGAGACACTGAAAGAGTGGGTAAAAAGGTAGGAAGAGAATCAGGAAAAAGCGGTGTCACTGAGGTAAAGGTTGTGAAGGGTGAGGAGAAGAAGCAGGTGGTCAACCGTTTTGAATGCGGCAGAAAGAGCCTAAAGAATAAGGAGCAAAAAATGACCTTTGGATTTCCCTGTTACTGCGTCAGTATCCTTGGTCAGGGCAGTTAGGGTGGAATGTTGGGAGTGGAAGCTAGACTGTAGCGGCTCAAGTACGGAACTGGAGTTCAGATTCAGGTAAGTCTGAAAGTTGAGTACAGTATAAGCAAGTCTTCCAATGTGCTTTTAGGGAAAGCGAAGAACAGAGATAGAATGATAGCTAGGAAAAGGATCTTGGTTTAAAGAAGGTTTTTTGTTTTTTTAGTAAAGATGTGATCAATGCATGTTTGAAGGATAAGGATAAAATGCCAGAAAAAAAAAGAGAGAGATTGAAGATTTTAGTAAAAAAATGGGACAGAACAGATTAGAGAGAGATTAAGTAAAGTATGAGATCAAGGGGTCACATGGTAGGGCAGGGAGAAAGGAGAAGTACAAAAATCTCCTCTTTTGAAACAGGAGAGACGATTCTACATATAGAGGAGGAGAAGGCCAAAAAGGAAATAGGTCAGTTAAAGGACCACTCTAGGCACCCAGACGACTTCAGCTTAATGAAGTGGTCTGGGTGCCTGGTCCAGCTAGGGTTAACCCATTTTTTTTATAAACATAGCAGTTTCAGAGAAACTGCTATGTTTATAAATAAGTTAATCCAGCCTCTAAAGCCTCTAGTGGCTGTCTCATTGACAGCCGCTAGAGGCGTTTGCGTGCTTCTCACTGTGAAAATCACAGTGAGAAGATGCAAGCATCCATAGGAAAGCATTATCAATGCTTTCCTATGAGACTGGCTGAATGCGCGCGCTCCCCGCCCGGCGCTGGAGAAAGGTAAGATTTTAACCCCTTCCTCTCCCCAGAGCCCGGTGGGAGTGGGACCCTGAGGGTGGGGGCACCCTCAGGGCACTATAGTGCCAGGAAAACGAGTATGTTTTCCTGGCACTATAGTGGTCCTTTAAGGAAAGAAGCAAGTGAGATGATTTCTTTTTTGGTGTAGTTGAACTTTTCTGTGAAGCAGGATGCAAAATTGACAGCAATGATATTAGTAGATGGGGGAGATGATGTGGGGTGCATTCGTGATTTAAAGGTTTTAAAGAGGTATTTCATGTTGTGCAAAAAAAGGGTGGAGAAGAGGGAGATGAAGTATGTTTGTTTTGCATGAGAGGAAGAAAATAAATATCCAGGCACACCTGAGGTTTCTTCTAAAAGACAGGCTTTTTATTTGAAACAAGTAAGTGGAGACAACGTTTCGGCTCCTCTCTGAGTGAATGTTGTCTCCACTTTCTTGTTTCATATAAAAAGATTGCCTTTTAGAAGAAACTTCAGGTGTGCCTGGATATTTCTTTTCTTCCATTTGATGTCTTCAGGGATTGTCTCTCCCTTTCTGGAGCACCCTGCAGGACGTATTCCCCCTTTTTTTGTGTGCGCATTATACTCTTTTTTTTTTTTTTTTTGCAAACAACTGTTAAGAGGGCATACGTTTAGGAACATAACATTAATTTGTAGTGTAGGAAATCAGTCATACTACAAGACTTCCTCCAGTAATGTTCTGCCACCCTTGTACAGCTTTGGATGTATCGGGTGAATTAGGTATGGAAATATCCAACCGCAACTTAGAAGGTGGTGATCAGAGAGTGGGAGAGGTGCGTTAGTGAAGTTAGTGACAGAGAAGTTTGAGAAAATGAAGTCTAAAGTGTTGCTGGCTTGATGGGAAGGGGAATTGGACAACTGCATGATGTGGTCATAGAGAGGCATTTAAAGGCCTCAGAGGTTGTCAGTCATAGAGATATGTTAATATCTCCAAGGATAATGGAGGTAGTGCCAGAGGACAGTAAGTGAGGAAGCCAGGCGGAGAAGTGTCCCACCAAGAAGGGGTCAGGATGGCCAGGAGGGCATTAGATAACTGCAAAACATAGCATGTAGAGGTCCAAAGGGCAGATGGCATGGACCACTTTTGCAGTATCCATCCATCCATTATCAACTATTTTCAAGGTTTTATGCTTTGAGTGGCTAATGCTGAATTAAAACTCACCTAGTATAATCCTTGTGGGTTTACGCAGACACTTACTCAGATATAAATAAGCCCTGTACTTTCACCCTTTGTCAATATTGCAGCAAAATCCATGAAACTTCACTACTTCTATCACATGCCCTTCATCCTGTTGATCTGAACTCATGTGAACAAATGTAAACACAATCACGCATTATAGTTATAAACATAGAGAGATGTTGCCTATATTTGAATATTTACTTAATCCTAGCTTGCATTTATCATCCCAATTATCTAGGAAAACATGAAAGTGGCATTTCCCATTGTGACATCATACCCAAGGAATGACAGTCGATGACATCACAATAGCTAAGCTGTTTAGTGTGTTCTAACTTTTCTTGGGTTTCTGTATTCAGTGCAGAAGCAGTTCAGCAGTTTTGTATTAGCCTCTACCTTGTCTAGATGTCACTACCCAGCGTCAGATCTGCTACAAGACAACACAGCAATGAGTTCTGCAAATCTCTAGAACCAATAAGCTCAAAGCAAGCAACAGCAGAATAAGAATGGAGTACACATTATATGCTGGTTATGCATGTATGGATCAGTGAAAGTCGCTAGTTATGCATGTATGGGTGGGTGAATGTAGCTAGTTATGCATGTGTGAGTCGGTGAATGTAGCTGGTTATGCATGTGTGGGTCAGTGAATGTGGCTGGTTATGCGTGTGTGGGTCAGTGAATGTGGCTAGTTATGCGTGTGTGGGTCAGTGAATGTGGCTGGTTATGCATGCGTGGGTCAGTGAATGTGGCTAGTTATGCATGTATGGGTCAGTGAATGTGGCTGGTTATGCGTGTGTGGGTCAGTGAATGTGGCTGGTTATGCGTGTGTGGGTCAGTGAATGTGGCTGGTTATGCATGTGTGGGTCAGTGAATGTGGCTGGTTATGCGTGTGTGGGTCAGTGAATGTGGCTGGTTATGCATGTGTGGGTCAGTGAATGTGGCTAGTTATGCATGTGTGGGTCAGTGAATGTGGCTGGTCATGCATGTGTGGGTTAGTGAATGTGACTGGTTATGCATGTGTGGGTTGTATGAATGTGGCTGGTTATGCATGTGTGGGTCAGTGAATGTGGCTGGTTATGCATGTGTGGGTCAGTGAATGTGGCTGGTTATGCATGTGTGGGTCAGTGAATGTGGCTGGTTATGCATGTGTGGTTATGCGTAATGTGGCTGGTTATGCATGTATGTGGCTGGCGTTATGCATGCAATAAAGTGAATGTGGCTAGTTATGCATGTATGGCTGTGAATGGCTGGTTATGTGTGTGTGGGTCAGTGAATGTGGCTGGTTATGCGGTGTGGGTATCAGTGAATGTGGCTGGTTATGCATGTATGGGTCAGTGAATGTGGCTGGTTATGCATGTGTGGGTCAGTGAATGTGGCTGGTTATGCGTGTGTGGGTCAGTGAATGTGGCTGGTTATGCATGTGTGGGTATGTGAATGTGGCTGGTTATGCATGTATGGGTCAGTGAATGTGGCTGGTTATGCGTGTGTGGGTCAGTGAATGTGGCTGGTTATGCATGCGTGGGTCAGTGAATGTGGCTAGTTATGCATGTATGGGTCAGTGAATGTGGCTGGTTATGCGTGTGTGGGTCAGTGAATGTGGCTGGTTATGCGTGTGTGGGTCAGTGAATGTGGCTGGTTATGCATGTGTGGGTCAGTGAATGTGGCTGGTTATGCGTGTGTGGGTCAGTGAATGTGGCTGGTTATGCATGTGTGGGTCAGTGAATGTGGCTAGTTATGCATGTGTGGGTCAGTGAATGTGGCTGGTCATGCATGTGTGGGTTAGTGAATGTGACTGGTTATGCATGTGTGGGTTTATGAATGTGGCTAGTTATGCATGTGTGGGTCAGTGAATGTGGATAGTTTGTGCGTGTGACCTCAGGTGTCAAGTTAGGTATCTGTATGTGCCAGGATGCCAATTACAAATATTTCAATGCACAGGAATTCCACTTCCTGGTTACCAAATGATTCTAAACTCCTTTACTTCTTGTGCAGCTCACAGTAATGAGGTTCCAGAAATAGCCATCACTACCCCAAAGTCACATTTGCATATTGAACGGTTTGCATTATTTTTATATTGATGAACACTTTGCTTTCATTTATCAGTTATATTACAGGGTTATATTAGGTTAGGGTTAGCAGATATGTTAGAGGGCTACTCACTAAAGTGAAAATGACAAGGAATTCTAAGTTAATTTCTAACTAAAGACCAAAGTAGCCAAACTGAAAGCATAGCGGACGAGGAGAATTTTTCCAGTTCTACTCTTTTGAACTGAAATCATTTTGAATTCCCTGCAATTCTCAATTTAGTGAATAACCCTGTAAGATTTGTGTAGTCATTAAGGGGAGACGTGTACGGTCAGTAAACGGTTACACATCACAGTGACGCCTGAGATTAGTGAAAGTTACAGTCCTGGGTGGCAGGTTTTTCAGCTGACATCAATAATTCAGCTCAGGAAAAAGCTGCATAAAAATGGCAATGGTGGCTGTCACTTGGGAGAGTAACTAATCTCTAATCTCAGACAGCACTGGGAATTCTCCCAGTTCCGACTAGGATTCGCATAATAGTGAACTTTTTCATTAACCATCATCCATTATTGGGAATAATTGAACAGATCGATACAGTATGAAATTTTAAAACATTTGCCCATTGTAATAATAGGGAGACCATAATGTGGTCAACTTAAAGAAAACACAAAAACACATTGATTATGCTTCCCAAAAAAAGAAATATGCTTTCATTATGGTCCATTCAAAGCCCCTGTTCTTAATGTTGAAGGTCAGTCTCTGCTCCTGCATCATTGATATTTACATGAGCATGTCCAATCCTCTATCTGGCGGTTTAATGAATAAAATGTTGAATTGTGTACACAAAGATCCTTCATTTAAGCTATAGTTTTATTCTTGTATAGATAAATCTAATGCCCCCTAAATGCAGGATAGCCGAACACTTTATTGTGTGAACACAGAAATTACACATATACATTTTTTTCAGAATTCTACTGGGCTCATCATTTAACTAAATCCACCCAAACATGGTTATTGTTTACATTAACGGATTAAAATGAACTTACTGACAGTGATAAGATGATAAACAGCCAAAAAAGTGAAAACCAATATGCAATCCATTGGAGGAAATGTCAAATACGATGGCACTTCTGAGTTCCTTAGTTTGATATATTGTTTGAGAAATCAGGTGGTGGTGGTGGTGGTTGGCAGACTGCTAGTAATCCTGATGGAAAAGTAATGATGAACATTTCTCCGGTGTGTGAGAGATAAGATATTCATCTTCTCCAAGGAACGTATTGGTTTTGCACTTGAGTACAGTCACTCCCAAACAGTACGTCAAAATAAATACCCGCGTTTAACCCCTTAAGGACCAAACTTCTGGAAGAAAAGGGAATCGTGACATGTCACGCATGTCATGTGTCCTTAAGGGGTTAAAGGAGAATTGTCACTTCCCAGGATTTTAATATTATGTTTACTTATGCTCTGTAGTTAACAAATAATGTATTAGTGAGGTGTGAAAAATAAATGTACAAATCCACACCTCTTTATCCTGCAACTGGGCAACTCCATCTGTCAGTCATTGTTCTAAACGCTGTCCTCTGCACCTGACAGTCAGCATACAGGAAACAGAGAGACAAGAAACAGAACAATATTCCTCTTTCTCCTCCTTATCTGAATTAAATAGTGATGTCATTTACCAAAGAAACAAAAGGTTAACTCATGTTATAGGTGGTATTTAATCAATAGTGTAATTGCAAGTGAAGTGATAGTTCCCTTACTTAAACCTAAAAGGTAATTTTATAATACCATAAAAACATTTGTTTTTTAAATGACCATGCGATAAAACTATATTTTACACTGGAAGATCTCTAAGCTCTAAGGCCTAATTACAGAATATGGTTTTAACCATGCAGCCATCTTTTGTAGCGCTTCACTCACCCCGAAGCTGGAGTGGGAACTGTCAGGAGGACACTGGAGTTCCTTCAAAAGATCATGAAAAACTCACTTTTTTGGGAAAGCATTTCTTTCCCTTCCCGCACCTTCATAACCCATACTGCTTCCTCTCCTGCAATGGTGTCAGACAAACAATTAACCCTTCATTGTAAATCAGGGGTGCCCAAAAGGTAGATCCCAGATGTTTCAAAACTACTGTTTTGACAATGCTTTGCCATTCTAAAGGCATTCAAAGCATCATCTAAACACATGCAAAACATCAAGGGAGTTGTAGTTCTACAACATCTGTGGATTTACCTTTTGGGCACCCCTGTTATAAACTATTCCAGTGAGCTACTTTTTCCCATACATGAAATACATCCCACCCTTACCTCTTGTGCCACTTTACCCCATTCCCTCTAAAATTTAAGTTCTCACCCTTCTGTTTCGGTGTGTCCAACTCGTCTTGTTGCAAATACTTTTCTGTTTGTCCACCTATTGTACAGCTCTGCTGAATTTGTTGGTGCTTTATAAGTAGTAATAATAATATGTAAATTATTATAGTTCCATCTGTGTTTAGATTGGAGGATACTGGTTATTGACATTTAGATCTAGTAATAACTGTATTTGTTTATATCTGTTGCATTCGTTTAACGGACAGTTGATAGACAGTTGATAGAATGAATGCTATAGAGTAGCAGAATAGAACTGGCTAAAATGCCAAGCCAAGGACTGACAAAGGTAGATTACACAAATTCACACAGACACCGACACACACATAAATTTACATAGACACTGACACACATACACACACACACCCTGATGCACATCCTGACACACAGATGTGCGCACACACACAAATATGCACACCCTGACAAACAGATGCACACACACACATAGATGCACACACATATATGCACACACTGACACACCTTAACACAGATACACACACAAAATCTAACAAACACATACATGTTATAATTTTTATATTTTCAGCCACCCTCCTGTTAGCTCACCTTGTGGAGGATGGTTTGCTTGGGGTCCTGGCTGAGGCTGATTGGAGTGAGCGTGCAGCAGCCTCAATTCTGCCTTCATGCAGCTGGATGCACTGCCTTCAGCTTTTTCCTCCCTCATCCAGCTTTCTGTTCCCCCTCTCGCGATGCTTTGTGAAGCTGGGAGGAAATGACATGCTGTCATTTCCTCCCAGCTTGCCAATATCACAGGAGCACGGTCAGGCTCTTAAAGGGCCACAGCACCAGACCGGGCCCCTGATGAGCAGTAAAACCGTGATACCCATCGGATGGCTCTAAGTAAATGGGTCATCCGATGGGTCATTCCTCGGCACCCCTGTATGTCTGTCACGGTGCCCCAGGGTGCCACATGCTGTGTCAGGATGTATAGTGTGTTCAATCAGGCAGCTTCTTTCAATTCTGCAACAAATGCTCCACAAGTCTACGCACTCATTCCTATACTTCACAGGGGAATGAGGCGGTACTTCCAACTTTGGACAAAGGTACTGAATCAACTGTACATTTGGATTTGTTGCAATCACAGGGACTTTAAAATGTATATATTTTTTTCTCTTTACAAATATTTTAATAATTGCACATAAAACATTACTTTGTAATAACATCTTAAAATAAGTTTAATAAAAAAAACAGAATATTTACAGATTAAATAATTTTTAGAGACCAAATATATGCAGTTCCCCAAACAGCCAGGCTTGCAAAGTTCAATAAATAACCCAGTTTGGAAAAGACAAATAAATTTCTGCAGATTTCCAAACTGTACTGTTGTAAGAGTTGTCAAGCTATCAATTCTTTATTTATAATGGCCTTCCAGGGCCAAAACGAGGTTTAGACCTGCAAAATAATGAGAAGAAAATAAATACAACAGGTGAAGAGAGTAACGGAGGCAATCAATCTAGTTTTAATACTTCGTGGCATTCACATGTTTACAAGCAAAAAAGATGGCAAACTGCTAAATCTAACATAGTAACAATCTAAGATTACAGATTGTAGAATGTTAAAGGCCATTAGCCTGGCTGATTGTCACAAGACACTATTTCATATTGTGCAAATAATTACTAATATCTGGCTAATCATTATTCTGAATGACTATCATGGGAAACATATACCATAACATATTGCGCAACAACTACAAAATGTAGCATCTTCGGATAAATCATTTAATTAATGACAAAAGGTCTGCAGTGCTTTAGAATTTTATAAGAGGGGATAGAACAGCAAACTATTACAAACAATAACAGGAAGAAGAAATTAAAGGAACACTACAATGTTAGCAATACAAACCTGTCCCTGTCTAGTTTTGTGCCCCCTCCTTCCATGATCGCCATAAAATTAACAAATTATTTTACTCACATTATTCCAGCACTGATACTGCATCTGTGCTATTCACCTTTCTGTCTCCCGTGACATTATTGAGAAAGCATGGCTTCCTCCACGATGGTCCAATCTAATGCTCCTTAAGAGGAGCACTGGGGACCTGACGCAAATGCGTGGAGCGTCCTCCGTGTGCATCCAAGCTTCTCCATAAGAAAGCCTTGAATTCAATGCTTTCCTACAAGCTTCCATGTCAGTGACAGAGTTTTACTAGGATTTTACACCGCAATGTGCAATGTTTCACATTGCATGGTTAAAACTACTGAGGAACCACTTCATTGAGATGACGTGGTCTGGGTGACTTTAGTGGTCCTTTCATGAAGAATCTGCTCAAATGTGCTTACAATCTCGAGGAGCTGAGGCAAAGAACACAAGAGAACAATGTGGGGGAATACGATCACCAGGTTTAGAGATAGTATTGCTAAACTAATAGACTTTTGTAGGAAAGCTGTGTATTTGGAATCTGAGAGACTGAAATAGGTTCGGAGAGATGGTATAGACAGGTTTAATGGATAAAAACTAGTCAGGCATATGATAAGCTTGCCTAAAGAGATACGTTTTATGGTATTACTTAAAACACTATGTTCTAGCTGATATTCTGGATGTCAATTTCAATTGCATTCAGCCTCCATTTTTACTTAATACTGCATGGCACCTGATTTTTACCTCCAGTGAGTACTACTCTCAAGACATCCTTGGTGGGGATTATACCATCCATGCCCTATCCATAGAGCAGTTTGACTTATGGGACACCTAATCCATATGGGACTATGGGACACCTAATCCATAAGAGCTATGCAATCAGTCAATGGAAGTGTAAATTTGAGTTATGTAATTGGACCTGGCTATCTGCAGACGGTTGCAATCATCATGGAATTGCATCACAGGAGAGCTAGAAAAGGGGGAAAATCTATATATTTGTAATGTTTTTAACATTTTTTTTATTATTTTTTTTTTAAAGCAAGTGCACACCTTTATGACTGGTTATTTAGAACCGTTATCACCTGGTTTATATTGAAGACATGTTATACAGAATCAAACTGCATTGATATAAATACACACACACACACACATTACCTGGGGTTCTTCTCTGCGTTACTCTGACGGGCATTCGTTTGAGCAGTAGCCTTGACTTGAGCTTCCAATCTAGAGTATATACCTGCAGCCTGCTGCAGAAAGAAATGTAAATCTATCAAATCTCTTACAAGGTGAAACCAGTCTAAATGTATGATATTTAAATGACAGATTATTTTATTTGCAAAGACACGTGATATAGTACTACTACACATCAGTAATAATTGTACGCACTATATAGCAAATATTTTCCAATGAGTTCAAACTGAAGCTAAGGTTTCTAGAAGAGTATCTGTCATGACATTCACTTTTATTGTACCATCAATACTAATGTAACTTACCTAACAATATATTGCATTGCGTAATGATCTATTGATTAAATAGTTACCTCCTCGGATTTGTTGTGGCAGCCAGAATCCAGGTTCATTAATTCTACATTACTTTAAACCACACCACCAGTTTCTTCTCACTCCCTGCACATCTCCTAAGTAGCCCAAAACAATACATTCCTCCCATAACCTGTCAAAAGACTAACTTCATTGTCAATGCATGTGATGATCCTACATTCTTCTGGCAAAGTGAAAATGCAAATACAGTGAATGAGAAATACCTAGAGACGGATTCTCCTGCTCTTACCTGTCTGTTCATTATTGGCATAGGAATGGAAGGGAAAGATAAATGCTAAGATATCTGGCTAGGGAAGGTAGTATGTATGGAGGTGGCTATCCCCATTTGAAAAAGCCCCTGAGGCGAAACGCGCTGTGGTTACTTCATATGCTGTTTTATACGGTTTTATAGTTTTAAAAATAAAGGTATTTTGGCCACTTTCCTCTTTTTTCTACATTTTATTATTATTATTACTTAATACTGCATGGCACCTGATTTTTACCTCCAGTGAGTACTAATCTCAAGACATCCTTGGTGGGGATTATACCATCCATGCTCTATCCATAGAGCAGTTTGCCTGCTCTGGTAAATGTAAGTTTGTTCTTTTTAACTCCTGGTATTTTATACAGTGAACACTATTGTTACTTCTTTTTTTATATTTTATGGTTCTTATACTACAAAGACACTACCCTCACATATCCTTGCAAGTGGGGATTGTACCACTGTATGCCATTCATACTGGAGCTAGTTACAGCTCCATAAAACGTGAGTGGGACTATAACTAAATCAAGCACTTTTGGTAAGTACAAATACAAAAAGATAAGTCCTGCGCTCACTACCATCACTACTGGGCCAGCAGCAATGACTACAGTACACATCAGCCCCAATATATAGTAAAAACCAAAGAAAAGAAAAAGTTACCTGCGCTCTCTCCTTAATCCCTATGTATATTTAGACAAATGGAGGTCATTTAGTTGCTCCAATGGCCATTGGAGGGAATGCCTGCCTGCCAACGTCAAGGCTGACCCCCCTAAGGCGGGTCCTACACTGACCCTTCAGCCTGATTCCTTGAGCTTCTGGCAAAGATATCTCTAATGAGACAGAGAGGGGTATTTTTTTTATACATCCCCATATAATTATTAACCCTTAATAGGGAACACATGGGATGGGCGGCAGCATTGTAACAAGGCTGTGTGATACAAAGTAAATACAAATACAAAAAGATAAGTCCTGTGCTCACTCTCATCACTACTGGGCAGGCAGTAAGTGGTAAGTGTATTTTTACACTAGAAACGGGGACTTTCATATATTGGACTTTTTTGCTCCTCTTTGGACTTCAATATATAAACCTGTGTGCTATATTATAGCTTCCTAAGTTTCTCTATTTATTCATTATTCTATACTGTATATTTTACTAAATTGTGGCGCTACCCCTAGCTTTCTCTTTTTTGTGCATTATTGGTATAGCCCTGTATGCCAAAGATGGTTTGAAAAGGGAGAGGTAAGACTATGACACCTCCTTTTAGTTCTAATAGAACTGCATATAGATTGAATATAATGCTATTTAAAGTTACACCAAGTCACTTTAAAACAAGACAAGCATGATAGATAACAAGACAAGTAAAATAGATAACAAGAGGAATAAACAATAAAATGCAACGGAGTGGCTGGAACAGTGGCAGAATGAATGCTGAGAAAAAAGCCAAACCGTTTGGGGTGGACAAAATGTACTAACTTGTATTAACTGCCATACAACTTCCACAATGCTTTGCCACTGTCGACCTACTCTTTACCCATCCTTGCAGGGTTGTATTTGTGAGCAGTGCCTGTGTGTGAATATATGGGTGCCTTTATATGGAGTATGTGTGTTTGTGTATTATTAAAGTTTGACTGCAGGGGTCAGTTGGGTTTGTGCGTGGTGTTAATGTTTAAATGCAGACGTGTGTTGGTGTGTAAATGCAGTGCAGTGTTTGTGTGTGGAGTGTTTGTGTGTAGTGTTGCTGTGTTAATGCAGTGGTTTGTTTGTGTGTAAGGTTGGTGTGTTTGTGGGTAGCGTTAGAAATGTTGGTGTGTTTGTGGGTAGCGTTAGAATTTGAATGCAATTGTGTTTGTGTGTAATGTTGGAGTTTGCATGCAGAAGCATATCTACATATTGACAGTGTCACAAACACCTACAGATTGCTTCACAGGGAAACACACAGATGCACTCCAACAGATTGACACACAAGCATTTGTGCACACACACATAACAACATATGCACAAAACCCACACTCTGACACACATGCACAGATACACACACATGGACTCGCTCTCAGAGTCCAGATCTCCCTCCCCCAGGCCCTTATGAGTCTGGTTCCAAATGAGCGTCCCTGCAGGCCACAGCCCTGTTTCCCTATATTTTTGCAGCGGGAAAACCCAGGGGTGCTAGCGCAGGCAATAAGGGCACTGTGGTTTCTTATACTCTACGTTGCCAGGTTCCCTGACCTGCAAAGGCCCCGGCGTGATCGCACCAGTTGCACCCACCTGTAGTTCCATGCCTGAGTAGGAAAGACAGAGAGGTATAGGGCAGCACTTACTTCTTTGCAATCCTTGGCCCTGACACGCTCCAGGTCTCCTAATCGGATTTTTATCAGATGTCCTGTGATTTCAGTCATCCTTCGCTGATCTGTCACGAATGAAAGGAAAACTTTTAAAACACAATCAGTTAGGTATCTGTGTATATATTCACACACAGCCATTTTCAAGTGTTTATTAAAATTCATGAAGTTTAGTGTCTCAATGTTCTTGAGATTAAAGCATAGAACAAATAAACAACTAGATAAAATTAAAAAAAATAAACAAATAACTATGTTTAAGAAAATGTACATTTCTGCCTCAAAGTAGACACCTTTTGCAGATACAATAGTAAACATACTTGTGGCATTCTTTCAAAAATTAAACAAATAATTGTTCAGAAAATTCTTCCTAACACAAGTTCCCACAAACATGTTGCACTTGTGGTTGCTTTGCTTTCACCTTTATCAATACTAATGTAACTTACCTAATGCTCCTGTGGTATTGTTCCCTTTCTCATTAACAAATCTGCCCCGGACTACACTGGAATTCTCTGCATCGCTCAGGACAGTACATGATGTCACATTAAGCACCATAGTATACCTGAGCAACCCATGGCAGCATTAACCAATGGGTTAGCCAACACCCTTGAAGCAAAAAGGACAATAAGCAGATCTCTGAGCTTAGTATAAATAGAGCTGCACCTTCCAGTCTTTTTCCCTGTCTTACAGCAGTTAGGAGTTTTAGCAGGCCAAGAGTTGACCTTCTGCTCACCAAGCCCCAATTTTTGTAGACCAGCCATGGTTCTGCTCCCTGCGTGTACCTCTGTTAGTGAAACTCTCTCCTTCAGGAGATGACCAGGGTATGTGTGGTGCATAATACTCAGTCAAGGTTCAGCCTCTTTTCCCTGAAGATGCAGTAAACTTCACATATGTAAGGGGAATAGCCGGGTGTACCAATTTTAGTGATCGGGTCTGAAGTATCCTCTACCAGGTTCTGCTTTTTCTCACAATCAGGTTCAGTGGTTCCCATAATTACGAGTCAGTATTTCACAAGCCAAGATCCAGTAAGAAATATGTCTTTTAAAAATGTATACTTCTTCAGAACAATGAGATTTTCCATTTAGTTTTTTCCCCTTTTTTTTAGGTAACAGGGTATACCTGTACCTGCTTTATTCAGCTGAGCCTGGAACTTTGCAGATTGTTCCAGCCCGGTACCTGGATGTTATGAACTTATGTTTGGTATTTATGTACAATTACTCAATGTTCAGATCTAAAGTGAGACTTGTTGGGAAATTCAAGATCTAGACCAAAATAATCAAACTGGAAGCATAGCTGACTTGGATACATTTTCCAAGCCAGCTTTGGCCTGAAATTTGAAATTCACTTTGAATTCCAGACAATTCTCACTTTAGTGTATAACCCTGTATATGTTGAATCTTACAGACTGCTAGGTTATAATTTGAGGGTGCTTTTTCTCTGTTAAAGAAGGCAATTTTCTTCTTTCCTTATAAATAACATATCTTGGTGGTTTCAAGGTTTTAAGAAGCTACTTCTCTAACAAATCATTTTAGTTTCATTACTACCAGAAACTACTACCGTCATTGGCGGATCCAGGGGGGGGGCAACGGGGCAATTGCCCCCCTCCCCCGAGATTCTCCCCTGCCGGCTAATGCAGGGCTGGCATTGTCCAAGTGCCAGCCCTGCTATGTGCCTGCAGACCGGGGAGGGAGATCAGTGATCTCCCTCCCCGGTCCGCAGGCACATTGCTGACAGCAGCGGTGGAGGGAGAGAGGACCCGGGAGCTCTTAACAGCAGCTCCTCTGGGTCCTCCTCTCGCGAGATTTGGAGCGCTGCCACGGTTACCATAGTGAAGTCTAGCCCTGGAGCGCGGGCTAGAGTCCACTCCACACTGGACCACCAGTGATTCACCACGGACCACCAGGGACGGAGAAATGTCCCCCCTCCTCCTCAACAAAGGTAAGAAGGGAGGGGGGACATCAATATATTTTATTAAATACTTTAAAAAAAAAAAAAAAGCCTCCATACCCTCCTTCTTCTCCCACACACACACATATACTGCCCCCCAAACACACATACACACACTGCCCCCCAAACACACATACACTGCCCTCCAAACACACATACACACACTGCCCCCCAAACACACACATACACTGCCCCCAAACACACATACACTGCCCCCCCACACATACATACACTGCCCCCCACACATACATACACTGCCAACATACACATACATACACTGCCCCACACATACACTGCCCCACACACACATACACTGCCCCCCATACACACATACACTCCCCCCCATACACACATACACTCCCCCAAACACACATACACTCCCCCCATACACACATACACTGCCCGATCACACACATTCACTGCCCCTATACATACACTGCCCCCATACACACACAGACACATATAGTGCCCTACACACACTGCTGCCCCCCTTACACACACTGCCACCCATACATAAAGTTCCCTCCCCATACACACACTGCCACACACACTGCCACCCTCACACACACTGCCCCACACACACACTGCAACCCTGACATACACTGCCGCCCTCACGCACTCACACACACACACACTTCACCGCTCACACACACTGCACCCCTAACACACACAACTGCTCCTATGCCCTATATCCCAGCAGACCCCAGGTAAGTTGTCAAACTGTTCTTAAACTGTATGACTACTTACTCTGGGGTGGGATCCTGGCACCATAACTACTACACTGAGCTGTAGTGGTTATTGTGCCAGGATTATTTATTTAAATAATCTACAAGTGCCTCTCCCGAGATCAGGCTCTGGATCCGCCACTGACTACCGTGTGCTTGGAAGTCATACAAGTTACAAAGAAATGGAAAACACAGGGAGCAGAGTGTAATCGATCGCAAGAAAAACTGAACATGCATGGCATTAGAATGTTCTATAAAGAGCACAATCCTTTGCTCTAGCACATAGAGAATACTTTTACAGACTTATTTAACTGCAGAGGACATCACAAGTGAGGAATTTATTATATAAGTCGCAGTGTTCTAAAAGTGTGGCAATCACCATGGAAGCCAGCAGCATGCTCCTGACAATTCCAATGGTTTCTATGGTGATTGTGCCATGTTTTAAATTTTGCAACAACACACTTCAATTGTCTACACTTTTATACATCTAAACATATTTTATTGATCAGTTTAATTATAGGATAATATCTGCACTATAGGATATCTGTAAAATTACATATTAATTAAGCATTACACACCTTCTTCTCTCTGAGCATCCTGATTATATCTCAAGGAACGAGAGGCATCCCACTTATTCCTCTGAAGGCTCACTCTGTTGAAAAACAAACATTAAATTTCTAGACAGGAATTCTATGTTTAACAGATAGCGGTGTCTCCGAAATATACTCACGTGAATGGTGAAGAATCACGGGATGACTAGAGAGTAAAAATAACAATTATTAAATGTAGCATCTCCTAGTAAACGGTTTCTTGTGCATTTACACAATTAACTGATTACTCCTACCAAGATTACTCTCTAATAACATGTTAATCTATAAGTACCCCTAACCAGCAAGTGCTTAGTATTAGAAACTCATAGGTTCTAAAATGAAGTAGGGGGTATACATAGCCCAGGATTACCAACTCTTATCTAATGTATAGAATTAATTTCACTGAATGAATAAAACTTTAAAAAAATTTAAAAAAAAACCAGGAGCATAGATGTGTAACTCTAGATATGGCACAGGTGACGATGGGCATTATTACATTTATAAATAATTATTTTAATTTTAATCAGTCTAATTACAACCATTGAATCAGATAAAAAGGGAAATGTTCATAAAATAATCAGTCTATATCAAAAGGCATTTGCCAGAAGCATAACTCTTTTAAATTACACAACTAGAGTCTTTAGATGATAAGTGCATCCATATATTTTATTGTATGCATTTCATCTATGTCTACAACCAATCTACTTAAGGTTCTAATATTTCCCGCTGCTGGGGGCATAGGAAATGTACCTTACAATATCTATACCGAAGTGGTCAATTCCCTAAAGCAGGTAATGCCAGGAGTAGACAAGATCATTACCACTTTTTTTCTGAAAACATTTACCTTTTCCTGTGTTTTTTCCTTTTTGTGCATACTAGGTGAGGACGTGTGCTTTTTTAGTTTAGCAGATTTCTTTGACTTTTCTTTTTTTCCTACTGAAAAGAAAGACATTACACATTATAGATACAGAGTAATGCAATGACAGCACATCTGTATATATACATCTGTATAGAAAATGTATAGGTACAGTTAATAAAAAAACAAAAACAAGCAAAAAGAACCCCCCATTAGAGCAGGTTACAAATACAAAATGTTTAATTGATTTTCCATAGATTGTTGGGACATATTCTACAACTGTTGTGACATCAGACTTGGGTTATTTGAATAAGTTCTATTCTTAATGTGTTGTATAACATAAAAGTGCCTAATGTCATTCTCTGTCTTCTTCAAGGAATACTAGAGCCATAGTACAAACATTCCATGCAGTCCTTATAATGTCAAAGCTGCTTACATTGTTCCCTAGTAACACCTCAAAATGCTGCCACTCAGCCGCACACTAGAGGCCCTTCCGTATTTAATTCTTGCGATCGTTGCGATCTATGTAAAATCTCACCACAGAGATATATCGTCAATGCAGGGCCGGCGCCACCATTAGTCAGGATATTTCCTCGTGGGCTCCCGCTGTCTTGAACCGCAGCGCTGGGCAAGAGGTTCTAGAGCCATCCCCCCCCTCAGTGCCAGGCCGCTCCTCCAGGCGCCCGGAAGTGGGGGCGCCTTCAGGAGCACTGTCACAGTATGCAGTATGCACCTTCTTATCTTGATGACAGGTGCCTGCTCTGCCATCAAATGTCGGTGACTGGAGGAGAATGCAGGCGGCGAGGGAGGCTCTTCTTGCAGCCTCTCACTCCTCCCTTGCGCGCCCTCTGTGATGCCGTGAGCCGGAATATGATGTAATTCCGGCCCTGGCATACTAAACAACGGGTGGGTGAAGTTTGTGTGTGTCTCTCAGTTAATATCATACAATACCAGAGATGTCAAGTTTTGAGAATATACCTGCCAAAAAAACATTACTTTCACTTCACTGAAGGTAGCGGGAGTATGCAGGTTTATGGAAGTATGGAAGGCAAAGTACACAGAAGGACTGCAGAGGTAAGTATATATTAAACATGCCTAGGATGCAATACTCCCTTAATTTACTGGGGTGAGAGATTAAGAAACAGTTTAGAGAATGGAAATTACACTTTAATCTGAAATTCCTGCAGTAACTATTTTGAAAAGTTAACATCAAATGCAAAACTTGTCGCATTAGTTGTTTACATTGTCCCTTTTTTTTCTCCTCATTATTTTGTTTATCAAAAGCATTTTCAGTGAAATTCTCAAGTGTAGAAAAATATTTCGATGCAATGGAACCAAAGAAAGTTGTCTTAACATAAAAGTGGAATACAATTTTGTTGTTAAACATCACTAAAACGTAATACATTTTTGGGAATCATAAAAAGCCACGTGGACTTTAAAGGGACAGTGTAAGCACCATATCTACTTCAGTTTATAATAGTGTTTACATTGTAAGGGGGTTTTCGAGGCTGAACCTTCATTTTTTTTATCTCGTTACACACAAAGTCTGATGCAGTGCTGTTAATTCCACAATATCCATCCAAAAGGTCCATTCTTGGAATTAATGGCTGTGAGTCCTTCAAAGCTTCCCAATGCTGGATGAATTTGGAAACTTCCACAATATCATATTTGGGTGCTGTTAGAACCCCAGAAATCGTCAATCCACTTACGAAGATTTGAAGAACATCATCAACACCCCAAAAAAAAAAAAGGGAGGGGGAAATTACCACCACACTCACTACAACACAGGGCTGGACTGGCCCACCGGGATAACGGGAATTTTTCCGGTGGGCCGCGGTACCTGGGGCCGGCAGGAAACCCTAATGTTTTATTTTAATAATTTTCCCCTCGGACTGTGACAGCTTCTGTCAGTCCGAGGGAATTCAGGCAGGTGCTGGGGGCTGGTGCGGCGCATGGAAGCTTCACCCCCGTTCTGAAACCAGCCTCCTGCACTCAAGCAGTGGACCTTGCTGCAGGAAGAGGCCTGAAAATGGCCTCCCAGAGAAAACTTCCTCTCCCACAGCCTTCAGTGCCAGGTAAGGTTTAAATACTGTGTCTGTAGTGAGTGTGTGTGTGTGTCAGTGATCTTGTGTGTAGGGAGCATGTGTGTTTCAATGATCTTGTATGTCTGTGAGCTGAGGGAGGAGGGGTGATGATGGTGTGAAGGAGGGGGGTGATGATGGTGTGAAGGAGGGGGGGTATTGATGGAGTGAGGGAGGGGGTGATGATGGAGTGAAGGAGGGAGTATTGATGGAGTAGGTGTATTGGCCAGATCTCGTGAGACACATTGTCTGCAACTCTGCACAATGCAGAGCTGCAGACCTGTGTCTGCGATTGGCGCTCTCCAGCCAGGCAGACTGGAGAGGCCTTGCACGCGGCGGCATACAGAGCAAGCCGCCGGGCTCCCTCCTAGTGTCGGGTCCTTGGTCACTGACTGAGGACCCGACACAGTCTGCCTTAAGGCGATTTAGGCCTTAGGCGGCAGCCTAAATGGCCTAATTAGAGAGCCGACTCTGACCACAGTCTAGCACCCGGTATTAAAACAGTGATTATATTAAAGCAGAAGTGCAAGGCATGATTGAACAACTTTATATATATGTATGTCTGTAATATATACATACATACGTACATGCATACATATATATATATATATATATATATATATATACACACACACACATACATATATTACGTGGCACAAGGACCTATGGGGCTGGCATACATTTTTTTTTCCAGGGCTACTTTGAATTCCCAGTCCGGCCCTGCTCCAACAAGATGTAGTAGCTATTGAGCTTAGATAATCCCTTTTAAAATCAAGCCACAGAGTCATGGATAATCACCTGGTTTCCTTGACACTTCTTCTTCATCCCCTACTTCATCTTCTGTCACCTCGGAACCCGTTGTGTAGTCATCTTCTTCAGACAACAAACACTGCTGTTTCTGAAAAAAGAAAACACTGTATCAGAAAGGTTTGGTCCAACATCTGTTTTCTGCAACATTGTACATATGCTCTATGTTAGCTGAATGAAATCTGGTACTTGGAAACAGGAGCTTTACTAATAGTACATTGGAATAGGAGGAAGAAAACACAGGCAATTAAGCTATTGACAAGTTTAAATAGAAAATAATTAAAATGAATACACTTACAAATAATAATTAATACTTTTATTAATGTGCATACAGCACATCCATCACAATTTATGGAGAAGAGTTCTATGAAATACGTAACATGCAATTTAGACAACGTTTTCCTTTTTAACCCTAAGAAAGTGTCAAGTGTTGCAGTGGGTGGGTGCACGTCCATGCGCTTCTACAATGCATTGCATGCAGGTTTTCTGGGTCAAAAACATCATTAAACGGACACTCTGGAACCATATCCACTTCAGCTAACTGTTTTTTCAGCCTGTCATTTCACTAATTTGTCACACTGATAAGATAGGGCTTTATAGGCCTTTTAACCTGAGAACTAGGAATTACATCTCCTGTGTCTCATGGAGGGTTTTGCAGACATCCAGGAGCAAAAAAAGACAGTACCTATCTGAGATGATTTATGCTGGGTGAACACAGCCAAACGTAATTTCAATCAGCAGAGTGCCAGGGATAGGCTGTGGACGTGCAAGCACTTGCTTCTAGTTAGTTCCTGCATGTCCCTCCAGGAGGGATACGAGGTGTTATTCCCGGCTCTCTGAGTGGCAGCGCTCCCTCTATGCCAGCAATGACATACTAACTCATTGTTATGAGTTGATTTGTGAACCAGGAAGTGCTATTCCCAGCTCTGTTACAGGGACAAGGCTGGTAGGCGGAGCTACAAACTTGTTAACAAAAGGCTGCAGGGGACAGTACCATGCTAACATAACCCCTTTGATAAATTAAAATAGTTATGGTGCATGGAGTGTCCCTTTAAGCAACATTTAATCTACATATCTGTTAAGGATTTTGTTAATGCAGTGCATACATATATATATATATTTATTATTTCCATAAAGTATACATGGTAAGTAATACAATTAATATAGAATATAGAATGCACACTATAACAATCTCAAAAAAACTTAGCTTTATTATGTACAAAAAAGTACCAGAGTGAAAACATATAAGAAAAACTAAACAAAGTGACAGAAGTAAGGGCAAATACAATAAAATAATAATAAATTACCACAAAAATTCTTACAAGCCTCAAGACAGAAACACGAGTCACCAAACCCCCCAACGTTTTGGCACCAACTGGCTGCCTTTATCAAGGGTATTAATTGTGTGAGGGGGGTAATGGTGTGAGGGGGGTATTGATGGCATGAAGGGGGTGCTGATGGTGTAAGGGGAGGGGGTATTGATGGAGTGGGGGTATTGATGGAGTGGGGGAGAGGGGTATTGATGGCCAGTTGGTGCCGAAACATTGGGGGGTTTGGTGACTCGTGTTTCTGTCTTGAGGCTTGTAAGAATTTTTGTGGTAATTTATTATTATTTTATTGTATTTGCCCTTACTTCTGTCACTTTGTTTATTTTTTCTTATATGTTTTCACTCTGGTACTTTTTTTGTACATAATAAAGCTAAGTTTTTTGAGATTGTTATAGTGTGCATTCTATATTCTATATACATTTGAATATTTAAAGCACTTGAGGGAGTGTTTATATGGTTTGCACCTGGATGTTCTTATACTATTTTGTCTCTCCATGTGCTGTTGTTTTGAAAGTAATACAATTAAACCAATAAATCTTATTTGATGCAAAGAATGGCCTGCCCACTTTAATGAAGGTGCAGGTAATGAACTTTACCACTTACGTGCCAAGGGTGTCCTTGCCAAAAAGTAAAATGGTTTACAGGGCACCTTTGTAAACAGCTTAGAAGAAATTAATCATTTCTAAATATGCTATCAACCGGCAAGGAATAGTGTATAGCCTACGGTTACTTACCAACTGAAGACTGAAGTTTTTTACTGAAAGAAACTACCCAACAGAAAGAGAAGAAAGAATGAACACTACATGAGAAGAAGCAAGGCGGTAGAGTAACATGTTACATAGATTATAGTTGTAAATGTATGTTAGTTACAGTAATAGAACATCTATTATGCACTGCACTCCAACGTGTGAAAGGATTATTATCTTCTGATCAATATTATAAAAAAAAAAGGCATGCAAGAAGGTAATAACGGACAGCAATTAGCACCACTCTTTTTTTATAGATACAATGTGTTGTCTTTTGAATATACTTTTTCCTATTTTTGACCTGCTCCCTAATGGTCACACTTATTTGCAGCTGTGCTGGTTGGACCTCCAAAAGCTATTTTCTAATAAGTGGTGGGAGAACCAGCTCACCTGAATACAACAATCGTATTTATTCACTTACTGCAATGATCTCTCCACTCTTTTGTCCATGTAATGGATTTGGCTCTAAATGCACATTGCATTCAGGACTTTTATCGTCATTTATGATAACCCCTGATTCTCTGCAAAAACAAACAACATTGACATGAGAAATAAGTACAATATTTACCAATGAAGTCAGTCAAAACAATCTGAACAAAAAGACATCAGAAAGAAAACCACTATACAGCTTACAAGTTCTACGAGCCTAGAAATGTCTTCTAATATAAATGTATTTCTAAGTAATTCTTACCCATTCAAGTCTTTGGAATAAGGCACAACTATAAGGTCTCTATGCTGCACGAGATCATAAAGCAGTTTGGACGATGGACTTTCAAGCCCATCGTCTCCCTCGGGTAAAGCTATAACATGGTCTTTGACTTTACAACCCTGGTGGACAAAGAAAGAAAAAGTGATGGACACATCCTAACGATTTCAAAGAAGATTATCAGAAAACATGAGAGCTGTTACCCTTGGGAGCTGTGTGGGGTCAAATCGAAGCACTTTTTGGTTACAGCAGGGGTAAATGCCTGTGCCCGTTGATCCAAGGGAACTTGCTGCACCAGGATAAACTGCAGGTTCTGGATGATATTGGCAATGTGACAGCTCATTGCACAGAAATGACTGAAAAGAGCAAAATGAACAAATGTAATAGAAGAAAATATAGTGAGTCACAAGAGTTTCATTAACACGATGATAATGGCCCAGCTTTCCCTTTTATCTTGTTTATTTGTATAGTGACTGTTGCTTGTAATAAAAAAATGTAAAAAATATGTACAAATGAAAATTTACTGCGACAACACGCACCCATTCCCGTTATAAAGAGTAGAAAGCAGCAGGACTTACTTGCTTACACCTGTTGCAGGTTAGCCAATTAACAGTCCCCCACAGCCGCCAATATACATCCCGCCAGGACTTCAGTTCTTCAAACTGACTGGACAGATGTTCATGAATGTCCCATGTTTTGTCTCTGTGATTTGGGTACAAAAAAAATTTAATTGTGGAACAATTATTTAGCACTATTTAGGATTTAGGAATGATTTCAAAATTTTAACCCGCCCCCTCCCACTAAAAAAAAAAAGCAATTCACAGAAAGCAATACATATGCACATTTAAATTTAAGCAAATGAAATGCACATAGATAGTGCAAATTAAATTTGGATCAATTTTATGTCTGGTAAAAATTAGAAAGAATAACTCTGAAGTTACTATTTGCTACTGTTTTTCTTTGAAAATAAAATCCATGAAATTCTAATTTTACAAGTTTTAATTTCCAGAATTAATAAAGAAATATTGGCACATAAAAATATATGCCCAAATTCATTAATTATACCATAAATGAAAAGCCAACATTATTACAAGTGAGGCAGGATCAAAATTAAGAAAAAAAAACTGTGCTTTAGGTCAAATCTGAAATGTACTTCTATATATAATCTTCATATCCCTACACAATTAAAAACACAAAACAAACAGCAGTTATGAGAAATCATGTACCCACGACTCTCCCAGAATGCCACGCTGAGCATACAGTAACACATATTACTTTTAATTAATTTTCTTCTATAAAAATAGATCATATATTGTATGAGAAATTAAAACCAGTCCCAAATAAGCAAGATTACCCTATGCTGATGAAAATATAAACAGGCCTTTTTTTTTAATATTATTTCATTTGGTCATACATTTACAGCATGATCTTTAATAGCAGCTCCTTAAATATTTACGCTTATGTCAATATACCTATTTACACTTATTATAATGAATGTACCTGATGTGAAAATACACAATATTTCCATACTGGTCTATGTTGATTTTTCCAGGCAGACAAGCAATTTTTTGCTCGGCTTCCTTTGTCAGTAGTCTCTTACACAAGCAACACCTAGAGAAGACAGGAGTATAAACACTGGTTACTGGTACAGTTAGCAGTTTAAATCACAAAGACTATAAAGAGAATCTAAATATTTCCAAATAGGACAATTTGGCCGTAAAAGATTCACTGTGAATTTCTGACAATTCTCACTTTAGTACAGGCATACCCCACTTTTAAGTATACAATGGGGCCAGAGCATGTATGTAAAACGAAAATGTACTTAAAATGAAGCAATACTTTTTTTCACTTCCCAATGCATGTACGGCATTGCAATAGTAATTTACAGGCATACCTGATACTGCAACTGCAGATTTCCAGTGATTTTATTTTCAGTGATTTATTTAGTGATTTCCAGTGGGCTTTTATTCAGTTAAAACAAACAGTAAAAAAAAATCTAATTCCATATTGTACCATTTATCTTTAATGTTTTACTCATCTGACAACCTTAAACTGTGAGGAAAAGATAAATAAACCTACCCACTGGGCCATTTACTGTCAATACAGTGCCAGTCAGTATTTGTTAGCAGCTTAGTTGCACACTTTGTTTAGAAACACCTCTTCATCACTTTAAGCATTTATTGTTTAACTTTGAATTCTCAGAATTCTGGCTAAAGCAGCTAAGCTCATAGTCATAGTTATAGAAAATGTCAGGGTAAACTCTTTCACTGGATGGCAGATTGCAGAATATGGACAATGTATGTGCAGAAAATATATATATATGTTCAGCAAGGAGTAAGCATTATAAATTTGAGATGATTAACCTGTGCCATGTCAGAAGGTGTGAAAAGTTCTTGCCCCAAAGACACTGAACTGAGCTGCTCTGGGCGAGAATAGAACCTTCCATTTCCTGTTCACTCACGGACAGAAGAGGCGCGGGAATGTCTGTACTCGCGAGTGTACTTAAAGTGAGTGTATGTAAAGTGGGGTATGCCTGTAAATAATTGTAATCAGTGGTCCTTTCAATGGCAATAGATTTTTTTTTTTTTTTAATTTGCAACAAAAACCCTATGGATCAGCCTCCACTAGCTGCAAATTATCTTGTTAAAAATCAGACCTAGGGCTTTTCAGAAGCTATGTCTGGGCTCTAGCCTAGGTCAGCTCTCCCTAACAATGTTCACAATCTGCTGTCACTATCTACCAGTATAGCATTACACTGGTGTACATCTCCAACTATATAGTTTTACAACGATGCAGATATCAACCTGTATAGTATTGTATTGCTTTAGATCCCCATCTGTATTGTACTGCTACTCAACCTATGTAATATTGCATGGCATTAGACTTCTACTTATATAATATTGCAGAGGTGTTATCTCATTGCTTTTAGATGGTACCTATGGATTATTGCTTGATGTGGATCCATCCATGTATAACTGTCCTTCTGCACATCGTAATAGTGATGCTTAGTATAAATCTATACCTATGTGTTATTGCAATTATGTAGTTTGTTACCTGTATAGTGTTGAAGCATTTGCTGGAGAATCTGCGTTCTTGTATTCTGGATCAAACAGTCTCTCGATTTTCTTACAAAATATTTTGCTAAGAAATTAAGAATAAAGACTTTATTAGCATGAAAAACAATGCTTTCTAAAAGAATATTATAGTTTATCTGACTGGATGTCAATGAAATGTATACCGTAGCATACTGTTGGAATTTCTGAATGAAAACCAGAATCTTTAAATATCTTAAAATATAACTAGAGAGACATTGCTTTGGTAAATGAATGAAATATTCACTTCTAGGTCCACTGAGAAAGCAGATATATAATTACCAGAGTTAAACATCTCCCTGGTTATAGCATCCAGTCCATGGGGTAAATGTAGTCAATTAAACATCACCTTTTCACCCAAACCCACACAAAGTGAACAAGTCTAGAAAAAATAATTATTATTTTCTAGTTGGTAAAAGTCAACTGGATATCTATTTTGCTGTACTTTTTTGTGTTTATTTTGATTTGTAAATTAGAAGGATCCAAAGAAGACTTCATTGTGCTACAGCAACGTTTTGGCCCTAGGAGAAGACTTAAGTTTGGAGAGTCAACTGACCACCCATTGAGAGAAATGCAGTAGAAAGGTGATTGTTTTATTCTCCAGCACAAAGAAGTATTGTAATTGAGGATTCAGCTGTGTTCCAATATTATACATTAAATACATTTACTTATTACACTGGAAGGTTCCTTCAAGTTTCAAAACAGCGTAAACTATTTTATTTCTATTTTCCATTTATGTCTACAGCTTTCGCTAATATTAATAATAAATGAAAATATTTTTTAAAGCCAAAAAGATATAATTTATTTCTAAAACAATTATTTCCTTTTCAATATTTTTAACGCTTATCTTTTCTCTTATTCTTATCTTCATTAAATATTTTCTTCATTTCACAAGCCCTGGGCCATGTTAGAAAACATAACATATTACTTTCACAATATTTATACAATTATATTGACTTTAAATACTTCTTTATCTTTACTTATATGTAGCCTGTTGCTGTCGCATCGCTTGGACTAATATTTCATGGACAATCAATACGTACAATCATTCACAATATATTGTATTTAACTGAGAAAGTGTTCAGAACTTTATTAGGTGATACAATATCTGAACATGTTGAAAATGCTATGGTAATACTAACACTTTTAAAATACATAAATCACATAAAAATTAATTCAGTCAAAACACTTCTAAAACACCAAAAAAGATTAATATAATCCCCTTAAATGTCACATATTTATAGGTATTTTGATGTTAATTTTTTTTATAGAAACATCAAGAATTCCTACATCGGAATTAATTAACAATTTGCCTGCACTTTTGTCACTAGTTCAGATGGTTTTTGGAGCATGGATTTTTGTTAAACTGTTTAGAGAGAGCTTGAAAAAACAGAAATGCTTTCCCCACTGAAAAAGCTGGGCGTACTGGCCTCACGAGTCACGACTCTAACAATCACCACTGTCCAGGTGGAACAAAATGGACGTTGAGAATACGTAAAAGTAAATTCTGCATAATCAATGTGGCCAAGCAGAAGAAGGCTATTTTGAAGAGCCCTGTTTTTTTTTTTTTCAAACCGCTCCAAAATGGCTTGACTAAAACTGGGGACAGCACCCAGAGAATACTATTTAATGCATGTTTGTCAAGCAAACATACTGTATCTTTTGAAATAGGAGACTTATATTTTGACTAGAAAAATGAAAGAAAAGTTTTTAACAAAATAACCAGTATCATAATTACAGTAAACTTCAAGGAACACTTTAGCATTATGAATACAAACATAGGCATAAAATTAAAATGCTAACCTTTACTCTCCTGATGTGCCTGTCTTGCTGCTGTTGCCCCCACCCCCCCTCTTCCGACTAACCAATCCACTGCTTTCCCCACAGGGAAGCTTTGGAGGGCTAGTGCTAATGTGCAACAAATTGCGCCAATCAGCACCTCTTGTAAACCATTTTTTTTTATCATAAAAGACAGTATTTACACTGCTGAGAGTGTGGGGAAAGTGTCTATGGCCCAGAACCCCTATAGAAGCTTTCAGGTTTTGTGTATAGGGGATTTATTGTGTGTTGGCATAGGGGATGTAATGAGAGAGCGTATAGGGGCTGTGGTATGTATGTGTGTATAGAGGACATTGTGTTTAGGGAACGTGTATATAATGTGTTTGTAAATTTGTAATTTGATGTAATTTCTGTGTTTAGGGAATGTATGTGTGTGTGGGAGGGATGCAATGGATGTAGGGAAAGCAGTGTGTGTGGATTTGTCTGGTTGGATAGGGGCTGTGTTGTGTTGTGTATGGGTGAGAGGAGTATATATATAAAAAAAATTTAAATACATTTACATATATATATATATATATTTATTTTTTTTTAATAAATTTACTCTATTTTATTTAAGGTTATTCCCTCCCCTTGCTTCCTCTGACCAGGATGTAGGTACTCGATAATCCGGGTCAGTGGTGAGTGACTCTAGCCTGTACCTCTGCCGGGTGCAGACAGAGTATACTCTTCTGAGTATACTGTGTAGTATTGGAGTGTTGCAGTGGCAAATGAAGTAGAAGGATGGTTATGCCTGCTAACACTGTTCCAAGGTGTAGGAGTATTTTTAATGAAGATGGTCCATGGTTCAAAAATTCACTAAAACATAACATTTATTTAAAAATATATACAAAAAGGGGTAACGTAGCAAGTTTGTCTAAAGAACTCCAAGAAAAATAAACATATGTCGTAGGCAGCCGCCTAACGCATTTCGTGCCAAGTGGTACTTAATATTTTTTAGACGTTCAACCCAACAGTTAGTTAATTGGGATGTAAGATTAACTCCCTACAGACAAGTGAAGAGGAAAAACAAGGCACTCCAAGCACAGCACCGTGTTGGTAACTCACAGCAATGCTCTGAGTGGACAGAGCTTGCATTAGGAATACTTTGTTAGTTTGTACTTAGCAGAGATGCAAACTAGAGTTTCCTGCCCCACCACCCCTACTCCACAAGTCTGCACTGGCCCAGTGAGGGAGATCTTTAATCTTCTCACTGCCCCTGTGCACTTGTAATAAAAACATTTAACCTAGGCAAAATTAACAGGGGTTTCGTTAGATTATATGATCATTCATTGCATAAGCATGTCAATGGGGTACATTGGCATCTGGGCAGGCTTATGCAATGTATGATCATATACTGTATATACCTATGGGACCTCATTTATTATATGTCTTTCTTTTCTGTTTTTCTACCTGTTAAATATCTGGTTCTTACTTTGCACCACTGTGTATGTTTCATTCCTTTCTCTCAAATAAAATTTGAATAACATAAAAAAAAAAGAGATTGAAAAACACTTCAGTCAAACTTACAATAAACAATGGTTTACCTTTTAAATTTATCTTTTCTGTCCTTTACCTCATCTGCCTCATTGTGCGTGAAGAGGTCAGCTATCCGAGTTAGGAGATTTGCATTGATGCAGTTCATATTGCATGGGGTTGCCACGATAGCACTCATGTTTTTGTGACAATAATTAATGCATTCTTCAACCTACCAAAGAAAAGGGGTTATAAAATATATGTGCAGGAAATGTCTGCCAATAAGACACATATAGCAAGAATGAAGTAATGTTTGGTAATTAGAATAGCTTCTGATATAAAGAAGACACAAAGTATAAATCGAGCTGTGCATGGTCGTCACAAGACGCTGAATGTTTGACCCAGCAAGACACAAAATGTCCCAATCTGTGATTCCATGCTTACCTTCCCAGAGAGGTATCGTTTATAAGGTCCAGCACTGTTAGGAAGCAAGAAAAGGTGCCACACATTCAGAATATTGTGGGCAACAAAGTCAATTATATACTTTATTTTGAAGGCCCTGAAGACCCTTAAAATACTGGACAATCTTTTTTGTATTATGTTTAGAAATAGTTACATCTTTTTTAGGAACACTATAGGCAGTATACATTTCATCTAATTAACCCCTTAAGGACACATGACATGTGTGACATGTCATGATTCCCTTTTATTCCAGAAGTTTGGTCCTTAAGGGGTTAAATTGATTATAGTGCTCAGATTTTTAAGCAGCTTAAAAGGGACACTGCAGGCATTATATTTGCTTCATCTCATTGATGTGGTTATAGTGTCTGGAGTCCCCTGGTATTGTCCTACCATTCAGCATTAAACAATGTTTAATAGTTCAACACGAAACAGGAGTACCCAGCACCCCATCTCCTCTATGCTGCTTGTGCTAATGAAGAAGCATTGTGTCAGCTGAATGCTTTCATTCTATTACAGTGCCCATTGCTGGTATAAATTGGTATGGTTTGAAGGAAGTGTGTAATCTCTGCCTTAGCCATATTTCCAGAAGGAGAGAGGCTGTAGGAAGCCAATGATCCTCACTTAAAGCGGCACTGTCATGGCCAAATCCCGTTTTTTTTTAACCCCCCTCCCGACTCTAATTGACCCCATAGTCACCCCCAAATGCCCCTAAGCCCCCCAGATTACCTATTTGTTATTCTTTATTCTTTATTTTCTGCCCTGCCATCTTTGTGTGGGTAGAGGAAGTCCCTGTGGGACACGTCATCTGCCCACACTAGATAGCACTGTGAGATTCCTGCACATGCCCAGTTAAACACATGGGCATGCGAACGGGAATTTCATCTATTCATTCATTCGTCAGAAAGACGAATGAATGAATAGAAAAATCAGACGAACAAACAAACACTGTGTATCAGTGTTCGTTTGTTCGTTCAGTTTATTACAAGGAGGGAGCCTGTGGCTGCTCACTTGGCACAGGTGGGGGCTGGGGGGACAATTGTGTTTTTTTTGTTTGTTTTTTTAACAGTGAGCAGTACAGGCTGCTCACTGTTTACTTGACATGCCCCTACTCGCGTTATAGCGGGTAGGGGCATATTATTTACTAATACTAAGTAATCTTGGCTTTACTTGGTCTTTCAGCCTTTTGGGAGATAACTCCCTAATACCATGGGAATTAGGGAGTTATCTATTAAGCGGCTGCAAGATGCAGCCGCGGCACAAACTGATTCAGAGTTTCATTCATTCAAATGAAATTCCGATACGAACAAAGTGCCAAATTGAGTTCTAAAACAAACGAACATACTGTTCTCATTCAGTTAGAATGCAATTCAGCATTTTCGTCTAAAATGACAGGAAGCATCGCGAGATCACAGAGGAAAGGTAAGAATTATGGGAATATTGCTCTGACCAGCGGAAATGAAGCACACTTTGCTCCTCCGCTGGTCAAAGCTAGTCAAGCGGAGGAAACCTCCATAAGGCAAAGAGTCTCTACTTTGTCTTATGATTTTAAAGAAAACTAAAGAAGACAGGAAGAAAAGAAGAACAGATCCCGAGAGAGACGGAGAAGAGGAAGAGATTGAGGAAAGGTAAGTTCGGCATGATAGTGCCGCTTTAAACTGTTCCAAAAAAAATTGTTTGGAGGGACAGAGCCTGGGAACCCCAGTCACTCTAAACAATTCAATGAGAGGAAATTGTTATAGTGCCTACAGTGTCCCTTTACCAATGAATGAGTCTCTCTTACTGTCCACATCCTAGCCCTCACTGGAGGTATGGCTAATGTAGAAATTAAACATTCCATTGCCATACCAATTTCAACCAGCAAAGGGTGGCTTTGATAGGCTGAATGCGGTCAGCTGACATTTTCAGCCAATGACCTCTGCCCAGTCCTGTTCAGGCGAATGTTTCCTCATTAACCTGAGCAGCACAGAGGGGAAGGGCAGCTGGGAACACTCATTTAGAATTAAACCAATAAAAACAGTTTAACACTGAATGGAAGGACAGCACCAGTGGATTCCAGATACTAAAACTACTTCAGTGAGATGAAGCACTTACAGTGCCAATAGCGTGCTTTTAAACATAGATTCAGGCTCTCATAACCTAATAGGATGCTGTATCAGATTGTGTACAGATTTTTTTTAAACAACATCATGGATGTCTTTCAATAACAAACAAAAACGGAATATTTAAGAATATAAATATTAAACGTGAAGGTTCACTCTCAAGAACAAAAAATCTGACTGCCATTTTAGAATAAAAATTTGGAACAAATGTACAAGTAAAGAGTTTTGAAAAGATGATTTTTTTTTAGCATTTTAGTCTATATTCAGCTTATATTACAATGCAACTACATAAATTGAAGTCCTTCAGATGTTTGTCTGCACACTTAAAAAATAAAAACAACAACTTAAAAGCCAGATGCTGGATCCTCTTGGCAAGATTTGTCCATTAGGTGGATTCTAGGTTTAAACCTTACACTACACAGTAAAACCCCCATTGACTTTTGAAAAACTCGAAATTGCAGTTAAAAATGCATTTTGTAATCTAAACATTCTAAAGACTGAGTTACTTTTTAATATTACTGAAAACTTATATTCGTTTTATGTTCACATAAACAGACTAGATGCCTATGAGGATCCATAAGATTAGCTTAGGAGTTCTCAACCTGTATCTCTCTACATGACCATTTGAGGGGTATACAGGGAGTGCAGAATTATTAGGCAAATGAGTATTTTGACCACATCATCCTCTTTATGCATGTTGTCTTACTCCAAGCTGTATAGGCTCGAAAGCCTACTACCAATTAAGCATATTAGGTGATGTGCATCTCTGTAATGAGAAGGGGTGTGGTCTAATGACATCAACACCCTATATCAGGTGTGCATAATTATTAGGCAACTTCCTTTCCTTTGGCAAAATGGGTCAAAAGAAGGACTTGACAGGCTCAGAAAAGTCAAAAATAGTGAGATATCTTGCAGAGGGATGCAGCACTCTTAAAATTGCAAAGCTTCTGAAGCGTGATCATCGAACAATCAAGCGTTTCATTCAAAATAGTCAACAGGGTCGCAAGAAGCGTGTGGAAAAACCAAGGCGCAAAATAACTGCCCATGAACTGAGAAAAGTCAAGCGTGCAGCTGCCACGATGCCACTTGCCACCAGTTTGGCCATATTTCAGAGCTGCAACATCACTGGAGTGCCCAAAAGCACAAGGTGTGCAATACTCAGAGACATGGCCAAGGTAAGAAAGGCTGAAAGACGACCACCACTGAACAAGACACACAAGCTGAAACGTCAAGACTGGGCCAAGAAATATCTCAAGACTGATTTTTCTAAGGTTTTATGGACTGATGAAATGAGAGTGAGTCTTGATGGGCCAGATGGATGGGCCCGTGGCTGGATTGGTAAAGGGCAGAGAGCTCCAGTCCGACTCAGACGCCAGCAAGGTGGAGGTGGAGTACTGGTTTGGGCTGGTATCATCAAAGATGAGCTTGTGGGGCCTTTTCGGGTTGAGGATGGAGTCAAGCTCAACTCCCAGTCCTACTGCCAGTTCCTGGAAGACACCTTCTTCAAGCAGTGGTACAGGAAGAAGTCTGCATCCTTCAAGAAAAACATGATTTTCATGCAGGACAATGCTCCATCACACGCGTCCAAGTACTCCACAGCGTGGCTGGCAAGAAAGGGTATAAAAGAAGAAAATCTAATGACATGGCCTCCTTGTTCACCTGATCTGAACCCCATTGAGAACCTGTGGTCCATCATCAAATGTGAGATTTACAAGGAGGGAAAACAGTACACCTCTCTGAACAGTGTCTGGGAGGCTGTGGTTGCTGCTGCACGCAATGTTGATGGTGAACAGATCAAAACACTGACAGAATCCATGGATGGCAGGCTTTTGAGTGTCCTTGCAAAGAAAGGTGGCTATATTGGTCACTGATTTGTTTTTGTTTTGTTTTTGAATGTCAGAAATGTATATTTGTGAATGTTGAGATGTTATATTGGTTTCACTGGTAATAATAAATAATTGAAATGGGTATATATTTGTTTTTTGTTAAGTTGCCTAATAATTATGCACAGTAATAGTCACCTGCACACACAGATATCCCCCTAACATAGCTATAACTAAAAACAAACTAAAAACTACTTCCAAAAATATTCAGCTTTGATATTAATGAGTTTTTTGGGTTCATTGAGAACATGGTTGTTGTTCAATAATAAAATTAATCCTCAAAAATACAACTTGCCTAATAATTCTGCACTCCCTGTAGAAGTAATGGATCGTCACGTAAGAATATCCTTTACTATATATCAGTATACTTGCTGGTGATTATGTCAGCACACTGTAAACACTGGTTTGATACCTACCTATGATTTGTGGGTGGCAGTGTAATTTTAAATACCATTGATATAAACCCCTTCAGTCACTTACCTGAGACCCCCGCCGATGTCCCTCGGCGGTGGTTTCTGCTCGCTGCCACTCCTCCTCTTCCTTACGTCAGCCGGTGGGCGAGACTGATCCCGCCCGCCGGCTGAGGAGACCTAATGCACGCGCATTAGAGCTCTCCATAGGAAAGCATTGAAAATGCTTTCAATGCTTCCCTATGGGGAATTGAGCGACGCTGGAGATCCTCACACAGAAAACCTATGCTATAGAGCAGGAAGTGCCCTCTAGTGGCTGTCTAGTAGACAGCCACTAGGGGAGGACTTAACCCTGCAAGGTATTTATTGCAGTTGATAAAAAAACTGCAATAATTACACTTGCAGGGTTAAGGGTAGTGGGAGTTGGCACCCAGACCACTCCAATGGGCAGAAGTGGTCTGGGTGCCTGCAGTGTCCCTTTAAACTCCACAGTGCTAAAGAAACCAGGAAGTAACAGGACCTCTTATCTGACTGACAGCCAGGGGGTGCCGTGTAACCAGGTTATTTTATAAAAGTGACAATTTCTTTCTAAGTTTAGAGGGACTCTCCAGTGCCAGGGAAACATATCCATTTTCCTGGCACTGCAAGACCCTGCAGTTCTTCTCTCCCTCCCACCCCCCATCCCATGTTGCTGAAGGGGTTAAAACCCCTTCAGTGACTTACCCGAATCCTGCGCTGATGTCCCTCCGCGCTGGGTCAGGCTCCTCCCACGCAATGGCAATGGCCGCGCGCACGCATTAGACCTTCCCATAGGAAAGCATTATTCAGTGCTTTCCTATGGGGATTCCCTTTCCTATGGGGATGCATAGCGTGAGGACGTCCAGCATCATTTAAACACTTTTCATGTTCTAAGAACACGGAAGTCCCTCTAGTGGCTGTCTGATAGACAGCCACTAGAAGAGAACTTAACCCTTTTAACCCTTTACAAAAACTGCAATAATTACACTTGCAGGGTTAAGGGTGGTGGGAGTTGGCACCCAGACCACTCCAATGGGCAGAAGTGGTCTGGGTGCCTGGAGTGTCCTTTCAAGCACTTTAGAAATCTGGAGTGTGACCTTAAATGCACTTTGTAACAGACAAAAACTTTGGTCAGTTAGTAAACAAAATATACCAAAATGAATCAACACACAGACAAAATATACTTTCAGATCTTTCACTGCTTCTAAAACATCACCCATCTCAAGTGAAAGATAAAACCATATGGCCATATTGTGCTATGCCCACCACTACGGCAAATTATCCCATTATTAGTAGGTGCTAAACCTTATTTTTTACATAGAAGATAATGCACAACCCAACGAGCCTAGTCAGCTATGCAAAGAAAATAAATACCTGCTTGTGAATTCACTGTACACAAGTTTCAGTCTTTACACAGCTAGTTAAAACCATCTACCTTAAGTGTAACATATAGGGATATGGTTGCACTATATGGTCATTTAGTCAGTGATTGATGGCCAATATCAAAGGATTTAAGGGGGAAGTAGTTACCAGTAAATTATGCGGGTTTGTCTTTGCTTGTCCTCTGGTTTATAAAGTATTTTTCTATGTGCCCTAATATCAAAGAAATCACAGCATCTCTCATTTGTAGTTTTTAGTAAAACACACTGGTGGCAGGTCTACTCCAACTATGTTTCAGCTTGTTAATCTATCAAGGATTTGTTACCGCCAACTGTACCCCCTGTTCCTTGTTCACTAGTGTGTCTGGTCTCAAAATGTAGATCAAAATAGCGGAATTCAATTTTTTTGGCCTAAATTTAGCAAATCCCAGTTTCTTATTTTACCAAATGTTTCAAGGGGTATAATCTCAGTAGTGACTCTAAAACAATTCTCACTATAGATGACACGAACTCAAAGCCTTTGCGATTGAGTCAGTTTGCTGGATAAGAACAGGTCACTAAATTTACATTCAAAATCCTCTTCTATCAACAGGCTAATGACTTATTATTTTATTGGAAGCACGCGGTTTATAATTAAAAACAATGCATGTAAATCAAGGCACGTAGGAAAGTCACATGGAGTTTGAGAATAAAATTAACCCCAGACCCCACCAAAATAAAAAAGGTAAAACTGATGAGCATTGCACAATTACACTTGAATACAAGCACACAAAAACAGTCGAGTAGGTCAATATACTACTATAACACGTTGGCATGTTTTGTTTTATTATATAAATTAATATAACAGAACAAAATATGGGTGATGCATGTATTAACCATTCAATTTCAATAACTGAATGGAAAATCATAGAAAAATAGAGTATCGAGGCAGCTTTAAGCCATACAGAAATCAATAATCAAAAGTTATAATTAATATTATACTCACTAATGAATCCATCTTCAAAAATTCTGAGGAAATCAGGATCGAAATTACATTCGCAGGTTCTATAACATAAAACAAAATATAATCTTTATTTAAGAAAGGGCCACTATGGTGACATAAGTAAGGAGTAAAAATATCAAATCAGATTCTCGCACTTTGAGCAAAATCAGATCTCCACGTAACTAAAAACTACACAGATCTTAAGGTTGCCTCTAGAAAATGCTATTTATCTAGTGTATTACTGTAATGTAAATTCACCTAATCGATATAAGGTATTCAGGATGGCAAGTATTCATATACACGCTTCATAATTAATGTACACTAATTTATAAATGGTTCGTGACCGCCAAATTCATGAATAAACTATAAGAAAAAAAAGACTTACTAAGCAAGAAGAAAAAAGAAAGAAAGAAAAAAATAGTACTGGAATATTGCTACCAATCTCATAAAGGAGGATGCTGGAAGAGCTACCCACCAAGCTTTGGAGCCTCTGATTTGTCGCTTTCCCTTGAATTACGTTTCACGTATTTCATAAGCCAGTTGAATATATGCACATCACAATGAACAGATATGTCCACTTCCTCCCACCGCTGGGCATCCGTGGACAGATATTCTGCAAAATACTTCATCTCGGATACAAGAAGATCACGTGGGCACACAAAGTCTTCCTTTAGATTCTTTGCTTCATCACATACATGGATTACCATGTTTGGTCTTTAAAAGGAAAAAGTGGATATAATATTAATTCTGCATATTTATCAAAAGTAGCTAGTCACTTGCTACCAACCCTGAAACAATTAGGTAAAAAAACAAACAACAACGTTAAATTACTCCGTTTTGGCATCTAGCTTGAAAAATATACAGGAAAATGGTTGTTTAAGGCTATAGAAATAAAATACTAATGAAAGGATTTATGTGCTTTTCATACAAAATTTATAATTTCTTTATACCTCCGAATGCTATTCTATTTTACAAAAACTAATCACTGAGGTTTCATATTACAGCTATTGAGACTTCGAATAACACTATAGGGATTACATGGCAAAGTGATACCAATTTACTGGAATGTTTACATAGAACACAATTTACTTACAAGGTGCGTTGAATTTCAGTAACCTCCAAGTAAATACATTTTAAACTCATTATTATGCATACCAATTTCCCCCCAATTTCCTAGCTAAAGTATACCTGAATTAGTTCCGTGGCTATAACATTTGACTTGTAGCCACTTTTTGTGATAGAGTGTCTTTTATAAACTAGTATTATCTAATTCTTCTTTTAATATGTTGTGGTAAGACATGGCTACATGGTCTATTTCCCATGAATCATTGCACCATTTTATTTTTACAAATCTTTTTAAGGAAGGGCAGCTCTCCACATAAAGAGGCCTAGCACCACTGATTTAAAGGCTAACCATAGTGTTGTTTTGGCATTTGAGGTAGACCATTAAAGTCAAAAAATCTAAAGTCAAAATAACAGTCTGTAGACTATAAACTAATCTCAGACATAGGAGGCCAGGTAAGAAGGATCAGTGGTTAGTACACTTTGAGTGTTCTTTTAATGTATTGTATTGCTCCATGTTACCCGGAAGCGGTCCATAATGTGCTCCTTTTAGTACCTAAAAGAAGCATGGAGGCTTGCTATCTTGCGTCTCAATAACGAAGGTCGGGAATTGATTTCTTGGAAATATTTTTAACAAAAACTAAGCCATATAGGTCATATGTAGCTTCTTTTACTGATCACACAGAGACCCATTCACTGACATGTGCAGTAAAAAATTTGTCAATGGCAATTACTGTCTTACCCCTGACTTCCTTCCATGCTTTCACCATTCATAGACAACGGTAATTTGTCATATTCAGTAGAGCTCTTCCTGGCCGAAACAGCACCAGTTCTTCCTTAATCAAAATAAAGAGGGATTTCACTCTTTATCACGTGTCTTTAAACTACACACAAATTATAAACATGTGCAATTTCAGGCTGGAACAGATGCGCAAATGCAATTAAATGGAAGTCTTCTGAGATCTGTGCATTTTATGATGGATGCTGTAATCCCAGAGATAAGCAACTAGTATTTATGGTCTTGTACACAGCAATTCAACAGAACAACAGAATTGGGCAATAGAGTTCTGTCAGTAAATGAGAGCAAACAAAGGAATATATATATATACTTATCAGCAACAACATTTAAACAACATGCCTAACATCATATAGGTTCCAAAACTGAGCTGATGCAATGAAACATGGATTCCACAAGACCTCTGAATATGTCCTACGGTATCTGATACCAAGACATTAGCATTAGATCTTTTAAGTCCTGCAAGTTGCGAAGTGGCACAGATACGCAATTGGATTCAGATCTGGGGAATCCAGAAGTCATGGCAACACCTTGAACTGTTTATCATGTTCCTTAAACCATTCCTCAACAATTTTGCAGTGTGGCAGTGTGCATTATCCTGTTAAAAGAGGCCACTGCCTGCAGAGAATACCATTGCCATAAAGGGGTGTACGTGGTCTGAAACAATCTCTGGGTAGGTGGTACATGTCAAAGTAACATCCACATGAATACCAGGAAAGGTTTCCCAGCAAAACATTGCACAAAGCATAACATTGCCAGTGCTGGCCTGTCTTCTTCACATAGCGCATCCTGCTGTCATCTGTTCCCTAGGTAAATGACCCACACGCATCTAGTCATCCACCTGATCTAAAAGTAAACCTGATTCATCAGACCAAGCAACCTCTTTCCATTGCTTTATGGTCCAGTTCGAATGCTCACATCCCCACTGAAGGGGCTTTCAGCAGTGGACAGGGATCATGATGGGCAATCTGACCGATATGCAGATACGAAGGAAATTGCAATGCACTGTGTGTTCTGACACTTTTCTATCATGGCCAGTATTAAGTGTTTCAGCAATTTGAGCTATAGAAGTCAATCTGTGTGATCAGACCAGACTAGCTAGCCTTTGTTCCTTACATGCATCAATGAGCGCCCATGACCATGATGCCGGTTCACCGGTTGTTCTTCCTTGCACCACTTTTGGTAGGTACAAACCACTGCATACCAGAACACCCCAAAAGACTTGCCGTTTTGGAGATTCTTTGACCCAGTCATCTAGTCATCTCTAGTTGGCTCTTGTCAAAGTTAATCACATCTTTTCACTTGCCTATTTTTCCTGCTTCCAACAAATGAAATTTGAAAACTGTGCACTTGCTGCCTAAACTATCCCACCCATTGACAGGTGACATTGCAATGATATAATCACTTCACCTGTCAGTGGTTTTAATGTTGTGACTAATCAGTGTGTGTATATATATATTATATGACATTAAATGTGATTTCTTGCCCAGTCCAGAGCATCTATAGCAAAATATCTATGCCCAAGTTCTCCGAATAGCACTCAGTGTAGGGGAAACACCACTGTGTTAAAGTTCGGACCAGCCGCACACATGGTCCTATGCCCAAAATAGTTCCTGGGAGTTTGGTGCTTTTGCTGTGCAACTTTCGGGAGCTCCTGCGGCCACAATACGGGGTGCTCCGCCTGTCTCCTTCCTTCCAAAAAGCTCTCTCCTGGCGGATTTCAAAGTTGTTCAAAACTGCAAACCAAGTTGTCTGTGAACCGCACGGTCACTTCATGCCAAAAACAGTTCCATAACATTCACGGCTGAGGTGACCGGGGACCCACAAAGTCCTCATGCCGAAATTAGTTCCATAGCGATCGCGGTTAAGTACCGCTGAGGACTATTCGTTAGTTTGGTTAATGCAAACGGTCGCCAGGGAGTCAGCGTTCGGTTCCATTTGCATGAAAGGAAAGTGTTGAACCAGGGGCACAGAGGGAAAGCTGCTAATAGCAGCTGGGAAGGGTAACTCCCTAAGGTGTCCCAGACCTGGACCATAGTAGGTGGGCATGAGGCCGGCTTCCACACTCCACCAGGAGTCCATGGCAAACGTACGTGAGAAGGAGCGTTTGTCACACATACCATTCAGAATCTGCTCTGGCAGCAGCTGGCATGTAAAATATAACTCTGTGCCATGTAAACAGTCATAATAAATCATCTGCACTTTATGCCAGCATATGAAATAGCTGAAGCTTTATATATATTTATTTACATACATGGGCCTTATGGCTTTGCCACTGGTAAGGGTGGCTGTGCAAACAGTAGCCATGCCTCCTAATGACATGATCGCCATTCTAAAACTCATAGTTTGCACTTGAAGACTAGGAATTTTGGGATGCCAATCACACCATTTTGGGGAGAGTGGATCAATATGTAGCAGCTTCATTCAGTGCAGGATGCACACACAAGTAATTATATCTATTAAACTATACACTTGCTGGCAATTTTTGAATGTTCCCTTTCCATCCACACAATTTGTGAAAAGCAGGTTAACAAAAATAATTTGTGTTTTTTAAAGGGTCACTCCAAGTACCATGACCACTTCAGTGTTTTAAAGTGGTCATGGTGCCTGGAGTCTCTATGCACAATGTTTCACTGTGAAATGCTGCACTTGCCTAGTTCAACCTCTCGGCTGCCGGGTTGGGAAATTTCATGGAGCACCGGCAGCATCATTGGGGCATCCTTAGCCAGTTTGGTGTTCCAGCTGGCTAATATCAATTTTGTGCACATTGCTATGACCAGAATTGGATTAACTGGCTGACAGCATTCAGATTACGCTCTCAGGTAATGAATGGCTGCCGGGATCGACTTCCAGCTTCTGCAGCTCTATAGAAGCCAGATGTCAACACAGGCCAGAAAGAAGTATCCAGGAAAGAAGGCAAGCTGCTGTAAGATAGTTTGCCCTATTACAGGGAAAAGGGTCCAGGGTATTCCTGGGAATCATAACTACTACAGCAGGCTTGGAGTAACCCTTTAGACAAAATATGCAGTGGTTTTTAGCCTTTTCATTGACAGATTGCCATCAGGCAAGTTACAAAGTCCTAAAGCACAAAATGTCATAAACATAATAAAGTATTGCATTATAAAATTAAAACCATACAGAGTTTCATTCACATACCTTGCCCCACTTCCAGCTCTTCCTGATCTTCAGCCGGATCAAGCAGGGAGGATTTGATATATGTGGCAAGGCTTTCCAATGGGATTCCTCCAGTTGCCATGAGTGGATTATATTGGTTATCTACAGGAGACGTCCCATTGTTTTTCAGTTCTTCATACCGTTTGGCACACTATTAGATGTGCAAAAAATTGGCATGATTCTAGATTGTCCAAAACATACATTTTACAATACACACATTGTGCCATATTTAATAATAAAAAAAAAACCTTATATTTTTGCAATCTATATAGAAAAATAAATATATAGCACTAGATAACAAAACTATGAAAATGAATGGTACTTTGTTAGAAAAACAAGTGTGAACCTACAATCCCGCTACCTATGTCACAGTACACAGTTGTTGCAAAATGCTCCTGCTGGGATATTGTATAGAATTCTGTCAATCTACCTTATATCTGTATTATTGCAAAGTCATAGGGAAAGGAGCTCATTAATAACTGGAGTCACATGGAAAGTGGTCACTGTTCTAGATAGTGAATCTGGTTTGTTTTTCAAATATCATTAAGATCATGGTTTAGTTTTTCTTCCCATTTTAAATGCAGCATACCAAATAACATGTACATCTACAAGGACATCCAGAAAGGGTAATAAAAAGAACACGGATAGAAAAAAGTCCTATTTGTCATTAAAGCGTTAGCACCCGCTATCCCTCCTAAAATGTGCATTATTGAATTAACTCATAAGCCTAATATAATGTAAAATCCAGGAATACATTTGCTCTGGTGGTGTTATATAAAACATTATTTGTTGACCGGCAAGTTGTGATTAAATATTTTCAAATGTACTTAAAACACATGTGCCAATGTCTAAAGGACAGAGCATGCAAAATGAATTGCACATATATTACTTTAGAGATGTCAAACAACTGCTAAATCTCACAGATAATTTGCTGCTTCATGACCCAACCCATAAAGGAAGAATATCTAGTAAATATCAATGGTAATAAACTGAGGCACTGTGTGAAATCCATATATACAAAGTGGCATCAACAGTACTGCAGAGTGAATGAGAATTTCCCTTCTAAATATATACAAACTCATTTCTAAAAGCAGAGAATAGCAGATATTTTTAGAATACTAATTTGTTACAAATTTACCTCTTTTGGGGTATATCCTGGGACTAGTCTGGCAACACTATCCCAATTAATTGGCTGAGGAACAGTCACAAGAGAACAGAGGATCATGTCCAAAACCATTTGGTTGTTATCGTACGGAAAATTATTGTTTTCTGAATATCCGGAGCTCATGTCGTCGGCTGGTTCCTGCAATGAATAAAAGAACATTAAAAGGAGTCATTTATTAATCATTGTGTAGATGCATTATCAATACCAATTGTCTATATCCAAACTGAAAAAAAACAAAATCAATGAAAAGGAATAATAATGCAGATATTTGTTTATGAACTTCAACTATTATTATTAATATTGCACCAACATGATGGACATTGCCCATGATTGTCACCCAGCCTTGAGGCTACGTTTACGAGTATCTGGGATGCTATGATTAGCTGATGAGTACTTTGGTAAAAGGATTAGAAATCCACAGTTAACCTCCATTTTTATACATGCCAAATATTACCTATAAATATAAATGAAATCATTACAGGAACAGTATTTCGTGTAGGTTTAGAATCTGTGATAATGTCCTCTTTAATGCCGGTGAAAGGATATGATGTTGGCTGTATGGCAGCAGACCTGCAGCAGGCGAGAGAAGATGCTGCGAGGCTGGGCCTCCTGCCGAGTTGATCCAATCAGACCATTATGTTCTTAAGGTCTGGGAAAGGGAAGAAACTGTTTAATTCCATTTAGAGCTCATAAATAATGTAGTGACAGGACAGCAGAGCTAGTGCTCCTAAATCCAGCACATGCTGCCAGACAGATTTTAACCCTTTTTGGCTCAATTAGGGCTGCAATGTAGGCAATCAAATACAAAGAAGAACTGACATTCAGTGAAGTAATAAAATGCAAATATCTTGCTCTGGATTGCAGCTTTATCTGAAATAGGTCTACTTAGTCATACATTGTCATTCATGTGTGCAATATGCTGATGTCTGCAGGATGAGTAACTTGGCATATTATAATATGTCTCGTTAACCCTTCAACCACCAAAAGCACATGCAGAGAGAAGAACAGGACGGAAGATGACCATTTATGACCGTTATTAGGGGTTCCCAGCCTGATTGTTTTGTAGTGTATGTTTTATCGGGGTATGTGCTATTCTCTGACTTAGTGGGAGTTATTGGGGGAGCGATTAGTGGGGCTTTTTTTCCATTGGTGCCACCATAACCTTTACAAAGAGCTGTCTGTGTATATCATTTATGGAGCATCCCTTTAAAAGGCATGTATTAAATTGAATTAAACATATCCTGGGCAGAAAATATATTTGCCTTTACTTTCATGAATCCTTAAAGGGTTATTCTAAACCTTTTTAAAATGTAGAATGTCCTACTGGACACTTGTCACCCACCCAAACCACCATTTGTATTGAAAAACCTATAAAATTAGCTTTAAAGTAGGTTCATAAAGGGGGTGAAAGAATAAAAAAAAAAAAAGAAAGTCAGCCTGTGTGCCAGGGGAGTAACTAAATCCTAGCACAAAAGCGCACATTACTCTATATTGTCAACATATTAAGCTGAAAAGCTGCAAATACAGATGGCTTGCTCTATGACAACTTCTAAAAATATAACTGGTCATGGAGGCTTTAACGGTGCTTTGGGTGAAATCTCCTTTCCTAAAGTCAATAGAGGACATTTTGTCATTTGAAAAACTCTGTTAATGAACAGGTCACTAGAGCAGTTTGTATTAGCCTGTAGATGCTTGCATACATTTTGTCAAATTCCCTCCAAGATTACTTATTCCTTAGCCTTTCATTATAAAACTAAATATTCAGAAAACAAAATTTCTGTTGAAACATTAGCCACATTCATTTTGTAGCTCCGCAATTTTGCCAGTTTAATAATGTACTTCTTGAACACTTATACCCAATATTACACTTTGTATTTAACATGAGATCTTACTGAAGAAGCAAAACTGTATTTTCTTCATGGGAATAAATTTATACATGGCAATACATTTTGTCTCTATTAGCCTTAAACTTAAAGGACCACTATAGTGCCAGGAAAACATACTCCCGCCGGGCTCTAGGGTGAGGAAGGGGTTAAACTTACCTCTTTCTCCAGCGCCGGGCGGGGAGCTCTCCGCCTCCTCGGCTGAATGCGCGGCAAGAGCCGCACGCACATTCAGCCAGTCTCATAGGAAAGCATTCACAATGCTTTCCTATGGATGCTGGCGTCTTCTCACTGTAAAAATCACAGTGAGAAGCACGCAAGCGCCTCTAGCGGCTGTCAATGAGACAGCCACTAGAGGCTGGATTAACCCTTATATAAACATAGCAGTTTGTCTGAAACTGCTATGTTTATAGAAAAAAGGCTTAACCCTAGCTGGACCTGGCACCCAGAACACTTCATTAAGCTGAAGTGGTCTGGGTGCCTATAGTGGTCCTTTAAGTTACCCATTGTTAAAAAGTCTATTCACAATTTTTGCCACTTCCACCCCAATAAAACGTCAACTGATTTAAGTTGGTATGTGGCAGCGGTGTCCAGAGGGCTTTCCTACCTTCAGGAGTAATACCTTGTGTGAATGGCAAAGCGACCTGGCACTTCAGCCTCATGACTTCCGTTCCGTTCTCCTCTGAACTGCGAGGAGGAATTAGACAGTCAGCTGCTGACTGAGACTATTGATGGGTGTCCACTGAGAAAAATAATATGATTTCAGCGGCTTTCCAGCTAACCTTTACTCATATTTCAGTGCAGAGAGGAACGGAAGCAGCGAGAAAGATGCGCCATAGTTCATTTGATTGCTCCCTTAGAGGGATAATATAGGCACGCAGACCATATCATCTCATTAACGTGGTCTGGCTGAATTGTCCTTTTCCTCTTTACCCTGCAATGTTTACAACCTCTAGTGGCTATTAGAAGTGCTTCCAGGCTTCTCACAGAGTTTAACTTTGTGAATCAAGACTGGACGTCTTCATGCATTCCTTGAGGATATCCAGAGTCTTCAAAATCCCCATATGAAAGCACTGATTAAATGCTTTCCTATGGGGAAGATCTAATGGGTGCTGGAGGAGTGGAGCGATCCAGTGCAGCTGGACCTCTTTGCTGGAATTAAGACGAGTGTTAAAAAGAGTTTTAACCCTTTTATGCACGCGGGAGTGTGGAACCTAAAGTAATAGGGAAAGGGGTATACTATAGGGTTAGGAATGCAGTTTTGTATTCCTAATTTTATCGTGTTCTTTAAGATATTTTTTATTTAAATTGTACAACACACAGACAGGCCTAAACAAGGTCCCAGCTGCCAACCAGGCTACGGCAGACTTGGGCTGTTACCTCAAATAACTCTACAAGTGATGTGCAACTTTGGTTTTAATGTTTTGCTGCTAATTCTTTAGTTTGACTAATGATTTTCTTTATACCTTTTTTTCCAGTAACCCTGCATTCCCTGTTGATTTAACTGCCTTAGGAAACAATTTCTACTTTATTTAGATAACTTGTGGGAAATTTTATCTCTATCCCCCACAATAAGATAAAGTACTTCTGATAACTGATATACAGGTCATTGTGGGGTCTTAAACAAAACAGCAGTCTTCTAATAGTTAATTTATATCACCTTGCATTTTCGTTACTAGACATAAGATCTTCGTGTTTCACACATTTTTTCTTCACAGGGGTAACTAAAATAGACATTTGGCATGAGCTTCCCCATTTATTTGCTTTGACTCCTTATCATAAAACCCGCAATATTCCACTTCATTTGCAATTAGTTATTTTTGAATATGTTACTCACTCTGCTCTCTTCACTATTGTGTGAATGCATGCACGGTTGCAAAAATCGCAAGTTGCAATGCATACGCACATGAATAGCGTGAAGTCTTTTGTAGGCCCCAAAACATTGCACTTCTACACAGAAAGGTAAAAAGAAACATATTGACAACATGAATGCTACTAAATAAAAATAACCAGGTATGTCACAGTGTTGCTGCCCAGAAAGCGTCTGGGTGCTCATAAGAATTATTTCTGTCTTGTTAGAGATTTTAGCTAAAAGCAGGAAGGTGAATTGTTAGAATAGAACTGAGAAGAGGTTTGACTTCACATTGCAGATGTGATTACACATTAAAGACAATTGGTATGCTACAAAAAAAAAAACTGTTATTAAATATTCATGGGATACTAAGCAGGAAACGTTTTGCGGGGATTTTGTTTTGTTCTATGAATTTGGGCGAATACTATAGCCATTGCTGCTGCCCAGGAGTAGTGGGTGTTTAAGTGCAGGACTTACTTCGGTATGAATCTTACTAGCACCTGCACATATAAAAGTCAATAAAACAACATTTAGATCATTATCATAATAATCAGGTTAGCATTATTAATATTAGATCCCTAGTATCGGTCGATATGAAAAAAAAAATATACAAAGTTAGTGCTTTTTCTCAATGTAAATAGAGATACAAACGGGTATAACCTGGTCTGGTTTATCAAGCATTGATAATCAAACCAGCACAGGTAATATAAAAAAATAGCTGGGATTCAGAATAGAAGAACTAATTCACAAACTTACTGTATTACAGCGCTAAGAAGAAACAGGACACAGGAGCAGAAAAAATCTGGACCTGTTTTTTAGTGCCAAGAAACCTTCTACATCATCTATCACCATCAGGTATTTGGAGAATAAACTCTTATAGAGAGAGAGTGAAACCTCACACTCCCACTTTTTATTTGGGCTTCCTTTTTGTTCTAGTACTCCAAACAATAGTTTTCGACTACAGACAAAAAATAGCATAAGCAAGTCAAGATGACTTTACAAATAAAAATACTCATGGTATGGAGGCATGGTAGCTGTAAAATACAACAGCCAAAACATATTTCAAGGCTACCGTGCCCCAATAAGACTACCAGAATCATCTCAAGCTGTCTATTTGCCATGTGTTGGCTATAGGGTTTACTGTGCCCCTATTGAATACAGCCTAGAGATTGCTGGTAACCAAATGAGGTGAGTATTCATTGAAAGTGATCTTCGAACACTATAAGAGTACATAGAAATATGTACAATACATGTGGGACTCAGATGATATTCCTAAAAAATAATAAATAAACAAAACATAGTGTAAAACAGTTTGATAGAAAATAATATTCCCTGCTATAAATTGCACTCATGAGAAAATGAAGTTAAATTTGCTCTAAAATCTCCCCCCCCCCCGAAGTAAGTGGGGGGCTAATGGCTGCTTCTCAGGATCAAGGTATCACCCAATATCAGGAACTATGCAGGACTCCGATAGGTAGATGGGTATAAAATAGATTGATTTATTACGATAACAATAAAAATTGGTTTGGTCTTACGCGTTTCGTCTCACCTCTGGGACTTCCTTAGAGACCAATATTAATAAAATATGGGTAATAGCAATAATGCTCCAAAAAAGCAGCTTATAAAAACGTAATATACATCTTAACATGCCCCTGTGGATTTCAATATATAGGGAAAATAACAAGAGCCCTCAAGATACGCCTAAGAGAACATATTTATAAGTTTAATAGAAAACTTTATTAACACAGCGTATCTAAACACTTTCTAGAGGTCCATAAGGGTGATGCCAGTGGACTAGAATTTATGGGCATTGAAAGTGTTACAATTCATTGGAGAGGAGGAGATATTAATAGCCTCCTTAGCAAGTCAGAGATGAGGTGTATTTTTAACATTGATACCTTATTACCTCACGGCTTAAATGACGATTTCAAAATAAACTCTTTTATATGAAATATTTACTAACTATGTTTTGGGATCTTTTGTTTTTATACAGGTTTTATCAATTTAATCTGGTTTTATAATATTAATCAGGATGCTTTTTAAATGTCCTTTCAATCCTTTACTTATTAATATGTACTAATGGTGACAATGTCTTATTTTATATATGTATTGTGTCAACCATTTTTTTTTGTGTGTGTGTGCATTTGTTTATTTGTTTATAAGTTGCGTTTTTAGCAGGCTATATACATAATGGACTCCAATAAAATGGTGCTAGGCTGCCCCAGAATAAAGATGTTCAAATGGGAAGTTTATAGCTCCGAAACCGACATCCGTATAGTGATGTCATTACGTTATGACATCAGGACGCTATGACACGAAAGAACGGAAGCGCCCAGATGCATTTTAATGACCAAAGCGGAACTATGGACCGGAACTACTAGCGGATGTTGGGGAATGGCGCCAAATCTAAAGGTTTAAAAGCAAAGACTATGAAGGATAACGGCAGCAACCCACTTTTGAGAAGGGCATTAGCCGAAACGCATCACGTGGACAGCGGACTTTTATGTTACATGTGCGGTTGTTTTTATTATTGTTTTTGTCCAATTAATCATTTTTTTCTTACCCTATTTCCTGCATCCTGGAGCATTTATGGTATAAGATCGATGTTACTGAGATTGGCGAAAGAAATATCCTGACCCACTACTATCATCCTCTGTAGCCTCCATTTCAGGCTACTAGTCTGAGCCAGCTTTGTTAAGTGGCCCAGAACCATGTGAGTTGGACCAGTAGAGTGTATATATATTTTAACTGTGTTAATAACTATATTAACCTACAGTCTTTTTATATTTGCACTTTTAGACTCCACATCAATAGTTTATCTGTGGTATTTATGCAATATTGTGTGCCCTTACTTTTGTATTTTTATATTTTCACTATGTTGTGTGTTTTTAGAGTGATCCACACAGATTATTGAGCACCTTCTTTTATCACATTCTTACTTTTGTTTTTCATTGTCACCACTATAGAAATGCCTAAGCACATGCATGAATTCATACAGCATTTCTCTGTAGATAACTGACCAATCATGAGCGCTTCCAAGGAATCATGGGGCAGTGATGTTGCCTAGAACATGAAAGTGCAGCAGAAGTAAGTTGTTGTTTTTCTAAAACTTTTCTACATTGCTTTATTCAACTGAAAATACGCTTCAATAGTATTTACGGGGATGAGGGGACAAAGAAATGTCACTTCCAGAAAAATGGCACTTCTAGTTTAATACAATTTTACAAAACTATTACTTAAAAGAAATTGTCTAATAGAATGTTAGTGGTTGGAACTATAATGGTATGAAGAGTGGGAACAGTGTCCATAGCGTAGTCAGATTAGCCAACATGTGTAGACATAACTGTTGATGCGTTTTGGGTGTGGCTGGCAAAAATGACATGTGAACAGGACTAAATTCACTCTAAGCAGACAACCATTGGTGCGCATGCACATATTATTTCCCATAACTGCTGTTTGGTAAAAAAAATTGAAAGCAACCACCAGAAGTATGGTGATATTAGAGAAATAATCCAGAACATATATATTAAACAGATACTAATGTATCAAATATATTATTTTACAAGTTGTTCTGCGTTATTAAATCTTTTCATTAACACTTGTGGTGATGTTGCTCAGTGGTCTATACAATACAGTAAACTATAGTACATACTGTATTTATTATGTTTCACTACTGGGAAACAAGAAATATTTACTACCCATTCTCTAAATATGGTTAATAAATTCTATTTAAAATAAATGTTATATATATATAATGTATAACACACACAGTGGCATTGCTTTGTTTGAATCAAGCCATATAACCCAGAGCTTTGTTATAAGTCAGGACATACAATGCCTATAACAGGTCTCAGTACATGTTACACCTCCCATGGTTACCATACAGATACCCATACACTGCACACTGTGCTCAATGGGGGCTCACTGCTCAGACCCCCCATTAGTATCAGTATTATTATTAGTATCAGTATTATTATTAGTATCAGTTTTATTATCAGTATTATTATTAGTATCAGTATTATTATTATCAGTAATATTATTACTATTATCAGTATTATTATTAGTATCAGTATTATTATTAGTATCAGTATTATTATTAGTATCAGTTTTATTATCAGTATTATTATTAGTATCAGTATTATTATTAGTATCAGTATTATTATTAGTATCAGTATTATTAGTAATATTATTACTAGTATCAGCAATATTATTACTAGTATCAGTATTATTATTAGTATTATTATTAGTATCAGTAATATTATTACTAGTATCAGCAATATTATTACTAGTATCAGTATTATTATTAGTATCAGTATTATTATGATTATTACCTGCTGGCACACTGTGTTCAGAGCCGCTCCTCCAGCGAACACACCCCGGGGAAGATCCCAGGAGCCGGGGCCGCTCAACCACCCTCAGTGGCGACCAATCAGCCTGGCGACCAATGAGCGCTGGGAGGCGACCAATGGGAAGCCAGCTCTACCCACCAGCCTGGTAAGGGTGGCCAGGCACTGGGGAGAGGGGCTCTGACGTCACGGGGAAGGGAGGTTGCACAGACGTTCGGTTGCCTTGCCGCAGTGCAGCGGGTGTGAGCTGAGCGTCTTCTGGTCTCCTAGCAACCAGCCAGAGGGAGGAGGCTGCGGCCTGCCAGCTGCTGGGGGAGACCTGCAGTACGATCAGGACTGACACACCCGGAGAGCCCACTGTGTATGTATATATGGAGAATAAAATGCATTGAGGAACATTGCCATAGTCACTAATAGGAGACCTGCCATGGGAAATGGCTATAAACACTCACAGTGGGACTTCTATTAATGCTTAATGCTGGATAACACATTTTATATTATAGGATTATTTACTAACAGGGAGAATTCAAAATTAATCCAAAGAGAATTTCAAATTTAAGGCCAAAGTGGAAACATATGTGACAGAGATTTTTTACAATTCAGCTGTTTTTACCTTGAATTTGAACATCACTTTCCATTCTTACCTTAGTGTAAAACCCTAAGATATACACACACTCAGATACACACACTCAGATACACACTGACATACACATTGGCACATACACACAGATACACACTGACAAACACATTGGCACATACACACAGATACACACTGACAAACACATTGGCACATACACACAGATACACACACACTGGCACATAGACACAGAGATACCCACACACTCAGATACACACTGGCAAATAGGCAGAGGCTGCTCTAGACTTTACGAGGCCTTAGGCGAAACCCAAACATGAGGCCCCACTAACAAAAGTGTCACATATACACATTGATGCAGTTTACCTGTGTATGTGCCTAAGTGTGTCTGACAGAGAGTATCCTTGTGTGTAAATGTATGTCTCTGTGAGCATGTTTGCGTTTTTTGTCCGAGACCCTATGTGTATGGGGTAGCTGCTTGAAGTGTGTTGTGTGTATGGGGGGGGGGTGATGGTGAGAGGGAGAGGCGGGTGATGGTGAGGAGGGGGGTATGGATGGCAGGATAGGAGGATGGGGAGGGGTGGGTGATGGGAGAGGGGGTGATGGTGAGAGGGAGAGGGAGGACGGAGAGGGAGGGGGGGGTGGATGGAGAAGGCAGAGAGGGAGGATGCGGAGAAGGGAGGGGGTGATGAGAGGGAGGGGGGTGGATGAGTAGGGGGCTGAGGGGGCGGGGGATGTGGAGAAGGAGGGGGGATGGATGGAGCCGGATGGGGGTCATGGAGAAGGATGGGGTCAGCGTGGAGAATAAGAGGGTGAAGATGGAGAAGGATGGGGATGATGCGGAGAAGGAGGGGGTGAAGCCTTGAGAAGAGTGGGGCATGGCTGAGGGAAGGGTGGTTGGGGTGATGCCGAGGAGGGCTGGTGGATGCTTAGGGTGGGTGATGGTGAGGGAGGGTGATGCTGAGGCCGGTGATGGCGAGGGGGTGGGATGCTGGTGAGGTGGAAGATGCTGCTTATAAGGGAAAAGGGGAGCTGAGGCTGAGGGTGGTGGGGGTGAGGGCTGAGGGCGGTGGGGGAAGTGGTGAGGCTGGGAGGGGTGAGGTAAGTGAAACTGAGGGTGGTGGGGGTGGGGCGTGATGCTGAGGGTGGTGGGGTGGTGAGGCATTGAGGGGTGGTGGGGGCGGATGGTGAGGGTAGTGTGTAAGTGGCGGAGTGGCTGAGAGTGGTGGGGGTGTGATGCTGAGGGAGCGTGGGGTGAGGCTGAAGGTGGTGGGGGGTTGATGCGGCTGAGGGTGGTGGGGGTGGTGATGCTGAGGGTTGTGTGGGGAGGAGAGGCTGAGGGTTGTGTGGGGAGGAGAGGCTGAGAGTGGTGAGGCTGAGGGTGGTGGGGGTGGTGAGGCTGAGGGTGGTGGGGGGTGAGGCTGAGGGTGGTGGGGGGGTGAGGCCGAGGGTGAGAAGGGGTGAGAGAGAACCTACCTTTTCTTCCCTGGTGGTCCAGTGGGCTCCCTGGTGGTCCGGTGTAATCTCGCAAGGCCATCAGAGCGTTGCCGTGGTAACCCGCAGCAACTCTCTGATTGGGCAGTTCACGCGAGACACATGGTCTGCAGCTATGCTCACTGCGAAGCTGCAGACTGGTGTCTGCGGTGGCTGGCTGGGCAGCCAGGAGGGGCCTCGCATCCGGCGGCATACCGGGCAAGCCGCCGGGTCCCCTCCTGGTGTCAGGTCTTCTGTCACTGACCAAGGACCTGACACAGTCTACCCACAGGCCGTTTAGGCGGCCGCGAGGCCCCAGCCAGCGCGAGGCCGTAGGCGGCTGCCTAAACCACCTAATTAGAGAGCTGCCTCTGCACATAGGCACAAAGATACACACACTGGCACATACACACAGATAAACAAACACATTGGCACATACACACAGACCCACACTGGCTTACAGACCCACACTGGCACATACACACATCCTTATATACACACACACATATACACACTGACAAACACATTTGCACATACACACAAATACACACACTGGCACATAGGCACACAGATACACACACTGGCACATACACACACAGATACACACCTACAGTGGCACATAAACACACACACTGACACACAGATACACACCCACTGGCACATATACTGGCACACTCAGATACACACACTAACAGATACACATACACACACTGGCACATAAACTGGCACATTCAGATACACACCCGAACAGATACACTGACAGATACACACAATGGGACATTTAGATACACACACTAACAAATACACTGACACATAGATACACATACACTCAGATACAGACACTGACACACAGATACACACACTGGCACATACACACTTAGATACACACACTGACAGATACACTGAAACACAGATACATACTGGCACATACACACTGACACACAGATACACACACTGACAGATACACTGAAACACAGATACATACTGGCACATACACACACTGACACACAGATACACACAGTGACTCATAGATACACACACACACACACCCAGATACATACACACACAGGTCATTATGTTTATATGTGCAGTCATCCTCCTGTTAGTGAGTGCTGCAGACTGCTGGCTGAAGCTGGTGTGCTGCTGGCTGCTGCTTACTTTCACTGTCCCGCTCGGCATGCTCTCTGTCTGGGAGGAAATGACAGGCTGTCACTTCCTCCCAACATCCGATACCACAGGGGCCCGGTCGCGGTCTTAAACGGCCATGGCGCCTGACCGGGCCCTTGTTCAGCGATTCTAATGGGGTGGCCCTAATAGTTTGGCCCCCCGATAGGCAAATCTCTGCGGAACCCCAATTTTGTTTTCGATAAACTCTAGGGTTCCGTGGAACACCAATTGGGAAACACTGGTGTAAAGGCACACATGGCCAAAGATAATCTTAGAAATGTTTAAGTATAAGGTTGATTTAGGTTACAGATAGGCTAATTTCAGAGTAAGAGTGCATAGGGTGTTTAGATGATTAAAAGCTTGAGAGGGGTTATAGTTGTACTATACGGAATGTAAGGATTATTGGGTTTAGGGTTAGAGTGGGTGAAATTTAGTATGGGGTACAGGAGGTGTTTAGTTTTTAAAGGGACATGTATTACCTAGCAATTTATTTTTTTTTTAAATCAGCAAGCAAACATTTTTAAACAAATATACAAACCAAAATAAAATAAGAAACACTTTGAAAAGTATGTAAAAGTGTATAAACTTGGTCTAAAAAGGCAATATTTACAGCAAAAAGGCTGCAGGGACTGAATATACTCACCAGAACAACTACATTAAGCTGTTGTTGTTCTTGTGACTATGGTATCCCTTTAACTCCACCCAGCTGGTTAGATCTGTGTCCACCTGAGTTGCTGTTGAAAGCACTAAAAAGAAGTAGGTAATATCAAAAAATGATTCACCAAATTTTTTTTAGCATGCAGAGTAAGGTCACAGCTAAAGCTTTTGAAAGAGACTGTTGTCTCAAATTGGTGCATGTCCCTCTAAGACACTGTCCTGTGTCTTCTGTAGTCCAGAATCCCAAACCCAGCAAGAGTGAGGGGTTCCAGACTGGTAAATTAATTGAAAATTCAATAATAAGTAAAAATAAAAAAAAATAAAAAAATAAAAGAGCTAATCAATATATCTACAGTAGCTTGGTAGGATAAACAACCACAGACCCTCCAGGGAACTAGTTAAGGACAGTATAGTTAGTATCCAAATATGAAGAAAAACGTTATTATGGTACATAAAAATAAAACAAAACACGATACAATTGCACAAAATGGGGGTGGAGGGCGGATAGGTATAGAGATAGGTTAAATATGGGGGAGATGTAACAGGGAGATCTCACAGATACACACACAGATTATTCACACTCACACAGATTCACACACAAATCATAAAACTCACATATTCTAGATTCACAGACACAAATTCACATAGACACACTTACAGATTCAGGTAAGCAGACACCCATACCCTCTATACACGAGTAACTAAGTGGTCTTTAAAGTGCATGCCATTTCAGCCACCCTCCGCTTGGCTTTCCATATCACTGCAGGTGGGTGGCTTTTATTTGGTCCAGATGAGATAGCTCAGCAAAGCTGCACCAGAACATGTGACTGTTAATGCAGAAATGATGCAGTGGCTGCACTAGTTTGGCTATAATTTATTAAAGGACCACTATAGTGTTAATAGGTCCCCCCACCCTCAGGGTCCAATTTCCACCAGGATCTAGGGGGAGAAAGGGGTTAAACTCAACCTTTCTCCAGCGCAGGGCTCCCTCGGCGCTGGGGACTCTTCTCCTTCTTCCGACGTCATCTGGACAATTCCTCGGTATATAAAAAATGAGAGACGTATATAGTGCTCACTGATGTATATAAAAACAAATAAAAAAAGGTAAAATACTCACATTTACATGAGCAGGAAATACTGCTCAGTATGATGGCGCAGGTGGTACAATCCCCACCTTAGGATTCTTGGAAATTGACGTACTTCAATCCAAATTGATGACCAGGTAATTCAAATTAGAAATATAAAATAAAAGGAATAAAAGTATATAGGCAAAAAAATAAGGGCCAGTATTCCTTTATTAAAATATAATTTATCAATATATATAACAGACTTTGAAATAGCCAAAACGCGTTTCACCACACAGGGCTTTATCAAATGGCATTTAGAAAAGAGAAAAACCTGGTACACAAGCTGCTTTTATAAGCTAGAAAATACAAATAGACATTTGAATTTTGGCGCCAAAATGACGTCACACTTACAATATGCATAATTTAAAAACGATTTAAAAGTAAGAAATTGAAATGTAAAAGCATTATATAATGCAATATTAAGATAATTGTCAGTTTCAAATAGTAAAATGAGCATCTATTATAATGTTGTACACAAAGAGAGATGATGTAAGTGAAGAAAATATAATCGCAATTGGTATATTTACAAAAGTTGAAATTGGTGATATAGGTACATAAATAAAAGAGGTATGACAGTGTCTGTGGACACTGTCATACCTCTTTTATTTATGTACCTATATCACCAATTTCATTATGCTGAAGCGGTCTGGGTGTCTATAGTTGTCCTTTAAGAGCCCAAAATTGATTGGTCTGCATCAGAAATGATGCCAGAATGAGGCACAGCGCTTTTTGTGGCATGCCGGTGCAGAACTGTTGCAGTAATAGTCGCACGCCTGTCAGAATTAAATGAAATATGAGATGCATTTGTCCTAATAAAGACACACTTCTTTTCATAATTGCATTTGTGCTAATGTATCTGAGTTCCAGTATTGTCCCTTACATTGTACTTATTCGCAAAAAGGGAAAAAAGAAAAGCTTGCGATTATTACCAGCATAAGATTTGTGTGTAACTCAGCAAACAATGTGGGGTCGTAATATGATAATGGAAACGGGGTATATCTTAAAGGGACACTCCAGGTACCCAGACCACTTCTGCCAATTGGAGTGGTCTGGGTGCCAACTCCCACTACACTTAACCCTGCAAGTGTAATTATGGCAGTTTTTTATAAACTGCAATAATTACCTTGCAGGGTTAACTCCACCTTTAGTGGCTGTCTACTAGACAGTCACTAGAGGGCACTTCCTGGATTATAGCACAGAAAACACGCTGTGTGAGGACCTCCAGCGTCGCTCAATTCCCCATAGGAAAGCATTGAAAAGTATCCAAATATGATGCTTTCCTATGGAGAGCTTTAATGCGCATGCGCGGCATTGCCATGCATGCGCATTAGGTCTCCCCAGCCGGCCGGCGGGATCAGTCTCGCACACCGGCCGACGTAATGAAGAGGAGGAGCGGCGGCGGAGGAAGAAGCAGCGACGTGGGACATGTCGCTGCCTCTGGTAAGTCACTGAAGGGGTTTTCACCCCTTCAGCAACTGGGGATTGGGAGGTGGGAGGGAGAGGGGACCTGCAGTGCCAGGAAAACGAATCGTTTTCCTGGCACTGGAGAGTCCCTTTAATCCCTTAAGGACACATGCCATGTGTGACATGTCATGATTCCCTTTTATTCCAGAAGTTTGGTCCTTAAGGGGTTAAGTGCACAAAGCGTTCTTTCATAGTGCGGTTTTGGCTCACTGTGTTGGCAACATAGGTTTATGGAAAATTACTTTTTAGAGGGTCCTTTTGTAAGTTTATTTACAAAGAAAGGGGAAATAGAATGTAGAGGGTAAGGAAGGATGTGAAAGGTAGGGAAAGGAAGAAAAAAGTGTGTCTCTTTGTTTGGTGATGCAGCAGAGAAAAGTCTTTTTAGACCATTTTAGAACAATTTTATAAATACAAACAGATTAGATACCAAAAATTATTGTCAATTAAATTAAAAATCTCTCCTCATCCATGCTACCTGTCAAATTATCTCTTCCTCCACACAACACTCAATAAATAGGCCAAAAGTCAAACACTTTTTCTAATCCCACTTAAAAAGTCTCAAACAAGTTTTATCTGGTCTATGCCATTACAGAGGAAGCCTATATCATTAGCACATCATACTTAACCCGCCTGTATGGCAGTATAGTACTGAGACTTCACTGATAGGGCACATGAGAGTATAAAATGAAGTATCTCTCACACAGATGGGTCTGCCTAGAATTTCAGTCCAGTTCTGTCCTTGTGATTCGGATCAGTGCATTATACTAGTGGTTAAGGTTCTATGATTTGGCATTCGAGAACCATTAACTACATCTTGTTAAAGTAATCCTAAAAGGGAGGGTAGTAACTAACTATAGGGCAAGCTATCAAATATTAGCCTTATTTGGGTCTTTGTCTTATATGTTGTGCCAAGGCTCACTCATCTGAGATTGTCAAACTGAAAATTATTTCTTAAAATAAAATTAATTAACAGTTGCAATGACATGTTTTTATTTAAAAAGAAATAGGCTTAATACATGTATTGCACCAATATTATTTAAATGACAATGCGCAGGATGAATGCAACAATCAAGAATATTTGCATGGTCCCCATTCTCACTGAAAACCTCCAGACATATATGACATAAATAATAAAATAGTGTCCAGCAACCCATTCTTTATTTATAGTGATAGGCAAGCCCTCCACAATGAAAATTTGTATGACACTAGGTTATAGCAAGGCAACTCTTTGTGTCACCTGTCATTATTACATCATATCTTGCTCACTTAAATACAAACAGGTCAGTAGGTGTAGTCCTTTTTGATCAGAGAAGCTGCTGATATAGCAGTTCAGGTGACACCAGTGGGATAGCAAACATGATGGCTGACCAACAAACAATGATTATAGACAACAGTTCTGGAGTAATTAAGATTGGATTTTCAGGAGAGAAAAAAACACGATATGTGTACTCAAACATAGTAGGCAGCCCAAAATATTCTCCTATCATTCTTGGAGATGGACAAAGGGATTACTATATTGGAGAAGAAGCACAAGTAAGAAGGGGTATCCTCTCATTAAACTATCCTGTGGAGCATGGTGTGGTGACTTCATGGGATGACATGGAACTCATATGGAGGTACGGATATAACAATAATTTCAAGAAAAACTCATGTGATAGACCAGTTCTGGTTGATGAGGTACCTCTCAATCCACGTTCCAACAGAGAGAAGATGACTATTTTATTTGAGGGATTTAGTGTTCCTGCAACATATGCTTCAATCCAAGCAGTTTCAGCTCTCTACTCAGGAAAAGTAACTTGTTGTGTGGTTGACAGAGGTGATGGTGTGACACACACAGTTCCTGTCTTTGAAGGATACTGTCTTCAACATGCTGTGCTAAGGCATGACCTAGCAGGAAAAGACCTGACAAACTATCTGATGAGAATACTTAATGAAAGTGGTATTTCCTTTATAAGTATATCGCAAAGAGAAATTGTTAACGGTATGAAAGAAAGGCAATGTTATGTAGCTGTTGATAAAGAATTGGAGAGATTGAGATCAAAGGAAGAATTGGAAAAAAAATACAAACTTCCTGATGGAAAGATTATCACCGTCCACAAAGAGAGGTATAAATGTCCAGAAACACCATTTCATCGTGCAAAAATTAGAATGGAGACACCAGGCATTGATAGAATGTATTTTAATAGCATAATGAAGTGTGACATAGATCTTCGTAACACCCTTTACAGCAATGTGCTCATGTCTGGAGAGTCCAGCATGTTTCCTGGAATTGGTGAGCATATGACCAAGCTTGAAGCCCACTGAATGTTATGACTTCACCTGAACCCATGTTGGCAGGACGGATGGGAGGGTCAGTATTGTCATCTCTGTCCATCTCTCAGCAAATGTGCATCACGTTTCCAGAATGCTTTGTAGTAGGACCTAACATCGTTCACAGAAAATGCGTTGAGATGAGTAGCTCAAACAGTATGCTTGAAACTGCATGAATAAAAACAGCTGCATGTAAACCTTATTCTTTTCATATCAAATTCTTATTTGTTTTGGGTCAGATGACTTTTGAAAAGAGAAGCAGTGATGCCATTTTTATTAAAGGACCAATGATAGGTTATGATGTCATAACAATATAAACTTAAAGTGGAACTCTCACTTTCTAGAATTTATAAAAATTTGGTTTACACATCCTTATATTTAACAAATATGTATCTGTACTATGGGGGGAATAATAATTTAAGAAATTCAAACTCTCCATCCAGCAACAGGGTTCCTGCATCTCAGCTCTCTGCCAATCATTGTTAAATTATATGTTCTTTGCACTTGGCAGTCAGCATAGATGAAGTATACAGTATTTATTTCTTCTCCTTTTTTGCGATGTTTGCTGTGGCTTTGCCACCTCTGAAGAGTATAAAGATGTAATCTGCTAAATCTTTGAAGGACCATTAGCGTCACTCAGGCCACTTTATCTCAATGAAGTGTGCTGGGTATGGTGGTCCTGTATAAGGTTGCCAACGTTTTGAAAAAAAATACCATCCATGCTAATTTACATAATTAATTTGATATGCACAACATCACAGGACACAACGTCGCCTGATATTGCGTAACATCTCAGGGAATTACAAATTGGAAGGGTGAAATCCCTAAACCACTAAAAAACTACTTACAATATGTATACTATGTCTGACTGTGCATGTACAATGTGTATGTTTAACAGTGTGTGCGCATGTGTGTATATACTGTCTAAATTAGTGTGTATAGCAGTTTGTGCCTACTGTTGTCTAAATGTGTTGTTGTGTGTATATTTTATCTAAGTGTGTGTCAGTGTCTGGAGATTGTGAGTGTGTGTTTACTGTTTCTGTGTTATTGTATCTATATAGCAATGTGTGTACCTACCATGTATAATAGCGGTGGATATTTTGGCTCCATTTCTCTTACCACTCTCCCAGATTCTAGTCAGGGAAGAATACTGGCATTTGCATTATTGGTATTTTTGCAATACTGGCACTGGCCAGACTGCCTCAAATACTGGTGGTGCCAGTTAAACACTGGCCAGATGGCAGCCCTACATACAAACACTAAACACACAGACACTGGAGGACCTGGGACAATACCGAGTTTTACACCCTCTATCAAACTGTCCCTGCAGCTCTGCTATCAAGCATGACTGGACTACAGAGGACACTGGCCTAGGCTCCTAGCACTTATCTCACCGCCACCCAGTTAAGTTCCAAAAAGGCAGTATAGGTGCTGAAAACAGGCACCCCTTAGTGGACATGTGCCTTAGAGAGCTACCTACTCTGCCTAATGGAAAATCCGGCCTTAGGTATAAGGGCCCTGGGTGGATGATTAGTTGAAGGGGTAGAAAAAATGAATAGGAGTGTTGTGGTATGGAGGTGCAAAAGGACTATAAATAAAAGTAAGGACTTAAAACAGTCTCATCTCTGGAAAGTACAGTAGTGAGTAAACCATTGAAAATCACCTATAACTTGTTGATCGTTTTTTCACATGATGTTTTCTTTTAAAATTATGTTAAAGATTTAGTAAAATACATGATAGTCCAGTTCAATCCAGGCACAGTGCACACGTTGAAAATGAGGAGGAGAAACAGAAACATTGGGGGAGATTGTTACACTTTGCTTTTGTGCACCATTTTTTAGAACAGAACACATTTTGACAAATCTCCTCCACTGTTTCAGTTCTCCCTCTCTCTGTCCTGATGGCCAGGTGCAAAGGACAGAACCTATACCAGTGATTGACATGGAACTATTATGGAGACACCCAGGATGAAGTAATTGTGATTTTATTTCCACACTTCACAAACACATATTTGTTAAAGGAACACTATGGTCAGAAATACAAATGTGTATTCCTGACCCTATACTGTTAAAAACATTATTTAGGTGGCTTGCCATGGGGGTCCGCCAGCGCAGGCTCCGCCCCTGTCTTCTTGGCGTTGGCGTTGGCACTGGCTCCGCCTCCGTCTCCTTGGCTGAGATCATCAAAATTGGCGATCTCAGCCAATCCAATGCTTTCCTGATGGAATAAAACTGTTTTTGGTAAAGGATGGAAAACATTGGATTGGCTGAAATTGTCAATTTTCTTGATCTCAGACAAGTTGGTTGGGTTGGGGTGGAGCCAAATTTTGCGATGGCCACTCAGTATCTCCGATGGCTAATCAGCATCCCTAAATGGTTAGCGTCTGCTGAACGCAGCACTGACCCAGGAAGCACCTCTAGTGGCCGCCTGAGTGACTATCACTGGAGGTGGTTCTAGGCAGCAATGTAAACACTGCCTTTTCTCTGAAAACACTGTAGTTGTTCTGGTGACTATAGTGTCCCATAAATATAAGGGATAAAAAAAACATGTTACTAAAAAAAAAGAAAGTGGCACTTCCTCCTTATGTAAATGAGAGTGCTGTTAGATACTTTAATTTTTTGAAACAATTATCTTGTCTTGCCAGTTAATAATGGATGTTCAGCAACAATCATTTCTAATTCTATGGGAATATGAAGAATTTTGGATTGTTTAATTTAGTTGCCATTTCTGGAGGAAAATGTCTACAAGGATGAAGAAAATCCCAAGTTTAGAAGCAAACGATGTGGAAGAAAAGGAGCTTTCACGGCTCCTAGCACCACAGTCATTTCTTTCAAATAAAATACAGAAGTCTGGAAGTCTGCCGAGCATTGATGGACTTGGTCTGGGGATTCACAATGTAAGACTAACAACAAGATTTGTAGTGAATAAAGCAAATCAACGATTTCCCAGCAATACCATGTCGGAAAGGACAAGAAAAACGTTTATCAGCAAAGGAATTCAGGTAAGAATCTTTGTTTGATATCTGTATTATTTGATTTTCTGTCTCTGGCACAAATTTGTACAAACAATGGAAGAGCACTCAAAAGCTAAAAAATAAATTCCTGCTAATGCTTTTTAATGAGAACGTTACAGGATGTACAGTTCCTCACAAATGTCCAAAAAAAAAAAAAAAGTAACGTATATTTTTCATATTGAAGAGATCGCTAAATGTTAAGAAAGTTATGTACGATACGACATTAGAAATGTATCATTCTACACTGCTTCCTATTTGATAGTGCACCAGCTAAATTTACCGAAGCTCTACACACACGACACTATACCCATTGGGACATTAATGTACTCAGGTTATTTGACAATCAGTCGATTGTTCCAAGTGTTGTTAATTTAATGATTGACATTAATAATAAAACTTTTTTCTGCATTTTGCAAAACACGCTCAAAATGTAAAACATGTCACAGGTGATGTGTAAAATGCATATAGGTTGTAAGTGTAGGTGACTTGATCCTGTGCATTTTGTTATTTAAAATCTGTGTTCCCTCTTTTTAAAATGAAAATGCTACCTTATCAGTATTTCTAAATTCATTTAAACTTCACGTTTGATATAGTACATTTATGTTTATTTTTATTTTAGTAACTTTGTGACAGCCACTAGAGGATGCTTCTTCTGCAAGACTCGGTTATGTGACTTTTAGAGTCCTCATGCATTGCATGAGAACATCAGATTTCCTAATATGCTTATAATAGGGAAGCAGTGGATTCAATGATTCTTTTCTATGAGAAAAATTGGATTGATGAAGACGAAGATGAGACAGTCTTCAGACGATGTCACTACAGTGAGGAGAACACTCTAGCGCTAGGAAAACATGTTTGTTTTCCTAACCCTAAATTGCTTGTTCAATATATGGTGGTGTTTTACATGGCATAGGATTTAATCTTTACAGATGTTGCCAAAAGTATTGGTACCCTTCCACTTCCAAAAAAGTATTTGGTAGCCACCATTCTTTATTTCAAATGTAACAAAACAGACTTCAGATATTCCTTTAATAAGACAAATGAGAATAGCCCTGACAAAAATAAAGAGCTTTTTGTAGCTATGAATACTGTTTCTCTACTTTTCTACTGGGATTGTGGCCCATTCTTCTTAAGCAAACTACTCCGGTTCTCTCATGACAATAACCTTAACCCCTCCCCCCCCCACAAAAAGACACAGACACCAGACTTAAAGTGGATAAATATCACGGCTTTAATACATCATATAATTAAATATATAAATGACAAAATGGATCATTGCCAAACATACCCACTTTTAACATAGACACATAAATTCACCCCGTTAACACTACTATAACCACTGAGAATGACCCGTAACATAAAATAACAATAATCCATGTAACAAAATATAAATAACACAAGACACAGCCACAACAGGCATCATACTCCAAGTGATTTAGCAATGTAGGGGTATACCGAGATACCCCTACACACCCAGGATGAAAGCCACCTATGGGCTCCAACCTACCAATTAACAAATTCAACCAGCTACCAATCCTACCTACCCCCCAATTTCTTATCCAGCCCCCGCCACAGCTCAGAGCTTGACTCCTCAAGCTATCTGAGCGCCCCACCCCCGCATAAACAATGCACGCTGCAAACCTTCCTGAAAACTCATATTTATTAAGACATTACCTACATCGGACAGGTCCACCCCATCATGCCTAATATAACCAGGAAGCATGGCTTCCAACTCAACATGTCTCACAACTATACCCCCAGTGCGTCTAATAAAAATGGACAACATCTTGTTAACTTTCCATCTTCACCTAGCTACTGCCAAAGGATCCCTAGCATGACGCCAATGGAACCGGGGCACCATCTCTGACCAAATTAACACTACACCTAGAACCACAGCCCTCAACTTATCCATGTCCCGCTTCATACATTGCACTAATTCCCTCTGGGGTACCCGACCCAAATCATTACCCCCAGCATGTATCAATAGAAAATCCGGTGACTACCTAGAACCTAATCGCCTAAAAATCTCCAAACAAACTTCCCTCCATCCGAAACCCCGGTAGCCAAACCAATATAATTGGACCAAGCACTGTGGAAAGCCCAGCTGTCCTCCTTGATGTCTAACTGCGGCTCTCTTGTGCGACCAATGAACGAATGAGTGGCCCACCAACCAGGCAACCCAACCTACGAAAGAAAGGAAACATATTACCAACAATGAACAAACCACAAGTTGTTTTTTAAAATTTCATTTTATGCCAAACAGTCTAGTCTCAAGTATGACCGGAACATTACTTAACATCCAATCCTTTTACTAAATCGTCCCCTAGGCTCAACTGTGCTGCTTCCGTTGCAGCCCCAATTCTAACAGAATGTGTGCCAAACTGTAATGGATCCAATCCCAAACTGCCCAGACCCAAGCGAAAAAAATTGAAAAACTGATATTTCGATAAAGATGATCCATCATCATGCATCAAAAAAGAACCCTGCACCATTGTCCAGCGTAAAAAGCCCCGAAACCCACACCCACCCTGAAGCATCTGTAAAAAGTTCCAATTCCAGAGAGGTTACCACTGCATCCTGAAAAAAGACCCGCTTTTTAAAATCCCGCAGGGAAATATCCCAAAGTTCCAAATCCTCCTTCATTGGGATAGTAACTCTGATAAAATGATGAGGAGAACTGATCCCTTCTGTCGCCTTTGCAAGGAACCTATTAAAAATCCTCCCCACTGGTACAATTAGACATGCAAAATTAAGATAGCTGAATAATGATTGCAATGTTCTCAGCGTTACTTTACGTGCCTCCCGAAGGACCTGACGAAGCACCACCAACTTATCTCCCGGTAAACGACAATCCCCTGCTACCGAAGTAATTTCAAAACCCATAAAACTAAGACACGTGGTCGGTCCCACCGTTTTGTCAGCCGCCAATGGGACTCTAAAAACATGGGCAACCCATTCCAGCATCCATAACCCTATATGACAGGCATCTGAACCGGAAGGACCGATGCAAGAAACCATCCAGATAATGAACCATGAACTTGTTACCAGATTCTACCTTGCCCACCCATTCTAGGAAAGTACAATTTTTTTTTAAATAAGCACATGAGATGGAGCTTCCCATGGGCAAACAAAGATCAACAAAGTACTTACCCTTAAAGTAACAGCCAAGAAGATGGAGACAATCGAGATGAACGGGCAACAGACGAAATGCCTATTCCATGTCAGCTTTTGCCATCAACGCCCCACAACCCGTGTTCCTAACCAACTCGACAGCATTTTCAAATGGTAAATAGGACACCGAGCTTAAGGCTGCTTCAATGTCATCATTAACTAAATACCCTTTCGGGTACGAAAGATGATGTATTAGACAGAACTTCCCTGGCTCCTTTTTTGGCAAAACTCCTAAAGGAGAAACATGAAGTTTGGGCATAGTGGGGTCATCGCCATCCTTCCCAATTGGATCTCTTTACCTAATTTAACCCTTACCACATCCGGAAATTCCACAGCTGATCACAAATTTTGGAAACAATGCTCCAAAACCCTGTTCCAAAATGTAATGATGAAACCTTGCGTAAAACTCTCCCTCAGTAATGATGCATATTTCTGGTTAACGTAGTAGTTTAGCCAAGGCAGCATCGTTCTGACCTTGACACTGAGCCCACCATCTGTAGCTATCTTCCCACGTTTGAAGCAATGGTTGAGACCGTGTGCCCCTCCGCAGCCGGAACACTCATGCTTAAATCTAAAAGTTGTGCCCCACTTACATTGCCCCTCATTGACTAGCCAACAGAAACCTGTTATGTGCATGGCCGACGAGGTGGAGGCAGAGCACGCGCCGGCCCCGGATTGAAAGGGTGAGGCTGCTTTTTGCGCCATCATTAGCTTAATTCATAGAGGCAGGTCCATTTGGTCCCACAACGTAGCTGGGTTAGCCGAGAAATGCTGCCGAAATTGCTCGTTGCAGCGCCACCAAGCTAAACCCCCATATGTCCTTTATGCCTCCCATATACCATCCAAATAACAAAAAAGTTGAGAACGAAGCTGACTGGTTGCATTCAGAGAGAGCTTTGTCTAAGAAACCTGCTTAACACATATAAAGCAAGGTTTTGCCACAGAAAACCTGAGATCCTACAAGCTGGGGACACCCTACAAACAACCCTGTCTTTCTTTGAAGTGTTTTAGCCACGTGGCAAGCAGCCTGAACCCGAAGTGGTGTTGCGGCCTACCTGTGGGTGCGGATGTGGGAGAGGCGGCCGATCTCCCCGCTGATCACTCTACTGGAAACAGTGAATGCAATAAGGGTTCCCGTTCCCCCCCCTCCCCCCCCCCCGCCGTTGGGGGTTATCCCGGCACCAGCACTTGAGCTTTATCTGTCTGTCACTAGTGGAGCTGTAGCCGTTGCAGAGGCACAACACCGGTACACAAGCCCAAATACTAAGGGTCATACAAAATGGCGGCTGTGTGCTTCTCGGATCCATGTTGTGAGGAGTTGGATGTGCTGGGCAAACTAAATAAGACTTTCCAACTGTTTTGGGAGAGTCTGGCTGCCCGCATGCACACTGCTGGGCCTCCCACATTACCTACCCATACACCTCAGGTCCCAAAGCCCGAATTTAAGTGGAGGGTCTGGGTCGCAGCTACCCGGCCGGTCCAAAAAAGGCGTCAGCGTCCAGCCAGGAAAGAGAGAGTCAGATGTCACCTACCTTCAAGACAACACTTGCTGAGGTCCGTTCCTGACTTCCAGCGTGAACGGCTGAGACTTCTGCGTGGAGCACCTCGACCTCCCAACCAACAACTATATCAAGCACCGACTGGGCTAGTGAGCCAGAAATCAAATCTCCACCGGGTATCCATGGTAGCACCGGTAGTGAGGGTCCCACAATGGCAGAGACGTAAAAGGCAGAACTCACCTGCAGTGACAGCAGAACAGAGATCTCAGACGTTGTGGACCAAGCCTGCACCTAGCAACAAGCCGGAGACATCGTGTAGAGCCCTGTTCCGGGTCTCTGTCCAGACCTGCCGGCTCTCACCTGGGTCCTGGAGCCTGAAATCTTCCTGTATACTCCTGCCCTCTGATCTACCAACTGCTGGCATCGGGTGACTGTGGACTCATTCTCCATAACTCTGGCTGCTATCCACACATACAGCCTACGTCTCAGTGCCGTTTTCTGGCTGATGCCCTCTCACCTACTGGGCACATACCCACTTACACCTCCACACTTAACTCCTATCTTTCAGAACAAAAGGTTATTGTGGGAAATACTTAGACATGTCATAATGTTATCTCAGTTATGTCTCATTTTTTTAATCAGTTATGATCTTCTATAAATGCTTGCCTGAGACAAGAGTCTACCTTATCAGTTATCACACCATGAAAAATTTAAGTTTATAGAATGAATTCGTGTCTACCTGTATATCTCTATATTTTTCTTCGTTGACAAGCTATACACAGTATAGCGTTTAGACATGCATGATCAGCTTGAATGTTACTAACCTTAACCTTGAGTAATCACACCAATTATGTTACCTAAAGCTGACCCATCTTGCTTTACCTAACCTAATCAAAAATAGTGTACAGCTATAACATGCCTAGATGCTGTGGATATATAGTACATATACGAGCTTGTTTATGTAATCCAAACTACTTTATTTACTAATCTTCATGTCTGATTCCTCTTGTTTTCGAATCCCTTACCTTGTTTCCCCCGCAGATATGGATGCTCTAGGTTGTACAACACTGCATTAATTTGTGGCAATCAGGCAATGTACTCTTACTCCACATGCATACTAACTACATAGCAGTAACCCATCAGTTATGTTAAGCCTGTTTCTATCAACTTGTTTATATTTAAAAATGTGCAAACACTCATGCCAATGTTAAACCTGTTTAACTCTATACATACGCTGTTGTGGCGCTTGACAATCATATGTACCACTTTGCACAACAACAAAAAAACTTTTTAAAAAAATGTTGAGAACACCGATCAAGATATTTCTCACGTAGCACACTGGCTAAAATGCAAAACGGATACAACCAATTACCAAAAGACTTTGGTATCTCACGATACTTCCATATTTTTTCTTCTTCCTCCTTCTTTGTGTCCTTTTTATCCTCTTCGTTTAAAACGATGTATTCTTCCAATGGGAGAAGTGCATAGATTTCCAGAAACTTACTATTCCAGATTTTCTCTTTTAATTCAGGTTTTAAGTGACAACCAAGCGAAAAGAGATGTGTACATTCTGCCATGCTGCATCCAAGATGCTATCCGCCAGTTCGACTCGTTCATCACCGACGTCCATACCCACTGATGTTGATGCCACGGCCTTGACACCTGACTCACTCCCTACTAACTGCGATAACTGCGGTGCCCCGGCACCTGGACCCCCAGAACTTAGCTCCCAAACTTGCCCAAAGCTCCCTGGCTGATCCTGCCCATCACTCCAATTATGGAGAAAAGTCTTGAGATCCTGTAATAGATCATCAGAATGATGAGCAGAAGAGGACTCACCAGCCAAATCCCCAGCAAGTAATGTTTGTGGGGCTGCAGTCCTATCACCGTCGTCCAAGGATCCAGGAGTCAATGCCAACATTCTGGGACCCGCTTCCTGGACCCGCGCTCGGTCTGTGGAAGAATGCACCAAAGATCTGCAAGGAGACGAAAACATGGCTGGGCTGTCTATCTGGATCCTGACTTGCCCACCTTCCCGACAATTACCCCTACTTGAGATACCCCTTTTGGCCATCAGAAACCGCTGACTCTCCTGTCAGGGGAGCTCCCTCTATCTGACCTGGGATCACTCCCCCTATCCAGCGGCAAGTGCAATGCTCAGTCTGCCTATTGACCTGTGCCGAGATTGCCGGCTGCTCCTTGATCTGCGCTCAACATGCCTGCCTGCCTCCCCTTGTGAAATTATGCTAGGCAATCTGGTGTCACGGTCCTGGGAGCATCGCAATCTGTTAACCCGTAAGCGGTCAGCCCTAATGGCCCCCCCTGTAATTCGCCCTGGTGAGGACCCACTGCTGCTGTCCATGACCCCTTCTTCCTGCCCACCCGGACCCCTCCACAGTGTCAGGGGCTGTCCACTCAGGCCTAATGGGGTGTTCAGCAACCTGTTCTTGTTGCCTTCCTAGGTGCCACCCCACTTGCCCTTGACGTTGTCTTTAGCTTGCTAGCTAGTCTCTTATTGGGCCTAATTCCTTTGGAGCTGCGCTGTTCCTGGGCCTGAAAACCTAATGCTTGTGTGGCAGGCCTAACTCCTCCAGAGCTGCTCCCAATTCCTAAGTGGCCACCCACCCCAGTCTTCACTTTTCCCATAAGTAAAGGAATTGGACCACTGGGGCCCAACTCTCTTGGTGCAGGACCCTCAGCAGCCATCAACAAATCTGGCCTAGCAGCACTCCTTGGGCTTCTGGAGCCTGCCGTGGAAGGAGACTGCTCTGCCCTGCTGTCTGCCATGCGGCGTGGTATTTCCCGTGGTCCTGTTCTGCTGAAGAGCTCTAGCATGAGAAAAAAGCCTTGTATTTGTTCTGCACAGTGCAAGCAAATTTAATAACATGCTTGCACTGTGTTTCCTTGCAACTTGTCTCTGGTGTCTCTATAAATGAGATACCAGGAGACAAAAAGGGCCATGAATTGTGTGTGTGTGAGAGTGAGCTGATTGTGGTGTGGTATTGTGTAAGGTTGCTTTTAGTCGTGTTGTGTTTGCGGTGTAATGTAATGCATATGTGGCTAAGGGCTGTAAAGAATGTGTGTATAGGGGATGTAACAAGTGTGTGCATACGGGCTATAGTGTGTGTGTATAAGTGATGTAGTGTTTGTAGGGGTTGTAGAGTGTGTGTTTAGGGGTGTAGTATGTGTTTGCTTACAAGGAATCTAGTGTGTGTATAGGTGATGCAGAGTGTGTATGTTAGGAATGTAGTGTGTGTGTAGTTGATGCAGTGTGTGTGTGTATAAATAGGAGTCTAGTGTGTGTTTGAAGGACTCAGAATGTGTATAGAAGATGTAGTGAGTATGTGTATATAGCGGATTCAAAGTGTATATAGGGATCTATTGTGTGTATGTGTGCAGATGATCCAAAGTTGGGTAAGGGATCTAGTGTGTCTGGAATGTAATTTGTTTAGGGTTGCAGTATGTGTATGAGGGGTGCTGTAGTATATATATATATATGTTTGGAAGTATTGTGTGTGTGTGGTGCAGTGTGTTGGGGGCTTCTGTGTATATGGGAGGGGTGCAGTGTGTGTGTGTGTGAGGGGTGCATTGGGTGTGTGTAAGGGGTGTAGTGTGTATGTGAGGGGTTCAGTATGTGTGTATGTGATGGATGCTGTGAGTGTGAGGGGTGAAGTGTGTGTGTGTGTGAGGGTGATGTGTGTGAGGGTGCTGTGTGTGAGGGTGATACTGCCAGGTCCATAAATATTGGGACATCGACACAATTCTAATCTTTTTGGCTCTATACACCACCACAATGGATTTGAAATGAAATGAACAAGATGTGATTTAACTGCAGACTTTGAGCTTTAATTTGATGGTTTTTACATCCAAATCAGGTGAACGGTGTAGGAATTACAACAGTTTGTATATGTGCCTCCCACTTTTCAAGGGACCAAAAGTAATGGGACAGATTTACAGTCATAAATCAAACTTTTTAATACATGGTTGCAAATCCTTTGCGGTCAATTACAGTCTGGAACTCATAGACATCACCAGACGCTGGGTTTCATCCCTGGTGATGCTCTTCCAGGCAAACTGTTGTAATTCATACACCATTCACCTGATTTGGATGTAAAAACCCTCAAATTAAAGCTCAAAGTCTGCAGCTAAAGCACATCTTGTTCATTTCATTTCAAATCCATTGTGGTGGTGTAAGAGCCAAAAAGATTAGAATTGTGTCGATGTCCCAATATTTATGGACCTGACTGTATGTGTGAGAGTGCTGTGTGTGAGGGTGCTGTGGGTGATGTGTGTGAGGGTGCTGTGTGTGAGAGTGCTGTGGGGGCTGTGTGTGAGGGTGATGTGTGTGCAGTGGGGTATCCTGGTTTTGTGCTGCCCCAGGCAGGACAAAACTCAGGCACCTCCCTCCCCCCGCGCCACCCCCACCCAACCCTTCCCCCCGCCCCACCTTCTAAATACACATACACACACACACACACACAGTCAGACACATACACACACACAGTCAGACACATACACACACACACTCACACACACACAGTCAGACACAAACACACACACAGACACAAACACACACACACACAGTCATACACACACACACACAGTCAGACACAAACACACACACACAGTCATACACACACACATACACAGACACAGTCAGGTACAAACACACACACATACACACACAGTCAGGCACAAACACACACAAACACACACACACAGTCAGACACATACACACACACATACACAGTCAGACACACACACACACTCAGTCAGACACACACACTCACAAACACACGCACAGACACAAACACACACACAGTCAGACACAAACACAGACACAAACACACACACCTACACAAACACACACACACAGTCATGTGTGTATATGTTAGAAGAGATTGTGTGTTGGGGGGGGTAAAAAACCCCAAAAACAGGCATTATATCCCCCTCCCTTCCTACCTTTAGCCTGGGAGGGTGGGCCAGCACGATGGTACCTGAAAGGGGGTGACCGGCACTCTCACACCATCCCTGGTGGTGCTAGTGGTCAGTAGATGCATACAAATTGGGCATAGACAGCGGTGCGTACATGTCATTCACATTATCAGTGCATACATTAGCAGAGTACATATAGATATTGCATTGTATTCGGTTACATAGGTGGGTGCATATAGTCTTTAAACAATAGTCAATACTCAATGCTCAATATACAGTGCTTAGTAGTCAGTAGGCTTCTGTGTCACATGAAGGTAGATAATTGGACTTTATGTTGCAGCCTGTCCCTATAATTGCGTTGGTTGCATTTACTCAATCTTGTCGGGGGAGGGGGGGTCTCTCTGAGGTGGTGTTAACTTGTACTTTGGGGAGTAACTCTCGCTGGGATCTGGTCAGTGTGATTGTTCCCTTGGGGTTTTGGGGTTTTGTCTTGTGTAGTCGTAAGCGGACCCTCATGAGGAGTGGCTTGTGCCTTGGAGCGGGATAGGAAATCTGTCCACATATCATGGGCTTGTTTCAAGTGTTTTTTAGTGCCAAATTGGGTTGCGAACATTGTCTCATAGACCCAGTTGAGTGAGACTTGCTGTATAAGGAGTTCCCTGGATGGGGTTGCTGACTGTTTCCACAACCTAACGATGAGTGTCGCTGCTGATATGAATACGTGGTCCATGGCGGTCCATGTGGCTTTGGGTGTCCCATCAGGGGGGATGAATAAAATGCAGAGTTCTAGGGTGAGGGTTACCTGTGTGTGTATGATGTCTGATGTAATGTTTTGTACTTCGCGCCAAAAGGGTTGAAGTTTTTCGCATGTCCACCAAATATGTGTCATGGTGCCTCTTTGGTGTCCGCATCTCCAGCATTTATCTGTGGATTGCGGCCAGATGTGGTGGACTCTGGCTGGGACTAGGTACCAACGGTACAGCAGTTTGTGCTGTAGCTCCAAGTGAGTGGCACAGGACGTTATTCCCTTATGTGAGGAGTAAGCCTTGTCCCATTTGTCTCTAGTTATGGTTCTTCCTATTTACGTTTGCCAAGACTGTGTGTGTGTGTCATTGGGTGGGTCTGATGTCTGGATTAGCAAACGGTAGTTTATGGATATTAATTTCTTTAACGGTTTTCTATGTGTGCAAAGGAGTTCAAATTTAGATAGGTGCTCTCGGGTATTAGCGGTGTTGGCGCAGGGTTTATTCTGAGATAGGTACGATTTGATCTGCAGGTAAGGGAAAATCAGTCTGGAGGGGAGGTTGTATTCTTTCTATATGTCTGGGAAGGATCGAAGTTTTCCTTCTTTGTATAGCTGTCCCACTTCCGTTATCCCCCCCTGTCGCCAAGGTTGTTTATCCCATGTTGATATTAAAGTGGCTAGAATATCCACCAGGGTGGCTAAGGGTACTGGTAGGAAATGGACCAGGTGGTGTCTGGAGGCATCCCAGTGCTGCAGTATGTGCTGCGTTGTGGGCAGTAGATGTGTAGTGTCTTGTCTGTGGGTTTTGGGAGACCAGAATAGAGTGTGCAGCGTTGAAGGTGCCGCCCAGTGGTTTTCTATGTTGAGCCACTGTGGTGATGTTGGGTTTGGTCTCAGTTGCGGCACTATTGTTAGTGCCGCTGCTCTGTGGTATGCGGATATATCAGAGAGTCCTAAACCTCCTTGTATTTGGGTCTTTTGTAAGAGTTTTGTTGCTACCCTTGGTTTCTTATTACCCCATGTGAAGGCTATTAGCTGTTGCGATAGTGTTTTTAGGAAAGTACTTGGGATAGGGATTTGCAATGATCTGTATAAATATTGTAGTTTCGGTAGTAGGGACATTTTGATGGCAGCTATGCGGCCCTCCCAGGATAAGTATTTCCCCTCCCATGACTGTAGTGTATTTTTGAAAGTGTTGGCTAGGGGGATGTAGTTGGTTTTGAACAATGTGGCAGGGTTTTTCGTCATTTTTACCCCCAGGAAAGTTAGGTAATCATCCCTCCGGTCTAGGGGGAACGATCCTTTGAGGATCATCATTTGCTTGTTGGGTATGTTGACCCCCATCGCTTGCGTCTTAGAGACATTCAGTTTATAGTATGACAGGAGTCCATATGTTGTAATGTGTTTCATTAGGTTCGGCAGGGATATCTGGGGTTGTGTTAAGGTGAGGAAGACATCATCGGCGAATATACTCAGTTTATATTCCCGTTGGCGTAATGATACCCCGTGTATGGATGCGTCTGCTCTTATTCTAGCGGCTAGGGGCTCTAGTGCCAGGACGTATAGTAGTGGGGATAGGGGGCAGCCCTGTCTAGAGCCATTAGTAATTGTGAACTTATCGGAGCAAAATCCCGCGTTTAACACCCTTGCTGTTGGGTGGCTGTATAAGGCCTCCACCATGTTAATAAATTGGCTAAGGAAACTCATTCTCACCAGGACTGCTCTCAGAAATCCCCAATTTAGTCTGTCGAAGGCCTTCTCTGCATCCAAGGACACGAGAAGGCCACCCACATTTGATCTCCGTATACTATGTATTAGGTTTAATACTTTTCGGGTATTATGTGCCCCTTGCCTCCCTGTTACGAATCCCACTTGGTCGTCATGTATTAGGGAGGGTAGGATGGTGCTTAGTCGTCGAGCGTAAATCTTCGCAAATAATTTGGCATCTGTGTTAAGTAAGGATATGGGTCTAAAGTTGGGGCAGTGGCTTGGTGGTTTACCTGGTTTCGGGAGTGTTATGATATGTGCTAGCAGCAGCTCCTCAGGAAGCTTTTTCTCCTGGGTGGCTGAGTTGAAGAGCTGTGCTAGGGGTGTTGCAAGGGTTGATTTGAATTTTTTGTAGTACAGGTTTGTGAACCCGTCGGGGCCTGGGGCTTTGTTGGTCAGAAGGGAATGTATAGCTTCTTCTACCTCTGTAGTCGTGACTGGGTGTTGTAGTGTGGACACCTGGTCTACGGTGAGAGTTGGCAGTGGTGTGTCTTGGAGGTAGGTTGTGATTTCCTGGTCTGTTGGTACTTGCATTTGATTAGAGTGCGCAAGGTTATAGAGTTGTCCGTAGTAGTTTGCGAATGCATTGCTAATATCTACGGGGGATACAACTTTTGTGTCATTGGATGTATATACATATGGAATTTTGGTGTTTGCCTCCACTCGCTTCAATCTAGTCGCTAATATCCTACTGGCTTTGTTGCCCTGGATGTAATGTGTGGCCTTAAGTTTGCGGAGATTGTATCTGACTTGTTGTAAGGCGTGTGCTTTAATTGTTTCTGTTATTTCCCTAATTCTTTTTTGTGTGTCTGCTGTCGGTTGGGTTTTGTTTTTGTTTGTGAGGTCTGACAGCTGTTTGTGCCAGGCCATCCATTTGTTCTTTGTGTGTGGGAGGCTTGCTTGATAAGGAGCCCTCTGATTACAGATTTGTGTGCCTGCCGTGTAGTGCTAATGGATGTGTCTTCTGGTTTGTTCAAAGTAAAAAAGTCGTCTATGGCTTTCGTAATGTTGTCCGTGAAGGAGTTGTCTGATAATAGGGACTCGTTGAGCCTCCAGGGGCTTTTATGTTTATAGTCATAGCTATCTTTGAGGGTTATGGTTTGTGGGGCGTGGTCCGACCACGAGATGTTGCCTATGGAGCATTCTAGTACTTGGTCTAAGTGTCGGCCCTCAACATGGAACCTGTCTATTCTTGTGTACGTGTTGTGGGTGGAAGAGAAATATGTATAGTCCTTTTCTTGTGGGTGTTGGACTCTCCACACATCATATAGCTCACGCTCTTCTAGTAGTTTTAGGTGACTTATGCAAGCTGTTTGTTGTCAGGTTCGTGTTGTGTGAGGGGTTTGTGTCGTAGTGTCCATGTTAGGATCTAAGATGTGGTTTAAGTCCCCACACAGAATCAGTATACCCTCTTGGATTGGACGTAGAAGAGATAGGATTCTGTGTAGGAAATTCCTTTGATTTGTGTTTGGGGCATATACATTGGCGATCGTGTATTTGTTGTTATTGATCGTGCATACTACCACGAGGTAACGGCCCTCAGGGTCTGTTTGCGAGGAATGGTATTGGAATGAGACCTTGTTGCTAACTAGTATTGATACACCCTTAGTTTTCTGCCCTGATGTGGCATGATATTGGTGTGGGAATTGTGACGGCTTGATCTTGGGTATTGTCTTGATATATGTTTCCTGGAGACACAGCACATCTGGTTGTGCCTATTTAAAGTCCCTGAATAAGCAGTGTTTATATGGGGTGTTCAGTCCCCTGACATTATGGCTTTGTATTTTCATACTGTGGTTGTTATTGGTAGCTTTCTGTTAACGTTGTGGGTGTATTCTTTTGTGTGGGTGCTCCTCGGGTCTTCTTCGTAGGTTCTTTTGTATGTCTCTCCCTAAGGTCTAGGTCAGTTATGTCTCTTGGGGTCTGGGTGTTAGCAGAGGGTAGGTTCTCCCTTAGGCAAGTTATACGATACTCCAGAAGTATTGGTCCCCCTAGGGGGGTCTCACTGTGGTTTTGACAAGTTAAAGCACTCTCCTCCAGAGTGGGCAGAGAAGGGGAGGGGGGGAGGATGTGGGGAAACCGTGCCGTGTGTGGACGGTAAGCGAAAAGAACTTTAATACAGCCCAGATTTGGGCAGCGTAACTGTACAGTGGTACCATGTGGGAGCGTGGTACTTAAGAGTTAAAGTAACATGGATACATCAGCCTATTTTTGCTATGACCTCGTACTCGGTGGATATGTTGCATAACCCCGATGTAACCTATTGTCCCTTAAGATCGGTTTGAGGTTTGTGGATTTTGTGCGACATAGTGTAACCTTTAGCCTTGCATAGCATTAACAGTATATAACAAGAAGTAACAATAACATTAACATTGGCACTGCCAGTTCGGTTTTATCTACAGGAGCATATGTGCTTAAGGCGGTTGTATGTGAAGTGTTGGGGCTTGACACCTCGGGTGCTCAGTGTTTTATGGGTGTGTGCATGCCTGTGAGAGGGGTTGTTCTTGCGGTGGCTGCTTCGCTCTCCTGCTTGTGTTCCTCTTGTGTGGAGTCTAGTGTGACGAGACCAATCTCGCCACATTGCATTGGAGAAGCCGGGTTGCTAGCCTGTTGCCTTGGGATTATGGCCCCATGTTAAAAGGCTTGATTTTCCCCTGCAAAGACAAGAAAGCTGGGTCATTTGGTGCTTGCCCTGTTTGAGCAGTGATACCCCAGATAGCTATGCCATGGAGCCCATTTGTATAATGAAAGACCATGGGAAAGACTTTGGCTCCATGGCAATTGAACTGTATGTGTGTGCTCTGAGCGCCATTCAGTAATAATGTGCGCTTAGACCTAAGCTATCTGGGCATATGTTGCATGTCTGTATTTTATGTCATAAATGTAACATTGTGTATTTTATTGTATTTTACTGTCTTTTTGGTGCCATGTGTTCAATGGAGTTTTGCCACTGTCTTTGGAAATAATTGGATTACTTCTAATTATCTCCAGGATAGAAGACTCTGTGGAACTGGTTTTGGGCAGAAAAGCCATGCTTCCTGTGGTCACAAAGGACTACGATCTATCTTTTGAACCACTGGACCAATTTGTATGATTTTGACGTATGTGAATGTGATGCATACTTTTCAAGTTATGAATAATGTGGAAAAATTGTATTTCTCTGCTTGTGCTAAATTACATTACCCATTGTGTAAGGTAATTGAATCACATGTAGAGGGGAGGAATTTGTGTGGGAGTGTCTGAGTGTATTGTATGTGTTTATTGGTTGTGTTCCAAAACCCTGTGGGTGGTACTAATGTGTAAGAATGTGTACATAAGCACAATAAACCCACAGCTCTGTCTGTTCACTGCTTGACCCTCAACACGGAGCTTTGTCTCGTCTTTGGGGGGATTTACTGAACGCTGATAGAGACTGATTGCTAGGAGTGTAAGCCGCTTAGATGCTTTTCCTATTCGTCTGCTAGCAGCGATTCGTATGGTTCCTGTTCGTGTGTTTGGAGTGCTATATTGGATGCCGTTCGGGAGTTTGGAGCATTCACTTATTGGCGGTTCATGTGTTTGGTGTTCTACAATAGCTGTGCTTGCATCTCTGAAAAGGGGACGATCGCCTAAACGTATTTTACCCCTTGTGTGCAAAACGGTCCGTTACATCTAGGGTGACATTTCAGTGCCACATATCATGGAATGTGTAAGGAATGGTGATGCGTGCCAGTATGAGTAGGTGTGTGAGCTGTGTGTGAATTGTGAATGAGACTTTACCCCATGAGTCCTTACTGCGGTTAGGCTTCTTGTCTCATGTTAAAGGCTCTGCATGTTGTGGTGCCTCGTTTAGAGTCCGTTGTCAGTGCTGTGGTCCCGCATTGTTGTGTCGGCTGGAAGTCCGTGTAGGAAAGAGTCAGATCAACCAGTGCTTTGTCGGGGTAGGTGGGTGTAATAAGGTAGAGCTTCTCCCAGTCGCGGGTGGATTTCCCTCTCGATCAGGTGCGTGCTTTCTTCAATTCTGGTTGTAGTTTGGCAGGTTGTGACTGGTTGCTTCCTTGTGGCTGCGCTTGGATGCCCCATCTTTTCAGGGTTTTCCGTCCCTCGTCTGGGGTATTGATGGTGTGGAGATCCCCATTTCTGTGCACTAGCAAGCGAACTGGATGGCCCCAGTGGTATGGTACCTCTTGATGTCGCAGAGCATCTGTGACCTCTTTGAATTCCCTCCTTTTCTGTAGGGTGAGCGCGGAGAGGTCAGCATATATTTGTATTGCTTGGTATTGCTCGGGGAGGTCTTTGCGCTGTCTGGAAGCTTTCATCAAAGCCTCTTTAGCATGAAAATAGTGCATGTGGGTGAGGATGTCTCTGGGGGCCTCCTCCGGTAAAAATTTCGGCTTTGCAACTCTGTGTGCCCTGTCCATGAGCAGGACATCTGCGGGTAAGTCGGGGGCCAGGGCCTTGAAATACTCAGTGAGATACGCCATAATTTCTGGTTGTTTCACCGCTTCAGGTACGCCACGTAGGCGTATGTTCTGCCTTCTGGATCTGTCTTCGAGATCCATAAGTTTGGTTTGGTAGGATTCCAGCGTGTGCTCTAGTTTTTGGACGTGATCCGCCATGTCATTATGGGCCTCCGCATATTCTCCCATGCGGTGTTCCATGCGGGCCGTCCGTTCTCCGAGCTCTTGGACATCTTTCCGCAGGTCATATATTGATCTGTTAAAACTTTTAAGCAGTTTAGTTGTCATCTCCTCCAGGCATGCTTGTAAAATTACTTGTGTGACTGGTTGGTCTCTGGAACCTGGGGAGTCTTGCAGTGGTAGCGTGTCGTCGCCATCTTGCTCATCGTCTACTGGGGTCTGAGTTTTGGGCGTCTGATTGCGGGCTGCAAAGAACCCGGATTTGTCCCCTTTCTCAACTGTTTTCTTCCCTTTATATTGGGCCATCGTGGGGTTAAGATTGTGGGGGTTTGCTGGTCAAGATCGTTGTGTTAGTGGCTGATTTAGGCCGGTGAAGGACAGAGCTTTACTCACATGCGACCGTCCACGCCATTAGTCAGACCACGCCCCCCCACTTTGAACTTTTCAATTTATTACAGTTCACGCTTTAGTAAATATCCTGGATGAATCCTGAGGCCTGAAGTGTCACACTGTTACCAGGCCACTTTCTGGACAGGTGTATTACTGTTGTCACTGCCATTGAAAACACTACTCAGATTTTGCTGGATGGCATCATTGACCCCAAGTATAAATTGTTGTCTTTCCGTACCTAAGCCATTTTTCTGTGCAGCCTGGTCCCATTATCCAACTTGTCTGATAACTAGTACTCTGACCCAGCTGACCATATCAGAGTAGTGTTTTTCTAGTGACCATGTCTCCCTGATCACATGACATTTTCCTTTTTTCCCTCTGCTGAGGCTTTTGCTGGGTGACAGGAGAAATATGGATGGTACTAAGGACAAAGGTCCTTAGTTCCAGTTTATAACTGTAAAGTTTTGTACAAATAAGCCAATAATTCCTGTATAACGAAGTACTCACTTTATTAATACATATATGACAGTATCTTCATATTGCAACCTTATTACACAGGGTTTCAAATGCCTCGAACATTCCACCAACTGCCAACAGGAACAGGAAGTAAAGAACCAAAAGAAAGGAAGTGCATCATTCACAGCCAACAACAGCCCAACTGTCCAATGCCCATACATCACAATACATACACTCATACACTCACACACTCATACACAACCCAAACGCCCATACATCACAATAACTACCCTTGAATTGGGTGGAGAACTTCTGTTTGTGAGGTTAAATGGACACTATAGTCACCAGAACAACTACAGCTCATTGTAGTTGTTCGGTGAGTATAGATAGTCTTGGCTGGCATTTTCATGCAAACACTGTCTTTTCAGTGAAAAGGCAGTGTTTACATTAATACCTAGGGTGGCCACTGGAGATGCTGAACTTTCCTCATAGATATACATTGATTCAATGCATCTCTATGAGGAGATGCTGATTGGGCTGGCCAGCATTTGGCCCGACCTACCCCGCCTCCTTGGCAATCCCCCTTTGGATAAGCATTGGATTTGCTGAGATCATCAGTTCTGTTGATGTCAGCAAAAGAGGCAGATCAGGGACAGGGCTTTAACCCAAAGTGGTCCAATGGTGGGACAAGCCACCTAAATTATGTTTTTGACACTATAAGGTCAGGAATACATGTTTGTGTTCCTGACCCTAAGGTGTTCCTTTAATCTTTTTTGTTCCAACCTGGAGAATAGCAAACTGCCCCGGAGGCCCAACAATATCTTCTAATAATATGTTATCCTCCTCATTTTAGGTATCTGGTAAAGATGACAATTTGTCAGTATCAAAACTACAAGCACTGGAAAAGGAAATCATCTTACTTAAAGCACTGCTGAAGGAGAAAGATGCTGCATTACTTATGTTAAATAACGAAATTCAAAATAAGGTAGTATATGGAACAAACATTTTCAGAGAACTGTAATAGTGTACCAAAGTATGAATACCAAATACCATAATTACTTGAATCTAATGTGCCATCGAATCTAATGCGCACCTCAATTTTTGAAACCTGGAAGCTGAAAAATGTTTTTGTTGGCAAATGTAATGCGCATTTGTACAAGAAGATACTACTATACAACATTGTGCTTTATTATTATTTTTTGTTATTTTTTTGAGAATAGCTCCTTATAACGCAAATTGCTCCTCACTTGATGACCGAGTTCCGTTCTTACGACAGTTGTTAAGTGAGGACTGCCCTCTTTCAGGGGCGAAATTCACTGACGAATTTTGAATTTTGCCTTTGAATTTACTCAAACTCAGACCCATTTCAGTTGAGTAAATACGGTAGATCATAACAATAGAATACTAACAAACAGATTATAAGCAAAACAGTTCTTACTGAAGGATGTTAACTACTAGTCATCACTTTTTAAAGGGGATAAATTAAAATAACTGTATCACATTTATGTACCTAAGTATTTTCTAAATTTGTGATCCTTGTGACTTCTAAATATATAATCCTTTTAATAGCCCATCAGAGAGATACTATTTGGCACTTTCAGAAAAACAATTCTATGTATATGATCAAATCTGAGGGGAAATGGCTTAGACAGTGTCATGCCAGTGATGCACCATGTGTCACAAAGCAGGGGCGGGCTGGTATGGGGGGCAGGGAGGCAATTGCCAACCTAAATCCAGGGCCGGTGCGTCCATTAGGCGGAACAGGCAGGCGCCTTACAGCGCACCGGCTCTGGGGGTGCACAGTGACAGATCCTGGACAGGGGGGGCAGCTGGGCACTTGCTGATGCTCTCTCCTACAGGGCCGGTGCTATCCAATCGCCATCCAAGCACCGGCCCTGCTGTGTGCCTTCACGGACCGGAGGGGAGGTCAGAGATCTCCCTCACAGGTCCGCAGGCACTTGGCTGGTGGCCAGCAGGGGAGGTAGAGGAGACCCGTGAGCTCTAGCTTGCAGCTCTGCCGGGTCTCCTCTCTCAAGCACAGATCTTGTCAATGCTCTATTCTAAGAAGAAGTAAGAAGGGAGGGCGGATATAAAGAATATCTTTTAATTAAAAAATAAACATTTGTTTTAATCAGCCCCCTCTGCCAACTACACACACACTGCCCCCACAGTCCCCCATACACACACTGCACCCCACACACTGCCCCCACTGCATCCTCATACACCCACTGCTCCCTCATTCACCCACTGCTCCCCCACTGTACCACCATACACACACTTCTCCTCCACACACACGCTGCATCTCCATACACACAGTGCTCCCCCACACAAAAAATACACCCTTATACACACATTGCCCCCACTGCACTCCCATACACATACTTCTCCCCCATATACACAGTGCTCCCACTGCACCCCATATATACACTGCACTCCCATGCACACACTACACCCCTCTCACACACTGCACCCCTAACAGACACTGCCTCCCATACCCACCCTACATCCCACACACACACTCACTGCCCTGGGTGCGCAAGATTCTAGTGACAGGCAAGAGGGAAGCACTCCCTCCTAGTGGGTGGAAGTTAGTGAGGAATTAGGAAATTTTGTATTAGGCTAGCTAGGGGTTAACGTTAAAAAAGTTTTTTTTAAATGTTTTAATAACGTTTTAAGAAGTAAAGAAAATCCCACCCCCCACCCTTTACCCAGTCCTAATAAAAATTAACCCCTTCCCAGCCAGTTGATCACTGCCCACAGTGATCAAAATAAAGATCACAGTATTATACTGTGATGTGATTTTTTTTTTTAACCCCTGAGGGTTAACTTTTATTTATTTTTTAACCCTCAGGGTTTAATTTATTTCATAAAATAAATTAAATATTTTAAAATTATATATTTTGCTAGCTGGGGTGGGTGGGTGTAATGGAAAATTGGGGAATTTACTATTAGTGCTGCTTACTGCTAGTTAGGGTTTAACAGTAAAAAAAAGTTACAAAATTTTAAAAAAGTGTCAAAGTTTTAAGAAAGTTTAACTATTAGTGCTGCTTACTGCTAGTTAGGGTTTAACGGTAAAAAAAAGTTAAATTTTTTTTTAAAAGTGTCAAAAAAGTTTTAAGAAAGTTTAAAAAAGTTAAAAAAATTAATAAACAAAAAAGTTTAAAAACAAGTTTTAAAAAGTAAAAAAATACATTAAAAAATGCTCATTACCACTACACCTGGAACAAACGAGCGGAAAAATTAACCCACGCTAAAATTCAAAAATGGCTTGTGCCTTTAAGGGTAAGACAAGCTTTTGAAGCTGTGTCCTTAAGGGGTTAGTGATTGTTCTTGTTTATAGATCACATTTTGGTCTTATTGTTATGATGCTAATCCCTCTTCAAGTAACAGACTGTGGTGTAATTGTTAAAAGGATAGTTTCCCGACAGATTGTGATGTAATAGTTAAAAACATAGTTTAAAGATGAGCTTGTGCTGTCATTATTAATTTTATAATGCTGTTTTTTCCACACCAAGATGCACATTCAATCACACAGTTAAAATATGGATATTGATTCTTTGCAGACATTGCAGTTTGCCAAAGACATTGAAAGTGAAGTAAACGGCCATAAAATAACAAGACAGAATCTGGACACAGCCCGATCTTTAGTGAAAGAGAAGGAACGGCTTTTAAAAGAAAGTAAAATACAGTATGAGAAAGCGACTCGGGAGTTAACAAATCAGGTTGGTGCCATGTCCTCTGGGAACATTTTTTTGCAGGGAATAGCTAATGTGTGCCTTGTTGGTCATGCCCTGATTTACACCTTTAATCCTTAATGCTATGACAAAAATATAAATAAAAGGCAATCTAAAAGATGTAAATACATTCTACAGAAGGATAGCAATCTAATTGTAGACCTGTGCAGTTTAAAACAGTATAATATGTTTATGTTATGTCAAACACTGAATGTAAGTGAAAGGAAGAGAAACAAACAAAAAAAGAAACCATATTCATAATAGGACAAGTTAAAGGGTCACTACAGTCACCAAAACAACTTTAGCTTAATGAAGCAGATTTTGTATATAGATCATGCCTTTGAAGTCTTACTCCTCAATTATCTGCAATTTAAGAGTTGTTAGGCTGCTGAAAATTCACCACAGGGTCTCATAAACCCTTACACTGCCATGGACTTATGCACTAACATGTTTCTGCTTACGAACACGTTTCTGCTTTCCTTGTCTTTGTGTAAAATCAGCTACTGGGAATACTCAATGAACATCAATCAGATGGGTTATCAATAAGTATTTAAAGGTTTAATGTGTCGTACATCGTATATATAAAATGGCATTAGTCTACTGCGCATGTGTACATGAAAACAAGGGACAGTTGCTTACTTGAGAGTCTTATCTACAAGGTTAAAGCAAAAGTAACATTTCATGAGAAAGAAGAAGAAGCAGCTGCAGAAACTGCTGACACAAACATGAGTGAAGAATTTAGCTTTTAACCCCTGCAGACGTGGAAGGACCTAACTAGGGCGAAGGTTTTAACCCTTTATTTACTTTTATCCATGACAATTCCCCTCTTCTAGGGACCCCAGGTGAGAGTTCTAGGCAAGGTATATCCAGGTATACTAGTTATACCTGTAGGACTTTAATTAGATATTCATCTAGGTTCCCTTGCCATCTCACACTAAAGGAGCCATCCAGTAAGACTTGTCCAGATATCTGTGGGTTACAGAATAATACGTGTTCTAACTCCACGTCTCATTTTGCAATATATCCATAGGTTAAAACAGGTACGAAGAAAGAAAAGACATATCACAACAATTAGTGGGTACAGTACTATGTTTAAGACTCCTTTAGCGGAGGAAGACCACCCTATAGAAATATCATACCAGTGATGTCTTGTATCTACCATTATCATGTATTTTAATCAGGCCTACTGACCATTTGGTCTTAAGCTATATAAACAGTATTACTTTAGCTATGTAATAAGAAATATAGAAGACGAAAGCAGGACATGAGACTGACACCCTTTAACATAAAATATATAGCTCTGTATGTCAAGGGGAATATTCACTAAGCATTGCATAGGTAAAACAATTCATTTTCCATCAGGAGTTAAATTATTATTTTTTCTGTCCATGCAGCCCTAGCTGGCTATATGGGTGTGCAAGCTGTGCGACATGCTAGTAAATGCCCGGGGTTGCTGCTGCACACTGAGGGGGAAGCAGGAAGGAATCCCTGCTACCCCAACACCTAGACACTAGGGACTGCACTGCCTCCTCCCCCCTCCAATCCACATAATGGAAAGAGGTAACTGTTTGTGACTCTGTATATGTGACTGTCTGTGTGAGTGTTACTGTCTGTCTGTAACTGTGTGCATGTGTGTGTGACTGTCTGTCTGTAACTTTGTGTGTGACTGCCTGTAACTGCGGGGGGGTGTGACTGTCTGCCTGTAACTGAGTGTGTGACTGTCTGCCTGTAACTATGTGTGTGACAGTCTGCCTGTTACTGTGTGTGTAACTGTTTGCCTGTAACTGCGTGTGGCTGGTTGCCTGTAAATGTGTGTGCGTGACTGTCTGTCTGTAAATGTGTGTGCGTGACTGTATGCCTGTGACTGTGTGTGACTGTCTGCCTGTAAATGTGTGTGTATGTCTGTGACTCTGTTTGTGACTGCCTGTAACTGTGTGTGTGACAGCCTGTACCTGTGATTGTGCGTGTGACTGTCTGCTTTTAACTGTGTGTGGCTGCCTGTAACTGTGTAACTGCCTGTAAGTGTGTGTGTGTAACTGTCTACTTGTAACTGTGTGTGTGACTGTCTGACTGTAACTGTGTGTGTGACTGTGCAAATGACTACGTGCCTTGAACTTTGTGCATGTGGCTGTATTTAACAGTGTATGTGTATAACTATGTGCATCTGACACAGCCTTTATGAATAAAAATATGGTTTCATTTTCAATCAGATGTTAACATGCTTTAGACTTTTTTTACCTCCTGCTCTGTAAATTGAACTTTAATCACACACAGGAGGGTCCTGTAAGGTGAAACAAGTTTTTTAACAGAGCAGGAGATAAGAAATTCTAGATTAAACAGACTGTAGGCAATAAAGGAAATGTAAACATTGGAAAACTTATTATAGGAAGTGTTTAGGAAGGCTGTGCAACCTACATGCAGGGAGGTGTGACATTGGCTGCATAAACAAATTGATTTAACTCCTAAATGGCAGAGAATTGGACAGTAAGACTCACAGGGCATGATCTATACACCAAACCGCTTCACTAAACTAAAGTTGTTTTGTTGACTATAGTGTCCCTTTAACGGGTTACTCCAAGCATCATAACAGCTACAGCTTGCTGTAGTCGTTATGATGTGAGAAGTACCCCAGGCTCCTTTCCCAATAATGGAGAAAAAACGATTTGTAACTGTTTGCCCTTTTACCTGAGTTTCCGCTGTGGTTTCTTCCTGCTCTAGTAATGCCCATATGACTTCTGCTTTAATTATAATATTCAGGGGGGAGGACCTAGTATTTGTTGGCCCACAAAAGACCAAATAAATGTCCATAATTCCCAACGCAACTATTAAAAATTATTATTTTTTTTAAATTACACAAAAAAAAAAACAAGCAAAAATGACAGACAGACAGAAAAAAAATTAGAAACATGATGGGGCATTTTCCATTGTCTCTTTACTAATGAGAAATTTGTTTTTGTACACATGCCATTTATGTTACCCTAAGCTTTGTTGTAACATTGTAATTTACCGGGGGATCTTTTGAAATTTGTTTTAATACAGTATGAAGAGAGAGTTACATCAGTAATGGAAGAGAGTCAACAGCAAGTATATATCAGGGATGAAAAGATTAGCAAACTAAAACATCAGATCTCCGAACTATTTAAAGAAAAATCATGGTACATTTAACACATGAATACGTTATATAATTTACATGCACAATTTCAGTTATTACATCATGTACTTACACATTCTTCCAAAGACGTGCTTAATTGCATTGCAGTGTAGTTATTTAATCATCTTTTCTTTGCTCTTTGGAACAATATCAAGTTACTAACAGCATTTACTAACAGCTTTTTCAACTACTGATTTTTGCTTTTAAACTAAAAGCACTAAAACATATAATCTGCACATAGCATGGTTGTGAAACATAGCACTTGAATTGACTAAAGGGTTAATTTTAAAACTATATATTAATTGTACAATATCACTTGCTGTTATAACAAAAATCCTCTTATGGATGCACCATCTTCAGTAATGAGTCCCTGGCATTACATAATGAAACTTGGGACTAGTAGGAATACTATATAAAAATATTGATTGGCAAGACTAACACGCAGGCATTCTATTCTATGATGGCAGCAGAACAGCTGACTTAAATTTTCTGGGGTCTGCCAAGCAAGTCGGCAATTACTAAATTTTTGAAAATGCTGCAGCCGGAATCAGTAGCCATTAAATATATGGTAGCATTCCAGCTGGGATTTAAACATTAAAAGGAGACTGCAGATGACATATAATCTATAATATATAGAAACGTTTTCTTAGTACAGCTCATCAGAAAATAAAGGGAAATTATATATTTGTCACAAATGCATGAATCAATTATTAATGTTTTTTATATTTACGATTTTCGTGTAATGCATCTCTGTACATTTGTCCACTATAGTTTATTTAACTGCAGTTTGTGCCATTGGGCACTGACAGGCAAAAAGGTTCATTTCAAAGCCTATAAATCCTATAAGCTATAAAAAGAGCACAACAGGGCACACCCAAACAAAAAGATGTATAGTTTAAAAACATAGTACGAAATGAAGAGAAAAACTACTGTCCAGTGGCCTAGTACGAAGTTTAAAAATTAACTTTTAATATATCAAAAACTAAAAAAGAGCTAGACTATATCTGGCTCTTAGTGGGTCAACACAAAATCAAACCAAACAATTTGGGGTAAGGGAGGGAAAAGGACACATGTAAAGGAAGGGGAATATATACAAAAGGTCAGCTGGCAGTTATCCCCGAAGTGATAGTGTGTGCAAACAATTGCCAAACTGCTAATGATATTGCAGATATGCGTGAAATAACAGCTAGGCAAGCTCCTAACTGTAGCTAGATACCCGCAGTCATCCACTGCTTCCAATAAAGAGAAGGGATATAGCTCACAGCATCGACTGCTGTCCATAGTGTCTAGCAGGAGAGCTGTGCACTGGAGGTGACATCAAACATTTCGAGAGACTGAATGCAGAAACCCAAGACCCACAGGGGACCGCTCAGCTATTGTGATGTCATCAACTGTCATGAGTGGGATGTGATGTCACAATGGTGCATGTCAATCTTACATCCTTGTTTCTATAATTTAGATACAAAAAAGTTTCAGTAATTTCAGTAATATATTGTGCATAAATACTGTAAGTTATTATGGGTTTTTGGATTTTACTGCATGGACATTTATTCAATAAAGAAGATATTCCACATATCCATAATACCAGTCATTAGCAAAAGCATTGATTAGATTCAGGCAGATTACATTTGTCTTCAATACTGATCAAACTGAATATTGTCTTGTTAGATGATAGAGATAGATATTTAGAAATGTTTTTCACCACATTGTCCATCAGGGAACATCAGCAGCAGATCGAGGACTATCAGAAGGAAGTAGCTCAATTAACAGAAGAAATTCAACTTCTTCGATTACAGTTGAAAAAACACAGCACACCTAAAAAGGTAAGATTACATAGGCATTCTAAAAACTGCCACCTGATCCCAACCACTTTTATGCAAGGTGGAATTTTATTTTCCAATTGAATATCTCATATGTTAAAATCCACTGACTGAGATTTATTGGCCACTGACTGTTGTTTCAGATGAACATGGTGGACACAAATATCAAATTAGTCATATTACCCGTTACTGACTAGAGTTTCTGGTACAGCCAGGGCAGGATTAACATAGGGGCTGATGAAGCTGCAGCTCCAGGCCCAGGCTCAGGCCCATTGAATAGGCCCATTTAAAAAAAAAAAAAAGTTTTTTGTTTTTTTTTTTGCACACTGCTCTTAGGTTTGTCACCTGACTGGTATTTTAAGTCCAGACAGCTGAGACACATTGGGGCACTGTGAGACATAGGGAGACACTAGGGACACAGTATCTCCATTCTTCCCAGCCAGTGTCCCCTAATATCCCAGTGTCCCCTAGTCTCCTAGTGTCCCCCAGTGTCCCCAAATGTCTGTGTCCCCATATCTCCCAGTCAGTGTCCCTAGTGTCTCAGTGTCCCCATGTCTCCCAGTGTCTGTGTCCCTATGTCTCCGTGTCTCTAGTGTCCCCATGTCTCCCTGTGTCCCCATGTCTATGTCCACAAGTGCCCCCATGTCTCCCAGTGTCTCCAAGTGTTTGTGTCCCCATGCCTCCCAGCCAGTGTCCCTAGTGTCTCAGTGTCCCTATGTCTCCCAGTGTCCCCTAGCCTCCCAGTGTCTGTGTTCCCATGTCTCTCAGTGTCTGTGTCCCCATGTCTCTGTGTCCCTAGTGTCTGTGACCTCATTTCTCCCAGTGTTGCCAAATGTCTCAGTGTCCCCATGTCTCCCAGTGTCTCCAAGTCTCCCAGTGTCCCCATGTCTGTATCCACAAGTGCCCCAATGTCTCCTAGTGTCCCCAAGTGTCTCAGTTCTCCAATGTCTCCCAGCATCCCCAAGTGTCTCAGTGTCCCTGAGTTTCTCAGTGTGCACATGTCTCACTTTGTCCCCATGTCTCTCAGTGTCCCCTAGTATCCTTGTGACATGGGACACACTGAGACATAGGGACACTGGGAGAAATGGGGACACAGACACTGGGAGACTAGGGGACTGGGTGATATGGGGACACTGACACTGTGATACATAGGGACACTGACGCCGGGCTTGCCTTCCAATTCTTTGGACAGACATTCCCCCTTTTTGGGCATGTTCGCCCCTTTTGGCAGTTATGGTCACGTGATTCGCGTCAGTGGCCCACCCTTTTACCCCACCCGTTGACTTCCTGCTTCACTGGACACTGCTGTAAGGGGGTATGGATTTACTTGAAAGATGAAAACATAAATTAGAGATAGATTAGCATAGAGTATGTGTTTTCTTATAGCTGCATCCTTTGAGTTTCCCTCCAACACCAACTCCATCAGATACATGATGCTTGAGAGGTATGACAGTTTTAGTGTTTTTGGTCGATACATTATGTAATTAGGCCCATCATAATTGTCAGCACCAGGCCCACTGGGCTCTTAATCTGGCCCTGGGTACAGCCCTCATTCCGATCTTATCTTGTAAGTGTGTTTCCTGTCCTGTGAATTCTATGCCCATTCCTAGTATATAAAAATACTGCACTATTATATTGGTAATTACATTTTTATGTGTTCTGCAATACTGGAATATTGGACATCATGAAAAATAACTGTACTTTTGGATATTTTCACTGTCTTGCATACCAATATTTATTTTCTATTATTGTTAAAACACATCAAATAAGGAAATTGTTAATTACATTGTATTTTGTTAGTAGCACACAGATGGCATGGCTTGCTTTAGTCTGTTACTGTCCGCTAGATGGTGCGAAAGAGAGATAAATAGCTCCTATGAGGTTTTTTTATTAATTAGTAAAAACTGTCTACTCAGGAATATACACGGACGGAGTCTAATTAGTGGGTGCGATCTCATAGTAAGGAGTTCTTCTGCCAGTTCACTCTGATCTGGGGATCTACAGATCTTTCCTCTTGTTTCGTCTTACTATAGCATCCACAGCTGTAAGCAATGGAAATGCCCTCCTTTTTGCCATCTGTTAGTTTCTAATTCTCCATACACTAGGTAAAGCTAGTGAAGCAGGGCCTCAAGCAGCATAATCACTATTGGCACCAGAATGAGTGCAAACTGGGCTAGTTTACATTTGAAGGTGTGCTTAATGCTATAGACTTTTAAATTGCTCCATTTCTACCTCATTACTCTACATTCCACCCCATGCCTACATTGGATGCACAGCGCTAGTGAAGTACATTAAAGGGACATTTTAGTCACCAGAACAACTACAGCTTAATGTAGTTGTTCTGGAGAGTATAATAGTTCCCTTCAGGCATTTTCATGCAAACACTGCATTTTTAGAGAAAAGGCAGTGTTTACATTGCACCTTAGGGATACCTCCTGTGGTCACTCCTCAGATGGCCACTGGAGGTGCTTCCTGTGGTAGTGTGGCTGTTTAGTGTCTCCCTGCTCTGCATGGAGATGCTGAATTTTCCTCATAGAGATGCCTTGATTCAATGCATCTGTATTAGGAGGTGCTGATTGGCCAAAAACAGGGTTTGGTCCCATGCCCATCCAGCCTCCTTGCTGATTTCAGCCAATCCAATGCTTTCTCTTTTTAGGGCAGCATCCATCAAATCAAACCTTATAAATGGACAATAAATCTCCTTGAAAAAGTCTCCGGTAATAGCACTACTGCAAATAATTCTTAAAGGCAAAAAATACTGATTAGATGTAACTTGGGGAAAATCATTAACCTTTTTAACATTGAAAAACAAAATTAACAAATAAAACATGACAATTGTTGAGTTACACTTTGTTGGGATGAAGTTCATTAACAACCTGGACCTCTTTTTTAGCAAAGCAAGGCAAAAAATATATAACATAGCTCACTGAACCTTTAAACTAAAATATATTTGTGAAACTTTGATTTTAGTGAATAAATATATTTATAAATAATATATATATTTTTTTTAATTATTTTAAAAAAAAATTCTACCACTGCCATCAACTACTGTGATCATGTAGCTAAAACTCATTTTATTTGTATCAGAAGATGTAAATTCCATTTTGCACTTTTAGGAATGTGAGCAATGCAAATCCTTACTATCAGTCCTGGAGGACAGAAATCTTAAGCTTAAACTGAAGAATAGGACTATAGAGGAGCTGCACTCTATATGCCAAAGATTTGAAAAACAACTCAAGGAACAAGTATGTCATTTTTTTAAATTTTTTTTTATTCTTTATTTTTGTTGCGCAGGTGAGTACAAAAACAGTGACAAACGCCACAACAGCGTACACGTATAAATAAACAGGCTCAACAGTGGCATAGATAATTGCACATTTTTTTTTTGTTTTGGTGTGCAGGCTTAACAAATGTATGCTAGCTACAGAAAAAAGTAATCTGGTACAGCTAGAGGTCAATTGTCATGCAATCTGGTTGAGATTGAGATGTAGGCATCAGATACTAAAATTAACGTAACAGTGGAATCAGTATTCTTGTCGTAAGTTGGGCGGGCACCCTTAACAGAGACATTCATATCTTTAGTAAAATAAAACATATGATAATATCATGCATGGTTAGTTTAAAGTCGTTTACGTAGAGGCAGAAGCTGGCATAACATACGTGTATGATACCGGTATCACTGAATAGGCAGCAGTAAATTACCTATCTCAGTTTTAATTCTTTATAAATGCTTAGTTAACCGTAGGGTACCAATAGTTTGACAATTTTGAGCAATCCGTAACGTGGTTGTCTTAACGACAAGCTTGATGTGTTGAATCAGTTAAGTAGTGTGCTTATTATGTGAGGCTGACTCATATGCACCTCTGACTGTTGCAGACCTATTGTCAGTTTAGTATGTATGTGAAATCTTAAGTGTGAGGTGTAGCTTGCAACGCCTTCTTTGTCTAGGACATTAGTGGAACTCTGTCACAGTGTCCGGAGGCGGGGAGGGCGGGGTATTAAACATATGTGTCATGGCTGCCTTGTTATACCATCATGTGTGACAAGTGTAACATAGTGTAAAATAAATGTCACATTATCGGAGGAGTCAAACAGAGTGGAGAACAAAACATTTGAAAATTAAACATATCCCTGCAAGGTAGGGCTGAGTGTAGGACTGTCCTCAGGATGTTGTTGCTGCATATGAGTCCGGCAGGGCACCCCGTGGGATGAATGGGGTGATCTTTGCTGGATTCCAAGCGTGTGGGGGACCAGGATCGGTGGTGGGTCCTTTATTGCTCAGACTGTCTTGGGGGAGGCCCAGGGCTTGTAATAGTGGTGTTGCTTCGTGGATGTCTTGGAGGAGATGCGTGGAATCTCCGTGTGTTACCATGAGCGTGCGAGACATACGCCAACGGTAGCGTATATTCTTTTTCTGGAGGAGGGCGGTGAGAGGCCTGAGGGACCTCCGCCAAGCCAGGGTGCTGTTTGAAAGGTCCTGGTAGAAGGCCAGCGACATGCCTTCCATTTGGTATGAGGACGTTCCTTTGAGGGCCGTAAGAACTGCTGCTTTGTCTATTCCCGATTTGAATTGGACCACCAGGTCCCGTTGGAATGTTGCTGGAGCCTTGGCCGGTTTGGGGGTTCGGAATAGGCCGTCCAGTTGTATAGCTTTAGCCTGCCGTGGGGGAAGTAGTGCGGCTATAAGTCTCCGCATTAGATGTGTTAACTCAGGTATGTCCTCCGGGATACCTCTAACTTTCAGGTTATTCCGGCGTCGGGCGTCTTCTTGTGCCGCAAAGCGGCGGTCATACAGTTGGTTCTGTTTTTGCAAGTCTCTGACCTCTTGTTGTAGTGTTTCCATGCTTTGTGAGCTTGTGCGCGAGGCTTCCTCCAGCACTCCGATGCGGCCCGTGAGGCCCTGCAGGCCACTGCGGATCGTGGCTATGTCTGCCTGCAGTGCAGTTTTCAGGTTGTCCAGCAGCTCCTTTAGGACGGCCGTGGTGACCGGAGCTGCATCCGGAGTAGTCAAGCCTGGTTTTGGTTTTGGGGTGGCAGGTAGGATGTCATCTTCCCCGTCCATGGATAGCTCGTCGGAAAAATCCGAACAGCCCCCAGTGAGAGCGGCCATTTTAGGCCCGTACGCTCCCTGCGCCTGCTTCCATAGTTCTCCGATATCCATTCCCATGGTCGGTTTATCTGGTTTAGTTTTTTTTGATTTGCGCCCCATGGTGCCTATACTACTATACTACTCTCCAGGGTCAGTTAGTGGTGGTTTTGATGGCTGAAATTAGGCTTTTTGTGGCATATAGCTTGGAGCTTCAGGGACATGCGACCGATTGCTTCAGCGGTTTAGCTCCGCCCCCCAAGTATGTCATTTTTAATATTTTTTTTTTATATATATAAGTTCTCCTTTTAAGGCGTATCACTGGCCTTAGGGGTGTGCAACTTGTGCAATGGCACAGGGCACAAACTCCAAGCAGGTGCCACTGCCACGTCACATTGAATGCAGCAGCAAGAGATACAGCTGTCATAGTCTAATAACCGATATTCCACCCCCGTGCAATGTGATATGATTTAATACACCAACTTTTTAGGTTATAAACTAGTAAATTACAAGAAAATGATGTAATACAAAGGATATTGGTGTGTCGCACATTGATGACTAGTTAAGCAAGAACAGGGAACCTTGATCATTTAGCTGCTGTGTGCCACATTTCCTTTAATTCCAAGAACAACAGCTAGAGGGCCATGTTTGGACTGTCCTGGGTCGATGGTGTAGGATCAAGCTGCTTTTCATTGAATAATTAACTTATTCTACTAAGCACTAAACATGTGCAATTAGTTTCGGTCTGAATGTGAATTCGGACGGATTTCGGGCAATTCGGACATTGGGGTACTTCCGAATGTCCGAATAGATGAATTGCCGAATGGTTGAAGTACCGAAATTACGAAATTACTGAATTTGCGGAGTGTCGAAGTGCCGAAGTTCTGAAGTGCCGAAGTTGCTGAAGTTCCGAAGTGTCGAAGTGCCAAAGTTCCGAAGCACAGTATTGCCTAAGAACTAATATACTTACCCAGTGGAAGAATGAAGAATGTTACACTGTATACAATTTTAAATAAAAAGTATACAAACATAGCCAGGATTCAGCTGTAAGCATTTGCAACACTTACAACAATCAAGTAACATACATTCATATAAAATGTAAGTTACTTGGCCAGTCAATGTAATGACAGGAATGAATAAGTAGATAACTGCATAATTCCCACAGTTTTAGGGAGCTATCTACTAAAAGGCTGAAAAATCTAAATTGGTCTTTCAGCCAAATTTATTAATACTAAGTAGTGATGTCGCGAACATGAAATTTTCGGTTCGCGAACGGCGAACGCGAATTTCGGCAAATGTTCGCGAACCTGCGAACCGCCATAGGCTTCAATAGGCAGGCGAATTTTAAAACACACAGGGACTCTTTCTGGCCACAATAGTGATGGAAAAGTTGTTTCAAGGGGACTAACACCTGGACTGTGGCATGCAAACTCCGATCCGCAGCTGCATCTTGCAGCCGCTTAGTAGATAACTCCCTAATTCCCACGGTATTAGAGAGCTATCTACTAAAAGGCTGAAAGACCTAAATTGGTCTTTCAGCCACATTTACTAATACTAAGTAAAGATTACTTAGTATTAGTAAATTCTGCCCCGTCTAGTAAGCAGTGAGCAGCCAGTGGCTGCTCACTGTAAAAAACAAAACAAAAAAACCTATTGCCCCCACCCCTGTGCGACGGGTGGGGGCCATAAATTACAATGGGGGGAGGACCTAATGTCCTCCCCCCCGGCCCCCACCCCTGGGCGGCGGGTGGGGGCCATAAAGATAATGAGGGGGGGACACCTACTGTCCTCCCCCCGGCCCCCACCCCTGGGCGGCGGGTGGGGGCCATAAAGATAATGAGGGGGGGGCCTACTGTCCTCCCCCCCCACCCCATCCCCTGCGCGGTGGGTGGGGGCCATAAAAATAATGAGGGGGGGACCTACTGTCCTCCCCCCCCGGCCCCCACCCCTGCGCGGTGGGTGGGGGCAAATAAATCACAATGGGGGGGACCTAAGGTCCTCCACCCTGGCCCCCACCCCTGAGCGGCAGGTGGGAGCCCTAAATACTAAAAAGGGGGGGGGGACCTAAGGTCCTCCCCCCCTGGCCCCCTCCCCTGAGCGGCGGGTGGGGGCCCTAAATACTAAAAGGGGGGGGACCTAAGGTCCTCCCCCCCGGCCCCCACCCCTGAGCGGCGGGTGGGGGCCCTAAATACTAAAAGGGGGGGGACCTAAGGTCCTCCCCTCCGGCCCCCACCCCTGAGCGGCGGGTGGGGGCCCTAAATACTAAAAAGGGGGGGACCTAATGTCCTCCCCCCCGGCCCCCACCCCTGAGCGGCGGGTGGGGGCCCTAAATACTAAAAAGGGGGGACGACCTAATGTCCTCCCCCCCGGCCCCCACCCCTGAGCGGCGGGTGGGCGCCCTAAAAAATGTGTCCCCAAACCCCTAGTCACCCCCTCCCCCCCCAAAAAAAAATTAACCCCCTACCTACCCCCCTCACCCTAAAAATAATGAGGGGGGGACCGTTAACTAAGTACCTGTAAAAAAAAAACAAAAAAACTTACCATTCGATGTTTTCTTTCTTCTAAATCTTCTTTTTTCAGCCCCAAAAAAGGCCAAATAAAAAACCATAATAACCGACGCAATTAAAAAAAAAAAAAAAAACGAGCACAAAAAAAATTATCCATCTTCACAAGGCGAGGGCTCCGCCCAGACTGAGCTCTGCAGGGCTGGGGAAGGCTTATAAAGCCTTGCCCCGCCCTGCAATTAGGCTCAGAGCACTCTGATTGGTGGGTTTAAGCCATCCAATCAGAGTGCTCTGACAGGTAAATGAAGAGACTGACAGGTAAGTCTCTACATTTACCTGTCACATCACTCTGATTGGTTGGTTTTAAATCCACCAATCAGAGTGCTCTGTGTCATTTTACACAGCGTGGGAAAGTTCTTTGGAATTTTCCCACGCTGTGTAATTTGACTCATAACAACACTCTGATTGGTGGATTGAAAGTAACCAATCAGAGTGTTATGAGTCAAATTACACAGCGTGTAGGTCCCCCCTGGCCCCCTCCCCTGAGCGGCGGGTGGGGGCCCTAAATACTAAAAGGGGGGGGACCTAAGGTCCTCCCCCCCGGCCCCCACCCCTGAGCGGCGGGTGGGGGCCCTAAATACTAAAATACTAAGGTCCTCCCCCCCGGCCCCCACCCCTGAACGGTGGGGGCCCTACAGTAAAATAAGGGGGGGGACCTAATGTCCTCCCCCCTGGCCCCCACCCCTGAGCAGTGGGTGGGGGCACTACAGTAAAATAAGGGGGGGACCTAATGTTCCTCTCCCCTGGCCCCCACCCCTGAGCGGTGGGTGGGGGCCCTAAATACTAATAAGGGGGGGACCTAATGTCCTCCCCTCTGGCCCCCACCCCTGAGCGGTGGGTGGGGGCCCTAAATACTAAAAGGGGGGGGACCTAATGTCCTCCCCCCTGACCCCCACCCTTGAGCGGCGGGTGGGGGCCCTAAATTGGAATAAGGGGGGCACCTAATGTCCTCCCCCCTGGCCCCCACCCCTGAGAGGTGGGTGGGGGCCCTAAATACTAATAAGGGGGGGACCTAATGTCCTCCCCCCTGGCCCCCACCCCTGAGGTCTGACTGTTTGGTAGTTTCATTCCCTTACTTGTTAGATTGATTCTACCGAACAATCAGACCAATACAATACATTTCTACACATATAACTTGCCATTTACACGAATGCAGTTAAAACCTATACAATTCCCAGGACAGCCCAGTGCCATCCGCTACAGATACCTATTTAATAGTAAGCAGCATCTGCAAGGGCCAAGTAAGGACATGTTGGAGTATAATGGTCTTTTGAGAGTTCCTTTTAAAAAATTTTCTTTCCAAATTTATACAATGCATAGGAGACATCCGTGAGCTGGATCCAGTAATATATTTAGATTTTAGGTTGTGCTAGGCCCTGACAATTTGAAACCTTATAATTTACTGCACTACCTATCACGCTCACCTATACAAAATCAGCCGCTCTCACCCACGTATACTTGACAAGACACTTACAGGAACACTATAGCGTTAGGAATACAAATTTGTATTCCTAGCGCTATAGTGCTCTGGTAGCTGTTTAAGTCCGTAGCCCCCACCTGTGGGAGTAAAAAATTAGTTTACTTACCTTTTCTGCCTTACTTTACCATGCTCCGCACTGCTGTCCTGCCTCAATGATATTAGCTAATGCAAAGCTTTCCCATAGAAAAAGTATTAAGAGTCTAGTGACAATATTCACTTGCATGGATAAAACTATGTGAGGGAGTGGTCTGTGTGTCTATAGTGTCCCTTTTATTAGCTAATTACACAGCAAATTAGCCCTATACATATTTACAGAAACTGCCCAACACACAAACATGGCATACATGCTTACATAAACAAATCGTCAAAAGCACAGTATAGAAACATAGAATGTGATGGCAGATAAGAACCAATCGGCCCATCTAGTCTGCCCAATTTTCTAAATACTTTCGTTAGTCCCTGGCCTTATCTTATAGTTAGGATAGCCTTATGCCTATCCCACGCATGCTTAAACTCCTTTACTGTGTTAACCTCTACCACTTCAGCTGGAAGGCTATTCTATGCATCCACTACCCTCTCAGTAAAGTAATACTTCCTGATATTATTTTTAAACCTTTGTCCCTCTAGTTTAAGACTATGTCCTCTTGTTGTGGTAGTTTTTCTTATTTTAAATATAGTCTCCTCCTTTACTGTGTTGATTCCCTTTATGTATTTAAATGTTTCTATCATATCCCCCCTGTCTCATCTTTCCTCCAAGCTATACATGTTAAGTATAGTATATAGCATGCCTATATACAAAAATTATTAAACGCATATTTACCAAAATGCATAAATAGCCATTCACACAACCCTTGCCAAACTGTGTTAGAAAGACTCAGGAGTGTGGGCACATGATTAACTACTCTCACACTGCATTTGGAGTCCTGGGGCAGTACTAATATGGCTAGCTTGGCCCAATAGATGTACGCAAAAAATCCAGCTCAGAGCCATAAGATCGGCAGCTAAAGCTGGGCTGATTAATCCTCATTGGTGTACTTCACTTATTAGAAAGGAACAGTGGACACCCAGGCACCCAGCACATTTCTCGCTTGATAGCAATTGAGCAAGGGTAAGTTGGAAGTGGCGGGAAGGGGGCCAGATTACACATAAGGCTCCTGTGTGCCATCTTACTTCCAAAGCCAGCTTCTGTCTTTATCCCTACTTTTGCACCTTGTCCCATTTTTTTACAGCTTCCGCTTACCTTTAGGAAAAGGTCATCGTAGAAGATGAAATAAATGAGAAAACAGATTAAAGGGTTCCATTCCACCTCCCTGCATCTGTGTGCGAGCCTGAGTATGCAGCTGTGAGTGTATAATTGTGTACCTGTACGTCTGACTGGATGACTGTGCACATGTATGTTTATAATATTATTTGCATAACTTAGTGATAAAAGCCAGGACATATGCACCAGAAACAGCAATCAATGTTTGTCCTTTTTAGTTTGACACTGATTAAGATTCTATAGATATTTATCTAGAGAGGTGGTTATTTTAACACCAACTTATCAATTCTGACAAAAAAATTTATAAAAGTAAAATTGGTTTGTTTTGTCTTAAGGAAAAGCTACAGAATTTGCTTGTGACAAAAAAGCAAAGAAAGACATGATCCCTGCATTCATCAGAAATGATCCTCAATCTGTGTAATTTCCACTGAAAATCGAAACACCTTATTCACAAAGTAATCAATGAATGCATGATCGCAATGAATCTTGATCACTTTGCATGTGTTGACATTACTGAAAAAAAACTTTCCTTTATTGAAAAAACAGCCAAATGAAATATCAGAGGTCGTCCATCCATCCCCAACGGGTACTTATATTATTTAGGGTATACATAAGACTTCCGATTACTGTGTTTTTTTATATAATTTGGAAATGTTATAATTGGAATAATTATTGCTACCCAGATTTGTTAGATTTGAAAAGGTTAACCTCTCAAGCTTATCTATTTATTATGTTTTCACTCAATTTTAATTATAGCATTTATTTTGTGTTGACATATACTTCTTCTTGTTTGTTTTTCATGGTGTGATTAAGCCACATGCTGCTTAAGCATGACATATTCAGCAAATATATTTCAATGGATGTTTCCATATTTTTTAACATTGTAAGTTTGATTTCACACTTTTTTTTTAAAGGGACACTTCATGTTTTCCATTAGGGGTGGCCATAAAGCCTGGAAAAGAATGGATAGATGTAGTGCGGGTATGAAATCTTTTGGCCACTCCTGTATTATATAAATATGTCTCAAAAATATGCAAAATCATAAATAAAAAATAATACATAATAAAGATATTAAGTTGCTGTAAATCCCCAAGCCTGCAACTTTACCACCAACCTCTGTCTAGACCAGGAAGCTCCCTCCTCATAACCATGAAACCCTACACAACATTGTGAGTAATATGTGGTAGATGTAGTTCGGTTGTAAACTTTGCACTATATAATTAACAGCTGCACTACAACAACCAAAAACTCAACAGGGTTATTCATAAAACTCTAAAATTTGAGCAAATTAAAGGAACACTATAGTCACCTAAATTACTTTAGTTAAATAAAGCAGTTTTAGTGTATAGATCATTCCCCTGCAATTTCACTGCTGAATTCATTGTCATTTAGGAGTTAAATCACTTTGTTTCTGTTTATGCAGCCCTAGCCACACCTCTCCTGGCTATGATTGACAACCACAGCCTCCCAGACACTGTTCAGAGAGGTGTACTGTTTTCCCTCCTTGTAAATCTCACATTTGATGATGGACCACAGGTTCTCAATGGGGTTCAGATCAGGTGAACAAGGAGGCCATGTCATTAGATTTTCTTCTTTTATACCCTTTCTTGCCAGCCACGCTGTGGAGTACTTGGACGCGTGTGATGGAGCATTGTCCTGCATGAAAATCATGTTTTTCTTGAAGGATGCAGACTTCTTCCTGTACCACTGCATGAAGAAGGTGTCTTCCAGGAACTGGCAGTAGGACTGGGAGTTGAGCTTGACTCCATCCTCAACCCGAAAAGGCCCCACAAGCTCATCTTTGATGATACCAGCCCAAACCAGTACTCCACCTCCACCTTGCTGGCGTCTGAGTCGGACTGGAGCTCTCTGCCCTTTACCAATCCAGCCACGGGCCCATCCATCTGGCCCATCAAGACTCACTCTCATTTCATCAGTCCATAAAACCTTAGAAAAATCAGTCTTGAGATATTTCTTGGCCCAGTCTTGACGTTTCAGCTTGTGTGTCTTGTTCAGTGGTGGTCGTCTTTCAGCCTTTCTTACCTTGGCCATGTCTCTGAGTATTGCACACCTTGTGCTTTTGGGCACTCCAGTGATGTTGCAGCTCTGAAATATGGCCAAACTGGTGGCAAGTGGCATCGTGGCAGCTGCACGCTTGACTTTTCTCAGTTCATGGGCAGTTATTTTGCGCCTTGGTTTTTCCACACGCTTCTTGCGACCCTGTTGACTATTTTGAATGAAACGCTTGATTGTTCGATGATCACGCTTCAGAAGCTTTGCAATTTTAAGAGTGCTGCATCCCTCTGCAAGATATCTCACTATTTTTGACTTTTCTGAGCCTGTCAAGTCCTTCTTTTGACCCATTTTGCCAAAGGAAAGGAAGTTGCCTAATAATTATGCACACCTGATATAGGGTGTTGATGTCATTAGACCACACCCCTTCTCATTACAGAGATGCACATCACCTAATATGCTTAATTGGTAGTAGGCTTTCGAGCCTATACAGCTTGCAGTAAGACAACATGCATAAAGAGGATGATGTGGTCAAAATACTCATTTGCCTAATAATTCTGCACTCCCTGTATGGTTGTATTTATATTTTAATTTTGATGTTTGATTATTAAATAAATTATATATTCTGCTCAACTAAATATATATTTTTTTTATTATATTGGTAATTCTGTGTATAACTAGATTATAAATTGTAGGCTATCTGCCAGATGTCCAAAAAGAAGGCTGTAATATTTAAAGGAACACTTCACACACACTCTTAATTCCACAGGTCACTGCTGGCACCATAACCACTTATAGTGCTTGGAGTGTTCCTATAAATATTATGAAAACACATGTAAAATGATACATTTTCCCTTCACCCAGTACAAAATAAAACATATATGAAATAAAAGCATATGCTTCATATGGCCCTCAGTGGGCAACCTACTACAATCAGTGCCATGTTACTCAAGTGTCTCCTCATTATCATCTCTAATTAACAGTCCTACCAGTACAGGCCTCTCACGGGTCAAGTTGGTTATATACATGTTATGATATGGAGCAGATCTGCCATATTGCCTCACTATGTGTAAAATTTCAACTGTTCTACAGCTCAACAACCGTTAACCAACCCACATCATATCACTTCATACACGCGCTAATTCTCATACTGCCATGCTACTCATGAATCGCTATAAGCTCTCTTGGCCTTCTACTTCTATACCTTGACACACAGATCTCACTAGGCCTTCACTTACATTAGCTTCATACGGTCCCAGGTGGGCTTACAGCTACAACCTAGATTATCACAGAGGTGATTAAACCTTCTGCTCGTGTCATGGGCCTGACATCTGTAGCCAGAAACCAAAAAAGCTCTCCCTCAGGACAGGAAGTATTCTTGTAAGCCCATATACAAGAACTTCCAATACATGGACCGCAGGGGGTATCAAGAAAAACACATTTTTTTTTGTCAACGAAAGATCCTAAGTTTGACACAAACAAAGACTTCAAGACTGACAGAGCAAAAAGATTCTAACGCCATGCGAGTAGGCGGACAGATACAACATTTTGCTCACAGTTTGTGTAGGTGATGCAGTGTGTGTTTGTGTATAAGGGATGCATTGTGTGTTTCTGGTTGTGTGTAAAGGATGCATTGTGTGAATCTGTGTTTGTATGCATAAGGGATGCAAGAAATGCATTGTGTTTCTGTGTATATGTAAGAGAAGCAGTGTGTGTGTTTGCATGTGTGTGTAAGGGTTTGCATTGTGTGTTTCTGTGTATGTGTGCAAAGGATGCATTGTGTGTTTCTCTGTGTGTAAGGGAAGCATGTTGTGTTTCTGTGTGTGTAGGGGGATGCATTGTGTGTGTGTGTGCACGTAGTGTGAAAGAGCTCCCTGTCCTATAGAGCTCTCCCTTCTGTCCCTTAGAGCTCGCCCCTGCCCCCTAGTGGTCTCTCCTCTCCCCCCCTCCCCTAGCGGTCTCTTCTCACACCCACCCCCCCCTCCCTGTGTTCTTCTCACTCCCCCCCTCCATGTGTTCTCCTCACCCCCCCGTGTTCTCCTCACCTCCCCTCCATGTATTCTCCTCACTCCCCATGTGTTCTCCTCACTCCCCGTGTTCTCCTCACCCCGTGTTCTCCTCACCCTCCACCCTCCCTGTGTTCTTCTCACTCCCCCACCTGTGTTCTTCTCACCTCCCCCCTCCTGTGTTCTCCTCATCTCCCCTTCTCCTCCCTCCTCCCTGTTCTTCTTACTCTCCCCCCTCCTCCCTGTGTTCTTCTTACTCCCCCTCCCTGTGTTCTCCTTACCCCTGTTCTTCTTACTCCCCCCTTCTTCTTACTCCCCCCGTTCTTCTTAATCCCCCTGTTCTTCTTAATCCCCTCCCCCTGTTCTTCTTAATCCCCCAACCCCCCTGTTCTTCTTAATCCCCCCCCACCCCCTGTTGCTTGTAATCCCTCCCCTGTTCTTCTTAATCCCCACCCCGTTCTTCTTAATCCCCACCTCCCTCTGTTCTTCTTAACCCCTCTGTATCTTTCCTGGTAAAAATAAATAAATAAATAAATAAATAAAGGACACAACTTCTGGAATAAAAGGGAATCATGAAGGAATATTTCCGTCATGTGTCTTTAAGGGGTTAATCCCCTGTTCTTCTTAATCCTCCATTCCCCCTGTTCTTCTTAATCCCCCCTGCTCTTCACAGAGCGCTCAGATGGCTGCAGCATTAGGACCGGCCCTGCAGCGGCCGGTTTAAAAATTATTTGGGGCGGCCTGGGGGGCAATTGCCTCCCTGCCACAGCCCGCCCCTGGGTATAGGCCCAACCGCCATCTTGTTAGTGACTCAGAGTGAGGTGGAGGGGCTGTATTGGGCTACCGGGGGCCACGGAGGTGCTCGTGTGAGGCCATCGGGGACTGGGATAACCCCCACCGGTCCAGAGGAGAGGGGGTAACAGGGCCAGTGAGACAGTCCATCGGAAGCTGCACCATCGATCGGCGATCGGTAAGTAGATGAGGTGCCGTCCACCTCACCCCTCGCTACAGTAGGCTGCAAGCTCCAGGTGTACAATTTTCCAGCAGGGCTTCACAGCATCCAGGCCTGAGGTCTGCAGGTTAAGCAGTGAGTTGTTGTGTGACAACTCGCAGTTTTTCTGGAGAAATTAAGCAGATTTTCCACTTATAGAGAGCTGATTAGGTGAGAACAGGCTGGAGCTCATCAGACTTGCGACCAGCCAGCATGGCGGTCCGGCCATGATACCTTGTACCCTTATCACATGCTTGGCTCCCTGACATTTTTACAACTTATGTTACTAATTTTTATATAAATATGTATAGTTTATCCTACTGTGTTCTCACATATGCAATGTCTTTAGTTGAAAATGTCATTTCTATTTTATTTTTCATAGCTATTTTTTACGTATTGTTCCTAAAATTTCCAAAATAAAGAATTATTTAAAAAATGTATATATGTTTATTGTAGTAATGATTTCTAAAATATCATTATTAGGGTGCATGGGTCATCAAAACACACGTTGCCACTTCATAGGGAATAACATTTCATACATTATGCTAAAAACATTTCCAACTTTTGTATAGTTTAAATGTCATTTTTGTTACTGTTGCATACATTACAACTGTGCCATTGGCATAACAATAAAATTAGAAACAGTTCTTGAATAATAGAGGTGTGTGAGTGGGTGCCACCATTACAGGGCCTGCTTCTTTATTATCCATGCAGAATAAACTGGTCAGCTCCACTGAGTTAAGCAAGGTTGACCACTTGTAACTATTGAGAGCAATCTTAGACTAGCCAGGCTTAGCTCAGTGAAGACATCTGTCTTCTCCTACAAGAGAAGACCAGATGCAGAATAGACGCCTATGGGACTCAGGTGAGTTGTCAGACTGTTCTAAAATGGTTCAACACATTACTCTAGAAGTGTGCCAGAGTACTCCTGGCACCATAACCACTATATTGGGCTTAGTGGTTATGTTACTTGAAATGTTCATTTAAGGACTGTACTTGCATTACATTTTTCATCTTCCAATCATCTGTGGGTGAGATGATTGGGAGACCTATCACATTTTTTCAGGACAAGGCTTTTCCCTTTTGCATATAATTGCACAGCCATCTTCTATACCTAATCGGAGCTATTTATTAAAGTGATAATTGTCAGGAATGCAAAGTGATTTTAAAATTTAGGGCAAAATAGCTGAATTGGAAAAAAAAAAATCTCCAAATCAGTTAGGCTTCCAGTTCAGATACTTTGCTTTAACATTTAAAATTCACTTTACCTTCCTGACAATTCCCTCTTAAGGAGAAAACCCTGTCAGTGGCAACATTTCCCTCCCATAGAGCTTTGCCTACTGCTATAGGCTAGTGCCTGATCCATTCTTCACATTGGTCCATACTCTATAAAACGTGCCTCCTTACCTTCTTCTCCCACAGCAACCCCTTCATCCTCTTTCCAATACCCCCCTTTTCTTTACAAGCGTAGCTGGATAACGGCTTAAATTTAATGAGTGAAAATTTGACTGGTTGCAGCAACGTGTCTTAGGGATAATGTTAAAGGACCACTATAGGCACCCAGACCACTTCAGCTTAATGAAGTGGTCTGTGTGCCAGGTCCAGCTAGGGTTAACCCTTTTTTTTTTTTATAAACATAGCAGTTTCAGAGAAACTGCTATGTTTAAGTTAGGGTTAATCCAGCCTCCAGTGGCTGTCTCTTGACAGCTGCTAGAGGCGCTTGCGTGCTTCTCACTGTGAAAATCAGCGCATTGTGAATGCTTTCCTATGGACTGGCTGAATGCGCGCGCAGCTCCTGCCACGCATGCGCATTCAGCCGAAGAGGAGGAGAAGAGGGAGGAGAGGAGGAGGAGAGCTCCCCGCCCGGCGCTGGAAAAATGTTCAGATTTAACCCTTTCTTCTCCATCCAGCCCGGCGGGAGGGGGATCCTGAGGGTGGGGGCTCCCTCAGGGCACTATAGTGCCAGGAAAACGAGTATGTTTTCCTGGCACTATAGTGGTCCTTTAAACTAAACCCTCTGTCCCCAAATACATAAAGTATGACAAACAGTCTGGTTCCAAATATTGTGGATGATACATTTTAACCATGACAGGCAAATTGTAAAGTTGGAAAAACATTCAGACATCACAGTATTTGAGCGTATTTATTTTGTCCTTAATGCAAACACATAAAATAGAACATTAATTTAGCTTGTGTGTTTAGAATTATTTTTGGATTTTAGATTATATTTACAATGTCTAAATTATAGTAAAGTACATTACATACAAAACAAGTATTTAAATTATTTTATGGCTCCTTGAAAATTAAAACAAATTTCAACAGAACAACATAATACATACCAAGACAAAATCTGTACAGTTTGATCAGTTATGCTTTTTTTTCCCCATGACAAAAAAACCCCAAATCATACTGAGCAAAACAATAGCTTCCCTTAACATGTCATACTTAATCATCTTGTGATTTTACAGATTAATAATAAACCATTTTATGTTGAAAATGCATTACAGATACTGCAGAACCCTCTGCCATATTTTGCAAGGTTATCTAATTTAGCACAATAGAACATTCTTTGAAGGTAAAGTGAAATTTCCATTAGACATACAATCTATGAGGTCTTAAAGAGTACCTGTCAGGTCAATTATGACTTATGCTCCTTTTAAAGAACAAAACATTCCATCTATGCAAACATTTTGTAAGCAAACACATGGATAGATGGGGAAAATAAATTAATTTAAAAAAAATAGGTCTTTCTCTCATCTGTCAATCAATTATTTGGCATGGTTAGCGCTGGCTAGGGAGTATTGGAACACAGCAATTGATGTCACTCTATTCAGACAAGCAATGAAGCAAGCGTGTTAACGTCACAGAAGAAGTTTGCCCTACTTGAGAAAATGTTCCCAAGCAGTGTTAATTTTGGCGGCAAATTTCAATTTAGTTTTAGTCATAGTCTTTTGACTAAAAAGCCATTTTAGTTTTAGTCGTATTTTAGTCATCTTAATTGTTTTAGTTATAGTCGACTAAATCTCAAATATTTTAGGAGACTAAAATTGTTAGTCAACAAAATTAACACTGGTGCAGGTGGACCTCTGATAAGGACATAGCAGCGCTGGATTGAAGGTTAGGTGATTGATGATAGGTTCATGTTAATGAACGTCATGCAGTACCATGTCTACACACACCTAGACAGAAGAGGTCCAGATATGGGGAGAAGACAACTGCTTTGGAGCAGAGATGAGCTACATAGAACATTTGATGGGTGGGGCTGTATAAAACATCCTTACACTTCATCACAGGAACATCTACCCATCTATGTTCCCCCTGTGTTCCATGGTCCCATAAGGTTAGTAAGAACAACCCACTGTAGCGGTTATGGTGTCAAGAGTGGCCTGGCCACGATCACTGTTTGACAACTTACATGGGTCAAACCAAGTGTCCACACTGCATCCATTCTACTCCAGTAGAAGAAGCTGGATATCACTTTAGAGCAAAGGAGGACCACACAGATTATGGTCCTGTTTTCTGTAATGCAGGGTATAAATATAGATCCCCAAGTGTTGTAGAACTACAACTGCCATGATGCTATGCCAGCCTTCAGAATGTCCTACAGCATCTGAGCATCTACTGATTGCTCATACCTGCTCTAGTGATAATTGGCTACTCCTGCTGGAGAAGACCAGGCAAGGTAGATGTGACTTGGTTACCTAGGTAATGTCAAATCAGGCCATAATTTTTTATATTTTTCTGTGGGATGGAGCCAGGGCATTCCTAGCACTCTAACCACAACAGTGGTCTGTAGTGTTCCTTTAATAGATACTTAGACCAGAAAGGAATCTTAGTATACATTCACCCTACAGTCTGTGCTAAAATAAATTAAACACGCTCAGGCTTATTCAATAAATTACAGACTGTAGCAATCTGAAATTAGTATTGAAAATTAAAGGGTCACTATAGTGTCAGGAAAACAAAGCGGTTTTCCTGACACTATAGTGCCCTGAGGGTGCCCCCACCCGTGACGCTGAAGGGGTTAAAACCCCTTCAGCCACTTACTTTAATCCAGCGCCCGTGACCTCTTCTCCCCCGTCTGACGTCAGCGGAGCCGAATGCGAATGCGCGGCAAGTGCCGCGCGCACATTCAAAGTGTCCATAGGAAAGCATTTCTCAATGATTTTCCTATGGACGCTCTGCATGATGGAGGCATAATATGCCTCCAGCATCGCAGATGTGCCTCTAGTGGCTGTCCGGAAGACAGCCACTAGAGGTTGGCTTAACCCCAATTGTAAACATAGCAATTTCTCTGAAACTACTATGTTTGCATCTGAAGGGTTAAAACCTGAGGGACCTGGCACCCAGACCACTTCATGAAGTGGTCTGTGTGACTGTTGTGTCCCTTCAAGGCAAGCAGAGATAAAAAACGTATGTAGCTTATATTTTGTCGTTTAGATACCACGTGTTTAGAGAGCAACTCTGTTACTCTTATTAAATGTAACCTCCTAAATTCATATAACTCCCACCATGCTTTGGTTCAGAAGATAGTGGATCCCAATGACACATGAGCCAGACTCTAGCATGACACATGCAATTTCAAAATAAAATTAGAATTAAGAAAAAAACAGCATTTTGTATTTCTTCTTAACACGTAGAAAATGCAGTGAGACATTTCTATCCACATTATCAGAAAATAAATAAAATTCAGTGTCTCCTCCGTATCAGCATGGCAATGTTATAATGAATCTTTAAAGGACCACTATAGGGTCAGGAACACAAACATGTATTCCTGACCCTATAGTGTTAAAACCACCAGCTAGCTCATCTGGCCTCCCCTTGCCCTCCTAAATATTGCAACATCTTACCTTTATTCCAGTCTGCTGCTGGCTCTGCCCCTGATCTACCTGCTTGGCTGACATCATCAGAAGTAGTGTTCTGAGCCAATCACAATGCCTTCACATAGGAAAGCATTGGATTGTCTGAGCTTGTCAAGGAGGCAGATCAGGGGCAGAACCAGCACAAGCCAAACTCAACCCTGGCCTAACAGCATCTCCTCATAGAGATGCATTAACTCAATGCATCTCTATGAGGAATGTTCAGTGTCTCCATGCAGAGGGCAGAGACACTGTGCAGCACTGATCTAGGAAGCACCTCTAGCAGCCATCTGAGGAGTGGCCAGTGGTGGTATCCCTAGGCTGTAATGTAAACACTGCATTTTCTCTGAAAAGAGAGTGTTTACTGGAAAAAGCCTGAAGGGAATGATTCTACTCACCAGAACAAATACAATAAGCTGTAGTTGTTCTGGTGGCTATAGTGTCCCTTTAAAAACTCTAGAATCATAATCCGATGAACTTCTGTAGATTGTGCTGAACAAGGCTTAACATTTTAAGTATTGGGCTTCTAGCCATGCCTTAATTTACTCGCATCTGTAAGCCAAAGCATACACAACAGCGGTATATTTCTACTTGACGGCTACATTTTCATTCACCAGTGGCTAGTAGAAATTTTGAACCCTGAATATTTAAAAAAATTATTTCTGATAGTTTGAAATTATTCATATTGTTAAATATTAAAGTCTAGCAAGCAAACGCCACACAGAGAGTACATCATAACAAACTGTTTAATTTAAAAGAAAGCTGGATAGAAATGGCTGGTGTTATCTGGTGAGATTATGCATGATTTTAGGTCTCCTGTTAATCACTATTGCCTTACTTATTCTAAAAAGGCAAAAAAGACAATCTCCTGGTTGTCACTAATAATGTATATTTTTATTGGAACCTTTTGACATCTTTAGAATAAACCTTATATTATAGGTCCAGGCTTATTAAAATGGACTTTTATTTATAAATCATGATGAAGTTGAAAGACTTTAGAGACAAATTTTACAAAATGTTAACATGCTATTTATGGCTATTCAGGCCCTTCGTAATATGGTTTTTCATTGCACAGATCAGACAATTAACATTCGAGGGGGATTGCCTAAGCATTAAACCTGGGTGAGTTTTCACTCCAACAAAAACTAATTTCATTTCAGCCACTTAATAAACCCTTATTGCTCAATGTCTTACTACTTACTGTATTTACATAAAAAGATGCATGCAATATTTATTTCAGTTTACCTCAATCTTAAAAAGGTAAATTTCGAAATACAGGATTTGCCAGAAAACTCTTCAGCCAAATTGCACTGGATATCTACTATTCTGTTATATTCGGGCATTTTAACCCGATTATGACCAATTTAATTTTTCTTCACAATCTGGTCTGTAAAATCCTTATGCTAGTACAGAATAGATGTTGTTTTCAGCACTGACAGGTTAAGAAAAAGCCCTGCTAATCGTAAATGAATAGATTTTTCACTAAAGTGTAATTTGTCTGAACTACAAAGTAAATGTCAAATTCACGGCCAAAATAATTTGAAGTGATAACAGCTGACTTTGAGCATATTTAGAATTTGACTGTTTGGACCGAAGAAATTTAAAATCACTTTGAATTTGGGTTACTTCCATAACTTCTCATTTCAGAATGCAATCTTTAAAATCTAACATTTAGTAAGATTCCAATCACAACATTATTTGGTTAATTAATTCTTCTTGACTGCTTCATTGCTTAGATGCGTGCTTGAAATAGAAACCCAGCCAAAGCAGGGATTACTAAATCTGAGTTCTGAAAACCCAAAACACCGAGTACATTAACCATGAAGAAGCATTTGTTTTACATAGGAAGTCGTAAAGTTAATTTAATTTTTTTTAAAATTTTTTTAAAAATGCAATCCGTTTCATGCTGCAGATTAGCCTCTTCCTCTACAACAGTGGTTTGCACTGCAATCATGCTAAAGTGCTTGTAAAATTAAAGGATAGGACTTTTTTTGTTGTTTTTTTGGAAGTATTTAAGACTAAGAAAGGAAACATAATGAACAAAGATACAAGCTGTACACAGTATGGATATACACACTCGCCCAATCAATGTTGTCCAAATATGACTTAAACCAATTATGCTAGTGTGGAAGTGTAACTTCTGCATTAGCACTATGGTGATTCAGGGGCTTAGCCCAGTTTGTGTCAAATCGCGTGAAAAAATTGTGTCAGGAGTCTGCTACGACCATCGCCACTACAATGGACAACAGTGGACAAAAGTAAGGGTCTCTAGTCTAAATGATTCTACTTATTAATGTTTACTCTCAGAGGTCTTCCCCACTGACAGATGCCTCAAGGTAAACACATTTTTAGCAAAGCCACTTACATGTTATCTTATGTACCACTGAAAGAAAAAAAGAAAAAAAAATATGATGTTTTCCTTTATCAGTTTAATTAAACTTACAGGTAAGATGTGCAACAGCCAATCAACCAGTGTTTTTTTTAGTATAAATCTATACATTGTAGTAGCAAAATAAGAGGAGAATGGGTTTTAAAGGTGATTGCCCCCATCCCAACAATAACATAAACTAAACCATATATGCAAATGATTCAGTGCAGCAGCTAATTTGCATACGTGATCTCACAAGTTCAGAGGTAACAGGTCAACTTTATATTTTTTAATCTACACATGCACCGTTTAAAGGACCACTCTGGGCACCATAACAACATAATTACAATGAAGTTGTTAAGGTGTGAGGTGGTCTCGGATGCTGTCTTATCTTAAGGGGTTAAAGCGTTAACGAACGGTTTAACCCAAAAGTCTAGAAGACGGCGCTTGATTGCTCTGGTGATCAACTTCCTCTGAATTTCCGAGGCTTTAATCAAAAAGACTCGTACCAGGTTCCGCTAATAGCTCTCAGCCTATCACTAGCTCCCCATTCAGAAAAGTGAGTGAGGCTTTCTGATTGAAGCCTTGGACCTTCAGAGTAAGCAGAGGTACAGGGCAATCAGGTGCTGTCTTCAAGACTTAGGAGGTTAAGCTATTAATTAATATTTTATATCCAAAGAACAGACGGCGTCCAAGGATCTCCTTGCACCATAGCAACTTAATCAGGTGATGGTGTTATGGTATCCGGAGTGTCCCTGTAAGCAGTTAAATCACTAACCCCTTCAAGACAGATAACATAACCAAACTGTCACGCTTTAGCATTTTCCTAAACCTTTGCACTGAAGGAGTTAATAGGCAGAAAAACAAGAAAAATATTAAAATTACTAGAATATTTGCTGCCAAAAAACAAGTAAAGCACTGCTTTGCAACGTATTTCTGGTCTACAGACAGTAAAAGAACTTATAGATCATATATTTCCCCACGAGCTCCATTTGTGTTGAATTCATGTGCTGGCTTGTTGGTTTCTACAAAAACAGATTCCAAGGCAGCCTCTTGCTCTTCTAATGTTGCCATTGCAGTGGCTCCCTGAGTCGATGAAGTGTTCAAGAAGGTCTGGGGCTCCTGACTCTTTTCAGGCTCTGTGTATTTTCTACCTTTCCTTTTTCCAAGGATTTTGACGTAATTGGTCGGTACAAATCCAGTTGTCTGTCCATCCAGACTACCCAGAAGCCAACCTCTTATTTTAGGCTGTTGTTCTAAAAATAACAAAAAAAAAAAAAACCTCATCAATAATGTTTTCGAATAGCAGTAATAGACCGTTTACAGATAGTTTGTCTTTTTATCGTGTAACCTATCCAGTGTTTGAGTCAAAGTAACTAAAGCCTCTTGCAGTTAAGCCCATTTGGTAAAAATCAGCGTTAAAAATTATGCTTGTCCCTTCTCTTATGTTCTCATATGTAACATTGTTGTTCAACAGAAGTGTAAAATGTGAACCAGTCCCCCTTCATCGTCCCCTGTTTTCACTTCTGTACCCCCACCTGTCCCTATAGCAGGCATAGGCAACCTTAGGCACTCCAGATATTTTGGACTACACCTCCCATGAAGCTTTGTCAGCATTATGGGTGTAAGAGCATTATGGGGGATGTAGTCCACAACATCTGGAGTGCCGAAGGTTGCCTATCCATGCCCTATAGGATAGGTAAGAGCCGCTGTTTGATTGTACTGTACAAAGTATGCAACCTGTCGCATTACCTGACTTGTACCCTTCCACCCACTTTTATTTTCTGTACCCTAATATTTCCTTTGACAACTTAAAATTCAAATAAAAAGTGAATAATAAAAAAAAAAAATTAATAATTATACTTGTCCCTCATTCACCACTTGTTCCTTTAAAAATAAATGCACAATCTAGTCTTTGAACCCTTAATGTGAACATCAGCACACCAGATGTTTCTGAACTACATTACCCATGACACCCAACCAGTCCTTAAGCTTGGTTGAGCATTATGGGAAAGGTAGTAAAGAAACATCTGCAGGAGCAATTGGTAGCCATTGCTGTCTATATGCAGTCTGTACCACTGGATTAATATCTAATATCACGAAAGGGCATGGAATACTTTAGTGAAAATTGCACCAGATATGCAAGAAAGATTTTCTTGGCATACAGAATGCTAGGATTGAACAAGGCATTAAAACATTTGAGGAAAGATATATGGTTAAAAAAGTGTCAATTGGGTATCCTACACAGATACAATGTTGCTGCTTAAAGGGACACCATAGTCACCAAAACAACTTTAGCTTAATGAAGCAGTTTTAGTGTATAGATCATGCCTCTGAAGTTTCACAGCTCAATTCTCTGCCATTTATGAGTTAAATCACTTTTTGTTGCGGTTTATGCATCCCTAGCCACACCTCCCCTGGCTGTGACTGACACAACCTGCATGAAGAAAATGGTTTCATTATCAATCTGATGTAACTTAGTTTAAAAGTTTTTATCTCCTTCTCTGTAAATTGAACTTTTATCACACACAGGAGACTCCTGCAGGGTCTAGCTGTAACGTACAACCCAACACGCAGAGTGAAAACCCACCAGGAGACATCAGAGACAGAAAGAAGATCCCTAAGCCGGTCCTTAGAATGGCCGGAATAAAGAATAAACTTTAAGGAACATCAGACAAGGTCAAGGGAAGCCAGAAATACACAAGTATGAGAAACAAAGCAGAGTCAAGGGAACCAGAAAACAGAATAGTTGAAAGGAAGGTGGGTCAAAACCAAATATATACCACAAAGGATACCGAAACGCGCTATAAGGACACTAGTGACACAAGGAACACTAGGAACCACAACAGGGCACTGTGATTTGGGCAGACTTTTTTTTTTTTTATATGGTTGGGGGCGTGATAAGCATAGCCACGCCTCCAAAAGGTATGTGTGGGCTGAACTCTTTTGCATAGAGCTCTTCTGACGTCATGACGCTGGCATGCATGCGCCGTGTCATAAAAAGGGGTGAGTGCACAGCGGCCGGCATCTCTGAGGCAGAGTGGAGCCTCAGGCCTTGTGGAAAAAGCAGTCCCCCGGATCCCGGCATCGGCAGATCCGCGGACCGCCAAGGTAAGTGTAAGAGGGCTGACACTAGCAAGCTATTATCAGAGCAGGAGATAAGAAATTCGAAATGAAACAATTTGCAATAAAAGAAGTGTAAACATTAGATGACTCTATACAGAAAGTGTTTATGAAGGCTGTGTAAGCCACATGCAGGGAGGTGTCACTAGGGCTGCATAAATAAAGTGATTATGTGCGAGGGGGGGTTACAACTTGCCTCCACAACACAATTGCCAATAACTCAAGCTGAAACACTACACATCCAGATTCCTACCACCATGATCACTTCTAAAAGTAGAAGTGGTCATGGTTGTTGGAGAAAGTGTAATTTAGCTGTAGCGGTGTTTGAATTTAGTTCTTTAAAAATAAAATGTTCTGCTTGATTGAATTTAGGCAACAAAATTAGGATCTGGTTCTATTTCAGCCTGACATTCTATTCTATAGCCATTTGGGCAGGACTCTGTCTAGGTTGCTGGGATTGTCAAGGAACCATTTGAATTCTATCATAAAATCTGCTATCCAGAGATGCAGCACTTATCTGCACTTTTATAAAGACCCTTGGCAACAGCTCCCAGCTGTCAACCAGAAAACCAGAAAGGTTGCCATGGTTGCTTGCTTTGAGTGCCCTCTCAAAGCTGGACTAAGGACTTCTCATAGAAAAATCTTACAGGTGCATTGCAGCATTTGCTGTGTATGAGCCATGTTCCAATACTTCTCTACAAGAAGCATTGGTTGGGCTTGGAGAACATCAAAATTGATGATCCCGTGAGACGGAGCAGAGCAAGAAGACAGTCTGACCTCTGTTTAGAGGTTAGCAACTTGTTTTTTTAAGGGGTGGTGCCCTAAATCCAAAATATTCCAGTGTGAGAAATAAATGTATTTACATCTAATGGAGTGTTCCTTTAAGTAAAAAAAACAAGCAAACATACCTTTAGGAGCCAAATTAAGAAGATCTCCAGCATGGAAAGAGAGCTCTTCATCAGAAGTTGCAGTGAAGTCATACTCTGCCCTTCCCACAACGTGGTCGTCTTCTCCACTGGCCCAATTAACATTTTCTACACAAAGAATAAGAAAAAAAACAAAACTTTAATTAACAAGATGAGATTCCTTTTAAAAAGAAGCATACAACTTCTAATATCCGAGAGATTATTGTTAAAAAAAAAAACAAACAAACAAAAAAGAACAAAACGTTCGAAATGTAAAGTAAGAACAAAGGATGACCTTCCAAGTACAGGAGTCAAATATGATGCACATGCAACATAAATCTATATGAAGAGACTCATACTGACAAGATTCTCAAATGAAAAGCAATGGCCTATAAGGTGTTTTAACTAAAGAGGGAATTGTGGAAAACTGTCACAATTAGATGAAAATTGTAGAAGAAAAAAAATGCTAAAACGGAGCAAATATTCACCTTGCCAATCGCTTCAACTCAAATACGGTTGCTTATCAATTTTCCACATTTTCTGGCCCTGAGTTTTTTTTCTCCCTCAAATCATATTTGAATTGACGGTTCTATGTAATAATTGCTAAAAATCGTGACCTTGCACAGTTGGCAAGTTTATAGACATTCCTTAAAAGATGGATTAAAAAGCCTGTAATTCTGAAGAAGTTATTTGACAGCTTCCATCCACTCCAGGCAATGTAAGAATATTTCTGTAAAAGGTGTTTGTTTGTTTTTTTTTTTTAAGATCCACATGACAGCTAAACTAGAGCTATGGAAACAAATGCAATGGAATGATTACTGTACATATAGCACTTTGCCCTACATTTGCTTTTTAAACATATTGCCTAATGTATAAATAGGTATTCTATTGAGTTCAAGTACCTTGTCGTAAAATCAATTCATGTTTGTCTTGCTTTTCTCCCGGTCACATATTTTTCAAAGGAAGCAGTGTAAAGAAATATCACTGTATTGTACCTGGATCATGTTGATGCTTTCCAAATAGCATCAAAGTGTAATTACAGTAACTACGCAATAGCCACTTTTAAAGTGATCTCATTCTTGGAATAGCACTGAGTGAGATTCTGAACTCTGAACCTTAGTTAGCAGTATTATGATAACTTCACCACAAGAAACTTGAAAACCAAATGTGCCTAGATGACTAGATGCTCCATTTAAGGAGGCCAAAAACTATAGATAAAAATAAAAATTTCACCATTATCACCCAACTTTGGAAAGGACGTTTGCCTAATGCCACTAGTTCAAAAGTAAAATAAAATATCTGCTCTTCTGACATTTACCTTTTGGATTACTGGAGAGCACAGTTAGGAGAGCCAGCTGTTCACTCTAGAACACTGCCCCAGTCGGACTCCTGGGGGTTATCCCAATCCCAATATTATAGCACAAGACAATTGAAAAGATGAAAAACGTACATAGACCAATAGTAGTAAAAACTTAGAGCAACTTACAATCACTACATAGAAAATTGGAAACAAAAACACAGGATATAATAAACCAGATACATAATTTATCTTTTGTGAAAGGCCAAAGCAGAAACATTGGGATGTCTTGCCACCTGTTGACACATTCTTTAAGGTAATCTATGATAAACCAGCTGCACAAGTCTACCTTGTTTTTATTATATACTTATTTTATCGTTTGGACTTGTCTAATTGGGTGGCATTCGAAACTGGGATAGGCCCATTTTTCAGGTGAAAATTTTGGTGCATCCCTACTGGTACCTTATTTAATAAAGTTTCACCTCATTGAAGTGGTTTAACCCCTTAAGGACCAAACTTCTGGAATAGAAGGGAATCATGACATGTCACACATGTCATGTGTCCGTAAGGGGTTAAGGGTCTGTAGTCCCCTGGCACCATTATTCCATTTAGCATTAAACCATTAATAATGGTTTAATGCTAAACAATAGTGTCCAACGGTCCATCCCCTCTCTACTGCTTGGGCTAATGAGGAAGCATAAGCCTGAGCTGCAGTGGGTGTCTGTGATTGGTTCAGGATGTCAGCTGACAAATTTCAACCTATCACAATGCTCATTGCAAGTATAACTCTGTGTTGCTAGAAGGAAATGTGTAATCCTTGCCTTAACCATACCCCCAGCAGAGGCCCAGGCAGTGGGTGGCCAGGGATCCTCATTCGGTGTTAAACTGCTAGAAATGATTTAACACTGAATGGAGGGACGGCTCCAGAGGACTGCAGATACTATAACCAATTTAATGAGATGTAAGGACTATAGTCCAACGGTGTCCCTTTAAGATACTGATATCACCTTTAGCTGATCAGGTGAGAAGCTTTAAGTGAACTGAGTTTCTTACACTGTTTCTGCAGTAAGATGATTGATTCTACATGAAAACGAAAGAATATAAAGTAAAGGACTCTTGAGACAGACATTTTCATGTGAAGCAATGGGGTAACATTAAGTACGGTAAGTATTGTAGGCTGACTTCTATTTTTGGTTTCAGGCTGAAGTTAAAGGACCACTTCCGCTTACTGAAGTGGTCTGAGTGCCAGGTCCACCTAGGATTAACCCTTTCTGCTGTAAACATAGCAGTTTCAGAGAAACTGCTATGTTTACCTTAGGGTTAATCCAGCCACTAGAGGCGCTTCCGTGATTCTCACTGTGCTTTTCACGTCCATAGGAAAGCATTGAGAATGCCTTCCTATGAGACTGGCTGAGAGCGCGCATGGCTCTTGCCGCGCAGGCGCATTCAGCCGATGAATGGAAAAGGAGGAGGAGAGTCTCCAGCACTGAGGGAGCCCGGCGCTGGAGAAAGGTAAGTGTTTAACCCCTTCCTCTCCATCCAGCCTGGCAGAAGAGGGGCCCTGAGGGTGGGGGCACCCTCAGGGCACTATAGTGCCAGGAAAACGAGTATGTTTTCCTGGCACTATAGTGGTCCTTTAACAGCTGAAGTCTGGCAGCATATAAAAAAAAAAACCAATAAAAAAAAAAAAAAACTGTGCAGTAAAAGTTTGGTTTGTTCTAAAAAGTGTTGCAAAGTTGAAAAAGTTGTGTGGAATCCAAAGGCAAAAACGTGCCTGCTGTTTTTCTTGCCGAGTGCCTTACCTTTTCAAGTCTGCACCACTTTTGCGATCATAGCACTTTCACCTTAAAACTACAAGTCGTTTTCCTCTCAATTCATTCACTGCAACATGAATCCATGGGGCACAAGGATACTACTGGTACAGTCCCTCCATCCTTTTATATCTCATACAGTTTTCAAGTAGTTTGACAATATAATTGAGGATCCCCAAGTCCCAAACATCTACGATGGCCATGGAATAATGGGACCTGTAGTTCAGCAACACTTGGGGGTGGCGGTGAGATGCCCGCTCTAAACTATAAATGTCACGATAATAGAAAAGAATATGAGTGGTTAAGAGTGATGCTCTGCTCATTTCCCTTTACTTACCATTTTCAGTAACTTCATTGCAGTTGGACAAAAGTTTCCAAATGAGGTAGGGGCCTCCAAGGATGACTGCAAAAAACAAAAAAATAGGCCAGGACTTTGCAGAGTCTGTGACATTTTTCTCAGAGCCACTCAGTGCCACAGTTCCTGCACTCTCAGTCCATAAATCTTCTGTTTCTGAATTTTTCCGGAGACCCAAAAGTCTCTGCAAACGCCTGTAAAGGAAGCGGATTGTCCGGACTAGTGCAAAAGCTGAAAACACATTCGTGAAATGTATCTTCATCCTGGAAAAGTGATTTGCCACATCGAGAACTGCTCTAAAGCTGTTATAAACAGCAGAAAAAGTGGCATCCATCATCATACTGACAGAGGCAAATGCATGGACAATGCTTTCGATGGACTGGAATGCACCCCTGCTGCTTTCTTCAGCCTGTCTAACAAACCTACTTGGAGGCACGTCATCTGCTTGAAACCGATTATAGCCTAACCCACCCCCATAGCCATAGGGGCTATAGCTACCATAAAATGAACTGCCATAGGAGTTGCCAAAGCCAGGTGAGAACGAGCTGTATGCAGGCCGGTACTGGCTGATAGTACTACTTCTTGTCTGTTGAGTTGGTCTTGGAAGTACTGGAGGTGGTACCCTGCTAAGAGTTGGCTGTCCAGGTCTGGTCAAGATATTAGCCCTTAAGTCGGCTGATCTAGATTAAGAAAGAGAAATACAATTAAATATTTTAAGGCACAAAAAAGAAAATTTTATGTCAAGACACTGAGGCTCATATTTCTTAACCCTTTCTTTACTGTCCACCAATAGCAGCAAATTAACCTCCATACCTGGTGGAATAATTCAGTCACAGCAAACCACCTTTAAAGGACAACTCTAATACAATGAATATATTTATTCATAATGTTGGGGTTTCGACTGTAGTGGTTATGGAAACAGGAGTGCCCTGGAGCACACCCATTGTAAGTAGTCAAGCTCTTTGTGAATGGTTTGAGAAACTATCTGCAAAGAACCAGTTACCTTTTTCCTCTGGAGGCTTCAAGCTCCTGCAGGGAGTTTCTGATTGTCCCCCTGTACTAAGCCCAGCAGCACAGAGCCTGCTCACTGGTTGAGAGCACTTTTCCAAATAAACCTGCTGTTTCACTGATCCTTGAGTGCCCGGACCACAATTTTGTTCAACCATAACCACTTCAGTGGGCTGTAGTGGTTATGGTCTGGCTCAGACTGGCCATTGGGCAAACTAAGCAAAAGTGGGACGTGATGGCCAAGGACTGAGGCCAGCAGAGGAGTTCAGAGCCCCATCTCAATTTCAAGCTTCACTATTTTTGCCTACATTTCTCCATTTGCATTTCAGTTTGCCACAATATGTTGTTTACTTAATAAATCCTTTTTGAGGCAGCATGAGTTAGCTCATTATCTTGTGAATATTAAGATCATCACTTAGTAATCAGTACAGTAAATAAGAGTTCGACATTGTGTTTGTTTTTGTTTTTAAAAGATTGTGATGTTTAACAACATTTTATAATATTATTAAAAAATGCCATGTACATTCACATTTTGTTTTGTTCATTAAAAATTAAACGTTCATTATGCCTGGGTATTCAAGAAATGTTTACTGCTTATTAATAAAATAAAAAAATAGAACATACAAAAAAAAAAAAAAAACACCAATGCCATCAGTTTATCACAGTACAAGACAGGTGCTATTCTGGGCAGAGTTCTAAATGTTCTGAAGCATTCTATTCTGCACCATGACCACTGCTCCTCATTGCCCTTGAATAGCACCTCCTTTGCGTTAATAAATGATCCCCCTTTGTGCTTTATTTATCATTAATAATAATTAGTTCTGTCTGTCTACGTGCAAGGCAGGCCACAGAGCTGCTCTTTGGACCCCAGCCTGGGGCACTTCCTGCTATGTCTGGATTAGGTACCTCTGGCCTAACAGCCTCTTCTCATGTCACCCCAGCACCTTGCTGCCCCTCACTGTATACACTCACTGATAGGAGGTGGAGGGGAGACCCCCCATGACCCGCCGGGTCTCCCATGGTTTAGGAGGAGGAGGCTGACCCGCCATACCGCTCTATTGCATAGCCATACACAGACAGAGGTAACCGAATGCCGCCGAGTCGATGTGCTATCAGGAGCACTGCTAGTCACAGGGTTCTCAGTGAATAAAGACTTTCCATGGATAGGGATTGCCTATTGGTTTCGTTCTTTATGAAAAAAGATGAACCACGTTATAAAAGGTTCTACATGGTGGAGACATCAGAATTTCAATGGTCATAGAACCAATAGCTTGCCAACAGCAAAGCACACAGGGGTTTATTCACTAAATAACGAATTGTAGTGACATGAAAGTCTCATGGCAAAGTTTAAACTAATATAGCAGATTTGGGACATTACCAAAATCAGCTAAGGTCACTTCTAGCCTATATAAGCCTACATTTTGCAATAAATAATTATAGTATTTTTTTTTTTTTTTTTTTTTATAAAGTGTTACTGAAGTAGTTTAATATATATATATTGCCATTTGGATTTTACAATTCATAATACAGTGAGTAACGATATGAGAGATCAATGTGCTGAATTGAGAACTGTAATGGAATAGCACATTTTAGGCCAACATTACAGAGATGAAAAAATAACTGAGTTTTTTTTTTTTTCCAAGTGTGTTTTTTTTGTGGCCTAAACGTTCTATTCTCTGGTTATTTCTCAGTTTGATAAATAACCCTGCTAATGACACTATATTTATTAAAGTCACACTATAGAGCCATCATAACTTGCACAAATAATAACGAGGAAGATTAGGGTACTAATACTGTGCACAAACCCCAGCATTTATACAGGAAACTAATAAGCAGCATTAAAATTCTAATAAATTATGAGAGGGAGGAACATTTTTGCACCATCTGTCATTTAGATAAGGATTTATATAGCATCTAAATAGATCAAGCACGGTTTACTTTAGTGTGTTTAATTTAAAGTTAGGTAAATGCACTGTGTGTGGGCTGTGGTCACTGGAGGACCAACCAAAGACAGCAGGACAGGAGCTCGGATTTGGGACAGTCTGTAAAAAGAGCTCCCCACTGGCATGGAGTAATATCCATCAAGCCAAATATGGTGGATCTCTAGAAACCCTTTTCTGAGATTGTACTAATCAGCTCATTGAGTCTTGTTAAAGGGACACTATTGTCACCAGAACTACAGCTTATTGTATTTGTTCTGGTGAGTAGAATCATTCCCTTCAGGCTTTTTGCAGTAAACACTGTATTTTCAGAGGTATGAAACGTGTAGACTGCTGCAACATCGATGAATCGTCACCCCTGTATTCTGCATGTTGCCGAATAAATGTTATACCCACATGTGGGAGACTAAAGGAAGATAAGAATTTTATATATTTGGTTTCAACATTGTTTCTTAAAATGTACATTTATGTATTTGAGTGGGAAGTCTGCCAGCAAATATTAGAAGGGGGATGAATTTGAATGCCATTTTTTCTTTATTTCTTTCACTAACACCCTCCTAAGAAGACTGGGCAACTCCAAGGCGAATATTTCATTTACTTAAGTACTGATGAGCTCAGGAATTGAACCCATAACTTGTTTGGAATTTTAAAAAATTAATTAAAAAATAAAGCCAATAGGAGAATAAAAGTAAACCCCTGGTCCACCCCTATTAAATGGAATGGGCATGGTGAGTTTCAACCCTCTCTCTTGTTTTTTTCCCACCACAGAAATGTGAGGGTTAATAAAAGTATCTCATTCCTCTTTAGGTACATTTTATTATCCTTTCATATTGAATCCAAATCTCATGGTCTAAGGGAATGTGGGCATTGCACTGTTACACATTTGAGTTTTAAAAATCTAGTGGACTGCCATTACGTTTTATTTAGTTTTTATTCACTTATACCAGGGGTGGCCAAAAAGTAGATCCCTAGATATTGTATAACAACTTCCATGATTCTTTGCGTACCTTTGGAATGCTTTTAGAATAGCAAAGCATTATAAGTAGTAAGCTGTAGCTTTAAAACATCTAGGGATCTACCTTTTGGGCACCCCTGATTTATAGGGTTATATAGTAAAGTGACAATAAAAAATGAATACCAAATTTAAGGCCAGACTGAAAGAATAGCTAACATAGAGAATGTTTCAAGTTTGAACTCCACTTTGAATTCACACATTAAGGAATAACCCTGTTTATGTTTCCACAGCAGGAAACGTAAAGGACCACTATAGTCACCCAGACCACTTCAGCACAATGAAGTGGTCTGGGTGCCAGGTCCCTCAGGTTTTAACCCTTCAGATGTAAACATAGCGGTTTCAGAGAAACCGCTATGTTTACATAGCAGGGTAAATCCAACCTCTAGTGGCTGTCTTCCTGACAGCCGCTAGAAGCGCATCTGCAACGCTGGATGCGAAATTCACAACCAGCGTGCAGAACGTCCATAGGAAAGCATGGAGAAATGCTTTCCTATGGACTGTTTAAATGCGTGCGTGGCACTTGCCGTGCATGCGCATTCCACTTCACTCGATAGCTGACGTCAACGGGGGAGGAGAGGTCACCAGCGCCGAGGGAGCCTGGCGCTGGATTAAGGTAAGTGGCTTCAGCGCCAAGGGAGGGGGACCCCTTATGGCACCTTCAGTGCCAAGGGAGGGGGACCCCTTATGGCACCTTCAGTGCCAAGGGAGGGGGACCCCTTATGGCACTATAGTGTCAGGAAATGGGTTTGTTTTCCTGACAATAAATGAAAAGGAGTAGATGCTAATAGTCACAATGTAGGTCAAGACATGAGACCATATGCATCACCTCTATATAAACATAGCCAAGTAGGAAAAAAATATATTAATAATGGCTAAATTAACCCAAAACAAAATTGAGACCATGAAATAAGTGAAAAAAATAAAGTATATACAAATATAGCTAATGCCACTATGCATTCAAGGTAGAAGCAAGTAGAGGTCACTTCCAAATAAATAAAGGGATATGATATAAAATACTGAGATAAAGCTTTATTAGAAGGCTAGCTTAAATGAAAATATCAATCCCAACTGTGACCCCTATGTCTGATCTAACCCTTGTAAACATCTGGGTGCTATCTCCTATAGATTTCGAGCCCTAACTGTCCAGGGTACACAAAGACCCAATGTGGAGCCATCCAAATTAGCTAACTTAGCAATAAAGGATCAGGTCCCTAAAGTAAAAGACAGTATAGGGCTGTTGATCGTGGTCACAAAGAGAGCAAGCAAACAATGTAGGATTGCTGCACAATAGTATCCAGAGTAGAAATACTTGCAGATAGAACAGAGAGAGAGTAAATAGTATGAAATGAAAAAGTCAGTTTCAAATAAACTGACAGTATGATTTATAAAGCCTCTCTCCCTGTATAGCTATCTAGACAGGCATAGTAGCAAAGAGATAGAGTAGAGAAATATACTCAAATCATATTTAAGTTTAAAAGTGCTTAAATCAAAATGTAAAGTGCTTAAATCAAAATGACTTTACATTTGGATTTCTAAACAGAGTTAGTAAGATACCTCCCAACTCTGATCACGTGGGGTACCTATGTGTAAGCTGATTGGCAGTAAAAGACAGCGTGAGTGCCGAGAGCAGCCACACCTGGGTGAGACTTCTCGCATGGACATCATTGGCTACAGGTACTCAGTTTCTTTGGCGCCCATTATACTTAAGAGAGTCCTGAATATTATTCTGTTGGCCCCTGACGAAGGTGCAGCATAGAAGCACCGAAACGCGCGTCGGGCGTTCTTTTCTTTTTCTTTATTATGGGCACTGGGCCTCGTTTAATATCATATAGGACCTCTACCTGCTTCTACCTTGAATGCATAGTGGCATTAGTTATATTTGTATATACTTTATTTTTTCACTTATTTCATGGTCTCAATTTTGTTTTAGGTTAATTTAGCCTTTATTAATATATTTTTTTTCTACTTGGCTATGTTTATATCCAGGTGATGCGTATGGTCTCATGTCTTGACCTACATTGAGACTATTAGCATCTACTCCTTTTCGTTTATTACCTATATTGGGGTTAACCCCCTGGAGACCCCTGGAGTCTCCCTACGGTACATAGGAACGCGAGCTTATTAGGATATGGTGCTTGGGTCTGCTCTCGCTGTCTTGTATTTGTTTTTGTTTTCCTGACACTATAGTGATCCTTTAATTAATTTATTTATCTGCAAAAATTTAGGCAAAGTGCAATCCAGTCATCTAACCTTAAAATACATGGGCACATTCAGAGCTTCGTGTATAACTTCAACATTGGTGTTCCTAGTAAGAAAGTTGGCATTATATTAATGTGCATTAAATCTTGGCATGGGTCAAAGAAAAGGTATGTTGTTTTTGGTCTTATTTTTATATACGTCACAAAAGTATGTTTGTGAAAACAGGACCTTTTCTGTTATCTGCCCTCCAATACTTATTTTATTTCTTAGAGTTAGGGTTAGAATAATAATTGAGTGAGGTTAACGGTTAAACGGTTTTAAAACGGTTAAAATCCAAAAAAGAAAATTAGGGTTAGGAACTTATTAGGGATTATTCTAGTTTCAGTGAATGAATAATCTAAATTTTATTAAAGACAGGAGGCGAATATTTGCTTAACTTCCTTTACTGAATTCTCCCAGCAGCAAAGAAATAGTTAAACAATTGAACAAAAAGGAACAACCAATAAGAATCATCTAGTCAATAATATATGGCTATGAGACTCCTCTCAACTCCTTCTTGATGCAGCTGGAGTGTGATGTCAACCATGTAAACCAGAAACGAGAAAATTCTTCAGAAAAACGTAGTCAACCATGTAAACGAAATGTAACCGATCCAGTAGATCAAGCACTCGAAGATGTTGTAAAGAAGACAAAAAACAGCTTCACACTAAAAGAGAAGAGACTTCGAAATTATGGTGTGACTAGTAGATTGTCAATCATGCAACGTCTAGCACTAGAACTAATTATATATCAGCAACCTGTGATGCTAACTAAAATACAAAGATGTAAAAATCTCATATAAAGAATAACTGAATTAGTTCAGATGTAATACAGAAACAATCTGGGGTGTGAACATATGAGGTACGTAACCAAATCTGAATACTTACCTGAGTATCCCTTAGTGGATAGAAGTCGAATACACTACCTTAGTTACCCTAAGTGGATGCGAGCAATGGGGGGCCAGAAATAGAAGGTATGTAGAATATTGCATATTCTATGTTTCTATTGATTATATATATATGGATGTGTGGATTGACATAAGTAACAGATGGTATAAGTCACAAGGCTTTCTTTGTCCAAGAGCTCTGGAATGTGGATGTGGGGGTTTTGTCCTTATATGGCTAGAGTTAAATGCTGACGTTAGTATTAGCACATCTTTATAGTAACAGAGGGACACAAGGTCACTCTCTGGGCTCTCTCTGGCTCTCTCTCGATGTAAAGATGTAAGGATTTAAAGAAGTCCAGCAATTACCATCTGCTGGTTGAATGTCCACTATCCTGTAACATCCTTTATTATGTTTTATTATGTATCTGTAACTAAGAATAAACCTGAAGAAACCGTAAGTCAGATTGCGTATTAGCACTTTTCAATAATATAGACATATATTATTGTGGCGAGCATTTGGCCCAAGACTATATATACAAAAGACGTATATATATCAATCAACTGAAGACAAGAAGAAATTAAGAAGATTTAACAGTGACGACCGATTCCAAACCAGATTTTACAAGGTACAGAAAGTAGATTCCCGTGACCAATCAGCAGAGGCTAAAATGTCCGAAAGGGAACCCCACGCAATAAGGGCAGAGGGCGATGCCTAGCACCGAATGGGCGCCAAAGGAGGCTTCAACTCCTGCAAGGCGGAGAACCCATCGGATCCAATGAGCAATTGTGGGACAGGACACCGGATTATAAGGACGGACATGGACGCAAAAAGAGTTCCCGATGGAGCCCGAAGGGGAGTGGTAAAGATGACATACCGTTGTAAACAACGGGTAACACAAAGAGATGGTCTATCAGGGAAATATGGATAAAAAACAGAAGTAGAAAGAACCTTAGTGCAACGAACAACAGAGAAACGTACGCCTTTGGGAGTGAAGGCAATAGCGTGAAGATCAAAGGCCCTGACATCGGAAACACGATGAAAAGAGACCAGACAAAGTAAAAGGGCTGGTTTGGCAGAAAGCTGACGTAAGGACAGCTCCGAGTTAGGAGGCCATGCTTCTAGAAAGGACAAAATCTGTGAAACAATCCAAAATTGGGTGTATCGAAGGGCCGGAGGTCGTGAAAGACGAATACCCCATAGAAGTCTGCAAACACATGGATGTTTTCCGACAGGGACCGCATCAATCGGGCCATGAGCTGCTAAAATAGCAGAACAAAAAAACGTTTGCACGGTAAGACTTGCCACTGTAAAAAAAAAAGACAATAGGAAATTCATAATATTCACTAGAGTCGTTGAAAGGGGATCAATATCCCTTTCCAGACACCAGTGAACCCAGAACCGCCATGCAGAAAGGTATGATCTACGAGTTTCTGGGGCCCTTAAGTCCCAGAGGAGACTTTAAGCAGAGCCAGAAAGTCCTGAGACATACCCTTGAAACAGTCCAGGCCACTAGCCGTAGACGTTCCTGGATGGCGAGAGGATGGAAGTCCCCGGAGGGATCTCGGGGTAGATCCTGAGACAGAGGTAGAAGCAGAGGTTAATCTGCGTACATTTCTAGGAGGTTAGAAAACCAAGGTTGGGCCCTCCAGAGAGGGGCTACCCACAGGATCCTGACTCCCAGAACCTTGAGACGGTGAAGAGTTCGAGGAATCATTGAAAAAGGTGGGAATGCATAAGCTCCTGTCGACGGCCAGGGTTGCAGGAAGGCGTTGACAGCTTGCGACAAAGGATCTGATAGCCAACTGAAGAAGGCGTCTGTCTGACGATTCAGTCTGGAGGCAAAAAGGTCTAGCGTGATGGACCCGCGAAGCAAGTATTTATACAATTCCAGTTTAAACATCTGTATGGACTCTGATAAAAGCACTTCTTCAGGCAGAGAATTCCATATTCTTATTGCTCTTACTGTAAAAATAAAACCCTTTTCTTTGCCTTAGATGAAATCTCCTTTCTTCCAGCCTAAATGTGTGACCTCGTGTCCTATGTATAGCCCTGTTTATGAATAGATTTCCAGATAATGGTTTGTAGTGGCCCCGAATATATTTGTATAATGTTATCATATCCCCTCTCAGGCACCGTTTTTCCAAACTAAAGAGATTTACATTTTTAACCTTTCTTCGTTACTAAAATGCTTCTTTCATCAATTTTGTAGCTCGTCTCTGCACTTTTTTTTAGTGCCATGATATCCTTCTTTAGAACAGGTGCCCAAGTTAAGTAAATATAAAGCCTCCTTTACTATTTTAACCTTAACCCTAGAAAGAGTGGAGGGAAGATAACAGGGAATAACCCTAGAAATAGTGGAGGGAAGATAACAGGGAATAACCCTAGAAATAGTGGAGGGAAGATAACAGGGAATAACCCTAGAAATAGTGGAGGGAAGATAACAGGAGAGGTCCTAGAAAACAAAAACATAGAAACAGTGAATGCTCAGGAATTGCAATACCTTATCCAAACCACTAGATGTCACATTTCATCTGTAACGTGTTTATATTCGATTACTCTTGTCTAGAGTGTGCTGTTGGTAAATGGTCCCCCCGGATAACACAGATCTTTGCAGAAGGTTCCGTTGCTGTTTCTCTTTCCTCTCACCGGGCACATTAGAGATTTGGACCATCCATGTGGTAATGCTTACATAGAGCTTGGATACAATGTGATGTAAATTAATATAGTGCAGGGTGAGACTAAGATCTCTGTAGTTAAGCAGTGGCAGACTAGGCATGCTGCTCAGTAAACTTGTTTTGGTACATGATTTAGGGACCTTTAAATATACATACAGTTAACGAACAGCAATAATGCAGTACCACTTTTAGTCTTCAGAGAAGTATATTTTAATATTGCTATTTCCCATTTAGTTTGCATTGTTGTCTCTTTTGCAATTGAGAGTGAGGGGAAGACAGATGACAATATTATGATTGTTAAAGATGATTTAATCAGCAAGCTTGCCTACAATAACATAGAAAGTGAGTTCTAACAGGGATTTTAGTCTATTCTAAGTCTTATTCTTATTATTATTTATATAGCGCCAGCAAAATTCCGTAGCGCTGTATTCTTAAAGTCATTTTGCAGATTTCTTGTCTGCCTTGCCCTTTGGAGTGATTTTATTTTCAAACTTGGAAATATCAATGCTTGTTATCCAAAGTGCATATCCCAATAAACCCATTCATTTACACAGGTAAATCCCTGGATAACGTACACATTATAGACATGTCTGGTCCTCAAAGGGTTAAATATCTGCTTGAATACAGGATACACAATTTAAGTATTGCTGACTATTTAAAGAAACACTGTATTGGAAAAAATGTCCCTAAGTCTTCTGTGCCTGTGTATTAGTTATGGTCCACACCCCCTTTTTTTTTTTTTTAAATCAAACAAAACTTTAAAGGGACAAGTCACCAGAACAAGTACAGCTTCTTGTATTTGTTCTGGTGAGTATAACCAGTCCCTTTGGGCTTTTCACAGTAAACACTGTTTTGTTTTTCCAGAGAAAAAGCAGTGTTTACATTACAACCTAGGGATGCCTCCAATGACCACTCATCAGATGGCTACTAGATGTGCTTCCTGGGTCAGTGCTGAACAGTATGCAGCACTGCCATTCAGTGTCTCCACCCTCTGCATGGGGACACTGAACTTACCTCATAGAGATGCATTGATTCTATATATCTCTATGAGGAGATGCTGATTGGCCAGGGCTGTGTTTGGCTTGAGCTGTCTCTGCCCCTGATCTGCGACCTTGACAGTCTCATCCAATCCAATGCTTTCCTATGTAAAAGCATTGGGATTGACTCAGATAAACACTTCTGATGATGTCAGTCAAGCAGGAAGATTAGGGGCAGAGCCAGCAGCAGACTGCAATAAAGGTAAGCTTTTAATATATTTATGGGGGCAAGGAAGGCTAGATTGTGTTTTTAACAGGAGTACATGTTTGTGTTCCTTTAAAAAGAAGCAGTGGAACTTACCTTTATGTTAGCACTGTGCATGTACTGTGGTTATAGTGCTTGGAGTAACCCTTTAAGGTATCCTGGAGTGCTGCCTGTGATGTCCTAAAACTGTATTCATCGCACACAGTACATCTTATTTATGTTGCTGTGTGTACTGTACCCCCATTTTCCATCAAACCGTTTTGTAGTGGTTAGACAGAAAATATAGCCAGGTTATCAAAGAGTGTAAATGTTTCACTTCCACCACATTTCCAAACCTTCTAGCCTTGGACAGCAATGATTAGCTGAGACTGTTGGGCTAGGCTGTTGCAGGTGGTACCAAAGGGACAATGTAGTAATAAGTTGCTAGTGTTTAAACAGACCTTTTTACTTGCAATATGAGCGGTACTAGAGGAATGTTATTTTTCCATGTTGTGTTTTTCAGATTGGCCAGCATGCTGCTCATTGAGGAAAAGTACAGATCGGTTGCTCAGATGCTCTTTTCGTCAGGCTCATGTCCACGATGTGTGCTTCGCTTCTGCTGCGTTGGTTCCACAACTCCTTACCGTCTTCCATATAAGGTCTCCATATGGATTTTCTTTCTTTTTTAAGTTGAGCTAAATCATGGATAAAATTGTGTGAACCTGTGATGACAACCTGGCCATATAAAAAGAAAAAACAAACACCCACAGCAAAGTACCAAAATGTATTTTTTCTGAGCCATGGGTGTTCCATTGTTTATTGTGAATTAGTTTCCTGAATTCAGTTCATTGATCCCTGCAATTCACTGTGTACCGAATAAACACAAAAATATACTTTTGCTTCTGAACACAAGAGATAAGTGTTATATGTGTAACAGCATCTATTACGAACACCTATTATGGATGACTTCTGCTTGTCTGCAGGCATTGTACATTTAAACATGTGGGATTTAGTCGCTAAGGCCTTAATTTAATTGGTTTGCAATCAGAACCAGAAATTATTACAATCTTTTAATAATTTAAAAGGTTGCATTTTTAATCTACAAAAATTTGCATATACATTAAAGGTGAGTTCTTTAGATAAATCATCTGAATTTTTTGAGAGATTGGAATCATTTCGATTGCTAATTCAAATTACTTAAATCGATGTCAACGTTGGGGATTGTTGTAAAAGAATTGTACATTAGAGGGTAACCTAACAATTGTTTTAAAAAAAACCCTCTCCAATTCCAGCATTGAAATTTGGCCTATTAAATAAATGTAAAATTAAAGACAAACTAAATCCCTTGACAGTTGTCATCAATTACCATGTTACAGTTAAAACACCACAGAAGCAAATATTGTAAATTGTTAATTAATGTGAATCTCCCTGTAGGATCTGGTTTGTGAACTACGGACGTACCTTGCTGCAAACCCTGGTGATACAACTGACTTACACTGGAATCCACCGTGCAAGAGACCCAAACTTGATGTAACTGATGAAAATCAGGGTGGCGATGATTCAACAAATTTCTCACAATGTGAAGGCACAAATGAACCTCCAGTTCCAAAAACCTGTAATTTATGTCTGGGAATCCTTCAACATCTGTCTGAAGCACAGTTTGTCAAAGAGGTAAATATGCTCAGCGGAAACAAAACTCTGCTGATCATTAGGGTGGGTCATTTACAATTTGTTTTATGCATCAAGTTCTTAAAAGTAATCATGGAACAGATCCTTATCAAGGCCCATCTGGAGAAAATTCCAAGGCAAATCTGCAGCATTGTGCTAAACTGAATAATGTATTAATAATAATTTAGTTGGGAGGAATATGGTAGGGCTAAATACTGTATATATTTTTTCTAGTTTAAGTGTTTTGCAAGTTCAATTTGCAAATAAAGTTTATCTTAAGTGAATACTCAAAAGGAAACAAAAGTGGAGCACTACCACCAGATATATATACACTTACTCTACACCCTGTTGGGCATAAAAAAAAAAAAAAAAAACTAACCAAAAATATAACAGTGCCACACTTTGTAAAATTAGCACAATATAATAATAATCCCAGTTTACAATTATTGTAAGGTAAACCACTCACATTTACTGGCGCCTAGAGTGGATTGGCACAAATCTCAAGGCATTCCGTACCTTTAATGCAGCACAATACCTTACTTCCTAGCTGTTATAGCAATTACCCTCCATAAAAAAAAGAGGAAATGATCCAACATCTAGTACTGTGTAGTATATGTGTATATATATAATTCAAATGTAGCATATAAAAGAAGAAAACAACTCCATTAAAACAGCCTGTAATAGTACTCAGCTCTGAATAGATATAAAAGGTATAAAATGATGATTACATCTATCCGAGTTGGTGTCCTCTAATGCATTTTAATTTCCACTCAGTGTAGTGTGAGCCACCAGAAAAAACATGGAGGTGCCACTATAGAGCACTGAAGTAGACATACTATGTATTTGGCTGGTGTCTTTGGGAAACAGTGGAACTCTTGGCACTACTTAATCAAGGCAGGCTTTCCCTTAGCAACCATATTGATTCATGGGTTGGACAATAATACTTTGTTGACACCAGTTGAGACTGGTGAAGTTTTAAGAGACTCTCGAGACATCTAAATCACTTTAACTTGCTAATGTTACTACATTAGCTTCAGGGCCAGTGCAAGGAGTTTTGCCGCCCTAGGCAAAAAAGATTTTGCTGCTCTATTCACTTTTTTTTTTTTTATATTTTAGTTATCTTTGTAATTATTGAATCATTGTAGGGACATGGATAAGTTTAGTGTTCCGATTACAGGTTTATATTCCAAACACTATAATGTTTTTATTTTATTTATTTTTAAATTTTTTTATTTTTTTTTAATTTAAACTGTGTTTAGTGCACAAATGCAATCACTGACACATACATACATACAGACTGCCAATCTATGACCCATGCAAATTGACACCCACACTGACTCATGCAGACATACTAAACCATGCAGACACACGCACATTTATCCTTGCAAACTGACACACACTGATACCTGCAGACACACACACACACTGATCCATGCAGACACACACACACACACTGATCCATGCAGACACACACACACACACTGATCCATGCAGACACACACACACACACTGATCCATGCAGACACACACACACACTGATCCTTGCAGTCACACACACTGATCCATGCAGACACTAACTTACCGTCATTTCCTATATCAGTTGACTCTTCATGTATTTCAGGGATCTTGAGAGCGACTAGCTACCTGGCATCCCATCACTCCTTGCTATACTCCCGCCCACTTGTCACCAGGGGGCGGGAGTGGGTGAGAAGTGCACTCTATGCCACCCTGCCCCACATCCTTCCTTAATCCCTGTCGCAGGGGGCAGGAGCGCACGAACGCTGCGCCCGCACGCTACCTTATGGGAACAGGATCCAGTGCAGCCAGGTGCCGGCCAGAAGGTCATTCATCACTTTGTGAGTAACGCCTGGCTGCCAACCTAATCCCTATCCTTGATTTTACTGTTACTGGCCATTTGGCCAGTTTTACAATTTGTTACTGGGTCTGTCTGTTGGACAGAGCCAGACACCATTAGCCACAGGCTTGCCAGATGCGCCCCCAGGGAGCTGGCGCCTTAGGCAACCGTCGAAGTGGCCTAACGGAAGCACCGGCCCTGATTAGCCTCCATGGGGTATATACTAATGAAATAACCTGGGTTACAATGGCAGAGCCGAAATGTCCAATTCTTTAAAATAGACTTAGTGATGATTAGCATCCATCCAGGTAATATATAGCTAAGGTTCCTATATGGATAGGTGCAATACCTTCAAATCCTGCTTAACCCCTTAAGGACCAAACTTCTGGAATAAAAGGGAATCATGACATGTCACACATGTCATGTGTCCTTAAGGGGTTAAAAAGACCAAATCTATATTGTGACAAGATGATTTCTTTTGTTTATAGATTTTTCAAAAGGTGAATTCTGCTGGGTATGAATATAAGGATTTTGTGTTCTCTGTGTCTTTACCAGCACAACTGTCTGTGAGAGAGGTAAGGAATCCTTTATTGATTTTTATATTAAACTTGCATATATATTTTGCTGATTGGACACGATCTCAGAGTACCACACATAGACCACCTATGTCTTTAATCCTCTTTCTGTGACAGCAGAAATGGTCCATTTATTACATACTACATGCTCCTAAAATGTCTCATACACCAATCCGTGCATCTTGTTTTGTATATTTGATGTCACTGCATTTAGTGCTATGATTCACTTCTTAATGAACTTAACGAGCACTGAGATATTTCTTGTGGGAGTTAACACATACACAAAACACTTTGTACGCTCAGCGTTTTATCAGATGTGGTATCATGAGACATTTACTTATTAAAACGTATGGCATTTGTTTCAAAACAAAGAGCTACTGTAGCAAGCGTGTAAAGATGGTACGCATATTTTTTAAATGTATAGCTTTGTCAGCATACTATAATAAGATGTAGATACAAAAATAGGCTTTTATGAATGCACTAACATGTGGTGGTTTGAGGAAAGTGTCATTTTAAGTAATATATTGTATTTCAGCATGGTGGCTGCAGTCTCTTCTGCGGCATAGGGCTAGTTCATTGGCTTATCACTCTCAGCCAATTAACTAAGCCCTGCAACTCTGGGCCTAGCTCAGTGAAAAGAGATTCTGGCTCTCAATGGGCTGTAGTGGAGGTGGGGAGCTCGTCTTTTTTTTTGAAAAGGAAAAGCAGACCTTTTCATCTGTTCAAGATGTCCTTGGTGTTATGTGAGTTAAATAGCATTCTTGACCAGATAGGATATCAATGATTTGAAGTGGTGCTTGGAGTCTGTATGTGGGTTGCCTTGCTATAAAACGCTGCACATACAGATTTTAACCCCTTTGCTGCCGGTGGTCTAACGCTACCTCGGCCATTGTAATTGGGGAATGAGAGTTCCAGGCTGGCTAATATCCATTCTGTGGATATTTCTATGCGTAGAATTTCAGTCATTGGCTGAGAGCAGTCAGCTGACGCTCTCTGCCAATGAATGATCAACGGGATCGACATATGGCTTCTGCAGCTCTACATGAGACAGATGCATGTCACCCAGTTTACACGAGGCATGAAGTGTACCAGGGAATGACATGTGGCTACACCTGGCACTATAACCACTACAGCAGGCTGTAGTGGTCCTGATGTTTGGAGTAACTCTTTAAAGATTGCTGTTCCGCTGAGCAAGAGAGTAGCACTGGATGCTCTAAAGCGGTATTTGCACTAAAAAACTAAACGTTTATTATCGCATGGAATTTTTATTTACCATAACAACACATATTTCTTTAAAGATCCCTTAGTGGTCAACTATGGAGAATATAGATTAGGAATATAATCTGTGAGGGAACCATGTACTTTTTGACAATAGCTCCAGCAGAGGGCGCTCTTACATAGAGCAGATATCTATTCAAGTGGTGAAGAAACCCAAATAATAGCAGCAGGTAATCATCGACGGCAATATTTTATTCATAACAATATGCTTTGTATCCATCCACCACTTTCTCATTCTTTCTTTTTGCCTGTCTAATATATTCTAAATGTAAATTAATGGATTATTGTAATATCATCTTAGAAAAATGTGTCCATACGCAACTATGTGAGTATTACCAACAGTCTATCTGACCACTGATCAATCAGGTTTTCGCCAGAATCACTCTACTACAACGGCCCTCTTAAAAGTTTGCAATGACATCCAAACTGGCATGGAACAAGGAGACCTAACTGATGTACTTTCCTTGATTTTGCAAAGGCCTTTGACACAGTAGAGCACAACATTCTACTGCACAAACACAAAAGCTCAGGTATTGGTGATCATCCGCTAACCTAGTTTCGATCATATGTATCGGATCGCCCGCAATATGTGTCCATTTCTGACAGCAACTCCCTCCCTCTCCCTGTCACGTGTGGTGTTCCCCAGGGTTCCATTCTCTGCCCCCTACTATTAACATTATTTATAAATGATCTGCCTAATGTCTGCTAATCCTCAAATGTAGACATGTATGCAGACGACACAGTAATCTATGCGAGCAAATCCAATCTACCGCAGCTTGAGGCTGTGCTCCAAGACCAGTTTAAAGAAGTAGAAAAGTGGATCGCAAAAAACAAACTTTTCCTAAACACTGACAAAACTGTCACAATGATCTTTGGAACGGTACCTAAATTACACAATTCCCACCTATCCATCAAAAAATTCAAATAACACACTGACCGCAGTCCACCCTTTCAAATACTTGAGTATGTTGTTAGACCCCAATCTATCTTTTGGCCTCCCCTTCGAAAAACTTGCATCTAAACTTTATCCAAAACTAGGTGCCATGTACAGAAACAAATCCTGCCTAAGCCCTACAGTAAAGTAAAAGATTGTACAGCAAATGCTGATTCCAATCATTGATTATGGGGATGTAGTATATGCATCTCCACCGCAATCCCACATTAATAAACTCAATACATTGTATAACTCGTTCTTCCGATTTGTGCTACAATGTAATTACAGGACTCACCATTGTGACATGCTAAAAGAACATTGTGACATGAACTGGCTGTCGCTGGAATCCAGACGCACCCTTCATCTTTCCATCCTTGTGTTTAAGAGCTTTTCTGGGAAACTCCCACTGTACCTGAGCAGAATGCTCTCCTCGGTTGTTCCCACCTCCTATAATCTCCAATCCAGTACCGGTACTTTATTTAGTCTACCACAATACAAAAAGAAAGCAGCCCGATCCTCCTCCTCCTACAGAGTGCCGCAATTGTGGAATGACCTCCCGCACACTTTTTAAAATCTTCCCCAAGCCTAAAGTCCTTTAAGAGATCCCTCTCTACATACCTCAAAACAGAATGCACGTGTCATGGTTGATTATATATTTCCTACCTGTTCTATTTTAAATTTTGTATATATTGTGTATTATATTGTTTTTGTATTTTATTGTACCATAATGTATCAATGCAATGTTTTGTGGACTGAGTACATACTTGAAAACGAGAGAAATCTCAATGTACCTTTCCTGGTAAAATATTTTATAAATATAAATAAATAATTTAGTGGAATAAGAGAGTTTTGAAGGAGCAATCGTTCGAGAGAAATATACCTTTATCAAGTCTAAAGCATTTCTGAACAAAATGACAAATGCAGTTTACACCCAAATAGTGATACAAGAGTTAAATGGGAACTTTAGTATTCTAATATTACCTACATTGTTTAATGTTGTGTTTTCTTATCCTCTATATTTAATAAATATGTATCTGTGAGGTTTAAAAGCTAAAATAAAGCGGCACTGTGAATTTGTCAGAGTCCCAGTGACAGTGACATCGCTGATGTGGATCCGGTGGCCAAGGAGGGCATGTAAAGGTGAGTTTATTTACCTAAACCTGTCCGTCACTGGTGCCGGCATCTTGTCCCTAGTAGTATTCCCTATTAGTCCCTACTTTGTCTCTGTATATCTCCTGACAGGGTTGGAGTTTCAGTAAAATTCCCACATCGTCATATTGATTCTATCTTTACGAAATACTCATTTTTCAAGGGGAGTGTCCTTTTAAAGGGACACTGTAGGCACCCACACTGCTTGTCCCATGTCACTTAACCCTACAGTGGTAATTATTGCAGTTTCCAAGAAACTGCAGTAATTACCTTGCAGAGTTAAGTTCTCCTCTAGTGGCTGTCTACAAGACAGCCACTAGAGGGCCTTCCGGGTGCTTAGACGACTTTAGTCATCTAAAAAAAGCTGGACATCCTCACACTATGCATGAGGAATTCCAGCGTCACCAGAATCCCCATAGGAAAGCAATGAATAAAGCTTTCCTATAGGGAAATCCTAATGCGAGTGCGGCCATTGCCGCGCATGCGCATTAGGTCTCCCCCTTGGCTGACATCGGCGGGGATGGAGCATGGGCGGAGCCTGACCCTGTGCCGAGGGACATCTGCTCTGGATTCATGTAAGTGACTGAAGGGGTTTTAACTCCTTCAGCGACATGGGATGGGGGGTGGGAGGGGGCACTGTAGGATTCTACATTGCTAGGTTTGTTTTTCTGGCACTAGAGAATCCCTTTAAGTGTTAAATTCTCACTACTGTATTCGTTTAGCTTTTGGAGCTTAGTGGCTCCCTGTCAGTCATTTTTTAAAGCTGTTCCATTTTCACAGACAAAACATCTCTGCTTCTTGTTATCCAATACAGTGTGTGCCCCGACTGAGCTGGATTGTGATGTGAATCGCTAAATCTATAATGTGAAAAGTAATAAAGGTTTTAGGTGATTTTCAATGTTCTTTTTTTAATGTTATTTCTAGTGACTTTTCTCCTTTTTAAAGTAATATCAGAAAGGATATCACACAGGTCAAATTAAGATAGGAAAACAAAAGGACATAATAGACACCATTCTTTTAGTCCGGTTTGAATTTCATGTGTCATTTTGTCCAGAAATGCTTTAGACGTGATAAAGCGGGATCTGTCCAAAGCTACATTAATCCATTATTTCAAACTTAATTGGACTAATATGGCTGCTCTTACAACCTCAATATCATCTTCCTCATATAGCTTGGATGGATGTGTTAGTCCAGCAGTATACATGCTAAGGAAATAATCAGTATTACAAAATCGAATTGCTTTATTTTTACTGAAAAGTGTCTGTCATTCGAATTTCACCACTTTAAAAACATTGAAATCTATACTTTGTTTTCAGTAACATTAAAAACATTTTTTAACATATAGAGAGCTATTCAATAAAGACCAACTTGTTGTGAATTGAAATTTAAATAGCAAAATATTGGCCAATAAAGCAGATTTTGGGACAGGGGGGCAGCAACAGTTTGTCTATTTAACCCTAATTTTAGGAATTACATTTTCATTTAATTTGGTTGGTTAAATAAGACTCAATTATTTGTTGCTAACTTGCACTTCATATGGGAACAGAAGGCATTTTTATTTTTCAGTTTGACATTTTTTTTTATTGGTTTTCTTGAGCGTGAACAACTGTCGACCACGTTCAGGTATAACACATTGTTTGTACATCTTGACCAACATTTCATGACATCTTTAACATATATTGATATTAGCTTAACTGGTTTATTAATACGGGACTGAGTACATCAGTTAGGTGCGTGCAATATAATAAGATTTTGTGAATATCAAACCTTGCAATGCTGGTCCAATACCTGTGGTTGTCCTGATGAATAACAGATCTAACTTTAATAGCAGCCTGAAAACCACCAACGTATACTAATATGGAGATACAATAAAGGACAATGTAGTAGGAAATAAAATTGTTTTATTGGATGTAGGGTGAGTTTTGGGATGAGTTAATTTCCCCTCTAATGTATGGTTGTGTGTGTTTTTTTTTTTTTTTTTTTTGCCTTGGGTTTTCATCTAATGTCACATCACCCCAGTACCTTGGGCCTAATCCCATAGGTATTTCAGTATGAGGTAGACATGTGTTCAGGGTAAGCAACCACACTCGTGGTCTAAGGACCCCTGATCTCCAGACAACAGAAGCTCACCTGGATAAAAAACTCTCTTTTTGCCTCTAATTTAACCTCTTCCCATCATATTGATGCAATACTGTTTAGATAGGTATGCGTCCCACAATTCCTTTGCTTTGTTCGTTAGAGTTCTTGAACGTAGGTGGATACGTGCCATCATTTTGTAAGTCCAATTTAAAGACACTTGGTGAAACAACTCTATGCATGTTGGAATTTTGGTTGTTTTCCATAATCTGGCTATTGGGTTATTAGCTGCAATTAGTACTTGATACATTTGGTTTTCGTTATGTTGGTGAACTTCGTGTGGCAACATATACATGTCTGACTGAGCTTTGGAATGGATCTATAATTAAGTGGATAAGGTCTGTGCTATCATGTTCCAATAGGGCTGTAAGACCGGGCAGGTCAATCAGATATGGCCAGTGGTACTTATACTTGAGGGATATCTCAACACTCATTGGAGCAGTTTAGGTATATATGGGCTAATTTATAAGTTACCATCCTTATAATATCTTCCTTTGAAGTTCCACATGGGAGACTCATGAGGTGAGACCTCTGTGACTATTGAAAGAGATAATCCACCTTTCTGCCAGGAACTCCCTATTGAGGTCCTTCTTCCGTGCTTCAATGTGCCTCTTGTTTGGATGCATTCCCATTTACACTGTTATAACACATTGGAAATACTTTTCTCTTTGGACAAAGCTGAAGGCATATTTTTTTCAAAAGATAGGAGAAATTGCTATAGTGGGTCTGGACAGTGCCTGTCTTTGTTTAGAGCTAGAATGCATTTTATTTGTAGGTAAGATAATATCATGTTGTTACTTAGTTGATAGCTTGTCTGTAAGTTTGGAAATGGTATGTTGCCTCTTGAACACAGTTGGTATACATGTGTAATCCCTTTTGCAAGCCAAGGTTTATAGTTAACGTTGGGTAACCCCAAAGGCAGGGGTAGCTTAATCATATCCCAGATTTTTTGGTAATTGGGTCTCATTTTTCTAGGTAACCACAGGAATGTCCTACCCCTTTACTTCTCGTCCAGTAAGGCTCAGAAGAGAAGGGGGTTCTCACGTAAAAATATGATCTAGGAGAGTGGTATAGCACAATACCAAAAGGCAAAATAGTTTAACCTTGTGCAGCTATTGTGTATAAGGTGCTGTAGCCCCAACAGCAAAGAAATATAGCATTCCTAAGAATTCATCCACAAAGCACACTTAGTTACAGGGCTGCGTAATCTGCAAGAATTCGTCCGACACCTCCCGAACCACTCGTCCGTTTGCCTTCCAGAATGTTTTGATAAGGTCGCAGTCCCACCAGATATGAGTAAAAGTCCCCACTGCCTCTCAGCAGTGCCAGCATGTATCTGGTGTTGTGTGGTCTCAGTTGTGCAGTGCAGCAGGCGTAAGATACCAGCTTGTGAGGACGTTGTTTGAGTTTTCTTGTAACCGTGCAGACCCCGGAGTCTTTTGAATATGGGTTATTATCTTATCCCATTCTGCCTCTGTAGGTGCAATGTCAAGATCCTCTTCCCATTGTCTGATACAGGGTGGCGTCAGGAGGTATTGGCCCGATACCAGTAAGGAGTAAATCAGGCTTTTGGAGGTACCGTGTTTTGTATGCAGAGGGATTTAACCCCTTAAGGACCAAACTTCTGGAATAAAAGGGAATCATGACATGTCACACATGTTATGTGTTCTTAAGGGGTTAAAGTGCGTTCCAGTCTCGGAGTAGGCAAAGTTTCTGGGGGATCAACCGAGCGGTGTTATCTGTTCTCTCACCAGTACATGAAGGTATGTGTGCAGAGGTTCTGGGCAGAGTTCGGCTAGTGGGCGGACTGCAAATGGTGACATAAGCACATGGGCAATGCAAAGTATCGATATATGTCTTGTTAAGTGCAGGAGAGGTCCCTGATCCCCTGCCGGCAAATCTGGGTTGCCTCTCAGCAGAAACATTGGGCTCGGATCCGTTGTGAGGTAGTATTTCATACTATAAATTTGCCAGACCTGCAGTGTTGCTTTTACAAATGGATTTATGTGTGTGTGTGCATACATAAATCCAGAATTTCAGACTTAGAGTAATTCATTTGTAGGCTGGAGATGTGGCCATAGCAATGAATAGAAGGTCATCGGCATATGTGAGGACTTTTTGGTGCTTTTGTCCCACTCTCACTCCATGGATATTCTCATTACGTCTAATTCTGTTCAGAAAGGGCTTCCGCGTCAGTGCAAACAGCAGGAGCGACAGTGGGCAACCCTGCCGTGTCCCTTTTTATATATCCTAAACGGGTCTGATAGAGCTCCAGTGATTCACAGCTGTGCCGTTGGGCAGAAGTACAGTGCCACATCCCAGGAGAGGGATTTCAGCCCAACACGCAGGCCTCATAGCACCCGAACATAAGTCCCCAGCCCACCCTGTCGAACACCTTTTCCGCGTCTGTTGACAGGTGTAAAAGTTCATTGTTTAAATTGTAGAGCTGAGAATAGTATTTAGTGAATTCATTATTCTTTCAGACGCATCACTTTTTCCCCCTCAGGAGAAATTAAATATGAAATCATTTGATGACCATCCTTCTTTTAATTTTGATGCTAATAGAGCCTGCTGACTCTATTGCCCTGGACGTATTGCATTGCTTTCATCTTCTTTAATCCACAACCTGTTTTTATTACATTTTCAGCATGAATTTAAGTGGTCAGTTCCATTATAAGCTCTTTTTAGGGGAGTCAAGGTATACATCTTGGTTTTGCTTTGTTTCTCCCTCTGCTATTGCAAGCACAATTAGCTTTAGCAAAGTCATTTTGTGGGCTCCAGACAGCACAGTAGATGCTACTATTATAATAATGTTTCTGTGTTTGTGTGTATGTATGTATGTATGTGTGTGTGTGTGTGTGTGTGTGTATGTATATATATATATATATATATATACACACAAACACAGAGACATTATTGTAATAGTAGCATATATATATATACACACACACACCTAGTGTGTGTGTGTGTGTGTGTGTGTGTGTGTAATTATATATACACACATACACACACACACTAGGTGGGAAGACTAGACACAGAAACACAGCCCCAGGCTCATACACAGATGCACAATGTTAGACACACTCAATCAGAAATGCACACAGGAAGACACACACTTTTGACTTTGAGTCTGTGTGTCTCTGCATCAGTTTGTTTGTGTGTGAATGCGTGCACACACTTTTGTGTTTGTGTGTATGTTTGTGCTTGTATCCAAGTGTCTACATGTATTAGAGATGTGTGTCTAAACAATCAACATGGCTGTAATGTGAGGGTGATAAGGGATGTGTAACGTCATAATAGTATAGCAATGTATTTTATATACATCTAAATATATATATATATATATATCTTTATTAGCACTTCTAAAGGAGACATATAGTTTATAAAGTGCAATAAATACATTTTGATGGGTTGATAGTATATAAACATATGATGACAATATCTGGTCATTTTATTTAATTGTTGCATATTTCCCTTTGCTGGGCTACTTCTTATTTTATTCCCTCTCTAGATACGTTGTTCTTGTCGATTACTTTTACTTCCTGAAGCTAAATGCCATCAGTGAGTCATTTGGTGTGTCATCATAACACTTTCTAGGGATTCCCCTTTTTGGTCCCCAAGAGTAACACCCACCTATCTCACGGCAGCACAAAAATGAAAGAAAGCACTCGCCCCACAGAATAGATGTCAAATTACATGTCATGCATGGTATTTGATTTTAAAGTAGCCATTTCAATAGAAACTAATAATTTATTATAAAGTCAAATGAAAGTTTACATCGATGGTTGCCCTTTTTAGACTGCAATCCTGTTTGAATTTAGTATTAGTCTTGTTTACCTATTGTACAATGCTGAAGTATTAGTTGACGCTGTATAAATAATTGTTGTTGTGTTAGCTAACTTGTTATGCATATTTAATTGTTTTTAAGTAAAGTGCCTCTTTTCACTACGTCTACTGGCTTAACCCTTGCTATATGGTGGATTGTCTTCATAGAACTCTGTGACAAGCACTGCTTGTAAGACTGTGCTAACCAAGAGCTTTCTATTTAGGCATCCCGAGTGTGTTTTATGAATCCTAATGTAGGCCTTAATTTATTATTTTTGGATAAACTTTTTAAAATATTTTCTAAAATGTGAAAAAAATCTAATATTTTAAAAATATCAATTTATAAAAAAATGTAAAATATATATTTTAAAAGTTTATCCCAAAATATTAAATCATATAAAAAGCTTATCCAAAAATATTAAATTGAGGCCTAATGCACTAGCTCAGGGCATTTCAGTTTCAGCTGTTAAAGGACAGCAGTGCGGGCATCATAGCAACATCATTGAAATTAAGTTGGTATGGTGCCATTCCTTTTCAAGCCAGTTTTATGAATGTAGAATCACTGATTGGCTGAGAGCAAGTTGTTATAATACCTGGAGTGTTGCTTTATGTTGTGTATGGTTTTAGCAGATAACAGGGCTAAAAGCAGCACATTAAAAATATATAATATTGGTAAACGCTTTGATAAAGCCTATCACATGGTGAAACTCTCTGTATTACTGAACACTATTTAAATATATATATTAGTGCCCGTGCCGGTGAGGCCAGTATATCTAGGTTTGGGAGAGGCCCTTTAGTAGGGTTATTATAGGTACTTATTGGTACGACCCGGGCTGTGGCTTCCCTTGCTTGTGTCCTTCGTGCTTATACTAGCGTGTATGGTTTCTGTGGACGTGGCTCTGTGTAGTGCATGGGGTGTTGCTATGGGGGTGCCTGACGCTAAGACTGACAGAGGGTATAATTATAGGGAAACAGCAATTATATAATGGTCAAACAACCAGTTTAGCTGCTTTCCGAGAGGTTCAAGTCCCCTAGAGAGGATGGGTTGCAGTAATTCTGTGAAGGCAGTTCGTGGTGCCGTTTAGGCAAGTGAGTGTGCCCGTTGCCACCGTGGTGGGTGACCGAGGCGTAGGCGTCTGGCGTAGTATTTCGTGGTATGAACGCGGCAATTCTTGCCGGGTCCCAGCTGCGGGCCGGGGAGGTGTGGTCGTGGGGTCTTTCTTGGGTGAGTGAGTCCTGTGGTAGGCCCAAGGCTCGCAGGAGATCTGCTGCGTCCTGAGTGCCGTGGATCTGGTGTGTGTTTTCTCCATGTTGTATGAGGAGTGTTTGGGAGGGCCACCAGCGATAGTGTATGTTGTGTTGCTGCAGTAGGGAGGTGAGAGGCCAGAGTGACCTACGCCATGCTAGAGTTCCGCTGGACAGGTCGGCGTAGAAGGTCAGTTTCATGTTCTCAAACTGTCGGGTGGTTTTCCCCCGGAGGGCGGCAAGGATCGCCGATTTGTCCTTTCCATTCCTGAAGGAAATTATTTTATCCTTTGTGGCTGTGGCTGGGGCCCTGGTGGGTTTGGGGACCCGGAAGAGGTCTGTGGGTGTGATGGGTTTGCCTGACCGTGGGGGTAATATAGCTGTCAACATATGTTTGAGTGCTTGCGGCAGCTCTTCCTCCGGCATCTCCTCCGGGAACCCTCTGACCTTCAAATTATGTCTCCTTCTGGTATCCTCTTGGGTCGCGAAGCGGCGTTCATATAGCAGGATCTGGTGGTGTAAGTCCTGCACGGCTTTCTGTAGTGAAGAAATATTCCGCTGATGTTCTTGGGAGGAGTCCTCTATCTATATTATGCGGCCTGTCAGGCCCTGTAGCTCACCCCTAAGAGCGGTGACATCCGTGAGGATGTTTTTCTGTAGGTCTGCCAGTAGGGTTTTTAATACCCCAGTGGTTACCAGGTCAGCGTCTGGGTCAGCTCTCGGTTTATTGAGATTCACCCTCTGCATTGGGACTGAGGCTGGGAGGTAATCATCCCCGGCATCACCAGAGCAGTCACCCTAAAAGTCTGAGCAGCCTCCATGAAGAGCCGCCATATTGGATTCGCTTGTGCCGTGTGCTTGCCGCCACGTTTATCCAATTGTTAGCCCTGGAGCAGGTTTGTCTGATGTCGTTTTTTTATTTTTCCGACATATTTGGCTAGGGGTTTTCCCACGCTTGAACAGTTGTCAGTGGGGGTGGTGTGGGCTATATTTAGGCTTAGTTTCTCCTTTTTTTGCTCGGAGCTTCAGGATCGTACGTCCACTTGTCTCGGCAGTTAGGCTCTGCCTCCTTGTTTATTGTTTTATATTAATAAAGTACTTTTTTTATCCTGGATCATGCCAAACTATTGCTTGCCTCCTGGTCTTAATATCATTGGTGGGGATACAAACCACCTGCGCACCTAGGATTGAGCAACTCGAAATTGCTCTTTTTATATATATATATATATATATATATATATATATAATTTTTTTTTTTTTTTATGCCTATATGGAGTGGGGATCATATCACTCCACACTATACCTTAGGAGCCATTGCTGGGCTCCAGTACATGTGAGAGTGATTCTATATTACCTCTGGAATTTTATGCCTAATCTAGTACACTATATTATTTTATCCTGTTGTCCTTTTGGATATTTGACACCCTCCATCACTACCTACGAGAAATAACCAACAGAAATACAAGAGCTACACTATATTCTCATGCGGGGATCATACCGTCCAGGCACTAAAGTGGGAGCTTGATTAAAGCTCCAGAAAAATGTCAGTGTACATCTTATTCCTTACTGTTCATCATCAAAATACTTACTACACAGTTCTCGTTTCTCTTCTTTTTATTTTTACGTAAATGTAAAGGACAACCTAGGCATTCCACCTACTCCCTATTTTATCTATTGTTATCCAACTGGAGAAGAGAGACACTGGATTTGGTTGTTGAACTGCCTAACTGAACTTTAAGAAATGCCACACTTTAGAAATGAAGACAAAACCTTGAGATACCATAAAAGGAACTATTAACCTATACACAATGTGGCAAAAGTAATGTGGACACCAGCCTATCACAAATATGTGAGCTTGAGGGCAGCCGAGCTACATGGCAGCACACTGAATAGGCTGCAGGGCTGCACGGCAGTGAAACCGCAAAAACGGAGGTACACCATAGAAATGGGGAACCACAAAAAAGCCCCACCGGCATCTCAACAGGCTGGGAAGACCCCGGTGGGAAAATCAAGCACCGTCACCCGCCTGTTCCGAGAATATTCCGACCGCGTGTCGGAAAGCGGCGAAACCATCATGGCGCCGGCGGCAGAGAACGCGGCCACAGACCTGCCGAGCCCCACAGGATCTGAAGCCTCCAACACTCAGCTGGAGACCGACATCAAAGCTATGCTGCGAAAGCTACCCTCCAGAGCCGACCTAGCACAGATGCTGGAGAAATTAGAATCTACTTTTCAACATAAAATGGAAAGCCTCAGCTCAGACATAACCCAGGTAGGCCGCAGGGTGCAGGAACTGGAGGACGAAAGGGGGTCCCACCAATCCCTGATGCACTCACTCTCAACAAAAATCCAGGCCCAAGAGAGGCACCTATCCATGTTACAACGCTCCCTAGACGACCTGGATAACAGGGGCAGAAGGAATAACCTAAGGGTAAGGGGAATGCCCAAACAAGAGGGGGAAAATCTTTTTACCACCTTGCCTACCCTCTTTAATCTAATCCTTAACCGTAAACCAGATGCCTCAGTGCTCCTGGATAGGGCACATCGCTCGCTGAGACCCAAAGCAGCTACGGGCGATACACCACGAGATATAATATGCCGTATTCACTATTACACCCTAAAGGAAGATATATTGAAACATCTCAGAGATACCTCTGCCCCCCTCCTGTTCCAGGGACATGAGATACAGATCTACCAGGATCTCTCCTGGCACACTTTACAAGCAAGAAGGGCCCTGCGGCCCATAACGGATCAACTCCGCATGCGCAATCTGAGATACAGGTGGGGTTATCCCTTTGCTCTCATTGTCAATACCCGCGGAACCACGTTTACGATATCCACGCACCAAGACATTCTCCCCTTCACTAAAGCACTGAAGCTGAATGAATCGAACATCCTGGATTGGTACGCACCGGACCCAGCACTGACCGCACCAGCAGCGCAGCAAAGACCACGTTGGCGATCCCCGGCAAAGAAGCAGAGAGTGCCGCAGGCTGGACAGTCATCGCAGGAGGACAGAGGACGGAATAACGTCACAGGACAATAGAGGACCGAACCCACTATATACCAGACAGACTCTCTTGATACCCTTCTCCACCGATCCACACTCTACACACTGACACTGGACTTACCACTCAGACCGGACTACCCGTCTGGCTTGGAAGTACGACTCCGCACTATCAATAACCAGGACTCGGCCCCAGGGCCCATACGAGAACACAGGTCAACCTCAGGTCGTATGTGTGATATGCATTTACTTAATTGTAATTGTAACTGTGACAGTGACATAACCCCACGATACCGGGGGCGACATACAATCACGACTTCGCTAGAACGTAGCTGATCTCATTACCACTCCCACCCTGGGGGATACCCACATACTTCCCGTGGTGACAGGCAGGTTGGCAGAAATGACAGACCTTGACAAAATCACGCCAAAGGAATAGCCAACCAAGTCTGAAAACAGACGCTAAATGTGTAGACATAAGGAGAAGGAGACAATTAGCCCCGACACGACTAAACGGAAGGGATAAGTGGAGGACGGTCGGGCGACGAGAGGAGGAGAGGAAAAAAAAACAAAAAAAAAAACGTCCTAGACTAACCCACAAACCTTAGAACTACCCACAGTTTTGTCCCTTTTCGTACCCTGTCCTCAATCGACTTACCCCCAGATTTACCTCCACGAAGCAACCATAAGACTACATGCGGTTGCACACCGTGTACTCTACTGACCTTTTCTATTGCAGTAAAGTGACAACAGTAGCTCCAACTGACGAGTTCAAAAATACTCAAAATAGACGTCATACTAAAAAAAAATTTAAAAAAAATTTAAAAAAAAGTATTGGATATACATTGACAAACCACCCACGACCCTCCCCCAACGGGGTCACTTGCAAGTAGCCCTCTGTAGACTACGGGACCTCTCAGGGGCAGACCCCAGTTGTTCTGATAAGTACCACTTAGCAATCGTTATTTACGTACTCTACTCTAATCTTGGGACTTATAGACTGATACGATTTATTGTATATAGTTCTGTTAATATTTTGTTAACGTTTAATTTGTATGCCAACACCACCTGTTGCAGTAGCATCCTCCTACCTATGGTATTTGGCTGTAAACTCGCAAACAAAACGAAATACACCGCTGTGTTCACCATAGACAAAGCCCACCCACCTAGGTCGGCATCCCACATACAGTGACCATCCACTCGTCTCCAGTACCCTTCCTCCCACCCCCAATATCCCCAAACCTTTCGCTATGGCAACAATATCAGTACTCTCCCACAATGCTAGGGGACTGAATGTCCCTGAAAAACGTCACATGGCTCTCACAGACTACCACAAAGCAGAAGTAGTATTTATACAAGAGACCCACTTTCGTAAAAACTCTGCCTCCTCTCTTAAATCTAGACACTACACCAAAGGCTATTTTAGCAACTACACAGACTCCAAGTCCCGGGGAGTAGCAATACTCCTCTCATCACACCTACCATTTACATACAAAGAACATATGTCAGATGATAATGGAAGGTATATATTTCTGAAAGGCCTAATGGGATCAACTCCAATAACACTGGCCAATGTTTACCTCCCCAACCGAAAACAATTCCAGGCCCTACGCAAAATACTCAAGAAACTAGAGACCTTCACCGAGGGCATGCTAATTCTAGGGGGCGACTTCAATACCTCATTAGGTACTAGACACTACCTCCCTGGCCCAGACCTACCAAACCTCAACTCGTGTCCTTATCCAAAAACTGCTAGACTCCTATCAACTCTTTGATTGTTGGCGAGTCTCACACCCGACCGAACGAGAATACTCATACTATTCATACTCCTCAGGCTCATACTCTTGGATTGATCTACTTCTCATGCCACATAGATTCCTGAACTTGGTTAGCTCATGCCAGTATAGCCCAATTACATGGTCGGATCATGCGCCCATCTCTCTCACCGTCACGATCCCCTCCCTTCACCCCACTAGAACGCAATGGAAACTGAACGACACTCTACTCAATCTTCCCGACGTACGAAACATAATAAAGGAATCTCTAGGACACTACTTTGAGCTCAACACACACCCAGACTCCACTTTCCCCATGATATGGGAAGCACATAAGAGCACAATCAGAGGTACATTCATACAGGCAGCAGCTATACTCAAGAAACAAAGGGAATCCCGCACACTCAGTCTCACCAAGGAAATCAGGAATTTGGAGGAGACACATAAAAATGACCTTAATCTTGCCACCTACAAGGTACTGGTGGAGAAAAGGACTGAGCTCAACATGATCCTTAACGTCAGCACCAAACGCGCCCTAGCCAAAACAAGAAGCACATATTATGCACAGGGGGGTAAATGTGGACGCCTCCTGGCCCACGCCTTGAAGAAGCAAAGGGAACACACATTTATTGCAGCCATCCGAAACAAAGAGGGAACACTATCACACTCAATGACAGACATTCTCACAGAATTTAAAGAATTCTACTCCTCTCTATATAATCTGAGACAGACCCCCCCAGAAATAGCAGACATTCATAAATTTCTCGCCCCCAGGATACACGACACCCTGCCACACAATATACGAGACTCACTAGAACAGCCCATTTCTCAAGACGAATGTCTACAAGCGATAAAACACCTACCTTTAGGGAAAAGCCCTGGCCCCGACGGGCTGACAGCCAAATACTACAAAACATTCGCTTCCTTACTAGTACCTCACTTTCAGAACGCTTTCAACGCACTACTTAACACAGCCACCCTGCCCCCACAAGCCTTAAATGCAACGATCACACTTCTTCCCAAGCCCGGGAAAGACCCGACCCAATGCGGCAGCTACAGACCGATCTCACTAATAAACATAGACCTGAAGTTGTTCACAAAAATCCTAGCTAATAGACTCCGCCCAGTACTACCAGGACTGATACACGCTGACCAGTCGGGTTTCATCCCAAATAGAGAGGCCAAACACAACACCACAAAACTATTAAATCTCATACACAAAGCCACGAGAGAGAAATGTCCCAGTCTACTCCTGTCCATTGATGCGGAAAAAGCGTTTGACAGGGTAGACTGGACCCTGTTATCTCACACCATGCAGCACCTGGGATTTGGCCCAAACTGGCTAAAATGGTTTAACGCGATTTACTCACAACCCACGGCGAATATTTGCGTAAACAGTCAACTGTCAGAACCAGTAAAAATAACAAATGGCACTACTCAGGGATGTCCCCTATCACCCCTATTGTTCGTCATGGTCCTAGAACCCTTCCTTCAGGGAATCAGGGATAATACCCTTATCAAAGGCATCAAGGTAGGCAAGACAGAGCACAAGATTGCAGCGTTCGCAGACGACATGCTCTTCACAATCTCAGATCCCATAGCATCCATACCCCACTTAATGGCCGAAATGGATACGTACAGCAAGATCTCCAATTTCAAGGCGAATCTCAGTAAATGTGAGATATTGTCACTACACGTTACCCCTCAGGACAAGGCCACTCTACAACACGACCACCCATTTATTTGGGCTCCCAGCAGTATAAAATACCTAGGAATCCACTTAACCAAGGAGGCATCCCACCTGTTCGGGAGCAACTTCCCGGACTTGCTGAAGGGTATAACCTCGGACCTCCAAGCCTGGAACAAACCACAATTTGGTTGGTTTTGCAGGCTGAACATCCTAAAAATGAATGTCCTCCCGAGACTACTGTATGTCCTGCAGGTACTGCCAATCATGCTGCCGAAGTCATGGTTTGCACAGGTTAGAAAGACACTCACAACATACATTTGGGCGCACAAAAACCCTCGGCTCGCATACTCACTCCTCACGAGATCAAAAGATGAAGGAGGTCTGGGCCTCCCTGACATAGAGAGATATCACCAAGCTATTCTCCTGACTAGACTATATGACTGGACACAACCACACTCTGCTACACAATGGATTAACGTAGAGGACTCCTTCCTCAGAGCACCCATATACACAATACCATGGCACAAATCCGGGCAGTCACTCCTGCTACACGCACCTCATCCTACCATTTCACCAACCTTACGCATGTGGGCGAAACTGAGAACACATCAAACGATATTCCCGTACCCCTCACCGCTTTACCCACTCACCCTCAACCCCTTATTTCAACCGGGAGTAGATGGTAAAGCATTCAAGCATTACCATGATTCAGCCTATCTCTCACTAGAAACCATCATTGACGACACAAACCACCAAATCAAACCCCTACATGCCATCACGGATAGGCAGAATGCGATACAATCTCTCCAATACCACCAGCTCACCCATTTTATACGCACTGGTCCGCTAGCCCACGACACGCTCCGCACGCATACCCAATTTGAGCTAATATGCAAAACCCATACCGTGAAGAAAAAACTCATCTCAATGATGTACACAACAATTGCAAAGACACAATCCCACCACCCACCGGTGTTCACTCTGTCATGGGAAAAAGAACTAAACATCTCAATCACACCTGAAACATGGCGTAATATCTTTAAATAAATTCACAGATCAGCCAGAAACACCACAATCCAAGAGAGTAACTATAAAAGAATAGCGAGATGGCACTATACCCCGACGAGGCTGAAAGCCCTCTTTCCCTCCCATTCACCACACTGCTGGAGATGCCATACGCCTGAAGGCAACACTGCACATATCTGGTGGAATTGCCAGGTAATCAACCGATACTGGAGACGCATCCATGGAATATTACAATCAGCTCTGAACACCCTCATCCCATTCACCCCTGAGCTCTTCATCTTTCTAATCCCCCCCCCCCGGAATATACCTAAACTGACAACAGACCTCCTAATTCCCCTAATATCAGCAGCGAACCAACTCATACCAGCGCTGTGGAAACACCCCAATGCCCTCTCCATTCGGGAATGGATACAAAAAGTCGAAACATTGAGAGGCCTGGAGGAGACTTGTCACTCCCTATCAGGCACATTTCTCCACTACAAATCTGTTTGGCAACCCTGGTGTGACTATCTAAAAAACAGCGCAATATAACTGATGATCTATCGATGTAACTAGACCTCAACCCCCCTACTACCAGGTACAGCAAATACCACCCCCCCCTCCCCTCTCTCAGACACAAGGGAAATTGGTAGGGCAGTTAAAGCACCTCCTGATATCATTCTTTACCCAACTTACAAGACACAACCAATGAGGTGTACCTGTGACGCCAGCGTCCTGATCATAGCTAAACCCTAGGCCATACAAAGATCGAGAATATGCAAAACACGCCTTTCGGATGCAACACTGTATTGAGATGCAATTTGAATGTTACTCACTGTATTACCATACATTATCACTGTTCTGTTATGTACTTCAGACTTTTCTTTGCCGTTATTCTATTGTGAATGCACAGAACCTCAATAAAAACCTTTAAAAAAAAATAAAAAAAATATGTGAGCTTGATGGACAACCCATTTCAAAAACATAATATGGAGTTGTCTCTGATATAACAGCTGCTACTCGTCTCTAAGGCAAGATTTTGGATTGTGTCTGTGGGAATTTGTGCCCAATGTACCAAAAGAGCATTTGTGAGGTCAAAATCTGATGCTGGACAAGAAGGTTTAGCTTGCGGTCAGCATTCTAATTAATCCCAATTCAGTTAAGGTCAGGCCTTTCAAGCTCCTCCACACCAAACTCCTCAAAACATGCCTTCATGAACCTTGCTTTGAACAGGGGGAATAGTAATACTGGAATTGGAAATGGCGTTTCTCAAACTGTTGCCGCAATATTGGAAGCACCCAATTGTTTAAAATGTCTTTGTATCTTCTAGCGTTAAGATCACAGAAACTAATGGCTGCGCCGGGCACACAGAGGATCCGCAAGATATATTTCCAGTGATATGATGATATCACCGGGAACTGTGGCTTCCTCTCCCCTGCTGGCTCTGCAGGACAAGAGGGGAGATCACGGATCTTCCTCTCTGACCCACTAGCACTGTACTGCTGGCAGCTGGCAGGGGAGGGAGGGAAAGAGGACACGGGGAGCTCTAGCCTGCAGCTCCTTTCGCGAGCTCGGAGCGTTGCCGAGGTTACCGTAGCAACACTCCGAATCTCGCAAGAGTGAATTCTCCTGAGGCTGCTAGAGTTTACTGTCACCACTAGGACCTCCAAGGCTTCCCACCGGACCACCAAGGATTGCAGGAAATGTCCCAGGCAAAGGTAAGAAGGGAGGGGGGATATTAGAATAATTATTTTTCATAATTTTTTTTTATATATATTTATGAATTTGCCCTCCTACCCCCACAGAGACACAATAACTCCCCCCCCCCCATACACACACACTGCTTTCCCATATGCACACACTGCCCCCCCCACACAAACACACACACACTGTACTCCACACACACAGTGTACCCCTCACACACACTGATTCTCCCATTAGATTGCCAAATAGTAAAGCATGATTTATCTCTTCAGAGAAGCAGTGTGTGCTTTATACCACTCTAGCATTGTGCATGTTGATGTTAGGCTTGTTGTGATGGTTTAACACATGAAAACACACACCTCAGGGCTATAAGTATTCTATACTAAGTATAACATATTACTGGTCCTTAAGGTGGCCGGACTTAACATATGAAAGTATATTATACAGATGGGGACAGGCCGAGGTAAAAAATTGTAGAAAATAGGGAGAATGGTTAAACTGAGCCAATGTCAAGGAATCCAGAGGCCAGATATCAGAGTTGAGCCAAAAAACAAATCACATACCGCAAGTCAAAATGCACTCTCAGGTAAGAGAGACCACAACAGGACAAAGAGGAGTGGTCAAGAAAACCCTAAAGCCTTCTCTATTGCCCTGCATTAAAAATTACTCTGAAACATGCACAAATAGTTGCCGTACTGACACAGACCAAGCATTATCATGGTATTAAAAAATGAAGCAAGCATCAATGCAAATAAAAAGAGTGCTAATAGGAGCAGTCCATGTCAGAACTGAAACCAGAATGATGCTCAATGTAAACATTTGTGCCTGATAACTCTGGAGAAATGACAATTGTCTACAGCAGCTTGACCATGGAAACCCATTTAATGACACTAATGTTGCACATTTCTTGTGTTGATGTTGCTTCCAGTGGCACTTTGGAACTTTGTAGTGAGTGATGCAGCTGAGTATGTTGACCCACTTTGCACTTCAGAATTTGGCATCTCCGCTATTTCAGTAAGCATTGTCTTCAACTTTTGGCTGGACTGATGTTGCTCTTAGCTTCTCTTCACAATAATAGCGCTTAAATGTGACTGGGGATCAGGTATCTTGTATTTGTACAGAATAATACAAAGCAATGCTATCATTTTGTTAATCTTTTATTTTCGGCAATAATAAAAATGGTGACAGTCTTAATTTAAAATATAGAGTATCCTTTTGTTTTGTACATCAGTATATTGAGATATAACTATTGACTTATTTTATGTTTTGTTTGGTCTTCCATGGATCCATCCTTCCTTCTTTCCATCCTTCCATAAATATATATATATATCATGGTTTGTCCGTTGACGTGGCTGATGTATATTTTGTATGTAAAATTACATTTATTTGTGGAAGATTTTCTATTAAAATTTCATGTCCTAGCCTTTCAACTAACCCTTAATGGAACACTTGAAGCACCATAACCACTACAGAGCACTGTTGTGGTTATGGAGTTCCCTGGTGCCTCCTCCCGTTATAAGTAGTCAAAGCATTTTAGAACAATTTTATTGTTATATGGAGCGTACAGGGTGCAGCTCCCCATCTTCACAACTGCTGGCAGAGAAAGCACCATTAGCTATCCTGAGCTAAGCCCTGCAGTGCAGATTTTATTATTATTATTGCGATTCCGTACCGCTATACAATATTATTAAATGGGGGATTTGACTATAAATAGGACAATTACAAAAACACTTACAGAAACGAAGGGTTGAAGAGGGCCCTGCTCAAACGAGCTTACAGTCTATATGAGGTGGGGTATAAAACACATTAGGACAGGGAATAGAAGTCAAATTAGGTGGGAGTGGAGCAGAGCTGGAGGAGAGAGTAAAGTGTTGCACTTTAGGAGAGAGCAAGAGACAGGTATGTGAGGTAGAGGTTAGTCTGGGAGGCCATAGGCTTTCCTAAAGAAATTAGTTTTAAGGCACTTCTTAAATGATTGAAAACTAGGGGAGAGTCTGATGGTGGTAGGCAGGCTATTCCATAGGACGGGAGCCGCCCGCGAAAAGTCCTGCAATCGTGAGATGGCTGTACGGGTACGAGCAGCGTGCAGAAGAAGGTCACGGCAGAGCGGAGGGAACGAGAAGGGGCATACCTATGGATCTGTGATGAGATATAAGAGGGGCTAAGATTATTCAGTGCTTTATAGGTATGGGTTAGCACTTTGAATTGGCTCCTATAGTATACAGGAAGCCAATGTAAGGACTGACAGAGGGGTGAGGTGTGAGAGGACCGACTAGAGAGGAAAATCAGTCTGGCGGCAGCATTCATTACAGACTGTAGCTGGGCAATACGGCTATTGGGAAGACCAATTAGGAGAGAGTTACAATAGTCCATGCAAGAGATTACTAGAGCATAGGCAAGCTCTTTAGTAGCATCTTGTGTAAGAAAGGGGCGGATGCGGGCGATGTTTTTGAGGTGGAATTGGCATGATTTGACAACAGACTGGATATGAGGCTCAAAAGTAACACAAAGACAACGTGCTTGTAAGGATGGGCTGATATGGGTACCACCAATCTGAAGGGAGAGCTTGAGAGGAGAATTAATATTAGGAGGTGGAAAGATAAGAAGTTCTGTTTTGGAAAGATTCAGTTTCAGAAAGTGGGAGGACATCCAATCAGAGATAGAAGAAAGACAAGAGGTGACACGTTGCAGGACATCAGGGGAGAGGTCTGGGGAGAAGAGATATATCTGGGTGTCATCAGCATACAGGTGGTATTTGAATTCAAAATAGGTAATAAGCTTGCCAAGAGAGGCAGTGTAAAGAGAAAATAGAAGGGGACCAAGGACAGAGCCTTGGGGGCCTCCAACTGAGACAGGACGAACGGTGGAGGTATCATTAGAAAAGGATACACTGAATGAGTGTTGGGAGAGAGAGGAGGAAAACCATGAGAGGACAGAGTCACAGAGACCGAGTGATTGTAGAGTTTGGAGAAGGAGAACATGATCAACAGTGTCAAAAGCAGCAGAGAGGTCAAGAAGAACTAGTAAGGAGTAGTGACCTTTGGATTTAGCTGTGATAAGGTCATTAGTGACATTGATAAGGGCAGTCTCAGTAGAGTGTAGGGGGCAGAAGCTGGACTGAAGAGGGTCAAGGAGAAAGTAGGAGTTGAGGAAGAAGGCCAGACAGGTGAAGACTAGTCTTTCAAGAAGCTTTGAGGAAAAAGGGAGCAGGGATATAGTTCGATAGTTAGAGGGGGGGGGATGGGTCAAGACAGGGTTTTTTTAAGATGGGTACTACAGTAGCATGTTTCAGGACAGCAGGAACAGTGCCAGAAGAAAGAGAGCAGTTGAAAATGTGTGTTAAGGAGGGCACAAGACAAGAGGAGAGAGATCTAATAAGGTGAGATGGAACAGGATCAAGCAGGCAATTGGTGGGGTGAGAGGAAAGGAGAAGTGCAGCCACCTCTTGTTCATTAGCCTGGGAAAAGGTCGGAAGGGTTGGAGAGGCATGATCCAGGGAAGATTGAAAAGGTGAGGTGCAAGGTGGTGAGAATTATTAACTTATCTGTTTAATCTTGTCGGTAAAGTAGCAAGCAAGACTATCAGCTGTAAGGTTAGTTTGGGGGTGGCCACAGCAGGGCAAAGAAGAGAGTTAAAGGTATCAAAGAGACACCTGGGATTGTGGGAGCATGAACGAATAAGAGAAGAAAAGTATGACTGTTTGGCAAGGGCTGTGCTGTATGAACGCAATATGAATTTGTAGTGTAGAAAGTCTGACTCGGTGTGAGACTTCCTCCAGCAGCGTTCAGCAGAACGAGAACATCTTTGCAGGTAGAATGTTGATTTAGTGTGCCATGGTTGGGGGCTCCTTGCGGTGTGTATTTGGAGAGGGGCTGCAGCATCCAGGGCTGAGGTGAGGGAAGAGTTATATGAGGAGATAGCCAGTAAGGGACATGAGTGAGCAGGAATGGATAATAGTTGGGAATTGATATCAGCTGACAGCTGCTGGAGGTTTATAGAACTCAGATTCCTTATGAGTTGAGGGGGGTAGGTTGAGGTGGTTGGGGGAGGGGGCTATTGAGAGAAAATTATAGGAAATGATGATCTGAGAGAGGAAATGGAGTGTCGCAGATGGTAGAGACTGTACAATCATGAGTGAAAATAAGGTCTAGAGTATTGCCTGCTACATGGGTGGGGGAATTAGCCCACTGTGATAGCCCAAGGGAGGAGGTAATAGAAAGTAGTTTTGAGGCTGCTGAGGTCAAGGGTAAGTTAATGGGAATGTTGAAGTCTCCAAGAATTACAGATGGAATGTTAGAGGAGAGGAAGTAAGGAAGCCAGGAAGCAAAGTTGTCAAGGAAGAGAAGTGGGGAACCAGGGGGACGATAGATAACCGCAATGTTAGCAGAGATGGGTTTAAAAAGGCGGATTGAATGAATCTCAAATTATGAGAAAGGGAAGGGGGTGTGGGTAGAGGTTTGAAGGAACAGAGTTATTTTCAGAGGTTTTTGGGTTGTAGGAAAATTGAAGACCACCAAAGCATAAAGAGGCAGGGGGTAGCAGTGTCAGAGGGAGACAGCCATGTTTCCGTTAATGCTTGTAATTGTAGGGAATGAGAGATGAAAAGATCGTGTACAGCTGTGGATTTAGTAATACTGCAAACAGAGCGTGCATTCCAGAGGGCAGTGTTGAAGGAGGATTTAAAGGAAGAGTAGGCACCCAAAACTCCACGTGTCACTTTCCTCTTCCTCCCTCCCAGGTCTCTTTGCACATACTCCCTCACATTCGCCTATACCCGCACCTGTGCTTTGGGTCACACTGATCAATACACCTTCATTGCTGTTTGATTTCAAGTGGTGCTGAATGCTGGGATGTGGCATCGGGCATTATTACAGCCTAAGCCATATGGACCTCTTCTGATATGCAATAGTTGTAGCACTGCACTCCATAATGCCAGTGGGTGGCTTCACCCCTTTGTCAGTCTCTACACTGGCTTTCTGTATTATTTAGGATTTGGTTAAAAGTTGTCATGCTTACTTACAAACCATGCCCTTGCCTCCTTACATCTCCTCCTTCATTAGTAAATATGCTGCCGCCCAACCTCTTCGCACCACCAACAACTGGTTGCAGTCCTGTTCCCGCCTCCCAGAGTCTTACCAGTAGGACATTTCCAGGGTTGCCCCCTCCTTATGCAGTACCCTTCCACAGGACATTCAACTCTCCTTTTCCAGTCACTGCAGTATTAAAAAAAAATCCCTGGGGGCGGAGCCTGACCTCGAAGGAAGATGGACGCTTGATTCCTGAGCTCTCTCTCCCTACAGCATGAGAATCCACTGACATCGCAATCCCCCGTAGTCACAACCATCCCAAACCAACATTGAACGATACCACTCACCCTACCCGACCTCCGAAACAATGGGCGGCGTGAAAAAGAAAAAAGAGCAAACTCCATCGGTTGCAACACTCTTCCGCACGCCGACCGCCTCTCAGAGGCCTACAGACTCCCAACTGACCGAAGAAGAAGACTCGGGGCCAGAGGATACCATCCCCCTACCGGACCCTACAGCCCCACTTACGATCGGGGTACTACGTGGCATGCTCCGCGAAGCAACGGCCGACATCAAAACCCACATGGCCGCGGAAATCACCAAACAGCTCGAGGGCCTCAAAGCCGAAATGGCCACCCTCGCCTCCAGGACGGGACAGACAGAGAACCGCATCTCTAAAATTGAATCATCCACCCAGGAACATGCCCAAGATATTGCCTATTTTCATGGCAAAATCGCAGCCCTGGAGGACAGCATGGAAGACCTGAATAATAGGTCGCGGAGAAACAATATCCGAATCCGCGGCCTACCCGAGGCGGTCACCCAGGAGCAGCTACTCCCCACGCTCAAGGCTATTTTCCAAGAGATGGCCCCTGACCTTACACCGAATGACTTGGAAATCGATAGGGCTCACCGGGCCTTGAAACCGCCCAACCTGAACCAAGCCACTCCGAGGGACATCATCACCCGCCTCCACCACTTCTCGGCAAAAGAAAAACTGACCAAAGCAGCCAGATACAAACAGCCCAAATTCAAAGGCAACATGCTTACCTTTTTCCAGGACCTCTCCCCGCTAACGCTGAAGAAGCGGAGGGACCTCAAACCCCTCACCTTGGCCCTCCAACAACAGGGGCTGAAATACGTATGGGGCCACCCCTTTAAACTGATCGTCAGGAAAGACGAACAATCACATGTACTCCTGCACCCGAGAGAGATGGGGCCCTTCGCGGACTCGCTGGGGGTCCAACTGCTACAACACCCCCCCGCCCCCCGCCGAGAAATTGACACCCGCCCGGATACTGGACCCCGCTCTCCACGTCCACCCAAAAAGAAAAGGTCGCAACCGCAAGAACCGGAGACTGACCACGCATCGCAGGACTGGTAACCATAACACCCCCCCGACCCCAGCATTACCCGCACCAAGACGCCATTCCCCATAAACACCATAAACTTACCAGATACCCTACTGCACCATAGCCACCTCCTCCGAAGAAAGAGGCCAGGACCATCTACCCACACCGAGCTCTACTCCTGCAGACAGATTTGCCCCGATCATCACAAGCAGACCCCGCCGGAAAGCGCACCCTCCAGCACTCCTCCGCAGACGGGGCAAGGACACCATGCTAGGCACAGGCGGCTCACCTACCGAGCCTGGGACAGAGAACTCTCTCCCCGGACTTTGATATGGAACAGCAAGTATACCAAGAAAACTTGGGGTGGGGTCGGGGGGGGGGGCCACGGGGGTCTGGACATGGGTCTGACCGGACTGGCTTTGTCCCGGGCACTTTGGCAAAATCCCCCAGCTATTGGGGAAATCTACTCACACCCACTGGGGGGCACCCCCTGTACTGTTCCCCCCCGGCTCGTACCCGGAGTCGGCCTCTCCCCCCCCCGCCCCGTTGCCCCCCCACACGCACATCTTAAGCCTTACCATGATGTCCAGAACATACCCCCACCTGCCTGCAAACCTGTCTGCGGAGGGAACACTGCTCAAAACTCACGGTATAATATAGCCGACCCGGTGTTACACACTTAAGCCCCAAAGCAGGACCCTACCCCCCACTGGCATTATAACTCCATAATATCACCCCCCCAAAAAAAAATAAAAAAAAATATATATCTATATTTATATCAAATAGAATACAATAAATAAATAACTCGGACAAACTCACGACAACGAGACGTGACAAAGTGGGCAACTCTGATAGAGGGTGAAGGGTAGGGAGAGACGACAAATACGTCCCTAGGCACACCTCCACCTCAGCTACGGGGACCATTAGAATACACAGCTCCTACCGGAGGACACCCTCACTTTAGAAGGCTCCCACCCCGACTCACACCTTGCCGAAAAGCAAGGATATAATCTTGGACCTCCTGCTCCACCAGGGATACATAGCCCTGACCCCAAAAATACCATGTTACACTCATCCAAGGAACAGGCCCGATCTCACAGCCCAGACGCCCCTTGTCCCACGGACAGGGCCCACTCAAGGAGACCGGGCACCCCAATACTTGGCCCCGCCAACACAGAATTCCCCCACCCCTACCCTCAACGCCCCCAAAACTAAACAATACCTCTATACACAACTGCGGGTAAATACAACCTAAACTTTCTTTCTGTTCAATGTCGTTAATTGTTGTTCAATCATACCTTGGTATGCTTTTCTTTTCATGTTAGCTCCAATCCGGAGTGGCACTTTATCCCCAGACGTTGAAGACATTGCACTGGATACGGGACTGACCCCCACCTCAGCGACGCTCCTCACGAACCATTGACCCCACTTCGAGACAGCCACCCCGGACGCCTACTGACCTTCGTTCCCCACCTGTGACTCCACAGAGGGACCACTCTCGGCCTCACCCAGGACCACTATCCATGGAAACCCTCAACCGTGAGTGAACTGCACAACTCCGTGCTGCTGGGGAGAGGAGGAAAGGAACGTGAAAACCTTCATCCTCCCCCCCCCCAGACCCACACGAACGCCCGCGACAGGGCGCAACGTACACACGACCCCCACCCCCTACACCAACACCCCCCTCGAATGACACCACCTGGCAGGGAACCCATAAGACCAGGGACTCTACAAACCCGACCCCCAACACCCGCACACACCCGCCCGAGACACCAACCCCCCCCCGCCGCCCCTTACCCCATAACCCCCCCTAGCGGCTACCCATTTCTCCCCCCGGGGACCAATCCGACCCCCACCGCACCCACCACACCTGGGATGCCTAGATCGCTCTCGTGCGTGTCGCTCAATTGCAAGGGCCTCAACAACCCAGCTAAAAGACACCAACTCTTGCGGTGGGCGACCCGCTCGCGGGCGGACCTGATCCTCCTACAAGAAACACATTATGTAGACTCCAGACCCTTCCCTTTACGCAACAAACACTACACCACATGCCACCTAGCTAATTCCTACCTCGGCAAACACAACGGAGTGGCCATCCTGATCCACAAATCCTGCCCGATTCACTTTACGCGAGCTATCCCAGACCCCCAGGGCAGACATCTCACGATAGTGGGCCATCTAGGGACCCATAAATACGCGATCACCTCCGTTTACGCCCCTAACACCCCTGACCCATCCTTCTGGTCGACCCTCATAGCACACCTAAAACTGTTCAGTTCCCACCACCTAGTTGTAGGTGGAGACTTTAATGCAACTATGGACCCAGAGCTAGACCGAAAACGCCCCACACCCCATGCGAGAGGTTCCACGCCCTACCCCACAAGATTAGACAAGTTGCTCTCCAACTTCGCACTCCACACGAACCTCCTTGACATATGGAGACTACAACACCCCAAAACCATGGATTTCTCCTTTTATTCGCACCCCCACACCTCATACTCTAGAATTGACATGTTCCTACTCTCCCCCTCCCTACTACCTCAGGCCACAAACACGACAATTGGCACCATAGCATGGTCCGACCACGCGGAAATCTCCCTTGAATTAGACATCCCCCTAGCGACTAAATCCTGGAACTGGAGATTAAACCCCACCCTTCTCCAAAACCCGGACATTATGAGGGACATACGCACAGCCATAGAACACTATTTTACCGAAAACTCGACCTCGGTCGCCTCAACTAGCTCACTATGGGCAGCACATAAGGCGGTGGTTAGGGGCACACTAATTGAACAGGCCACCAGACTCAAAAAACAGAAGCTCAAAGAATTAGAACACCACATAACCTCCCTGAGAATCGCCTCGGCCCAACACAAAATAGATCCCTCCCTAGACAAACTAGCGCAAATACAAACCCACCAACGGGCTATCAAAACCTTCATGGCCAAAGACTCCCAAAAGGCGCTCCTGTGGACTAAACAACTATTTTATGATAAATCCAATAAAGCGGACTCGCTTTTAGCCCACAAACTCCGCCAAAGAGCGCGAACCAAACGTATTGACGAAATCCATTCACCCGGAGGCACCACGCACATCACCCCCGACAGAATCGCCGCCACCTTTGCCACGTACTTCACAGAACTCTATGACCATAGAACACATCCTAAACATAAACAAACCCACTCGCTTGACCCCCAAGCCATCGACTCTTACCTCCAAGACATCCCCCTCCCTGCTCTATCGGAAGAAACCAAACAACGCCTCATCTCACCCGTTACAACAGAAGAAATTGCCTCCATAATCAAATCACTCAAACCTCATAAAACATTACAAAACATTCTCAACGGCCCTCCTCCCACACCTTGCCTCACTCTATAACTCACTACTCCAGGGAGAGACACTACCTGCTGACATGCTAAGGTCTAACACCAGCTTAATCCCGAAACCCAACAAAACACTCACAGACCCAGGCCACTACAGGCCGATCTCCCTCCTCAATGTAGACATCAAAATCTTCACAAAACTCCTGGCGAATCGCATCCAACACCACCTACCTAAATTAATCCACCCCGACCAGGTGGGATTTATCCCATCAAGACAGGCCAGCGATAACACCAGACGCACATTAGATCTCATTTGGGTAGCAACACACCGGAAGATCCTGACCCTCCTCCTGTCCATGGACGCCGAAAAGGCATTCGACCACCTCCTATGGCCTTTTTTATTCACCGTCTTCAAAAAATTTGGCATCCTCGACCCTCTGATAGAGGCCCTGTCTTCCCTCTATAACAGACCAACGGCCACCCTCCTTATACCCAACGCCAGCCCAACATCGATTAAGATTAAAAATGGATCCAGTCAGGGCTGCCCCCTGTCCCCGCTCCTCTTCGCCCTCTCCCTTGAACCCTTATTGCAAAAAATACGCGAATCCCCACTAATCACCGGCATCACTGTGAGACAAAACGAATACAAAATTTCGGCCTACGCCGATGATATCCTCCTCACACTTACAAACCCACGCCAATCCATACCCCCCTACTGGCTCTATTAGATGAATACGCAGCAGTGTCGGGGTATAAATTAAACCTAGACAAAACTGAATCACTCCCAATTGGGATACCGGAACGTGACCTGAACGACTTACGACGCTCACACCCATTTAAGTACAACGACACTAGCATCCCATACCTCGGCATATCTCTACCGGCCAACCCCGACTCCACGTACGAATTAAACTACCCCCCCCTTATTCACCAGGCCTATACAGACCTCCAGACCTGGACCACCATGCCTATCTCATGGATGGGGAGGATAGCCTCCATTAAAATGAACTTACTCCCCAGATTCCTGTACCTATTCCAGACCCTACCCATCCCCATCGTCCGAAAGGACTTCAAAGCACTCCAAACAAAAATTGACAATTTCATTTGGTCTAACAGAAAACCCAGGATACGGAGATCCACAATGTACAAAACCACGAAAACAGGGGGTCTGGGGCTCCCCAACTTTCTACACTATTTCCAGGCGGCCCAACTGACACAAATACAACACCTACACGCCCCCCCCAGGATTAAAGCTATGGGTAGATCTCGAACACGACCTGTTAGGAAGGGACCACCCCTCACTACTCCTCTGGGTCCCCAAACAATCCAGACCCTCCACACAAACGTCCCCAGCCCTAAATACCTCTTTTCAGGTGTGGGATAAGACCATACAGAAAACCCAATTGGTTAACTCCCCCTCACCCCTAACCCCAATCCTACGGAACAAACAATTCCCCCCCGGGATGAACCCCAGAGACTTCGCGCATTTCGAAGACAACGAGCTCTTCCGTTTCTACCACTTCTTCCAATCCAATCAACTGCTCCAATTCTCAGACTTACCAGGGCACACACCACTGACCACCTTTGACCACTTCCGCTACCTTCAGATCCGCAGCTTCCTCCAACATCCCCTCCACTCCTCCACGGCCACCACCACCCTAACCCAATTCGAAAACGACTGCATACACTCTCCGATACACAAAGGCCAAATCTCCTTCATTTACCTCCAACTGAACTCCGCCTCCCCGACAGAAGCACTCGCATACACCAAAGCGTGGGAAAGGGACATCGGCCCCCCCAAAGACCCGTCAGATTGGTCGGCAATATGGGAGGCAACCGCTTCCCTCACCATATGCGTTAACCACAGAGAACAGGCCTATAAAACGCTCCTAAGGTGGTGCCTGACGCCCCTGCGGTTGAAGCAGATGAAATGCTCGACCACAGACGACTGCTGGAAAGGCTGCGGGTCGCAGGGCACCTACATTCACGCCTGGTGGCACTGCCCACACATAACACAACTCTGGACAAAGGTAGCGGACCTAACATCAGCTCTCCTCCACACGGAGATCCCACTTGACCCGTGTATCTGGCTACTATCCAAACCCCATACCCCCCTATTTAGGGCACAAAACAAATTACTCGCCAAAATTGCCTTGGCCACGCGACGCACAATCGCAGAACAATGGGGCAACAAACACATCCCCACCCTGGACACGACTATCAAGAAAATAGAGGAAGCAAGGGAGATGGACAATCTCTCGGCCCTACTTCACGATACGACCCACCACCACAACAAAATATGGGACCCCTGGGTCATATATAGACTGACCCACCCCTAAATCCCCCCAAACCCTGAAGACCGCCGTCCCGCTCCCCTCCCCCAGGTCCCCTCTCAGATATCACCTCATAGACACTCCCTAACCCCCAAACCCTCCTAAAGCCCTCGCCAGACTACTGGCAACTGGAAAATCGATATTATCCCCATTCCAAACCGATACCTCAACCCCCACCTCAAACAACAGGAGACTCAATTGGAAACAACGGCATCCCGGCCCCCTCACAACACCAACCCCTCATTACCAAAAACCCACGAAGGGCCAACATCCTCACGCTCCTCCCTCCCTGACCCTCACCACAGAACTCTCACCTCCCCGGGCAGGCTCCCGACCTGGAGCGCCCACCACAGACCAAGGACTCTGACAGCTCAAAGCCCATCCACCGCGACCAACCCCACACCAGGCCGCGAGGAACAGGCCGCATTGAGACCACAGAGATCCACAAACGGCAACGCAACCCCCCTTCCTTCACCCACCTTACCCATCTCTGCAAACCCCCCAGACGTACAAAACACCAACCCATACACAAAGCCACCGACTTACAGCCCACCCCCTCGACGCCAGTGCACGATACTATTACCAACGACAACCGACACGCCAACCACAATGGTATCCCTCTCTTTACCCCTAATCCTGTAAATTCAAGCTGTAACTCACCCGATTATAAGGATTGCACTTGCACCCCTTCCCCATTTCTTTATTCTGTACCCCACGTTTACAGTTGAAACCTTGAAAAAAAAGAATTCTTTAAAAAAAAAATCCCTAAAAACACACTTGTTTAGAGAAGCCCAGCAACTCGTTTTTTAATTCCTCATTCCTTATAACCTTCCTCTGCCATCTCTCATCTACTGTGCTCTCTTATACCAAACACCCCTCCAATTCTTCAGGTACATACTGATAACTAGATTCCCTTTGTGTATTTCTCCCTCATCCCTTTAGGATGTAAGCTCGTTTGGGCAGAGCCATCTTCACCTAGTGTTCCAGTATGTTAATCATGTTTTGTTAGAAATAAATGTTAGTCTTGTTTACCTATTATATAGCACTGCCGAATATGTTGGCGCTATATAAATAATTAGAATCGTTTAAAGACATCCTTTATACCTCTTTGTCTCACTTGAAGCAAGTGTTTTTTGTTTTTTTGTTTTACAGGTTCGATGCTTGTGCAAGTCTCTGTATATAGTGATGGCTTACCTTCATAGCTCTTAACACCTCTCTGAGATGGAGATAGTGATTTCTTTACAGTAACTCTCAGTAATGACCAAGTTTAGAAATACTTTAATATATGCTACTCAAACTGTCTCTTAAGTACCTCTTCAAACTTTTGGAATGTCACTTGATACGTTCCTCATGTGACACAATACACTAATATGATGAAACCAAAACATTCATATGCAAAAATAAATATACAACACACAACAAAAGGAATTGCTACACAAGTATCTCAAATAGAATCTGAAAATGAAAAAGTCCTTTCTGAATACAGATTTTGTTTGTTGGGCAGTCAGTTCTCTGGTACCATGAAAGAGGAAGTTGTGGTGCATAATAATAAGCTGTTTTTCTTGCATTATTGGAGTTATTTCAGTGGGATTCCCAGTTTTTCTTGGACTACCTCATCTTAGTTCAGATATTTGGTAGGCTTCAAAGATACCTTTTTAATATCCTCAGTTTGCGCCAAACAGGACAGATATTCTACTGGAAGGGTATAAACTCCCTCTCAACAAGAACACTTGTGGTGATATTATGTTATGAAGTACATCTAGATTATGTACTGCACCCAACTCTTTATAAATATGTTTTAGAATGAGATCACAGATGAGATTAATCTCTTAATTTTCTTTACACCAACAGCTGACACTTTGTATCACATGTGGACATGTTCAAACGCTTGTAAAACTGGGAGATAACCATCTGTTTCTTTATCCATTTGGTTGTATCCCTCTCTTGATATCTTGGTAGCAGTTTTCATTTTGAATATGGTATAGCAATGTGGCATTCCCATCAGCCATTCCCATCAAACATACTAGCATTATCAGTTGTTCACCTTGTAGATGGGCTTTTATTTAAACCATTAGTGAGTGTAATGGAGCTCCATAATGTAAAAATTCACATGATTTGTATTGTGGGATCCCATAAACTCTCTAAAATCTTCAATGAACAAGTCAGAGGTCGGAGTAATGGAAGTATAGGATCATGTGTTTATTGCAATAGAGCAGTGGTTTCCAAACTCCAAGTACACCTTCACTCCAGATTTGTCAATTGGTACATATGATCCTTTATGCAAAGAAGACGGTCTCCTCTTTTGAATTCAATTTCTTGTAAACTTCCATTTCACATAATTACCAAAATTTAGAGCTCAAGTGACCCTATTTCAAGCATAAGCATTTTTACCACCATAAGTCACACAGATGGTTTTGAGTTTTTTTTCAGATTAGGTGTTCCATGTACATATCTAGTCTGATGATCACCAGAGCTAAATAGTTTGATTATTATTATTTATATAGCGCCAGCAAAATTCTGTAGCTCTGTACAATGGGTGAACTAACAGACACTAACAGACACGTAATTGTAACCAGACAAGTGGATGCACAGGAACAGAGGGGTTGAGGGCCCTGCTCAATTACCTTACATGCTAGAGGGAGTGGGTTATAGTGACACAAAGGGTATAGGTAGGGGTAATGAAATAGGTTGTTAGAAAAGTATTCACTGGGAACTTATGTTATTTTTGACAGTTGCGGGAGAGGAGTCATGGGGGGGTGATGAAAATCAGCTAACAGTTTAAATGATATGCTTTCCTGAAGAAGTGTGTTTTTAAACATTTTTTGAAATAGTGGAGACTGGGTGAAGGTCTAATGGAGAAGGGAAGGGAGTTCCACAGAAAAGGTGCAGCCCTGGAGAAGCATTGGAGGTGAGCATCAGATGTGGGAGTATGGACAGAGGATAGATGTAGGTCTTTGGCAGAGCGCAGGGGCCTCGACCGGACATACTTGTGTATTAGGGAGGATAGGTACGTTGGTGCAGCATTATGTAGGGACTTGTAAGCAAGCACTAGAATCTTAAATTGAGCTCTATATCTAACTGGAAGCCAATGTAGGGAATGACAGATGGGGGAGGCGTGGGAGGTGCAGGCGGACAGGAAAATGAGTCTTGCCGTGTTCATAATAGATTGCAGCGGTGCAATCTGGGTACACACGTAAGACAACTGAAAAGGGAATTGCAGTAGTCAAAACGAGCAAGAGCAACGGCATGGACCAGCAACGAAGCCGCGTCTGGTGTTAAATATGGGCGGGTGCGAGCTATGTTTTTGAGATGGGAGCGGCAGGATTTGGCGATCGACTGGACATGAGGGGTAAAGGAGAGGTCGGAGTCAAAGAGAACACCTAGGCTACAAGCCTGCAAGGTGGAGGTGGTGGTGGCGCCGTTGACTTGGAGGGAGACATGGGAGTAGCAACACTTGAGGGAGGAAAGACCAGGAGTTCTGTTTTAGACAGCCATCCAATTGGAAATCGCAGAGAGGCAGTAAGAGACACAAGTCGAGCTGGGTGGAGAGAGATCAGGAGAGGACAGGTAGATTTGCGTGTCATCTGCATATAAATGATAATGGAAGCCAAAGGAGCTGATGAGTTTATCAAGGGATGCAGTATAGATTGCAAAGGGTAGGGGACCAAGGACTGAACCTTGGGGGACACCAACAGAGAGGGATTGGGAAGAAGAGGCAGAGCCAGAGAAAGAAACATTGAAAAAGCACTGGGATAGGTAAGAGGAGTACCAGGATAGAGCAGGATCTCGTAGACCGAGATTATGGAGAATGAGAAGAAGCTGTTGATGATTGTGGCGAAACTAACCTCGCCACTGGGTTATGGAGAAGCCTGATTGCCAGCCTCCTGCCTCATGACTATGGCGCCTCTCATCAGCCCATGCTAAACCTAAACCCCATGACGATTTGACTGTGTTTGTGGCATCAGAGCGCTGTTTGGATATATTGAGCGCTCAGATCCAAGCCATCTGGGGATAGGTTGAATGTTCAGTATGATAGGAATTATGTATTTTTGCTGTTGTTGTGAATAGAGAGATTTTCTGTACCTGGAGATAGTTGGCTTACCACACCCAGTTAAGCCAATTATCTCCAGGATAGAGGACTCTGTGGAACAGGTTTGGGCTGGAAAGCCATGCTTCAGTTGGTCACAAAGGACTTCGACCTAACTTTTAAACCAATGGAAGGAATTGCCTGATTTTTGAGTATCTTTGTATTTGGAGTATGCTGACTCTGAAAATGTAAGTTTTTATTAATTTATGTGAATGTGATGTATACTTTTAAAGTTATGAGTATTGTGTAAAACTGTGTATTTTCCTGCCTGTGATAATTATGTAAGCCCATTTTGTTCAGTAATTATATCACAGGCAGAGGGGAGGATTTTGTCTGAATGAATGGGAGTGTGTTAACTGTGTATGTCTGTGATTGGCCATTGTACAATTGTGTCCCAGTCTTCCACCAGGTCCCCTAGGGGAGTGTCCACCTGGTGGAAGACTTGCATAAATACCGGGCAGGTAGCCCCATTAAACCAGATCACTGCTTGACCCTCAACATGGAGCCTTGTCTCGTTCTTGGGGGGATTTATTGTATGCTGTTCCAGTTCGACTGCTAGGAGTGTAAACCTTTCGTATGGTTTTTCCTGTTCGGCTGTTTACAGCATTCGTATGGTTCCGGTTCGGGAGTTGGAGCATTCGTATGGTTTCCAGTTCGGGAGATTGGTGTATGGAGTAGCTGCCTGTGTATCTGGAAGGGAATATCCTCTAAATGGCTTTTAACCCCTTTTATGCCTGGGGGTGCCATTACAATGATCGACCGTGTCAAAGGCAGCAGAAAGATCAAGGAGAATTATTGATAGAGTAATGGCTGCGAGATTTAGCAGCGATTAAATTGTTGGATACTTAAGTCACAGCTGTTTCAACAGAGTGACGAGCGCGGAATCCAGACTGAAGCGGGTCAAGCAGAGAGTTTGATTTGAGGAAGTCTGTCAATCTCGCATACACAACTCTCTCAAGGAACTTTGAGGCAAACAGCAGTAGCGATATAGGGCGATAGTTGGATGGGGAGTTCGGGTCATGGTTGGGCTTTTTCAGAATTGGCATTATGGTTGCATGCTTGAAGGGTGAAGGAAATGTGCCGGAGGAAAGGGAGAGATTGAAAACTTTAGTGAGAGGAAGAGCAAGAGAGGGAGACAGAGTGCGGATGAGATATGAGGGAATAGGATCGAGGGAACAGGTGGTGGGATGGGTGGACCAGAGTAGATTGGAAACCTCTTCTGTTGTCGTAGGTGTGAATGAGCATAGAACAGTGGAGTGATTGGGGTTGGGTGGTGTATTGGAAGGGGAGGGAGAGAGTTTAGAGATTTTTTCCCTGATTGTAGAAATATTCTCAGTGAAGTGAGTTGCAAAGTTTGAGGCAGAAAGGGTGGTAGGAGGAGGGGGAGCAACAGGGCGAAGAAGAGCATGAAAAGTGTAAAATAGGCATTTTGGTTGGCGGGACAGTGTGCTTATGAGGGTGTTGAAGTAATTTACTTTTGCAGAGGAAAGAGCCAAAGTTTAGGAGTGCAGCATAAATGTATACTGGATGAAGTCAGGTGCAGAATGAGACTTTTTCCAACAGCGTTCAGCAGTTCTGGAACATTTTTGGAGATATCAGGTCAGCTTGGTGTGCCAGGATTGTAATTGGGAACGCTTGCTGCGTTTAAATGTAGGAGGTGCCATGATGACTAGTTGAGAGGAGAGAGTGGAGTTGTAGAGTGAGGTTGCAGAGTTAGGGCAAGTGAGATTTGAGATGGGTAAAGTGGAGTTTGGTGGAGAAATGCTGGAGATCAAGGCTGTGGAGGTTTCTGCAAGATTGGAGATTTGAGGGTGGTGAGATTTGGGTATGGGATATGCCGATGTCGAAGTTCAGAAGATGGTGGTCAGATAAAGGAAATGGAACAATGAATAGGTTGGAGATGGTACACAGATTGGTGAAGATGAGTGTTTCCTGTATGAGTTTCTGAAATAGACTACTGTGTGAGGCCAAAGGAGGAGGCTACAGAGAGCAGACTGGAGGCGTTAGGGCAGGGAATTCTCTGCCAAGTGTATTCTGCAAATAACAGAAAGACTAGTTAACTTTGCAATTGTAAATGGGGTTGGGAGGCTCAGGCTCATGACCAGTTTCTTTTTGATTTCTCTTCCCCTATATCAGTCTGTTTTCCCAAGGTAGTAACTCTCTCATGCATCCTCAGCTAATTATCTTTTGACCACATTACCATTGATATTTCATCTTTTATTCCCTCTCACCTATTTGGAGACGCGAACCAGAAGCAAATCATTCTCTTGTTCCATATACGTATTTATGAGTGGATGTTAATCAATGTAATTATACTTAAAGGGACTCTCCAGGCAGATTAGTTTACTCACCTGGTTCCAGCGCCGGGAGCCTCGTGAAACCGCACCCTCTATTTCGTCAAAATGAGCAGGGAGCAACCAGACGCTTCCATTTGAAAGCGTCATTGCTCCCTTGTGCGCATGCTCGGTTTCCCCCACAGGTGCACATAATTCATGCCGTCCTCTCAAGTCCTGAGCACACTACCGCAGGAGAGAGAAGGCGCGCACACAGTGCCTTCTCTCTCCTGCACAAGTGAGACGTATCTTAATCCGTCTGACGTGTACAAGGCCTTTTTAGGGCCCTACATGATCGGAAGTCCCTCTGGTGGCCGTCTGAGTGACGGCCACTGGAGGTATTCCTATCAATCAATGTAAACACTGTATTTTCTCTGAAAATACAGTGTTTACATTAGATTGCCTGCAGGGAGCTATAGATCTCACCTGAACAAATACATTAAGCTGTAGTTGTTCAGGTGACTATAGTGTCCCTTTAACTGTCCAGCAAATGACTAAATAGCAGTAGAGCCTATTAATTATTGTGTGATTTAAAATGGTATCAGAGGCTGTCACAAACACTTTTGGGACATCTTGTGTAACCTTCTCCAGAAAAACCTTGAATATTGAATTTGGGTGAGCTGCCAGAAATCTAATTAAATTATGATACAATGTTATTATTGAAACAACTGTGCATTTTGTTAACTGTGTTAGCATATTTGACCACAGTAGCTCTAAAAGTGTGGTATCGGTACCTTCAATGGTCCCTAGAATACTTTTATCAGTTTATGGTCGACATCTGGATTGCAGTGTGCTTGTTTTTTTTAGGGCAAAAAAAATCTGTGAGTAGCAAGGAAGCATTATTAACTTATCAGTACTATGGTTATATAGTAGAGTGTCCTGCTAAAGATGTCCACAAGCCACCATAATTCTAGTAGTTATTATTCAGATAGATTTGTTTGTTTTCTTTTTCTTCTAAACACCAAATTGTAGAATATTAGTAAATAAAAACCAGGCAGCTTTTAAACCTAGGACTGTGAATATATAAAAACATTATCACAACAACCCAAATAAAATGCCTCTAATTTGTGATGTGTGTGTTTTTTTTCTCTCCTTTTCTGGGTGTGGTTGTAAACACATAGTACTCTGCATGGCTACAAGCAAAACAGGAAATGGGGTGAGTAATTACTTTAGGGTTTTTCACTGTTTGTGCTGTTGTCATTTGATAATGGTAAGTCACTTGGATGCTGTTTGTACATATAAAGTGAAACTAAACAGGTGGATGCTCTCATGAAATGCTTAATCACAGGATCATACTTCACACATGATTACTCTTTTATGTTTTTCTTGAAAATAAACTGGTTGCCCCGTAAACTGCTGGTGAATATGCTCCTAGCTTACAGATTCATATTATCCCAGTACGAGTTGATGTATTTAATGGACATTGCGTTGTGTTGGTCACAATGGCCTCACAGCCTGAACATCATGTATGTCCAATGTACCCGCCTTTCCTATTAATTGTATCATACGTCTCAGATTCTGTAAGTACGGAGCTCTGATTCCCTACTTCTCAGGACAGGACTATACATAGCCTGGTATCGCTTTGCTGTTTTTATTGTGCATGTGTTTTTGTTGTTTTTTAAAATAAAAAATTATTTTATATAGCTGCACCGATATTTGTTCTTTAATGCAATACATTGTTCAACAAATATTCCACACTTCATTCAGCTTATGTCATTATTGTGACCCACAACTATTGCACGTAGACACTATTTGCTTATTTGAGCTGGGCCATGATCAATGCTTGTTTCTATAAGTAAAATTAATTTTGTTGCAATCACTGTCTTGCCTTGTGTGGTCATTGTACACCAGAGCAGAACAGGTTGACATTTCAGAAGTATTAATTTCTGTGTTAAAGCGGCTTTTACACTTTTGCTGTCTTTTCATGTTTTGCAAAGACCCCAGAAGACAATTTACCTTCTCAGAGTGCAGAACCCCCTGGGAAAAACAAACAGGAGATATTCACACTTTAAGCTCTCCATCGCAGCCTAGTACCACCTTTCTCACAGGGTCCTTCTTCAGACTTTCATCTTTTAGGAACCCTCAATACTTAATGCTATACATATCAAATCTCTTCATGAGTGTAGTGTTTTGATAACTTTATCTAAGTCTCTCAGAGTTAAACACTGTTCTCTCACATTATATCGCAAGTAAGATACTGGGAGACTCATTCACTTTGCCGCCAACTACTGCTGAAACTGAAATGATACAATGTAAATTACTGTAGTTATCAACAAAGTGAATGTGTCTCACAGTATCAAATTCACGATATAATCTGAGAGAACAGTGTGTCACGTTTGTACTCTGGCACATTCACTTAGTTCCATAGACTGTAGTCCTCTATAGATCAATTCACGTAAAGCTTAAGAAGATGCCATGTCTGACAGCCAATCCTAGCAACAGCTGACAAAGGTTTATGGCGAAAGCTCTACTTTTGACTAGATTTGTCCATTTTGTCTTAGAACATATGAGAGTAACCCCAATGTTATCATGTGATATATTTTAATTGCATTGAGATTTAATTGGAGGAACACTGTACAGGTTTGAACGGTGAGATTTACTTGCAGCACTCGCTATGCCAGTCTCTACCTTGCCGCTCTGCCTCTTTGGTGCCTCATCAGTGTAGATGATCTTAGACAATTCAATGTTCCCCATAGGAAAACATTGGGTGGTTAGTGCGCATGCACGCAAAAATGCCAAGATGTGCCAATCAAATGGTCTCTATAAGACCATATTATTGAATAGCCTAGTTTAAGTTGGCTATTGGGGCGGAAGTGGATGTGAGTATTTTGGATTTTATATGCAGTTACATAAGCTAGGATCACATTTATAATCTTTTCATATACCCATTGTCTGAATTCAGAATTGTTTATTCTTTTGAGTGAATGTTATATATACTTTGAGGAAAGAGTGTGATAATTTCTCTGTCTGCAGCAGATAGTGGAAATTCATATGTTTGCATTTCCAATGGCTAATTTTAGCAACCAGCCTTGTGGAGCTGCATTTCTGTGTTTTCTGCTGGTATTCTGGTTGCAAAGGTCCTTTCTCTTCTCTATCAGCATCCAGCATCTTCAGCTTAAATATACACTTTCTGCTTCCATCCTGTTTTCCATTTTAAACCGGTACTTACTTACCTCTTATTCTTTTTCCCCAAACATGGGGGACAGTTCTTATACCGTATGAGAGAAATGTGGTTGAAAATGTTACACCTTAACTGAAATTGCCACTATTCTTTCCTGCGATGCCCTTTCTGGAACAGCAATATAAAGTACAATGGCCATTCTCAAGTTTTGAAGTCTCTTACGCTGGCCATATACACTTTTTTCTAAAAAAAAAAGGAAATAGAAAGAAATATTTAATGCAGTAGAATCTTGCTCTGAAATTATTATTTTATTTTTTTTAAACATACATACCGTAGCTTCTTTTTTTTTCTTCCTCTCAGTGAAAGATCATATTCTGCTGTGTTTTTAGCATAATACATTTAAGAATTAAAATCTGTCTGTTTTTAAAAAAAATAGTAATAACAATATGCTATATTATACATAAAGAATATAGTAAGATGTTAAAGTTCCTATTCCTTTGACTGATGCATTATATTTATATATATATATATATATATATATATATATATATATATATATATAAAAATACAAAATACCCCTGCACTCCAACTAGAGAAATAAAAATAGTACCTGGTGCTCTGGTGGCTTAATCATAAACAAAGTGAAAATACCAGCACTCAAGGTTTTCCAGAAGATAACTTCTCCATTTATTGCGGAATTTTTTTTTGACGTTTCAGCTCCACTGGGGAGCTTTCATCAGGACACACTGTGTCCTGATGAAAGCTCCCCAGTGGAGCTGAAACGTCGAATTTTTTTCCCGCAATAAATGGAGAAGTTATCTTCTGGAAAACCTTGAGTGCCGGTATTTTCACTTTGTTTATATATATATATATATATCCCCCCCCCCCTCCTCCCAGTGTTTTACAAATGCAAATCACCCCTGGTACCCTAGGAATGTTTACCAGCCATTAACTTTCTTTTAAGGAATTTTATGAGGAATAATGAGGAATATGACAAAATCCGGTTCAAGAATAAAATGATGCAAAAATGTTGATGTCGATGGGAGGTTGGACAGGAGGGTTGTGGGAGACAAAGAGAGGGAAAAATGGGGGGTAAGCAAAAACATTGTATGAAACACCATGACAATGGAATTCAGAGAAAGCACTGAAATGATACTTTGAATAAAAACCCACGAAAGAGCAATGTGTAGGACTTGGCAAGTAAATCTTGTCGTAATGGCAATTTGAGACTCCCAGATAAGTTGTCCAAATGGAAGACTGACCAAACTAGCCGGACAACCGTTTGGAGGTGAGTTGTCTGGAAGGAAGATTGCCAAAACCGCTGCATAAGAAGAATATCTGTCTTGAACCAAGAGTTTAAGTTCCACAGTAAATCTATTCTCATTGTCTATATGAGACCAGTCCTTGCATGTAGAGGCAGTAATTGATTTTCATCGCACTGGGGTTAATGATTTAGCAGAACACCGATATCAGTAAGGACTGCTTATACTTTTTGTATCGTGAAAGCAGTGCTGCCAGTGAGACTGTGAGAAGAGAATAAGTTAAGATATGAAAAACCCCTCCTGTTGGAGGTAATTGGTGAATAGTTCGATCAAATATGAAGATAGGTTTCAAGAGTTCTGCCCTGTCTCCAGTTATAAGGTGTTACAGTTTCCCTGAATTATCCCATGTCCAAAAACAAAGAGAAGACAATGCCAGGCTCCAAAGATCACTCCAAAAGACAAGTGCTTACTGGATTAATGAGAATAACTTTAATGTTTAAGACTTCTCATAGGTATCAGGGCATGGGTAGACCACCAAAGAAAAATGGGAAAAAAAATAAAGAATTGCCTTACCGACCTACAGTCCTTATTTATAGGCATATTGACACACAAGGAGTTTCAATAGGAATACATACTTTTTCATAATTGCCTTTCTTTGAAAACCTTTACTTTCATAAATGTCTTTTTCATTTTATTTTAAACAAAAACCCTGTCCTCGGAACCTGTGAGTCACAGTCAAACTTATCTTATCTTCTTTGAATATAATATAATGGGGGCAGTTAGTGGGTTTTGACAAAACAACGTATTTTTAAACAAGTATACTTTATATCCTAGTCACCCCACCCTGGTTGCGTGTCACATAGTGTGGAAGGGAGACTGCAGCCAATCCTAAAGTTTGGAGACAATGTCTTGTTTTCACAGTCAAGCCCACGGTTCTTTGCTCATGTAGATGTCATGATGGTACCTCTCGTGTAAGGCAGGAGATGACAAACCATACAGTTGAATTGGCTGTTCTTGTCAAACCACAGTTCACGTTTGATGTTGCTTGACCTATGACACAATGTGGCCATCTAAGCATGTAAATTACTTTTGAACAACTAGAAATCTTCGTAACAACCTGAAAAAAACGCTGCACATGTATAAGTACAGTTATAAGTAAAATCTTCATATTATTATTATTATTATTATTATTATTATTGGTATTTATATAGTGCAAACTTATTCTACAGCACTTTACAATATTATAAAGGGGGAAATTTAACAATAAATGAGGCAATTACAACATTTTACAGGATCCTGCTCAAATGAGTTTACAAGGTTGGAGTATGAATTATTTTCATGGATAGAATGGACTATTATATTATTTATTAAATTTACCCATTTCCCCCCAAAGTAGTCACGAAGCAATATTTTCAATAAAAAATAAATAATGTAAATATATACATATATTATACTACAAAATTAAATCCTGGTGTGCACATTTAGGAATATCTCCCCAAATCCCCCCCGGCCAAACTTGGTAGATTTCTTTGAAGTTCAGTGGGTTCTTTTAGAAATCGTGGCGGAATGGAGGCATCATTTATTGTAGAATAAAAAAGAACAATATCTCAATCTCCCATGATAAGTGTGAGATTTGATCTCCTGTGCGGTGGCATGCATGCATTGAATGAGCTGGTGATCCTCACCCCGAACATGTGGTGTACTGTGAAATAAAGGGTAAAAACAGTCATATGTATCTTTAGTTTTCTATAAAAAATGCATCTGCTATGTGCCTGTTAACCTGTATATTAAATAATGAATTGCTTTCTGGAAAATAATCATAAAAAAAACCCTCAATTACCGCAAAAATAGTTTTATTTCTAGAACATAATTTGCCTCTATTAACATTCTCCGTTTTAGGTCTGAAACACTGTCTTTGGAGGCATTATTTTTCAGTGTTTATCTTAAGGAGTTGATAAACACATCTTGAGAGATGTGTTTATCAACTCCTTAAGATAAACACTGAAAGATAATGCCTCCAAAGATAGTGTTTCAGACCTAAAACGGAGAATGTTAATAGAGGCAAATTATGATTGCCATCAAAAAACATGGATGGATCTGGATGGACAATGCAGAAGGAAAACCTCCACGTTATCTTGGTGCTAGACTTTGAAGGCAATAAAAGTGATTTATTTATTTTTTGTCAATCCACATAAACAGTGTGACAGAAAAAAACAACTGTTATGGGACTTACCCAATCGGCTTGGCCGCTAAGCTCTCAAGCGCAGGTCACTTGGGTGGATCACACGCATCCCAGTTCCGTACAGCAAAATAGACACTGCCCGCTTAGTAACCTCGACTTCCGTCATGTCACTACTGGTTCACCACTGGTCGCGTCACTCAGACGACCTCGTTCCCGCACATTTTCGCAGGAGTGATGTAGACCGATCCATGGCTTGCTAGCCTTATATATACCTTTTTATTGGCCACATTCCTTAGCCCTATCGTGGTTTCTGTTACAGTTCCCAATTAGTGCTTTTTTTCTTTTTTCATTCTTTATTTTAGCAGTGCACAGTTAAGCATACAGGCTTGCAAAGACATTCTATAAGATCATAAACAGTAGTAAAGGTTACAGTTATTAATCACAAAATATCAAAAATTGCTGTAATTTTTTTATTTTTTTGTAAGTTAAGGTAAATCAGTCAAAACAGGAATATCTGCTAAACAGTGGTTAGATATAGCCACAGCACAAATTGTAAATGATTACTTAGATGGTTAGATTTGAGTAGTGCTGATTATGCAAACATAAAGGAAAATATAGAATAGTAGAAATGAAAAATGATAAAAAGAAAATAATAAGCAGGAGTCCATCCCTAAGGAACCAAGTTGGGGTGAGGGCCGTAATAGCGATGTCACCCCTGACCACCTTTGGACCGCCATAAGTCCCAGTGTCCTCACCCGATCCCCAGGCTGTGGGGGAGTCGAAGTACACTCGGCATGAGATCCTGGGTGTGAGGATGTTTGCATCTTAATGGTGCCGGTAGTCTTGCACAACGTTGCAACTCGATATGGTAGGAGCTGACATCTTGAAGGGCTGAGGAGTGTCGCTTCCCGAATTCTTTGGCCCATTGCTAAACTCCCACAAGCCGAACTGCTTGGGCTGTGGGTCCCGAATCAGGTGAGGATCTCAATACTCTGGGCCTCTGCCATTTACTAGAGGGGCCATGACGACCCGGCCGATGTCGTGGTCTCAAAGATGAAATGATGCATTTAGTTGAAGGGCCGAGCCGACACTTCTGGCTTTGCCTTTGCCTCACTGTAGGCTGCTGTGTAGCTCTCTGGCAAGTGAGCCTCAAGCGCTGCTGTCGAGCCGTTATGCAAACTAGGAATCTCACAAAGATGAGGTCAAGCATAGAATGCTGCTGAGCCGCCAGTTGCGGAAGCCACCATTTTGTGGCCCACATGTGATTTCAATACTGAGCTGCAGTAGCTGCGGTGAGTAGCGTGGGGTGTTCTCCAGGGACTCAAGACTCAATAGTGTAAGCTGTCAAGGTTTTGTTGTTTAAAGTGTCCCTTTTAACCATGAAGTGGGCACAAAAAAAGGAATATGGTGACGCAACTCCAGGATGGGTAGGATTGTTTTTTTTATTTCGTAAGTCATATTATATCATATTACACATAGCAACTCCTTTTTTTTATTCTTGTTGTTTTGTTTTTCTTTTTATCAATCGTATTATCTGTCCCACTAACCACTTGTAAGTTTAATATAACCAAGTCCTTGAAAGACACATTCATTTCTATAATGTCGCTGAGCATGTAAAGTAATAGGCTTTTGTTTTGTTTTTTATGGACAACATCATTTGTGAATTTGTGTGATGCCGAAGGAAGTTTGAGTCACAGTTCAGAGATTGGGTGGTGCTGTTTTCAGTTGCTGGAACTGAAAGTGCAAGTTTGCTCTGCAGTTGGGCCTCCTCTTTTTGAGAACATTTATTTAAACCCTGTAAATGCTGCCAGATTTGAATCGGGGTTAGTTACTAAAGTAAGAAAGGACATTTCAAAATAGCCAAATTAACAAAATTCTCCCAATCAATTCTGTTTTCGATTTTGGCCTTACATGTGAAATCCACTTTGAATTCCCAGCAATCATCACTTTAGGGAATAAGTCTTATTGTCGTCAATTGAGTGGTCTCTAGACGTTTAGTTTCTGTAAAGTAATGGAAAAGGGGGTATTTATATCCTTCCCCACAGTCAAACCTGAACCTGTGTTAAGTCTAACCAGAATTGAAACAGATTGAAACACCATTTTATGATGAGGTAAACCATGTGATCTACTTTCAGAACTCTGCTATTCTAGTTAGAAGACTGTAAGCGAAAGGAACTGCAGACTGGTACGGTTTGATTAATAGGCTGATATGTTGATTGAAATGGACAGTACATGTATCAAAACATTTTTAGCTTAAAGGGTTACTCCAACCCTTAAAAATATTTGTATTTAAAAATCAATAATGCAATATTGGGCATTATTGTTTATGTATCCCATCCCAATTTCTATAAAAATAAATGTAACCTAAGTTTTACTGACGTAGAATCCAACGCCAGGCAAAGCTCTCGTTTCGGCTTTCACGCCCCCCTCTGAATGTAATAGCAGCCAATGCGCATCCAATCAAAGATATGTCATAATGCTGGGAGTGAAGGAATTTTAAGCATTTGAAAGTTTGGGATTGTTAGACAGGAGGGAAGTGGCGAGGGCTGCAAGGAGGGAGTGAGGAGACGCACATTACACTCATTGCATGCTCTGGGCAACTAGCTCCCATCACACAAGTGCCAGTTATTTAGCTTCAGGAATCTCACCCAGGTCTGACAGGAAGCAGTTAAGCGCTCCACTTCCTGTCAGACCGGGGTAGAGGTTACAGAAGCTCCTCTACCCCAGTCCGTGGCTCGGCCACGCTACACATGTGTACTGGGCTTGAGGGGTGCGCTGTGCAGTGTGCTCTCCTCCTGCCGGAGTGAGGGCCAGACCAAATGATTTTATGGCCTGTGGGCAGAGGTTCCCTACCCCTGCTCTAATGAATGCTGCTGCCAGGCTGATTTTTTCTTTTTGCTTGTGTCAATCCTTACATTGGCTCCCGGATCTTTACATGATTTTAGGTGCGGTTTGTTTTTTTCTCTTTTTGCAATATGTATTAAGGCCGTTTGGCCTGTATTTGTTGGAGGGGCTTAAATTAATTCACTCCCCTATATAAGGTACAACCCTTACCTGACTCCACACCGTTCAAGGTCAGCGTCTGAATGCACTTCCGGTTCATCCAGTCGCCATTTTGGAATACTTCTGTTTCCCAGGAGGTTTTCCATCGCTGAGCTGTGTCCAGGAATCCTACTGCAGATTTCTGTTGGATCAGCTTCTTGCCTTTACTATAGCCGCGGATCACGTCCTAGGTACTGTCAAACAGTAAGTAGACCTAACTGTTATGCCAGGCAACAAGGCCCACGGCATCAATTACGGTTCATGTCCTCACTTTACTGTCTTGTTCGGCTAATTTCTGCTCTGCAAATCAGTATATCCATCCGGTTTTTCAGCCGTTCGCTTACACTGCATTTTCGGGAATACAAAATTAAACATTCGGTACTTACAATGTTATGTGCTGCATATTTCTCCCGCTCATTTCTTACTCACATAGCATTTTTGCATAAATTTCTACGTTTGTGCTGTCAAACCCACGAATACGCTGTTCACATATTTCTACTGATTTCCCTGTCATTTCCGGTTCGTGCGGTTCACATTGCACGAACAATATTCACTAATATAACTATCACTGCCGACCGGGCAGCCATTCGGCCAAAGCATGACAAACCTTGCTATACATATGTTGTCCAGTTTGTGCGGTTAAACGCACGAACGGACAGGTTTGGGAATAAAGTTATCTTTTATGTCTACAAAATACTTGCAGGGCTAAAAAGGGGGGTTATTGCATATAGTTACATTTTGGGAACTCCACACACGAATAGGTTAAATATGTTCCAAGTTACACATATGGGTATACACATGGTTAAAGATTCCACACTGCCACCTTCAGGTCAGCACGGATATTGCTATTATAGGAATATCACATTACTTTCCTGAACACCATACATAATCTCACAGATACCTCATATTTTCACAAAGGGGTTAAATTATACTACTACATTTACCTACCAACCACAAGGCGATATACAGAATTACGGAGATCTTACAAACACCATCTCCTGACCTATAAAGGTCAAAACAAACATAATTAAAGTTAATATAATTATGACACTTGTATATATATATTTCATACGGTTTCATCTATATAGTTACAGGTACTACTGTTACGTATACGGATTACCAGGTTTCAATAACCTATACTACCAGGTACGTACACCTGCTTACAGTAGATCCATAAAAATCTCCCACAGAATAGACAATTACTGGCAATTAGGGAATTAGGGGCCCAATAGGTAATTCCTCTTTTCTCTGCATCTATGCTTAGGACTAGTGGTCCCGCAAGGCCAACACCCCGCTTCAAACTCGGAGGCAAACACCCCTCGGGCCACACGTGAGCTAGCTGTCTCGCACGTATCATAGAAAGGGCCTCACCTGTCACTCCCCTTCCTATTTTCTAGTTACAGTCACCGAGAGGCCGACATCCTGCCACAACATTCAGTGGCCACAAAAATCCCCTCGCGCCAACCATAGATAGAGCCTCTCAAGCCGCTTGGCAACTATCAGGGCCTCACCTGTCACCAAAACAATAAGCATAATGGTTTTGCCTCACGGCATAGCTAGTAAGCCAGTACTAAACTACTGGGTTTCAAATAATAATTTTATCTCTCATTTTATTCAAGTATGTCTCATACTATCTATTCTATTCTATTCTACTATCTAGAGCTATCTATTCATGGCACACCAACTAGGGTCGAGACACTCTCTCATAGGCGAGATATTGCCAGTCCAGCATCAATCAGATTCTGGACGATCCCACGCATCACCACCAAGTTAGGAGGCGACAAATCCCCTACCCTGCCACAGCAAGAAAAGCAGAGCTATTCAAACTCCTAAGCACTACAATCGACAACACGGAAGCAGGGGAAGGCCCCAGCAACACCAACTCAGGTGATATCCAGGCTATGCTGGCCTCACCCATGAACTCTATGGGCAATGTCAATGACAGACTGGCTAACCTCAAGGCAGTCACCACAGCCCTCACCAAGGCTGGTCTTCCTGATTCTACCAACCGAAGCACGTGCCACGGGTATTATTATCTCTTCAGATTATCAGGACGTTGACCCTACACACACTATCTCAGCCCACATTAAGAGAGACATCCTGGAAGGCAAAGATGTCAACCTAGCATCCCTACTAATTGCCTCCCAGGATGTGGTAGAGAATAAGACCTATATGTACGAAGAAGTATCTGTGGTGGTCAGATCCAAAGACGCAAGGTTAAACTGGAAACTGACCATTCCAGAATTTGTGTTAGCCTTTGGTATATTTAGATATGTAATTTGTGAAGTGTACCCTAATAGAAGGGAAGAGTTTGATTGGTATATGCACAAGCTGGTGGGCCTGGGGAACAAATATGGTGGGTCTGCTTTTTACGACTACCATAGGTCTTTTTCCACTAAGGTGTCTGGCGCTCTCTCTCAGTATGGTACCCGTATCAACTGGAGCAGACTAGATACAGAGCTATTCTGTAGACACTTCGCAGGTCTCAAAACACTGGCTTGTGCATCCTGCTCTTCTACTACTCACACTACCAATTTTTGTTCTCACACAGCACACAGCCGTAATCAGTCACCTAGCACCAGCTACGCTGGTAGAACTGAGAGAACCACCAGAGACAAACTGGGTCGTCCTATCATTTTCTTTGGTAAATCACAAGTGTGCAATAATTTCAATGTGGGCACATGTAGCTTTAGTGCATGCAGGTTATTGCATATTTGTTCACATTGTTTCAGGGCACATGCAAAAACCATGTGTCCAAATAAAATGTACCCCAAACCATACCTAACATCTGTTAACATTCATGTCTTCTCAGCACTACTAACCAATCACCCTTTCAGACATATGGTAAATTTTCTCATATCTGGTTTCTCAGAGGGGTTCCATACAGGCATTATACATATGCCCACAGGCCAACTGGAATGTCCAAATTTACAATCAGCACAACAAAACCCAACAGCTGTAGATACACTCTTAGCCCAAGAGCTGGCAGAGGGGTTCTTGTTCGTGCCTTTTAAAACCCCACCTTTTACGGCGTGGCGCACAAATCCCATAGGGATAGTCACAGGGAAATCTTCCCTCAAGCAGAGACTCATCATAGAGCTGTCAGCCCCTCATACCTCATCTACACCAAGTCTGAACTCTCTTATTCCCTCCGAAGAGTTTTCCCTACAATATGCCACTATAGACCATGCCATTACAGCCATTATGCAAGCAGGGATCGGAGCATGGCTAAGTAAGACAGACATTACAAATGCCTTTAAACTACTACCTATCCACCCACACATGGCATCAAATGGGCAGATAACTATTACTTTTTCTCCCGCTTAATCTTTGGGTCAAAAAGTAGCCCCAAAATCTTCGACACTTTTGCAGAAACACTTTGCTGGTTGTTATTTAACATTTCTAGATGCCCCATAGTCATCCATTATCTGGATGATTTCTTACTGATTGAAGAAAACTCTTTCCCCCCCAGGAGTCTCAAAGCAACCATTAGTCTGTTTGACCACCTGGGAGTCCCAGTATCCAACAAGAAAACCAAAGGCCCAAATACAATCATTACATTTCTAGGGATACAACTAGACTCTGACTCTATGCAAGCTAGTTTACCACAAGAGAAAATCACAAACATACTCAACAGCATCAACCATTACATTTTGCAGGGTAACTGCAACCGCAAGGAACTTCAATCCCTCATAGGTTCCTTGAACTTTGCCATGCGCATCATTCCTCAAGGGCATGCTTTCATATCCAGACTTCTCTGTCTTTTTTCACATTTCAAACACGACAACTATAGACTGTCCTTGGATGCGCACGCCACGGCAGACCTATATATGTGGAAATAATTCTTGACCACCTGGAATGGTAAAAGCTTGTTCCTACCAGAGTTGACTGACACGTCTCCAACCATTTGGTCAGATGCGGCGTCTACCACAGGTTTCGCAGAATTCTTTGGGAACAAATGGCTTTGGGTAAGTGGTTTGAAGAAGTCTATGAGTTAGAAGGCTTTTTTACAACCTCAGCTCTTTTTGAGATTTATCCCATTGTAGCAGCTGCCGTGGCGTGGGGACATTTATGGTCAGGCTTGTCAGTCCGTTGCCACACAGACAACCAAGCAACATGTCACATCATTAACAAAGGCCGCTCATCATCCCTAACAATCATGAGATTTCTCAGAAAACTCACGTGGTTAGCAGCATGTCACAATTTTTACTTGGTCTGCTTTCATGTTCCAGGCATTACTAACATAGCAGCTGACAGTCTGTCTCGTTTCAGGCTTTTCAGCAAGCACTCCTGTCAGCCGCCCCTCCGTTCCAGCAGCTAACCGTGGACTAGAACTAATCATGCAACATAGCAGGGATCTGTCCAAATTAGCACTATCATCCAACACTCACAAAACATACAACAGAGCCTTCACACTTTTCACAAGATTCCTATCTGACCATGACATAACCCAACCTTTCGTCATGACATCTATTATAGCCTTCGCTTCTTTAAATTACACTTATCTTACAACACAATCAAATTATATCTGACAGGCATTCAACATCATATGCTAACTCTACAACCCAATGCACATAGTTTTATGTCATCTTATCAGGTAATGAACATACTCAGAGGTATTCAGAAATCCGTTCCTCCACGTCCTCCACAGAGATTACCTATAGATAACACACTTTTCCAGTCATTATCCGACCTATTAGACTCCAAACCTTTTCACTCTACTACCAACACAGTCATCAAAGCTGCCATGTACATAGCATTCTACGGGTTCCTCAGGCCAAGGGAATTAACTACTATCACCACCACTCAAAAAGTCTTCTACGCACACACCTACGCACGATCACTACATACTGTCCCTACCTCAGTCAAAAACAAGCCAACACGCACCTCCAGTGGAGATCACTTATTTCGCTACCCACAACAAATGGTGTCCAGTAACAGCTCTAGATTCCTACCTTTCACTTGTCCCATCAACACCATTACTACACCTATTCTCACTAAAAGGCTCTGTACTCACTACTACGACTTTCATGCGATACATCAGCTCTCTGTTAACCATGTTAGGTTTTAACCCTTCACTCTACTCAGGTCACTCCTTCCACATAGGGGCAGCCTCTACAGCTTCCAGCGCAAACATACCGGTACATATCATTAAGTAATTGGGGCAGTGGAAGTCATCCGCCTATACAACCTACATACCAAAACCTACACAAGAATTAAGAAATGTCTGGATAATTGTATATAATTGTTGACTGTATTAAATCTTTGGTTATTCAATTTTTGCCCTCTTTATTTACAGGCCTACCGTATCGTCGGTATTGGCACACCACAACCGACTTTGCTTTTTTATTCTATCCTACGTTCTCACTTGAACCTTACTCCATATACGGCTAATTGCCCCTTACACACACAAAAAAAAAATATATATATATAACTTACACAATTGAATAAAATCGTCTATAATTTCTTTTAAATTAAAGTTTTAGCAAATTACATCAACATTCAGTTCAGACAAAGTAAAGCCAGGGCAAACATTGCAAATGAAGAGGAGAGATAGAAACATTTTGTTTTTCCTCTTCTCTGTGTGCTTTCTCTATACTGACTCCCAGATAAAAAGTACAAAGTTACAACAATAATTGACAGGGAGCTCAGATGGAGGAGCCTAGCTGCAGGAACGTGGTCTGGATTTCAACATTTCCTTTTATTTTTCACATCTTACAACATGCCTCTTTAAATATGTTTACTGACACACACCAGTATTTTCCTGCAATAAATAAATGAGTGTTTTCCTCACCCAATTTAACTTGCAACTACATTAGTAGCCACTGGGACCACCGGTATGGTATCCCATAATCTTGATTTCTTTCCAACACAATATAGTCAGGGCACAGCAGACCAACAGTACATTGAAATGTTACGTTTGTTTTTGTTTTAAATAATTGTATTTCTATTTGTTTGAAAACAAGAAAGCAGGGTCGTTCCTTTGACAAGGCAGACATTGTCCAGCTGAAGGAGGCATACAAATGGATTATCCATCCTCTGATTGCCAAAGAACTCGGGGTTCAAGCTGTGAGTAAGGTATGACCATCACAATATTGTTTGTATGTCTGTCTTGTAAAATGTATTTGTACGTGGGTGACTAGTAAATTAAATCAGCATTTATTTGTTAAATGTGTCCGAAAACGAGAGAAATCCTTCCTGGTAAATCCTTCCTGGCAAAATATTTTATAAATGAATAAATTGGCTAAGCTTCATCAGCCCTCCCCATGTTTTTATTCTGCTCGTTGCACAGCAGAATATTTTGAAGCAGCAGTAGAATGGAGGAAAACATAGAACCCAACACTAGGGTACATGATATTTTAAGTAGTGCACAATTGGTCCTCCACGTAGTCCAAGAGACTAATTAGTATCCGCTGGGTTGGAACCTAAAAATAGGTCCCCATAGCATTTTTAGAAAGTTCCTATTGGTAAGAAAATGCACGTGAAGTGGGGTCCGCAGAATGTGGAAAGACATTGAGACATCAAATGCAGTCGATGGCTTCTTCTGTGGCAGCCATTTTAGGGTCGTAACTAGAACCGTTCCTTTGCATTTCTCACTTCCAATTTTCTACTATTCTAAGTTACAATAGGAAGTTCGATTTTGGGAACTTTTCTCTACTTAACCTGGTCTCCCCGCCTTCTTGTTCAGTGCAGGTGTATTATTTTGTTTCTGTTTTTTTTGTTTGCTTGTTTTGTGCCCTAGTCATTTAATTGTCTTTTTATTAAGGCATTTCTTGGCAACGTACATTATACATCATCAATAGGATTGCGAGCATGCCATTGAAAATCAGTACAGATTTAAATAAAGTGTCCATTATAAAACAGAGAAAAACAAAGAGACATGCCATCCGACCCCCACTCCACAAACTTGCTTATGTGGAGATAAAACCACAACATATCTAATTTATCTGTAGCACATTATCGGCATAACCAGCCGCGGACAGGGACGAGAGAGACCGTTTAGCACGCCATAATTGGACTTTATTTGTTCCCAAGGGCTGGTGAGCTGTTAGTGGTTTCCACATACCTGCATATGTTTTTATTATGTTGCTTTAATAAAGAATATACTTACCTGATATCCTGGTCGCAAGTGTATCCCACGGATCCCATGTACACTAGGGGCTGACCCTCCCTGAGCGTTATAGCTATGAGTGGTGCTTTACCACTCCTATCTTGTGAGTGAAATACTTAAAGAGCCATATTATTTTAATATATATATTTTATATTGTGTTGCACTAGGAGTTCTCTTTTTTTGTCTCCCTCTCCGATACCAGAATTTTCCACTTTGCAAGTATATGCACATGTCACTTTGTTTCTAACATATATCACAATTGCACTAATTGATGGTCTTAATACACCTAGATTGCACCTAGGTTTGTGACACGAGTGAATTGCATACAATATTTTATAAGGTTTTTATCGGTTTCTTTATTAAGATATCCACAAAGAGTGGTTTGCTAATTACTGCGCACCTGCACTTTTTTCTTTTTTTCTTTTATTGTATCCGAATCCCATTACCAGGATTTTTCTGTTAGTTGCTGCACTTCAGGGCCGGATTAACATAGGGGCTGATGGAGCTGCAGCTCCAGGCCCAGGCCCATGGAATAGGCCCATTGATTAATAAAAAAAATATATATATATATATATATATTATTTTTTTTTTATTAAATTTTTTTTTTCACACACTACTCTTAGGGATTCCACCTGGCTTTTATTTTATTGGCACAGCCAGTATTTGAAGCTGCCTGGCTGGTGCCAATATTACAGTGATACTGGCAATACAAATGCTGGTATTTTTCTCAATATAAACAAGAGATTACTATGCAATACCAGCACTGGCCAGTAGGGGTCACTGTGTGTGGAGACAGGCAGGGAAAGGACGTTCCAGCATATCCCTCCCTGCCTATCTATACTCACTGATCTGCAGGGGTGCAGCTACAGAAAGTCCGGACAGCAACTCCCACCCTGCAGAGACAGCCTACAGCTCAGGGAAGTAAAGGATGGGGGGAAAGGCTGCAAGGAGATATACACTGAGACATTAAGGGACATTGGGAGACTTTATGACACAGACACAGTCTCCCAGTGTCCCCATGTCTCCCAGCCAGTGTCCCTGGTGTCTCAGTGCCCCCTCGTCTCCCAATGCCCCCAGTCTGCCAGTGTCTCACTGTCCCCATATCTCCTAGTGCCTCCATGTCTCCCAGTGCCTCATGTGTCTCAATGTCCCCATGTCTCTAAGCTAGTGTCCCTAGTGTCTGTGGCCCTGGTGTCTCAGTGTCCCCATGTCTCCCAGTGCCCCCATGTCTCAATGTCCCCATGTCCCCCAGCCAGTGTCTCTAGTGTCTGTGTCCCTGGTGTCTGTGTCCCCATGTCAAGTGTCCCCTATTTTCCCAGTGTCCCCATGCGTCCCAGCCAGAGTCCCCTAGTCTCCCAGTGTCACTGGTGTCTCCGTGTCCCTAGGTCTCCCCGTGTCCCCAGGTCTTCCAGTCTTCCTAGTGACATGGGGACCCTGGGATACATGGGGACACAGGGAGATATGGGACATTGAGACACTGTGATACATGGGATCATTGGGAGACCTGGGGACACAACACTAGGGGACACTGGGAGACATGGGGTACTGAGACACTGATACATAGGAACACTGAGACCTGGAGTAATCGACACATGGGGCCACTGGGAGACATGGGGCCACTGGGAGGAATCCATATATACAGCAGAATCAAACTAAGTAGTTTTTTGGTGATTTTACATCATTTTCTTTTATGTCACTCCTTGTGATTTACATCATGTGATGTCACCCATACATATTTAATTATGCAAATTAGCAAGGCCGGTATGTTTTTCCAAGAAAGGTGGCAACCCTAACTACTTTTCACATACCCTTACTTAAGTATGGAAACTTAAGAGGGATGTATGGGAACAAAACTTGTGTGGACTGGCTGACAATGAATATAGTTAAAAGGACACTAGAGTCACCAGAACAACTACAGCTTATTGAATTTGTTCTGGTTAGTAGAATCATTACCAGTCAGGCTTTTTGCTGTAAACACTGTCTTTTCAGAGAAAATGCAGTCTTTACATTACAGCCTAGTGATAACTTCACTGGCCACTCCTTAGATGGCTGTTAGAGATCCTTCCTGGGTCATGGCTGCCTAAAATGCATCCAAACATTCAGCTCCTCCCTCTGCATGCAGACACTGAACTTTCCTCATAGAGATTCATTGATTCAATTCATCTCTATGAGGAGATGCTGATTGGCTAGGGCTGTGTTTGAATCATGCTGGCTCTGCCCCTGATCTGCCTCTTTGTCAGTCTCAACCAATCCTATGGGTAAGCACTGTGATTGGATTAGGACACCACTTCTAATGATGTCAGCAGACTGCTTGTTTTTCTGAGTCTAACAGCATGCAGAGTTACAGCTTCAGGCTTGAATACAGTTAGATTTTGCTATATTTATGGAGGCATGAGGGGCCCAGGGGGGCTAGATGGTGGTGTTAACACTATAGGGTCATGAATTCATGTTTGTGTTCCTGACCCTATAGTGATCCTTTAAGGTAATGCTGACTTTGGTCTCTCTAACTATGTGCTTCTACACTCACTACATACAGCTTTTCTCTGTCCCAGACTATATACCAGGAGATTCTGCCTGCTAGTAAGAAGGTAAGGAGACAAGTGGACCAGCGAGTGCTACGGGACAGTCCTTAGAAAGCGTTGAGCGAGCGCATCATTAGATGCATGTATGCCAAGCTCAGGGTGCTGTCTGCATAGTATGCCCTTAGTTGGCCAGCTGCATGATTGGCAGGCAGCCTGATATGCATTCATACCAGGCTGGCCTTCTAATTCTTTGGGCAGACATATCCTCTTTTGGGGCATGTTCGCCCCTTTTGGCAGGTTACGTGATTTGTGTCAGTGGCACACCCTTTTACCGTGCCCATTGACTTCCTGCTTGACTGGACACTGCTGTTAGGGGTTATGGATTTACTTGAAAGATGAAAACATAAATTAGTGAGAGATTAGCCTAGGGTATGTGTTTTCTTATAGCTGCTGTTTTCTTTCTCTCCAGCACCATCTCCATCAGATACATGACGCTTGGGAGTGTTTTACTGTTTTTGGTCGATATGATTCTGTAATTAGGCCCGTCGTAATTGTCAGCACCAGGCCCACTGGGCTCTTAATCTGGCCCTGCTGCACTTGACAAATTAACTGTGGTTTGCGCCACCATATTCATTGAATATATGATTGATCATGCAAAACAATTTCCTTTTTTGAAGGATAGTGATCATACGAAGCCGATTTATTAACACATAGTTGTTTGGCTCCTTTTAAAATCATAATGATGACAGAAATCGCCCAAATGGCCCTGATCAACAGTTTACCTACCCTTGGAAGTTGACACACACAGGTTAGAATGGCACTTAACGACCTGGGGTTGCCTTATTACATTTAAATTGGACCATTCCCTCTTTTTTGTTGAAATGCCTTGCCACACACTGCTTTTTAGCAACCAAAATAACAATAGCCAGACAATGGAAATCAAGTTTACCTTTCCATAAGAAGCACCTAATAAACCAACTATATTATCAATTGCGCATGGGAAGATATCCATCTTACATTCTGCAATTAAACAAGAAAATTCTAATGAATGGTTGGAAACTAAAAAGTAACGTTTTGATCTGAAACCTGTGAACCGACCAATGTTTTAGTCTAAGGATTTATACCTGTGTTTTGTATTGTGATTGTCCTCATCTTTAACATCAGTATTTTTGGGAAATTCTGCTAAATGTAGATTGTGATGCTTCCTTTGTTGGAGTTTGTACATGTCTGAAAATTGTAAATTGAGTTTTTACATATTACTCCTTTTTCTAATTTTGCTGTATGTTATATGATGTCTATATGTACTAAGATAAAATTTCAAAAAACCTTTTTCAAAATAATAAAAAAAAAAAGGCAATTAAAGATTAATTTCCCACATCTGTGGCTTTTTAAATTGCAATTAGTGTCTGTTTATAAATAGTCAGTGAGTTTGTTAGCTCTCACATTAATGCTCTGAGCAGAGCTCCCATGGGGAGCAGTAAAGAACTGTAAAAAGACTTGCGTAACAAGGTAATGGAACTTTATAAAGATGGAAAGGGATATAAAAAGATAAAAATGTCCGCATTCCCACCACATGTGGATATACGTACCTTTCTCTCCACATCCCTTCCAGCAGCGGTCGGAGTCTGTTCGTTTCATTTCTTTGAGTCTCAGGGGGGTGAGGTACCACCGGAGCAGGGTTTTATAAGCCTGCTCCTTGTGGTTGACGCAGATGGTGACCGATGCCGTGGCCTCCCAAACATCAGCCCAGTCCGAAAGTTCCCCCGGGAGGCCCAGGTCCCTTTTCCAGGCCGTTACGTAGGAGAAGGCTTCTGGGGGGACTTTGAGTGTCATGGTACTGTATAGGTTGGAGATTTGGCCTTTGTGTATGGGGTTGTGCAGACACCCCTTTTCAAATGCCATGGGCTCACTGGTTGCGGCCGCCGCAATGTCCGGGATGAATAAGAAGCTTCGGAGCTGGAGATATCGTAAATGATCAAACGTGTTGTATGGAGTATTTTGTGGCAAGTCCGAGAATGGGAGAAGGCGGTCATTTTGGAAAAAGTGGCAGTTCCTAGTGAGCTCGTTGTCCTCATAGTGGGCAAAGTGGATGGATGTCATGAGGGCTGGCGTCGTCTTTAGTATTTTGGGTCTATGTTGTTTCGGCACCGGTAGGTATAATAAGGGGAAGTCCCTTTCGAGTAGGTCGTGCTCTAGATCCACCCATAGTTTGACTCCTGGTGGGGCTTGAAGGGTTTGTATTTGCGCCAGTTGGGTTGCTTGGTGGTAGTCCCAAAAGTTCGGTAGGCAGAGTCCTCCTTTCTTGTGTGGGATATATAGTGTAAGTCGTTTGACCCTGGCTCTCTTTCCTACCCAAATAAATGTATCTATTTGCATTTGAAGGGTTTTAAAGTCGGCCTTAGACATTGGAATGGGAAGGGATTGGAACAAATACAGGAACCGGGGGAATAGGTTCATCTTTATTGAGGCCAGTCTGCCCAACCAGGAGATAGACAATTTTTGCCAGGTCTGTAGGTCTCTTTGGACCTGTTCAAACAGTGGGGGGTAGTTCAATCGATACGTGAATTGTAGGTCTGTTGGTAGGTATATTCCTAAATAGTGGATGCAGGTCGTTTGGAAACGAAATGGGTACGTGTGTAGTAGGAATGCTTGTAAAGGGGGTGGAATTTGGAGTGTCAGGGCCTCCGTCTTGTCTATGTTCAATTTGTATCCTGAGATTTTTGCATACTCGTCTAGGAGGTCCAGCGGGGGCTAGTGATGCCATGGGTTCAGTCAGGGTCATGAGTAAGTCATCCGCATATGCTGCTACCTTATATTCGTCCCGTCGTATTTTGATGCCTTTGATGTTGGAGTCGTATCGTATCTTTTGTAGGAGAGGCTCTAGACAGAGGACAAAGAGGAGGGGGGAAGGGGGCATCCCTGTCTCATGCCGTTGTGTATGTGAAATGGGGTCGGGAGGGCATTGGGTATTAGTAGTCGCGCTGTTGGGGTGGAATATAGGTTGCGAATCGCCTGAAGCGGGGGGGGGAGGGGGGGGTAGTTCTAGGGAAACCGAATTTCGTTAGAGTGGCGAATAGGTATGGCCAAAGTATTCGGTCGAAGGCCTTTTCGGCGTCTAGGGAGAGTAGTAGTGTGGAGATCTTCGGTTCGTTGCCGCCCATATTAGGTCGTAAGTGCGCCTCGTATTGTCGCAGGTTTGTCTATTGGGGATGAAACCCACTTGATCCGGGTGGATCAATTTTGGGAGAAACGGTTTCAGTCTGTTTGCTATGAGTTTGATAAATAATTTAATATCGACGTTGAGATGGGGGTGGTAGTGTCCCGGGTCTTGGAGGGACTTGTTTGGTTTCGGTACAGGTTAACTTTAAATGTACATTTTGATTGAGATGGTCCACAGGTTTCCTTTTGTGATTTATTTGACTTTTCAACTCCACTTTTCCAAACGATTCTTCAATGCCCTCTGTCTAGGAGGGACTGGTTTAGATAAGTAGCATAAATCAGAAGATCTAGACAAAGGAAAATACTTCAGTTATGAAAACACAAGCATTTAAGATCTGTATTAAAGCAGAAACAGCTGCCATTCATTGCCATGTGATAGCCTATTGACTCGTCCCTAACAACTAAGATATCACATCCCACACAGTTATTCATGGACAAGTCCCTTGATCGCACCACTTCTGAAGAAGGATTTCCCCTTTAACACTCTGTTTCTATGTACTTCCTAAGAGTAACTTTGTCAGAGCCCAGCTCAGCTGACTATTTTTTAAACCACCACTTGCTGTCATACTGGGCAGGGACTGTATGATTTGTACATACAACTTCACACCGTGTGTCCGATTGGTGGGAAGTGTTGTACTTTTTTTGAATGTGTAAGATGACCTTATCACCTATTGATTCCAATAGGGGGAAGCAAACAAAACAAGTACAGTGTCTAACAGGCTTTTAGTCATTTTTTTTTTTTTTATCACATTTGATGTTAAATATTACCTTTTCTTAAACTACAGCCTGTAACTGTGTTATTTTATATATATAAAAAAAAAAATCATTCCTCCCAACCTTTACAATGAATTCAATTATTAATATATTAGGTTGATGAGACTGAGGTGAGATAATTTTACCGATAAATGAAACTGACTTTGTCAGCTATTTGTATTTAATTGTATATAGTCTTTCAAATACTATTTATGCAAATTAATGTCAAGTGTGGGTCAGTAATTAGAAAAAAAAAAATTGCTCTTTTACCAGAATTTATTTCTTTTCTGATATTGAGCAGATTGGGTGGCACATAGTACATATTTAAATGCCCATATTTAAATTAGATCGCAGTGTCAGCTGGGAAATTACAGGCCCATGAGCTTGTCATCTTGTGGGTGGGGGAAGATACAAAGATAATATTAAATAAAAAATGAACACAATAATGACAACTAAGAGTCAACTTGAGTTTTATGAAAGTAAATGGTAATTCAAACAATAGTCTCATCGCTTAGTAGATATACCCCTTCGGTCACAAATTACAAGGTTACCACAAAACGATATCCAAAGTTCAAAGAGTTCTATTTGAGAGTTCTGTAGTATCAATAAAGAATATCCCAATTTCTCAATCTAATGGCAGGGTTATGGTTCCAATTCCAATGTGCAATGCAACAAAGTTTCCTCTGTATCCGGTGAATATATACAGTGTGGCCACCTTAGGAAATACAGGGGAACAAAAATGTAGTGTAGCACTGTAAATGTATTTAAACTCTCCTTCTCCCCATATAAGAACTCTTACATAAAATAAATATGGTGCTCGTTTCCAAGGACCACAGTAAAGGCAATGAATACAGTACAGGATCGAGTTACCACTCCGTCGGTAGTGATGCAGACTGCTCCGTGCACAAGAGCCGAGATAGATCACTCACGCTTTAGAGAAAGGCTGGAGTCTTGTACTGCTGAAACTGCTTCCGAGTGCCTGGAGCTTACGAGCTATATGCTGCTCAACACTTTTCAACGTGTTTTGCCTGCTTGTACCGGGCTTTTTCAAGATAATTGCCGCTGTGGATTTGGGGCATATTTATATACCAATCTATATCGGGAATTGCCAAAGTTCTCAAAGAAACAGTAATAATGTTCACATTAAAAACGTTTTAAACTTTGCTTTAGTCTAGTTCTTCATTACATATATTTACTTATCTGCAAATCTAAGATTTGTCTGTCTTTGCAGAGGGAATTGGATACATTGTATTGACATCTCCTTATTGTATTGATAAAACCTCCTTTACCTCCATCAGGACTTCAGTGTATACCCAGTGGTGTATCCTGGTTTTGTGCTGCCCTAGGCACAACACACACACAGTCAGACACACACACACAATCACTCACATTAACTTTTTTTTTTTTAATTTAAAGCTCCCCCCAACCTCCTTACCTTTGGGAGTGCTGGGGGTGGGGGGTCTCTCTCTCCCTAGTGGTCCAGTGGCTGCCGGTCTGGCTGGGCGGCGCTGGCTGCTGTGCGGGCGGCTGGCGAGGGAGCACTTCACCTGAGCGAGCTGACTGCTCATCTCCCTCGCGCGCCGCAGAGTGAGGCTGGGAGCCGGAAGATGCGGCGCGCGAGGGAGCTGAGCAGTCAGCTCAGGTGAAGTGCTCCCTCGCCAGTCGCCTGCCAGCGCCGCCCGCCCGCCCGCCCGGCATGTCTGTTAGCCGCGAGGCTAGCAAGGCATTTGCCCTGGGCATTTGGGGGCGTTTTTTGCCGCCCCCTGAAAAATGCCGCCCAAGGCAAATGCCTTGTTTGCCTCGCGGCTAATACGTCCCTGTGTATACCTAACAAACTCGGACTCGGTTTACCTTAAAGGCTTGCAAAGCTGTATTTCTAACGCTATGGTGTTCCTAATTTAGTAGCATGTGAGCACAAAAGGGTTAAAAGCCCGTTCTATACTTACTTAGGCTCCCTCGGTGCTTGCTAAATTTCATCCTCCAGGGACAACACATATCGATAAAGAAGACATTTAGTTAATTTGGCCTTACATTTTAAAATATATCTGAATTCCTGACAATATTCACTTTAGTACATAATGCTAAAAATATGTGTCTAACCACATAAACCCATGCAAGATCAGCAGTGGTTCTGGTCACAGATCCCTCCTGCAGAGTCAAGATGTGCATTTTTAGGGGTACTTATGGCAAAGTGGGGGAACCCTGATGCCTAGTTATGAATCTAACCCTTATCCATTTCCACCTATACCGTATATTGTTATATAAGTCGTGTTTTCACTACAGTAAGAATTTAAATTAAATTTCAAATTTAAGGCCAGAGTAGCCAAGCTGAAAGCATACAATGTGAAACTGACTTTGAATTCACCATGAATCCTCAATTTATTGAATAACCCTGTAAATGTATGATGTTATTTAAAACATAATAAAAACAGTGTTTGTTGTTGGTTATCATGCTTTACATCTCTTACATTTTTTTTTCTGTTTTTCTTTCTTCTAAGAGTTTGTTCGAAGTAGCTGTGGTGTTTGCTCACCCAGAAACAGATGGAGACTGCCACTTCCTGTAAGTAATATTAAGTGGTGTGAATATTTCACTTCTGCATCTGATCTTTTACTGCCTGTTACATTTAAGCATGCTTTAGCCATTTTTTATTAAATATTGTGAAAAGTCTGGTTGTCATAAAAAAAAAAAAACAAGCAATAGAAAAAAAAAGCGCCTTCCAATAATTTAGTAAACATGATACAGCATATTGTTCACCTAATATTTGTTCACAGATGAGTTTTGTGCCAAATGTTATAAACAAAATAAACATGTAAATTTTATATTCTTCACACCTTGCACTTCTGGTTGTAAACTATGTTGTCATTTTTTTTTTAATGAATCATAAACCATGACTCAAATATGCTTTCACTCAGAATGGATGTACTGTATGGATGTGCAATGTGTAGTAATCATATCATGCTGTCTAGTATGGCTTTAATGTGAGGTTTAATTTTAATGTTAATGTCGGTCTAGTAACGTGATACAATATGCTCATGTTACTTTATTCAGTAAAATATATTTAGAATATGTAGACTAATGGTATAAAATCGGCACGCATAATTGCCGGTATGTGCTATTTACATTTAATACTCCTTCACAACAATTTAACATGCTCATTCGGTAGTATAAGTGTACGTTATATCTACAGAAACAGATCTGCTACCTGTTCCTTAAAGGAACACTATAGGGTCAGGAACACAAACATATATTACTGTTAAAACCACCATCTAGCCCCCTGAAAAGACAATGTTATTTTGCAAGAAGCCTGAAGGGAAAGATTCTACTCACCAGGACAAATATAATAAGTTGTAGTTGTTCTGGTGACTATAGTGTCCCTTTAAGAGTTTGTAATTTCAATCCGACATCCTTTCGATTTATTATCATTATTATTGATATTTATATCGCATCAACATATCCTATTGTACTTTACCATTTTAATCTGGAGTTATAACAAACAATTACAAGTGTTAAGAAGAGGCAATACGTTCTTGAGGACCCTGTTGGAACAATCTTACAATCTAGAGCAGGGGAAGTATAGAAACACAAAACGAAAAGCAAGGTGAGGAATTTGATCAGCAGGTGGGTTTGCGGCAAACCAGTGGGGTTGGAAGGTAGGAGATGGAAGTGGAGAGTAAAACCAAAGACTATTTTAGAAGAGAGAGGACAGACAGCTTTAAGGAACAAAAATTACACCGGGACCAAGGCTTGTCGAAAGAGATTAGATTAAAGTGGCACTGTCACCGTCTGGGGACTTACTTACCTGAACCTATCCTTCGCAGGCGTAGCCATCTTCTTCCTGCAGATCCTCTTTTTAGCTTTTGGTGCTTTAGTGCCAGGAGTCGACATCACTGCTGTACTCTTGTGCATGCGCAAGAGTCCAACATTGAGGTCTATGGAGGATCCCACGAGACTGCATGATCCTCCATAGACAGAGCCAATTCCCTGCAGATGTCAATGTTAATATCTTGGGGGACCTTACTTTTGTCTCAGTTTATCTCCTAACTGGGTTGGAATTTCAGTGAAATTTCAACACCTTCAAACTGAGTATTTTATAAAGATTTTATCCTTATGAAATACTCATTTGTCAGGGGGAAGGTGATAGTGCAAGATGGAAGACTAGGGGAGATTCTAATGGGGAGAGGCAGGCTGTTCCATATGAATGGAGCTACCTTTGTAAAATCCCGTACACATGAACCTATACTGGAAATAACACAAAGTACCTTGTCACGTCTCTCCCCCACCCCCTGCTGAGCCTGTTGAGCGAGGAATATTGAGACATCACATAGCAGAGTATTGTAATACAGTGACATAGAGGTGAAGACATATAAGGAGAGAAGAATTCTAACTCCTAGAGAACCACTATGAATGAATGCTCACTGCATCAAAACATTGAAACCTGTGTAGGGAATTACATAAAAAGTGCTCTTTCATCTAAAACAAAGGGAATACATTTTGCTGCCAACATTACTTACTTTTAAATGTTGTGACAAAAGATATTTCAGTGTAATGATTTCTGATACACATATTTTTAAACTATTGATCTGCCAGGAAGGACAGTGACCGTGTGTGCTGTAACTGGCAAACAAATAATGTATTTTGCAATAAAGTTTATTTAATTACTTAAAATCCAATAACAGAATGATGGCATCGTAACAAATAAGCCACTAAAGAGCCCATATCAAAATGGAATGTTCATTCATTGGAAGGTAGCAGATCTGTTGATGCTAAATGATGTAATGACCACATTAAATATCATTGGTCCTTAATGGGTTCAATCTGTCTCAAACCCTAAAAACTGGTGATATATTTATGTATATCAAAATGTACTGTATTTCGGACAAAATTCATATATATTTGCATAAACTTGGAAAAGCGCATAACATTAGATTCCACTTTCTGACAAAGATGAAAACTAAAACTGGAACTAGCAGCTGGAAAATACGTTTTTACAAGTTTCATTTCAAATACGTAAAAAAGGGGGCATCTAAAGGGCAACATAAACACTACATCTCACTTAGGTAAAACAGATATGTTGAAATATATAAGATCGTGTATATGTAAAATAAACAGCGGTAATAAAATCAAATAAAGTTCATCCGGATTTTCTTAAAAATATAGAATAAAAACAGTCTCACTGATATGTAGTACCACGATATTAATCCTCAAGTATGGCTCCGTCCGTGTGGTAGGTAGTCCATATATGTGAAGATAAAAAACAAGAAAGAAAGCTGCCTATGGTGAAATATTGTTGGTCCTGATGTGGTATATAATCAAAGGAAATATGTTTCACTCACATTTGGTGGAGCTTATTGCCAGCTCTGGGAGAAGAGGCACTTAGTGGTTTGATCCCCACTAACGGATATACTTAGATGGTCCGTCTGTCCGGCTTGGGATTCCTGTGGTGTCGGCTAGGATCTACTTCACATATACGTTGTTTTCTTGATGCTTGGAAGATAGGTCCGCCTTTTCAGTATCGGGTGGTAGGTGTCCACGGAGTATATATGAGACAGCAAAATAGTGCTCTCAGTATGAACAACAAAGTGATATCTATAAATGAATAATACTTACAAGAATGGAGCAGATGGATACTGCTCTATTGCCACAGCGCTGGTGGAATTATCCCCACCTAAGGATTTCTTTGGACGGAATATGCTTCCAGGTAAAAAATTGAATAATAAAAAATAATAAAAAAAGGTGGATAAAACTATAGTGTTAAATACAAAAAATATATATGAAAAAATAATATATATATATAAAATGCCAGGGGTAAAAAGAAAGTGTATAAAATACAAATAAGTATGCAAATGGTCCTAGTTTTAAAAGGTAACCAAAAATAACTTTTATTGATTAAAATACACTTATTAAAACCATTTACGCGTTTCACCTTTGGGGTTTTCTCAAAATGGTAAAAGAACAGTACACCTGGCAAGGAACTGAATATATAAGGTTTACAGAGGTTGAATTTGGCGCCAAAATCTTTTGTGCACCAATCACAAACAAGTATTAAAACAAAACTTTCTGTACATTTCAAAATGACATTATGACTTTGTGGGTATATTCATATAAGTGTTAGAAGGATTAAAAAATTAAATTGTATTAAAAATAAAGCTTTAAACACGATTTAGAAAGAGTTTCATGACTATTAATCTCGATCTGCTAAAACAACTCAAAATAGTGTAAAAACCATATAGGTGCCTTTGTTGCTGTCTAATTAGGTTAACTGTGTAAAAATTTATTTAAAACGAGGCTTTTGAAGAGATTAAATTATACTTTGTTCCGATCACGTGATCGGAACATTGCGCACATGCGCAAATCGGCAAATAGACGGAAACACTTCCTGGTTTGCACGGAGTGCCCAGTGGCCGGCTGGAAACGCAGTGCTCTATGGGAAATAGAGTCCTGCCGGTCACTGGGCTCTCCTGTGGGAAAATACATAGTTTAAATCACTTTTGCCCATATGCAACACAGATTTAAAAGGGGAAAAGATATTTTTAGATATTATTTAGAAGCCCCACACTTTTTATATAAAGGTTGAGATAAAAGTCAGGCATTAGATAAAATAAAGCAATAAGATAAAAATAAAAGCTATGGCAAAATTATTAATAAGGGCAAATGACAATAGAAGAACTTAATATAATTAAAACCATAATCTTAAAGGCATAGTACAATAATATGACAAGATGGTTACATTAGGTTAAACTGATGAAGCAGAAAAAGATGAGATAAAAAGTTAAAAATGCAGTAAAAAATTAAAGGTAAAAATATCATAAAAGATTATGCAAATCAAAGTCTGCGTTAAGTCCACTTGGTGTAAGGGTTTGTAACTTATAAACCCATTCCATCTCAGTTTTACCCAAGATGTTTTTTATGTCTCCTCCTCTCCAGGGTAGGGAGCATTTTTTTATTCCCATATATTTTAACATTTTAGGATCTTTGTTGTGAATTAAAAAGTGCTTGGATAGAGAGTGATTTAAATAGCCATTTTTTATATTCCTACAATGCTCACCTAATCGGACTTTTAGACATCTTGTGGTCATCCCAACATATTGGAGGCCACATGGGCATTCCAATAGGTAGATGACATTCTTGGTGTTACATGTAATGAATTCTTTGATTTTAAAAGTGATTTTGGTTTTGTTTGAGGTAAACTCTATTATTTTTGGTGGCATTGTAGGATCAGCTGATTTGCACACAATACAATTTTTACATTTGTGAAAGCCTAAAGATTGGGGAAAGAAGGTTACAGAATTCTTAGGTTTGATTTCTTTGGTGAAGTTGGTAGTTAGAATAGATTTAACACTTGGGGCCCCTCTAAAAATTATACTCGGTTTTTCTGGTATAATTTTAGAAAGCTTTTCATCATGTTCTAAAATATGCCAGTGTTTTTGAATGATCTTTTTTATCTCTTTACTTTTATTGGTATAGTTTAAAATAATAGGGAGAGATATTGAGTCATTTTTGGTTTTGGGTTTATACTTTAGAAGGTCATCTCTATTTGTGTTTTTTATCTCATTAATATTTTCAAGTAGATTTTTTTCTTGATAGTTTTTCTCTATGAATCTATTTTTGAGGGCATTAGCTTGTTCTTCAAAATTTTCCAATTCTGTGCAGTTTCTGCGTAATCTAAGAAATTGGCTTCTTGGAGCACTATCAAGCCAAGGTTTGTAGTGGCAACTATTTTTATCGATTACTGTATTCACACAGACTTCTTTAAAAAAAGTTTTTGTATTTATTTTACCATTTTTTATGAATATATTGAGATCTAAAAAGTTTATTTGTTCTCTACTAAATTCATGGGTTAAAATTATGCCCCTATTGTTAGTATTAAGAACATTAAAAAAAGAGATAAGATCGTCTTCCGACCCATTCCAGATAAAAAAGAGATCATCAATATATCTAAAATATGAGACCAGGTTTGCCTTTAGGTTTTCTCCATTGTAGATAGCTGTAGATTCCCAATCTGCCATAAACAGGTTGGCATAGCTTGGGGCAAACCTGGTACCCATAGCAGTTCCCCTTCTTTGGAGATAAAAGGAATCTAAAAACCAAAAATAATTGTTGGTTAAAATAATATTTATACCCTCTAAAATAAAATTGATTTGTTGCTCCGGAATTCTATCTTCCTTTAATAAAATATTTTTAATAGCTTCGCATCCAACATTGTGAGGTATAATGGTGTAGAGTGATTGGACGTCACAGGTGACCAGAATAAAATTGGGGTCCCAATTAAAATCTTTTAAAAAATTTAAAAGGGACATAGAATCTTGGAGATATGATTTCATAGTTTTAACAGCAGGTTGTAAAAGAGTGTCTATATATTGGGATAGGTTACATAAAAGTGAACCTATTCCTGACACTATTGGTCTGCCTGGGGGATTGGTAACATTTTTATGTATTTTTGGTAGGAAGTATATTACCGGAATTTTTGGGAATTTTGTGTTCAAAAAATTATATTCTTGTTTAGTCAAAATAGCTTGAGATACACCTTTGTTGAGGAAGGATAAAAATAAGTTTTGAATAGTCTTTGTAGGGTCTGATGAAAGTCTTTCATAAACATCAGGATCATTGAGTTGTCTATGCGCTTCTTCTATATACATGGCACTTGATAAAATGACTAAAATGACCTATCCCAATATATAGACACTCTTTTACAACCTGCTGTTAAAACTATGAAATCATATCTCCAAGATTCTATGTCCCTTTTAAATTTTTTAAAAGATTTTAATTGGGACCCCAATTTTATTCTGGTCACCTGTGACGTCCAATCACTCTACACCATTATACCTCACAATGTTGGATGCGAAGCTATTAAAAATATTTTATTAAAGGAAGATAGAATTCCGGAGCAACAAATCAATTTTATTTTAGAGGGTATAAATATTATTTTAACCAACAATTATTTTTGGTTTTTAGATTCCTTTTATCTCCAAAGAAGGGGAACTGCTATGGGTACCAGGTTTGCCCCAAGCTATGCCAACCTGTTTATGGCAGATTGGGAATCTACAGCTATCTACAATGGAGAAAACCTAAAGGCAAACCTGGTCTCATATTTTAGATATATTGATGATCTCTTTTTTATCTGGAATGGGTCGGAAGACGATCTTATCTCTTTTTTTAATGTTCTTAATACTAACAATAGGGGCATAATTTTAACCCATGAATTTAGTAGAGAACAAATAAACTTTTTAGATCTCAATATATTCATAAAAAATGGTAAAATAAATACAAAAACTTTTTTTAAAGAAGTCTGTGTGAATACAGTAATCGATAAAAATAGTTGCCACTACAAACCTTGGCTTGATAGTGCTCCAAGAAGCCAATTTCTTAGATTACGCAGAAACTGCACAGAATTGGAAAATTTTGAAGAACAAGCTAATGCCCTCAAAAATAGATTCATAGAGAAAAACTATCAAGAAAAAAATCTACTTGAAAATATTAATGAGATAAAAAACACAAATAGAGATGACCTTCTAAAGTATAAACCCAAAACCAAAAATGACTCAATATCTCTCCCTATTATTTTAAACTATACCAATAAAAGTAAAGAGATAAAAAAGATCATTCAAAAACACTGGCATATTTTAGAACATGATGAAAAGCTTTCTAAAATTATACCAGAAAAACCGAGTATAATTTTTAGAGGGGCCCCAAGTGTTAAATCTATTCTAACTACCAACTTCACCAAAGAAATCAAACCTAAGAATTCTGTAACCTTCTTTCCCCAATCTTTAGGCTTTCACAAATGTAAAAATTGTATTGTGTGCAAATCAGCTGATCCTACAATGCCACCAAAAATAATAGAGTTTACCTCAAACAAAACCAAAATCACTTTTAAAATCAAAGAATTCATTACATGTAACACCAAGAATGTCATCTACCTATTGGAATGCCCATGTGGCCTCCAATATGTTGGGATGACCACAAGATGTCTAAAAGTCCGATTAGGTGAGCATTGTAGGAATATAAAAAATGGCTATTTAAATCACTCTCTATCCAAGCACTTTTTAATTCACAACAAAGATCCTAAAATGTTAAAATATATGGGAATAAAAAAATGCTCCCTACCCTGGAGAGGAGGAGACATAAAAAACATCTTGGGTAAAACTGAGATGGAATGGGTTTATAAGTTACAAACCCTTACACCAAGTGGACTTAACGCAGACTTTGATTTGCATAATTTTTTATGATATTTTTACCTTTAATTTTTTACTGCATTTTTAACTTTTTATCTCATCTTTTTCTGCTTCATCAGTTTAACCTAATGTAACCATCTTGTCATATTATTGTACTATGCCTTTAAGATTATGGTTTTAATTATATTAAGTTCTTCTATTGTCATTTGCCCTTATTAATAATTTTGCCATAGCTTTTATTTTTATCTTATTGCTTTATTTTATCTAATGCCTGACTTTTATCTCAACCTTTATATAAAAAGTGTGGGGCTTCTAAATAATATCTAAAAATATCTTTTCCCCTTTTAAATCTGTGTTGCATATGGGCAAAAGTGATTTAAACTATGTATTTTCCCACAGGAGAGCCCAGTGACCGGCAGGACTCTATTTCCCATAGAGCACTGCGTTTCCAGCCGGCCACTGGGCACTCCGTGCAAACCAGGAAGTGTTTCCGTCTATTTGCCGATTTTGCGCATGTGCGCAATGTTCCGATCACGTGATTGGAACAAAGTATAATTTAATCTCTTCAAAAGCCTCGTTTTAAATAAATTTTTACACAGTTAACCTAATTAGACAGCAACAAAGGCACCTATATGGTTTTTACACTATTTTGAGTTGTTTTAGCAGATCGAGATTAATAGTCATGAAACTCTTTCTAAATCGTGTTTAAAGCTTTATTTTTAATACAATTTAATTTTTTAATCCTTCTAACACTTATATGAATATACCCACAAAGTCATAATGTCATTTTGAAATGTACAGAAAGTTTTGTTTTAATACTTGTTTGTGATTGGTGCACAAAAGATTTTGGCGCCAAATTCAACCTCTGTAAACCTTATATATTCAGTTCCTTGCCAGGTGTACTGTTCTTTTACCATTTTGAGAAAACCCCAAAGGTGAAACGCGTAAATGGTTTTAATAAGTGTATTTTAATCAATAAAAGTTATTTTTGGTTACCTTTTAAAACTAGGACCATTTGCATACTTATTTGTATTTTATACACTTTCTTTTTACCCCTGGCATTTTATATATATATATATTATTTTTTCATATATATTTTTTGTATTTAACACTATAGTTTTATCCACCTTTTTTTATTATTTTTTATTATTTTTATTATTCAATTTTTTACCTGGAAGCATATTCCGTCCAAAGAAATCCTTAGGTGGGGATAATTCCACCAGCGCTGTGGCAATAGAGCAGTATCCATCTGCTCCATTCTTGTAAGTATTATTCATTTATAGATATCACTTTGTTGTTCATACTGAGAGCACTATTTTGCTGTCTCATATATACTCCGTGGACACCTACCACCCGATACTGAAAAGGCGGACCTATCTTCCAAGCATCAAGAAAACAACGTATATGTGAAGTAGATCCTAGCCGACACCACAGGAATCCCAAGCCGGACAGACGGACCATCTAAGTATATCCGTTAGTGGGGATCAAACCACTAAGTGCCTCTTCTCCCAGAGCTGGCAATAAGCTCCACCAAATGTGAGTGAAACATATTTCCTTTGATTATATACCACATCAGGACCAACAATATTTCACCATAGGCAGCTTTCTTTCTTGTTTTTTATCTTCACATATATGGACTACCTACCACACGGACGGAGCCATACTTGAGGATTAATATCGTGGTACTACATATCAGTGAGACTGTTTTTATTCTATATTTTTAAGAAAATCCGGATGAACTTTATTTGATTTTATTACCGCTGTTTATTTTACATATACGCGATCTTATATATTTCAACATATCTGTTTTACCTAAGCGCAGCCCTTGACCCCCTCTTTTTTCGCATTTCCTACATAAGGGTTCCGTGAGGGATCTCCCTTTTTGGGTTGCTGCTCAATTGAACTAGCGCAGACTCTTCCTCTGTTTTGTTTCACTACATCTCACTACCTATATTATTTCTCTTTGGAATAGGTTTCATTTTAAATACGTTCTCTCTTTTTATTTTTTATTTTTTTTTATATAGAGCCAAGGTGTGCAAAGACTGTTTTAAAGCTACTAAGAATAAGCAGGTAAGTTTAAAATATTCCTCTGGACAAGGGATGTTGATTTATTTATATATTCTAATTGCATTGGATTTTTTAATCTTAATTTTGATTGATATTCAGTAAATATAATTAAAGTAAATGAAGATTATTTAGCTTTAACAGCATATGTTCAGAACCTCCCATGATCCAAGTCCAAAGGGTTATTAGTTTTTTTTTTTTTAACTAAATAATGAATTACTGTGAAAGAATTTTGGTGTTGAGTGCTTATTATGGCCCAGCAATGTTTAAGACTATATAATAAATATGAGACAACAAAAAAACAGGAAGATCATGTTTTCAAACCCTCTACTGTGCAGTTAGTTGTCATCTATGCATTATTTTATGTAATGAATCATGCTGGCTCTGCCCCTGATCTGCCCCTTTGTCAGTCTCAGCCAATCCCATGGGGAAGCACTGTGGATCAGGCTACCACTTGTCAGCAGACTGCTTGTTTTTCTGAGTCTAACAGCATGCAGACTTACAGCTTCAGGCTTGAATACAGTAATACTTTTACTATATTTATGGAGGCATGGGGGGCTAGATGGTGTCATTAACACTATAGTGTCAGGAATACATGTTTGTGTTCCTGACCCTATAGTAATCCTTTAATACTGACTATACTAGCAAAATACTAGTCTTTCTGTCCCAAGAGAGCTTTTGTTAAGGAAAATAGAATTTGTAATGGATTTCTATCTGGCTAGCAAAATAGATTACAGAGTCTTTAGGTCCCAGGGGATAGTTTATACAGTTTACTGCTCACCTCTAGGTTCTAGTCTGTCATTTCTGAGGAGGAGAAGGGGGTGGAGAAATCTCAGTTTTATGAGAGGCAATTAATGTATTCCAAAACCTAGCTTAAAATGCACAATTTGTAATATATTTATGTCCAGCGGTATCTGTTCTGTTTCACGGGCCAGATCGTCTCTGTGAAACCAGATAATTAATTTAAAGGGACACTGTAGTCACTATAACCACTTTGTCTCTTTGAATTGGTTATAGTCCCTGGAGTGCCCTGGCACTGTCCCTCCATTCAGTGTTGCACCATGTTTGTGCAGTATGCCACAAAATAAGAGTCCCTGGCCACCCACAGTCCGGCCCCTTCTGTATGTGTAGCTAAGGCAGAGATTACACACTTCCTTGTTGCCATACCCATTCATACCGTCAGTTGGAGCTCTGACAGATTAAAAGCAGTCAGCTGACACTCTCAGCCAATCACAGCTGCCCATTGCTGCTCAGGGTAATATTTCCTTATTAGCCAAAGCAGCACAGAGGGAATGGACTGCCGTGGTCTCTTGTTTAGCATTAAAACATTACAACATTAAAAACTGTTTAATGCTGAAAGAAATGATGGCACCAGGGGACTCCATACACTATAACCAGTTTAATGAGATGAAGCAGATACAGTGCCTATGGTGTCCCTTTAAGATTAAACATGATATATATTTAATGCATAATGCCCCAAAAACAAAATCGCATCTAAGATCACATTCAACAGTTTAATGGAAAGACCCTTCATTGAATTTAAAATAAAAATTGCAAATGGCACTGTGTCTCACAAGCTTTCTCTGACCGCGTACCTGATACTGCTCTGCCGATAAAGGGAACTCCTCTGGTGATAAATGGTACTCACCTGTAGGAGTAGATAACAAGGTTGTAAATACCTCCAAACTATTTGGATCACAAAAGGGAAAATAAAACATGTCCTAATTTCTCTACCATTTCATGGTATTATCTAGATACCAATAAGATTTAACCAATCGTTTCCCAGGTACATTTCACTGCATAAGCCTGTCATATTACGTCTACTGAGTAATCATTCCATTCATACTCTACATACATCAAATTGGCAATAAATAAATCATGACCACTGGGCATGACACAGATTAACATCAAAAGCGTGAGGACATTAATAATATAAAACAACTTAACAAGTATTCACTCCTTAGGGCTATCAAAGCAATCAAAGAAACGACACCTTTGCCAAGGCAGGTAGTATCTGTGTTACATGAGTTCAGATTTTCATTGAGTTTGACAGTCTTGAGAAAATAGTTTGATAAAATGTGTCAATCATTGGCTCGTGGAAGCGGATTTTCATAGAGCTGACGATTTAGTTGTTTTATATTAATACAGACACAATGTTTTTGATGTTCATGTGTAACAGACTTTTTATTTGCATTGTGTTTCCTTGGTGAAGGGAAGGATACTCCCAGCAGTAACTCATGAGTAGTGAGTACTGGACTGAGGAAATGACTAAATAATACATTAATACCTCGCAATAGATAGAGGAGATGGGTGTTCTCGTTATTGGGATATCTACTTTCTATGTTTTTGAGGATGTTCTGCTGTATATCATAAGTTTAGCTTCCCATTATGTCTTGTGATATGTGTGTTATGTAACCTGTGATATCATTTGACACCGCTGCTCATAAATCACAATGAGTAGATTTTTTTTTTTTTTAAATGATATTGCAGCTTATTTTAGTAACACCATTATTGCACAGCTAGTCAGACACAGTCACACTAGTGTCCATTCCTGTGTTTTAAGAAAGGAAGGTACTGTGTATGGTTACTGCAATAACAAGTCAGAAAAAATGCAAAAATAATACATGGTTTTACTTAATGTGAATACAATACACAAAAGACATTTGCACTTCATGTTCAGGCATGAACTAACGGGGTTGCACAGAGTGCAATGTACCTGGGGCTTATCTTAGAAGGCAGATTTACTTTGTCTGCAACTCATGTGGATTCTGTTTACAGTGGACCACCCAACTTGCTTGTTAACAGCATGCATGTCTGTAACATGAACCCACCCTATCCCTCACAAAAACCCAAGTTACAAACCCCCATTTAGTTACATTTTCCTGTCATGTAGCTTGTCACACGCACTCCTACTGCTACCCTCCCCCACACTGACCAAATTACATATATTGACACGGTGACATTTATCCACCCTGTAACATGTCACATCTTACATCATTCACACCTACATACCCCATACCACCTAATTACATACTAACCCACCCAGTCATATAGCTGCCTGCACCCAACAACCTTTATTTACCACCAATAAACCCACCTACCATTTTTCTACATAAATTATGCACAAGCTCACATACACAATTTCTACACTGCTATATGCAAATTACAAATGCAGTCACATATATTTATAAGAAATCTGCATCTTTAGGCTGGTTTAGGATGTTGGGAACTTGAATTTGTTCCCCCCAAATTTGCAGTGTTCTGGCTAGTAATCATTACTATTTACTACATAAAAAAAAAAAATAGGACTGTTTTTCCTATTGTCCTCTTTATTTTAAGAGGTGGTGCATATAAAAAGGGTAGAGGTACGGAGGGGAATGTGGAAAGGGAAGAACTACATCCATATAGTGGCACTGACAAGATCTGCATCCAATTGTCAAGGTCCCTTGGCTCACCTCCTGTCTTTAATCCACATAGATTGGGACCTTGCTTGCTGTTTGAACATGTTCCCGACTGCTACATTTCCTGATATTTGCATCATCTCCCAAATATGATAGTGTGCTTTGTGTCCTGAAATCTGGCCTGCCTAAATCTAGTGTGCTTCCCCCCCATGGTTGTGGGAAAATACCTAGCAGCCACTGAATAAACAAGGGTAGTTACGAGAAGAGTGGTGGTTTATGTGAAAACTGATGGCCATACACTGACTCAATGTTCTCTGCAAAGTCGTATTAGTCACACAGTCAAATGCATGCAATCATTCACTTATACAGTATAGCCAGTCAGCCACACAAGTATAAAATCAATATGCCATGATTAAATAAACGGGTAGCATCATCCACACATGGTAAGTGAGCAATGTAAGCAGTCAGCCATGAACACAATGTCTTTCAATCATAGTGTTGGTGGAAAGTGGAATTCCTTACAGTCCTGTGAGTGGAAGAGAGAGAATGAAATCCATGTACTTGCCGAGGAACTGAACCATGAATTCCTTTGTAATGGCACATGTGATATAGAAAATGTTTGAGACTAACTACTTGAGATGGGAACCCCTTGCTCCCTGTGCCTAGAGGAATACCAGCAGTACCTCAATGAGAATGTGTGATGATTAACTCTAGGTTTATTCAGTAAATTTCAACTTGTAGTGAACTGAAAACCAGGAAAATCCAAGCTGTGAATATTCTTTTATTCCTAAAAGGCTTGATTATCCTCAGTATTGTCATTTGCATTTAAATGGACACTCTGAACACCATAACCACTACAGCTGAAGTAGTGGTAATGGTGCCAGCATGATCCATACAGTTCCCTGGTTTGACACAAACCAAAAGTCCCATAGACTCCTGTGTTCCACCCCCTGCCCAACATATTGCTGTTGCAGGGATTTCATGATTTATTTAAATTTTACTCATAACAAATACAAATAAGATAGATAGATATATGAAAGATACGTTTTAGAAATAATTAATATGAAAAATGCGCCCTGGAGTCGAATTCCTAATAATCAGTGGAGTGGAGTTCAGTTGAGTCAGATTGTTACTATAGTAATCAACAGCAATGCTGTGAATCATTGAGAAGTATTAGAATACAGTGTACTGGTACATAGAATACAAACAGACCACAAGCTCTCTGTGCTTCAGAGTAGTGAAGCACAGAAGACCCATTTGGTTATGGCGGCCTAGTGTCACATGCAAAGGCACCCCACGTGCAGCAGGTTAACAACCTAACCTAACAAGAATTATGTGCTTTTTACATATTCGCTCTGCAGTTCTATAGACAGTGACCCGAGTTGTCTCCTGGTTTGTTGAGAGCTCCCTGCAGTAGCTGCTCAGCTTAGAGATTTGCAGCAATGTAATGTTTTTGTGTATATGTTTGCATAGAAGTTTATCTTAGTGCAACTTAATTCACGTTAGTGAATCTATAAGGTAGTGATAATCAGCAAGTAGCTCTCTCAAGATTTGACGTGGCACATTATTTTCTAAATGTTGACTGTAGCTGGAAAAACATCATGGCAATGTAGTTACCCGAAAACTGGTAGGCTACCTGTTGCCTGTTCGGAGATTTATGAAGTATTAGTGTTAGTAAAAATTCTACTAACGTGGAGAACGTTGGATAAAGGGAATATATTTGGAAGAAGAGGGCATTTGTGTGAAAAGGGGGTTGATATTGATGTTCTAAAAATATATACTGCAAGTGTGGGATAAGTGAGTACTTAAAGAGAACTGGCAGATCTAGGAGAAAAGGGGGTTTATGAGTGGTTTAGATGGAAGAAGGATGAGAATGAGGATGTATGGAATTGGAAAATAAAATGAAAGATGGGTGTGCTCAAACAGAACAGGGGAGCTTATACAGAAATCATGTATTGATGATCAGAGGTCAAGAAGAGCTGATGTAGAGAGACGAGAGAAGAAACTGATCAAATGCATAAAGGAAAAGAACACAAACAAATGTGAAACTGGAACTTAAATGGCGAAAGTAAGCCCTGAAATATTAGAAAGCAGGACTGGGAAGAAGAAAGTGGGGGCAATGTCTTCTGTAGCTCTCAACATCCACCATTACTGCCCTACTAGATACAAACAATATGGTAGACTACAATGGGACAGTTACATGAAAACATGTGGACCGTATCAAAAACTACATTTGTATGTAGATGTTAATGTACCGTGTTTTCTTGTTATCAAGGGTTCTCAATGAGGGTTCTATTGTATATTAGTAAAATATTATGTTTGAGCAGTGTGGGGCAATCTGTAATAGCATACAATAAGACAGGTAAAGCAGAATTGTAACTAACTAAAGGTGAATTCTGAAAGTATGTACATGTATTGCATTTCCAACAATTGGAAGTTGTCACATCATACATTTTTGTTTGTTCATCTACAATGGTTTTTATGTGTTGTTTTTTTTTTTTTTAATAGACCTCACTCTTATTCTAACTTTCCAGGATGTTTAAAATGTCTTATTTTAAATATGAAAACTGATGCTTGTGTCTCCCAGGGCATAAGTGATAATGATGGAAATGTCAACGTATTCTTCTCGGTATATTTGACACACGCCCTCTTGCTATTATACCATACATTACCTTTTTATTTGAATTTTATACTTTTTCTTAAATGTGGTATGTGTTTTGCATATATATTAGAACTGACAAACAGAATTTAAACCACTTACCATAGAAAATGTGCATTGCAAGCATAGTTTTAAGGAAGCTATCTGCTTTTGGCCTACTGGTACAGCCACATCCTCTAGTGGATGTTGATGTGACCTGAACACCTCCTCCTACTTATTTCTAATAATGCTAATGGTTTTATTTGTGTCTGCAGTCTGTTTTTACCCGAATGGCAGTTGTGAAGGCATTAGACAAGATAAAAGAAGATGATTTCCATGCGTGAGTGTCTTTTAATCTGCTTCTGAGTACCGTGCATGCATTAACAGAACTGATTTAAAGAGGAAATGTCTGCAAATAGTTAATAATCTGCTAATGTACAGTTTTATTTCCTATTGAGGTTTAGAAAGCTGTTCAAAGTTCAAGGAATTTGTTTTCCTGGGCGATTGGAAAAACTTGTACTTTATCAATCATTGTAGGCTGACACAAATGAAAGTTTTGTAGTTGGTTTAAGCAAAAGATTATAAATGAATTTCCTAGGAAAAGTGGGAGGTATTGCGTTGAATGTGTCTTTAAACCATCCATGATGTCATTGCTATAGTAATGGCTATTCTTTGTATTTGTAAACTAAATTTTCCTGAGTGATCAACCAGTCTTTACTGTGAATATGAAAAGATTTGCTATGATGAACTGCCGAATGGGATATATATATTTGAGTCATCAAGGAATTTTTTTATAGTCATGGAGACAAAGTATATAGAAGTTTACTGCGATTCGGTGTGTTGCGAATAAACCCAAATTTAAAAGTGCAGTTTAGGGAACCTGAATACCTGACCCATTCCTAGTTTAGCAAATTACTCTAACTGAGGGAAAAAGCTTGTGACTTGACACAGATGAGTTTGGAAGATAGACCATTGAATCACAGAATAAGACTCCAGTTTTATGGTAAACATTACAACATACCCACTCGTAACTCTCTCATTTCCTAAACATTCTATTACAACACAATTGAAACATTTACCACAATCAAGAGGATGTTTAATGAAGATGATAAAAAAAAATCCCATATTTAAATTGCATATAAGTATATTGGATGTGTTTATGATCACATTGCAGGAATTTATAGACTTCCTTTTATAACTGTCTTAAATTATACACTCAATTGAAATTTTAACAAACCACGATGGTCATGGAAATAACGTTATTAGGCAATCGCTTAATATTTTGTTTTGTAATTCCTACATTTGTTGCTAATTTTACTATCCCCTTCTTCTACATTCTGGCATGCTGTTGGCTGAATATCCTAAATATGTTTTTAGATCCGCTCTTTCAGTTCCTTACTTCCAGGTTTAAGTTTTCAGGAACAGTTCCACATGAGCTCAGTTAGTGTGTGTTCTTTGAGAACAGGGACCAGATTTTAAACCCCTCAGTTACCTGTAAAAAGCGCCTTAAAGGAACATGCAAATAAGCATAACCAGTACAGAAAGTTGTACTGGTTATGGCTCCCCAATATAAGTAGTCAAAAGTTTACTTATGATTTGACAACCTACCTGGGGTTTGCTGGGTTTTGGTCACTTCCTCTATTGAGAGCCAGAAGCTCCTGCATGGAGCATCCATTAGCTCTGGACAAGCTCTTTGGAGCACCAGGTGATCTCTGCTAATCAATGAGCTAAGCCCTACAGCCCTGTAATGCTAATAGTGGTCAATACAGAGAGCTTTTGTCTCTCATGGAGGAGTTAACCTGCACCTGGCACTCATCAAGTTATTTGTCGAACCTTAAGCAAATGGTTTGACTAGTTACTCTGGAGCCCGGGGGAGGGGAGAGGAAGGGCTCACCAAGACAATCCTAGTTCCATAAGCACTACAGTGTGGTTATGGTGCTTCGAATGTTCCTTTAATACTGCTGTGGACATCTTATATTCCTAAATTATTCAGTTCTTTTAACAGCTGTTACAATACTCCCCCCCCCCCAAGAATTAAAGGATCACTATAGGGTCAGGAACACCAACATGTATTCCTGACCCTGTAGTGCTAAACCCACCATTTAGGTGGCTTGCCCCCTATAAAAGTATAAAACTCTCGCTTATTTCTAGCGCCGCGCGGGTCCGTTGGTGCTGGCTCCGCCCCCTTTGTGGCATTGTCAAAATTTGGAAAGCATTGGATTGGCTAAAATCGGCATGGAGCAGGACCAAATGCCATTTTGGCCAATCAGGACCAGCTCATTGAGATGCATTAAATCAATGCATCTCTATGAGGAAAATTCAGCGTCTCCATGCAGAGCGTGGGGGCGCTGAACGGAAGGGCTGCTTACTGTGCAACCCTGAGCCAGGAAGCCCCTCCAGTGGCCATCTAAGGAGTGGCCACTTGGAGGTGTCTCTAGGGGCAATGTAAACACTGCCATTTCTCTGAAAAGGCAGTGTTTACATGAAAATGCCTTAAGGGAGCTATTATACTCACCAGAACAACTACATTAAGCTGTAGTTGTTCTGGTGACTATAGTGTCCCTTTAATGTAAACCCATATAAATGTGATTTTGTGGTGCACATTCCAGATTGATTTTAAAATGTGCCTACAGAAAATGTGATAATGTGAGATTGTACTCTAGAGTTTCCACTATTTTTAATGATTTGCTTGTCCATTTTTTCTAGTTCATTTTCATACCCTCCTCAATGTCCAGGGACGGTTTGTGAAGTTGTGGACATTCAGTGCAGTCATGCATCTCTTTTTGTTGCTGGTATTGTATATTTCTGCATTCATAATCACTTTCTTATTTAGTACATAGTCTTACATTTAGATATCGTGCACGCAATTAGAGTGGAATAAAATAGTTTGGTTTTTTTTAATTTAATTTAAAAAAAACTTTTATGGAGAGTCAAGATTTTTTATGATATCTTATTTCTGTTAAACCTGTGTTTTTGTCAGACATTTTATACATCTGTTGTACATCACTGCCAAGTAGGATTGCTTTTTACTTATGAATAACAGTTGACCATAGCAGTGACAGAAAAAAAACCTAGAGAGAGCCCTAGTGCTCCCTCTAGCACAAGGGAGTCCACAAATTTGATCAACTCTCCTGCAACATCCACAATTCCCAGATGGGAATCTACCATTTGTCCAAGATGATATTCGTGAGCAGTAACTTTGTTTAAATGTAAACCTGTTTTTGTATGGAGTATGTGTGAATGAATGATGGGAAGTATTTGTGTGTAGTTTTGGCGATTTCAATGCAGTTCTGTTTTTTTATGTACTGTTGCAATTTGAAGGCAGAGATGTGTTTGTGTGTAGTGTTTGCCTTTGAATGCAAGGGTGTATTTGTATGTAGTGTTGGAATTTAAATGCAGGGGTGTATTTGTATGTATTATTGGTGTTTGAATGAAGAGATGTTTTTGAATGCAGGGGTGTATTTGTGTGCAGTATTGGTGTTTGAATGCAGGGGTGTATCTGTGCGCAATGTCGACATTTGAATGCAGCAGTGTATTTGTGTGCAGTGTTGGGGGTTGAATGCACAGGCGTATTTGTGTGCAGTAATGATTTTTGAATGCAGAGCTGTGTGCAGTGTGCAGTGTGGATGTTTAAATGCAGGGGTATTTGAGTATAGTGTTGGCGTTTGAAGCATGGAATGCATGCATTGCCACACAGACAGAAACACATTGACACAGTTATATAAATATACATACAGACTGACACACACTCATACTTGTAAGTTAAAATCTACATGTTTCCATATAGTTTGGGTGTAGGAAGATGGCTTTCCTGGGGTTGAGTGGGGCTCTGCTGAAGGATGTGGGAGCTGGCTAAGGCTCATGGCAGTGTGAGGCTCCAGGCTTTATTAGTCCCTCTTCCACTCTTCTCTGTGCCTCCTCCTCACTTCCCTGCACATCTTTCTGCAAGATGTTAGGGAGGGGTCTGAACTTAATTCCTCCCAGCAGGCTGGGGGGAGGGGAACTAATGATCTGACAGGGGCCCGGTCTTGAATGTTATTAAAGGGCTGCAGGGATCCACTAGGACCCAGGTCAGAAGTAAAGTGTAAGCCCACCTGGTGGACTGGTAGTTCTGCCGCTGCAGGAAACCCTGTGAGATTCGATGCAACCAGGGCCCTGTCGCGCTCACAACCTTTGTGACCTCAGGTGTTCTGCCACTGTAGTTTGAAGAAAGCTAAGAATGGTGATTAATTTTCTCTGGATATTACATATGATAAAGGGAAAGGGATGGAGACAAGGGAAACATGATGAACGGTGGCAGGAGATTCTAGATGATGAATGGAGGGAAAGGATAGGTGGTGGTAAGGAAGACAAGGGGGATTGAATGGGAAGCAGTTGGTGCACAATGGTGTGTGACTCAGGGGACAGGAAGACTTGGATTGTTGTAGTTCCCAGTACATTCTAGTGCAACCATTAGCTATGGAGCTACACCTTTCCTCACCCCTGCTGTAAAGCCTGTTCAATTAAAAGTAATTCAAAATAATGAAAATCTTCACACTGATAGTGTTATTCACTAAAGTGTATAGTGTTGGGAATGTGAAGAGGATTTTAAATTTAAGGCCAAAAAAGTCAGTTTAAAACCATTAGCTGACTTGGAGAGTTTATGTTAATTTGGCTATTGTGGCCTAACATAGGAGCCATTTTGAAAGCCTGACATTTTACATTAATGCATAAAACGTTCATGCATGTGGATACGATTTGATTAGTTCCCTAGTATTTTGTGTAGTCTCTGCTTTAGGACCAATATATTATCAATTGTTTTGAAATGTGATCCTTTGTTGCAGGTAGATACAATAAATACTCCAGAAATTTACCGCAAACACCTTGGGTAATTGATGGTGAAAGGAAAATGGAATCATCTGTGGAGGAGTTGATAACTGAACACTTAATGGCAGTATTTAAAGCGGAAAGTAAGTACCTACACCATTGATTAAAGCAGTAACCAAAGTAATACTTTATCATTTAAAGCTGAACTGCCCCATGTCTACAAAAAAAATCACCATTTAATATAGCAGTGTAAATCACAATTATGTTTCAAAGTCCAGTTCTCGTAAGGCACAGCCAGAGGCATAATTACCGGGCCACAGTGCAAAAATTGCTCTGCCCCCCCCCTCCTTCCATGTGTCTCATTCCCTTCCCACCAACCCCCTCCATGTGTCTCATCCCTCAGGCTCCCCCATGTGTCTCATCCCCTCCAGCCCCTCCAGCCCCTCCATGTGTCTCATTCCCCACCCCAGCCTCTCCATGTGTCTCATTCCCCACCCCAGCCTCTCCATGTGTCTCATTCCCCACCCCAGCCTCTCCATGTGTCTCATTCCTCAACCCACCCCTCCATGTGTCTCAATTTTTCCATCAGACCCTCCATGTGTCTCATTCCCTCCCCCAGCACCTCCGTGTGTCTTATTCCTTGCCCCCCAGCCCCTCCATGTGTCTCATTTCCTCCCCCTAACCCCTCCATGTGTCTTATTCCCTTCCCCCCAGGCCCTCCATGTGTCTGTGCCTCCTCACCGCGGTACGCGGTCTAACAGGAAGTGCTCTCTCAGTGAGAACTTCCTGTCAGACCGCGAAGTGCTTGGCCATGATACACACAGTGGCAGGAGGGGACCAGCATAGCACTCCCCTCCTGCTGGTCAACCTGTCACTGCACGCTGTTATGGTGGCCCACGGTCACATAGGATGCAGCTGCGGCCGTGCCCTCTGGAGTGATGTGACCCCTGTTACCATGGTAGTTACGCCACTGGGGGCGCAGCCAAGGCATAACATAACAAGGCATTAATTTCTGTCGCCCCTCCCCAGAGACCTTGAAAAAAAAAAGGCTTGTTTGAGGGAAGCAGAAAGACACACTAAGACTTTACCTCAAATTCTGTTTAATTCTGAATTGGTATTTCCTGTATTATTAATAGCCAGCTAGATCCTGCAAGAGCCTCCTTTACAGAGCAGGAGCTAAAAACTTAAGTTACATCTGATTGAAAGTGAAACCATTTTGTTTTCATGCAAGCTGTGTCAATCACACAACCAAAACAGAAACAAAAGTGAACTACTAAATAACAGAGAATTGAGCAGTGAGACTGCAGGGGCATAATCTATACCAAAAAAAACCTGCTTTTTTAAGCTAACGTTGTTTTGGTGACTATAGTGCCCTTTTAACTCCTACAGCTTTTGTCATTTAGGTAATGGTAGTTGACACTGTAGCAATTTGTTCTGTTAGTCCATTCCATCATTAATTCCACAGACGTTGTTTAGACTGATCAGCTGACCACATCCTCATATGGTCAAGTTTACCTGTAGTGGTATAAAGAACGGCAGAAATACACTTTTCCTTTACATTGAAGTCTCAGTATATTCTATTATGGAAGTAATTGTGATTCTTTGTAGTTGTTTTTTTTTAGTTTTTTTTAAATAAATGTTTTGATATCGTGAATTAAACTATATACGGTATAACAATATTCTGAATTTGTATCTCTCATAGGCTTTAATTTTTCATCCTCTGGACGAGAAGATGTTGATGTTCGAACATTAGGAAAAGGTACTGTACTCACCAGTTAAATGTAACTCCCAGACATTACAGTTCTCGGGAGACCTACTTCTCTTGTTAAGCAATGAACAGTACGAGAGGATAAAATCATTTTATTATTCTGCACTATGCATTTATATATTGTATGTAAATACTATTAATATTTATTTTGTAAAAAATACTCACATATGTTAGAGCAAAGTTACTCTAGACATATGGGAATTAAAGCTGGAGGGGTTATATAATCGCAGCTGTACTTTGAAGTAAAGGAGGGCTCTGGGGCATCCTGATGAGGAAGGAATTTTGTGATATGGAGCAAACCTCATTATGGTAGTTACTGAGTGAACGTTGTAAAATCCACTGTATAGCAGTGATGCCACAGTTAGCAATCACTGCTACATATAGAGTTACAAAAAGCTCACACACGTTTTAATCTCTCTTTTTCTAGGGAGACCTTTTGCAATTGAACTTGTGAATCCTCACAGAGTACAGCTCACTGTGCAAGACATGAAGGAGCTACAGCAGGTAGCCACCATGCATGTTTATCTTATCCTTCTGACACTTTCAGACCAGTTCCAGCTTATGTTCATATTGACCATTACCATTTAAATCAAAGGTTTTTGTTAGTTGTTGTTAAATTACAAAACTCATGATGCACAGCTGTCTTTGTGATTTTATCTTTAGGAAATACTCATTTTGTGGGAGTGCAGGGGGTGACTGCCGCTTTAATGACTAGTTCTCAGAGAGGCTGCTTAGGCATTATGGAAGTAGTATGGGGAAATATACGCAAAGCAGATTCAGACCCCTTCAGTACCCAAAATAAACAGAGAACAGTACCACAAAACTGACTGTGCCAACTAACAGGTTTATATTTACTGGTGCAAGGATTATAATAAAATCCACAAAATATACGCCAACATTTCTCCAACTCATCTTGCTTCCTATAGACCTTGATCCTTTTTCATGGGTGCACAATTAAAATAGAGAGAGAAACCAACTAAATGTACAAATGCCCACTCACATGGTATGGAGCATCAAAGAACTTCTGTTATATTATTCATATTCTTAGTCCATATCCAGTAGTAGGGGTTATACCACTGTATGCTATTGTCACTGGAGCCATACCATGTGAGTTGGCACTATATTTTCATTGTGTGTTTTTCACTTTGAGAAATATTGCACCATTGGTTCCTCTCTGTTTTTTGGGGGTTTTTTTTCATGTACCCACAGATCACGGTCTGTAGGAAGGGAGATCAGTTGGAGAAATTTTGGACTATATTCCATGGTTTCTTTTCACTAATAAATTATAAACCTGTTAATAGACGCACTCTATTTTGTATACTATTATGGAAATAGTACTGCATAGAAGTGGGATCTTGCTTATCTCTGAAGTATCTGTGATAATGAAAGAGGAAGAATAATCCAAACATAAGACATATGGCTGTCAATATATATACATGTGACCAGCCTGATCCTTTACAGATATATAAATTGGGCAAAGGTCACTAGCAAGTATGAAAGCTTTAGTGATACAATGTGTTTTACGGGAAATGTTGGAGATTAGTACAGTTTTCACAGCCTGCCAGCTGGAGTCCCTGTTTTGAAAAAATTAAAAATATTACAATTTAGCACAAACATAGTATGACATTGCTGTTATCTGATTTTCAGCTGACTCTGTGTGTAGTTTCTGTTTTGTTGAAAAATTAGTGTAACAGAAGCCTATAGTATTTATGAAGAAAAAAAGGAAACCACATGTTACATGTAGAGATGTTAGGCTACAGTTTTATTTTTAGTTTGTGTTTCTTTATTTAAAAAAAAAAAAAAATAAGTAAATATATATAAAATTAGAGACATGATTTCCTGAGCCCACTCAGCTCATGTTTTATAGCCCTTTACAAATGATATAAGCCACTTTTAGTCATACAGCTTAGAATGCTGCTTTAAGAACCACTAAGCAGTGCATCAAGGAACACTTTAAACGCTACATAACTTTTATATTTTTGTATTTTTTGGCATTTTGAATGCATTATCTTAATAATTTTATTAGGTCATTTTATGTAAACAATGTCTTTAACCCTTTAAGGACCAAACTTCTGGAATAAAAGGGAATCATGACATGTCACACATGTAATGTGTCCTTAAGGGGTTAAAGCATTGTTTATGGGGCTGCTCATTTATTTACTGCTTCTATAACCTTGCCCCTCTCCTGCTAAATGCAAAAAGTACTAAAATACTTCTACGTTACCTTGGATGGAAGTGATGGACTGAGAGAGATGGGCTGATCTGTCGCAGTTTTTTTACATTTTATTCATGCCTTGAATGGATAATGTGGAAGTGATCCTCTGCAATAGATAAGCAACAGAAAAGGGGCAGGTAATAGGTTGTGGCAGAGCCCTGGATTTTGTCACCCTTTTTAGAACAGTTTAACAGAAAGCCAGGACACCACACTCAGTACTCTGTTTAGGTTTATGGCTGCTCTAGGCCCAACCAAGTCTCTCTAACTTACAACTAGACATTCAGTGTGCATACATGTTCCCTATATACCTGGATACATGTGGTCAAATTCACACAGACACATATTATCATCCACACTAAGTTAAACAGGCTCACAATCACATACATAAATACACATACAGTCAGTCACATACATAGAGAAAGACAGTCACATACCTACACATATATAGAATATATTCAAACCAATATCTGCATCTTGCTTCAGTTGGTACCAGTAGTGTGAAGGGGCAAACAGTCCCTAGTGTCTAATGGCAGGGAAGCAGAGTAACTGGCTAGCACAGACTCCTTCCTGATTCCTCCTCGGGGTACACTGTAAGAGGAAGCAGACTCCTGGTTATCACTCTGTATCACTGCACCCGGAAGGGGTTGCAGAGCATAGAAGTTGGCCATGAAGTTACCCCGTGGGTTCCAGTATTACTACCATACAAAATAATCACCATACACACTTATTTTGTTTTTTCAATTTCACAGTTTTTATTAGGGTTTTTTGTTTGGGGTACAGAAAAATAAGGGGGGGGGGGAGTGAGCAGCATCAATGTAAGCATTCGACATGATGGCACAGTATCAATTATACATTTCCATACATTTCTTACAAGTGGTTCTTTATACAAGCACTGTAACAGTTCTACATAAATGTTATTCAGTTGTTATGGAGTTGCTGTATGATTCAGATGTGACAAGAGTCAGATGTGACAAACCCTGTCCGTTGTCGGTTCTTCCAAGATTGCTCCATCTTTTGTCTTGTCTCACAATGTACCCTGTTGGTGAATATATTTACAGTGGCAGCCCCTCCATCTACGGTACGGCTCGGTATGTTATCATTTCCCGTGAGTGGGTCTAGGGTGAGAGGGTAGTGTTCACACTAGTGCCTATCTGCTCCCTCAGCCTTTTGCTGCGCAACAGTGTGCTGCTCGAAGAATGAAAAGGGAAAAGAGGGGGTGAGGGGGGGATCTTCTGCCGCAGTGTTCCTAGTACTCCTCCCACCTTGCTAACCTTTGGTAGAGCAGGTCTCATAAATTTCTGTTTGTATGGAATCTAATGGGCATCTCTGTTCCCTTCTTACCCCTTTTTTTTTCCATAAAAGAAAAAGAAATTCACCCCAGTTGCTAACTAGATGCGTACTTTTCCCATAGTTTCCTGACTTCTATAGTAGCCCTGTTGGGAGTCATATGGTTGTGTGACATAGTTTCATAGTCCCAATTTGTGGTGATCTGAGTGTGCCTTTCTGTTTGGTGTTTGAGGCATCTTCCAGGCATGTGCTATCAGGGTGTTTGCTGCGATAACTACCTGGAATTTGTCGTCTAGAGTGCACTCAGGAGAGTCCTGATTCATGTCTGTGAACAATTGGCACTCTTCCGGTGTAAGGTGCTGGGGGATCTGCAGAAGGTCAGAGAGATCCCTCTCGAGCAACCCCCAAAAGGGCCTTATTGCTGGGCAGGTCCACCATACATGCAACATCATGCCGACCCTTGACGGACACCTCCAACACTTGCTGGGGGTGTTGGAGTACATGAGCGATAGTCTAGTAGGTACATAGTCCAACGGTATTGCAGTTTCTGTACCAGTTCCAGGTGTGCTGCGCATGTTCTGTAATGTTTATGTGCTACTCCTGCATTCTCCCACTGCTCTCTCGTGAGTGAGTATCCTAACTCCTTGTGCCATGCTTCCCTATGACTTCATGTGTTCTTTGTGGAGGCTCTATAAAGTAGGTTGTAGGTAACAGTCAGGGTCTTCCTCGGTGTGTAAATTTTCAGGGTGGTTTGAACATGGAAGGGGTTGGCAGAGTACATATAAGTTTCATATGGGTCGAGGGGTCTGCAACTCCCAGCTTTCTCAAGGTTTGCTGGCTGTCCCTCTTGTGATACTGATGAGTCACAGGAGCACTGCAGCTTGCATAGATAGTACTTGAGCTCACCCAGGAGCTCCAGGTGACATGTTTGGGTGGGCGGGGGGTTTCGAGGCAACTGTAGGGGTGGGTATGCCACAACAAACAGCCACAAAAGTAAAACGTTTATACAAAGTATATACAAACAACCAGTGGTGTGGTAGAATGTGGGCACCCCATTCGGGTGCAAGGGGGGTGGAAGTGGTAAACTTCAGGTGGAAGTATATGGAGACCTCAAGGTTCAGCTGAAAATGTAATCTTAAGGTAACGTTAGTTTAGGTGCTCGACCTTGTGTTACACCTGGGGAGAATTATATTAAGAGATGCAGAGATTGTTTCTTCGCCTTCTATCCTCCATATCAGTGAGCCTCGAGTCATAGGCTTCGAGTTGTGCCTTGAGGCTTTCCACCCGGAATGCCAGGTCGTTGTGTACCTCGGCATGGTCGTCCATCTTTCCCTCCATTGAGGCTGTTCTGGCGCCAAGCTCGTGGATTTCGGATCTTATCTCCCACAAGGTGGACTGCAGGGTTAACTGGATCTTTGCTGAAAGGGCATCATTCGTGGACTGTAACACCCCCTGAGTGATCGTCATCTCATTTTCCATGGAGTCTGGACTTTTGGGTAAGTCTGCGTCAGCGCCATCTTGGCTTTCCTCTCGCTGAAGGGTCTGTTTGGATGTACCCATTCGGACTCCAAAGAAGTTAGATTTTTTCAGTTTTATCTGTTTGGCGGTGGTTTTTGTGCTGAGACATGGCTTTATCGCCGTGATTTATGTCTGGGTCGAGCATTTTCTTTGCTTGTTTCAGCCGGCCATGAACGGAACTAGTCCCAGATGCGTCTGCTCCCTTCGAGGTGCAGAGCAAGCCCCCCATACACACTTATTAACCCTTAACAGGGAACACATGGGGTCGTTCCTCTAAAAGGCAAAAACTCTTTTGAGACAGAGAGCAGTATTTTTCTAAACCAATACAAACTTATTCACCCTTACACGAGGTTCTGACACAGAGTGGTTAATTTGCCATCTGGATTCAGTGCTGGTGTGGCACAGGGCAGCAGCAATAACTGCCAGGTGTAATTTCTATGAACATTATTTTAGTTATAACACCTACTGCTATCTAGCTTGTACCACTCTGGCATAAATAGGTCTTTAACTGCACCCATTGTGTGATAGTACCTTAATCACCAATATGCACTTTTGTGGTTGTGTTATTTTCTTACCCTTTTAGGTTCTTTGTAGTTGTGATAAACAGACCTTGACATTCAAGTTCGTTTTCTGTTCCCACTGTTATGTTGTACTAACATTTTTTTCTGATATTTTAGAAAATAAACCGCTCCGACAAAATCAAAGTTCGTGACTTACAAATTGTGACCAGGTGAGTGACTAAACTCTGTGACCTTCTAAATGCCAGAACAATCATTAAGAAAGATGTAGCTCTGCAACTGTTAAACTACTGTTATATTACTGCACTATTCTCACCCTTCCTTATATTATGAAAAGTATCACTGAGAATCATGGTTCTTGTAATTCACCAACAACAAGAGAGAGTTGACTTTAGATTACCATGGTTTACACCATTTGCTAAAGGAGATGATTATGTGCTGCATATGTGATCCGTTATGTCCCTTGTTCTGCTTTGTTTAAGGGAGGCAGTGGCACACATGAAAGAAGGGGAAGAGGAGAAGACAAAGTGCTACAGCGCACTAATATGGACAGAGAAAGTGATCCATAAGGAAGATCTCCAACTGCTGGATAATACAGAGGTTTATTATAAATGCAACAGTCTGTTCTGTAGTTTATTGCTAAAATCCTAGCCACACCTTTCCTGACTGTGACTCATGCAGTTTCCCTGCACACTTCCTGACATTAACTAATAATTTTGGAATCTTGGTATCAAAACCAGAGTGTGTTTACTATAGACATTCTCGTGTCCTGCTCTGTTGAGTGCCAGCAGCCTCCTTTGTGTAAGATTAAAGTTCTCACACAAAGCTTCACACAGATTTACTGATAGTTTAAGCCCTAAAGAAACACTCTAGTCACCAAAACAAGTTTAGCTTAATAAAGCAGTTTTGTTGTATAGATCATGCCTCTGAAGCCTCACTGCTCAATTCACTGCCATTTAGGAGTTAAATCACTTTTGTTTCTGTTTTTGCAGCCCTAGCCACACCTCCCTGTGCTATGACTTACACAGCCTGCGGGAAAAGAATGGTTTCATTTTTAATCAGATGTAACTTATAAAAGTTTATTTATCTGCTGCTCTGTAAATTGAACTACATACAGAAGGCTCCTGCAGGGACTAGTAAACTATTAATAGCAGAATTCTAAACTAAACAGAATTTGCAATAAAGGAAGTTTAAACATTAGATGACACTTTACAGGAAGTGATTAGGAATGTTGTGTAAGTCACATGCAGGGAGGTGTGACTAGGGCTGCATAAACAATGTGATTTAACTCCTACATCGTAGAGAATTGGGTGGTGAGACTGCAGTGGCATGATCTATACACTAAAACTTCTTCATTAAGCTAGTTGTTTTGGTGACTATAGTGTCCCTCTAAAGATCATTTACATTCCCCTTTGCTAGTATGAAATGTCATGTTTATTTAACATTTGCAGCTCTACACAGCCCTGTATTTATTAACCCGTTAACGCCGTTACGGCATTCTATGCCGTCCCGCATTAAGTGGGCTTTAAAGCCGTTGCGGTGGCATAGAACGCCGTAACGGCTTTGAGCCCCTGGAGGTCCGGCGTACTTACCTCCGCCACGATCCTCTTCTGTAGGGCTGCCTGACAGCCCAGGCAGCCCTACCATGGCAAATGAGGCCCCCTATAGCTAGCTGTGGATCTGCCAGCAGGGGGACTGTCTAAAATGTCAGACAGTCCCCCTGCTGGTGGGAAAGTAAAAAAGAAAAAGAAAGAATTAAACATGTGTAAAATTAAAATAGAAATTTATTTATATATATATAATATATGTATATCTATTATATATATAATATATATATACATATTATATATATGTAACGTATTTTAATATTACGTAATACGTAATATGTAACGTATTTTAATATTAATATAAGTACATATATTAGTATTAAAATACACTTAGAATGATGTTACAGATATATAATATATATATATATATATATATATATTAGATATATACACATATATATTATATATATATATATATACATACACGTATAATTACAATAATAAATAAATAAAATAATAAAATAAATAAAATATTGAAACAAAATTTAATATAAATTATATATTCATATGTAATTTCATTCTAACTGTATTTTGTTATTAATATATATATATATATATATATATTGGTAACAAAATACACTTAGAATGACATTCTATATATATCTATCTATATATAAAATACAAATAACTGCAAATATAAATATATAGATAAATACATATAATTACATAAAAGATTACATTAGTATACACGTAGAATTTAAATACCTATAAATGCATATATATTAAAATTCTACATGTATATTTAAGTAATCTTTTAACATAATTATGTGATTTGATTAATTAAAATTTGATTGACATGCCTGACAACACAGGGAGAAAGTGCAGAGAATTTAATTCGCAAGCACTATATTTGACCCTGTAACTCTCCAAGACACCATAAAACCTGTACATAGGGGGTACTGTTTTACTCAGGAGACTTTGCTGAACTCAAATATTAGTGTTTCAAACTGGTAAATTGTATTACAACGATGATATTTTAAGTAAAAGTGACTTTTTTGGCATTTTTTACAAACCAACGGCACTTTTATGGACTATATTATTGTTGTAATATGTTTTACTGTTTAAAAACACTACTTTTTGTGTTTAGTGAAGTCTCCCGAGAATAACAGTACCCCCCATGTACAGGTTTTATGGTGTTTTGGAAAGTTAGAGAGACACATATATAAGGTTTGCATTTCATTTTTTTGACATTTAAATTTGCCAGATTGGTTATGTTGCCTTTGAGAGCGTATGGTAGCCCAGGAATGAGAATTACCCCCATGATGGGATACCATTGACAAAAGTAGACAACCCGAGGTATTGCAAGTGAGGGGTATGTCCAGTCTTTCTGAGTAGCCACTTAGTCACAAACACTGGCCAAATATTAGTTTTTTGCTTTTTTCACACAAAAACAAATATGAACGCTAACTTTGGCCAGTGTTTATGACTAAGTGGCTACTAAAAAAGACTAAACATACCCCACTCTCAATACCTTGGGTTGTCTACTTTTTCAAATGGTATGCCATTATGGGGGTAATTCTCATTCCTGGGCTATCACACCGTCTCAAAGGTAACATTACTAATCTGGCAAATTTCAATTTGAAAATGGAACATTCTATATTTGACCCTGTAACTTTCCAAAACACCATAAAACCTGTTAATGGGGGGTACTGTTGTACTCGTGAGACATTGCTGATTACAAATACGTGCATTTTGTTTGCAGTAAAACCTAACAGTATTATGACATTCACAGCTAAAATGTCAGACGGAAATACAAATGTAAAAAAAAAATCTTATTTTCTCACATTTTTTTAAATTTTATTCATAATAAATTATGTTCCATATATGAATAGTTAATGATAAATTAAAGCCCTGTTTCTCCTGAACAAAATGATATATAATAAGTGTGGGTGCACTTAATGTGACAGCGACGAATTACGGTTGAACAGACATATAGTGCAAATTCCAGTTTTTGTTTACGTTTTGATCAGAACGTGCACTATTGACTCCGTCCTGAAGGGGTTAAATGAGTAGGACTCTCTGTTTTGATATAGAATCCTTAAAGGGTGGTTGGTTATATATACTAAATATCACTATATCATTGGTTCTTAAGAGTTTAAAGTATATTTTATGTTTTTTGTAAAGCAATAAACATATATTTCTATACATATAGTATAAACGTGTTCATCTTATGGTTTTTTGTAAAACTATCCCTTCCTTTTGTTTGTTGTAGTTAAATTTGTTTGGTAGAGAGAAATCTCCAGTGCCTGCCTGGGATACAGAACATATATTTTAGACAAAATCACCTTAATGCTGGCATTTCCCTTTTTTTTTGCTACCCATATATTCCATGAGAGATCTTTTTAATAAAATAATTATTATTTTTGTCTAGTGCTTGACAGATTGCTTACAGAGATACGCAATGCAATGTTATACCGGAAAGCTTTATATGCGTTTTCATAAAAAAAAAAAAAAAGAGCAAATATGTTTTAAAACCCTTGTAATATATATTTTTTTAATGGATTTTATATTTTCTTTTGCAATTTTTTTCTTTGCACGTGTTTTTGTGACATAGTTTGACTATTACAGGAATTGAAGATTGCACAGAAAACGCCTCTACGGGTTCTTCATCGCCGCCCTCTGGCTTCAAGGGCTCGTGTCATCCACACAATGAGAACAGAGCCTGTGGATGAACATCACTTTCGTCTCTTTTTGAAGACACAAGCAGGGACGTATCCTTTCTGCAGAGTAAATAAGATGACAATTTATTGCCTTAAAAAGGCATAGTGTGCCTTCGGTGTACATATATGAGCACTGATTCCTCATATTTATAGGCACTTGTGCCAAATTTTGTATCATGAAGTGTACACTTGTCTATCCTTCATCTATTTTAGTGAATCTGAAAATGTATGGGCATATTTTGTGACTAGTAAGATAAGGTAATTCTGCAAAACATTTATTTTTTCTTTTGTGCAAAAAAACTAAAAAAAACCTGAGCATGCAAAAAAAAAATACTGCAAATAATGATGTCTATACATATCAAATGAATTAAAGTTGTACTTGTGCCTGGAATGCGCCTTTAAGCCTCCCTTATCACACAATGTGTTTATTTAATATAGAGTTTCTCATGGCCTGCTCTGTTAATAGATTGCTAGAGTCTGCAGGAGTCTCTTTTTTTGAGGACAGTTCAATTAACAGAGCAGAGGATAAGAACTTTTAAAATAAACACACTGTTCTGTAAGATCAGATTGGATTTTTTTTCATGTTGGATGCAGGGACGTATTTGCCGCGAGGCAAACAAGGCATTTGTCTTGGGCTGCACTTAACAGGGGGCAGCAGAAAAGGCCACCACCAAATGCCCAGGCAAATACCTTCTTAGCATGGTGGCAGGCGGCTAGCTGAGTTCCAAGGCGGGCAGCGAGGGAGCGCTGATTGATGCCGGGAGCCAGAATATGACATCTGGCTGGCTGCGTGTCTGTCAGTGTGTCTGTATATCTGTCAGTGTATCTATATGTCTGTCAGTGTGTGTCTGAGTGATTGTGTGTGTCTGTGAATGAGTATTTGTATCTGTGAGTGAGACAATGTCTGTCAGTGTGTGTCTGAGTGATTGTGTGTGTCTGTGGGGTTACGTGTGTGTGTGTGTGTGTGTGTGTGTCTGTGAGGGAGCCTGTGTGTCTGAGTGATTGTGTGTGTGTCTGAGTGATTGTGTATGCCTGTCAGTGTGTGTGTCTGTGAGTGGGGGTGTGTGTGTGTGTATGTCAGTGATTGTGTGTGTCTGTCAGATTGTGTCAAATCAGTGTGTGTGTATGTCAGTGTATCTGAGAGTGTGTGTTAGTCTTTAACAAGAAGAGTTGTGGCATTGACAGGAAGGGGTGGGGAGAATGTAAATTAGGGGGTGCCCGAGTTCCGTCATGCCTAGGGCAGCACATATCCAAAATACAAAACTGGTTGAATGTGTAAGTCACAGCCAGGGCAGGTGTGACTAGGGCTGCATAAACAGAAGCAAACATGATTTAACTTCGTAAATGGCAGACATTGAACACTGAGACTGCAGAAGCATGAACCAAACATCAAAACTGCTTCATAAAGTTAAAGTTGTTTTGGTGTTTACAGTATCCCTTTAATGTACATATTTGTGTACTGAGATACATTTAAGGTTCAAGGATGTGCAATGCAATGTAACATGTGTGTGCGCACATAATTACAGTACCTTAAAGGAACACTGTAGGCATCTGACCAGCTTTGCTACATTTTAAAGCTAATTGTATAAAAAATTTAAATTAAATGCATCTAGAATAGTTACCCAAATCCTTCCAAGTGGAAGTGAAAAAATGTGACCACAAATGTGATCTTCTATCACAATCTCCCAGTCTGAATTCCTCATCGTAAATGACTATGCCCCACCACAACATTTGCATTATTTGAAATAACTTAATGAATAATTCTCTTGTGAGTTAATGGAAGCTGATGTTTACTTCCTAATATCTTTTTAAATGTTATCCTCTGAATGTTTCTATGAATGCAGATAATAGGTCAAGAGTGCACTCTGCACGTGCTTCCAAAATAATATTTTTAGTGGTTATCCATTCGCATATCTGCTAAATGTCCATATGTTTGCAGCAAAGACCATTGATGATGGAGAGACTCACTAGTCCAGTGGCTACCAATTCAGTCATCAAGGCTCAACAGCTGTCCAGGATTTTGGTGTTTCCCAATTTTGTTCCACTGGGGATATATTGATATTGTTGGTGAAACATAGAATGTGACGGCAGATAAGAACCATTCGGTCCATCTAGTCTGCCCAATAGTATGGTGTGTCCTGAATACTGTTTTGAATATTTTTATTGTTGTCAAGTCATAAACACATACATCAAACGTATTTTCATTAAAGCGGGTATTCGCCTACGCAGAGGCGTGGATATCGGTATATGAAGATAAATGCAGATTTGACGCCTGCGCAGAGGCGAGTATATCGGATCATTTAAACATACATAGACTTTGCGAGGATTGATATGTCTAGGCTTAAAACAAACATATGGCAGCAGTGTTCTGGCGCTGTGTTCCAACGTTCATATCAATATGAACAGCAATTAATGGCATGTGTCTGGCTAATAACTCAGTCACGTTGCTGATGCGGATTTTCACACCATAAACAGATAACGTATATCGGTCTGCGTGTGACAAAAGTATGATTATTGACTTAATCTTAAAGGACCACTATAGTGCCAGGAAAACATACTCATTTTCCTGGCACTATAATGCCTTGAGGGTGCCCCCACACTCAAGGTTCCCCTCCCACCCGGCTCTGGGGAGAGGAAAGGGTTAAAACTTACCTTTTTTTCCAGCGCCGGGCGGGAGCTCTCCTCCCCTTCGGCTGAATGCGCATGCGCGGCAGGTGCTGCGCGCGCATTCAGCCGGGCTCATAGGAAAGCATTTACTATGGACGCTTGCGTGTTCTCACTGTGATTTACAATGAGACAGCCACTAGAGGATTTGGAGGCTGGATTAACCCTATTATAAACTGCTATGTTTATAAAAAAAAAGGGTTAATCCTAGAGGGACCTGGCACCCAGACCACTTCATTAAGCTAGACCTAGAGTGGTCCTTTAACCGAAGTGAGTATGCTGTTGCATTGACAGGTCAAACTTATGTAAGGCAAATAACAGTTTAGATCAATCCTTAACGAACCCTTAAAGAAATGCTGTGTTGCTATATGGAGGCAAATAGAGGCATTATCGTTTGGGAAGACTATCTAAGAGAGTAATGAAAATCAAGGCTTTTTATATTGCTTACAGCTGTTCCAGGATAGGTAAAGTGTGCAATAATTTATGACCTTAAACATTAGCTCGTATGGGCACTGCAGCTGTGTCAAACAGTGTGTACATGGCTAATATACAATATATAAAGCAAGCACCATGAGGCATTGATAGGTCATAGCTATTTGTCTTGTAACATTGCCTAGTGAATTATGACACAGGCATGCGATAATAATCTATGCATAAAGAATAAAAATCAATAATAAGAACTATAACAATATGGGAGCAAGGCTGGTAGTAACTTGCGTGGAGATTGTATGGCAGTCTGAGGGAGGTCTCACATGTCTTCCCTGCAGTACAGTCCTCAGGTTGCCGAGCCTTCTTCCGTTCACCCCACACTGGCCCCCGCCCACCGGCCGGGTCCTCCACGGCACCGTGGGCCCTCAGGGGCAGAGATCGTCCACTGGACCCCACCACAAAGTCCACAGCCCTCCCTTCCCCTGCACCTCCCCGGCACCACGTTTTTCCCTATGGAGCTAGTACTCCCATGTCTCTCCCAGTACCGGCCTCACTCTTAAAGCTGGTACACAACCCTCACAGCCACCGGTCCGCCGGCATGGCAGCGCACTCCCGTCTCACAGGGTGTCCTGAATACTGGGTAGGGAACCAGTTATTTGGTTCTGGAGAGGTGGATCAGATCTCCTGCAAAAGCTGCAAGAGAAGGATGTTCAATTGAGCATTTTCCGCATTTTGTTGTTTTGTTTTTTGTATCAGTAATTTGCATTTTAATGTAAATGATGCATTATAACTATTAAGAGTGTCAGCTCCCACCAACAATGCCCTTTTTAACATTATGGGTACTTTAGAGCAGTGGTACCTAAAAGGTGGTACTTGAGGTACACATTTCCATGATGGTCACCCTATGGCTGCTTTAATACCATAGCTTTACAAGTCTAATACTGAATACAGTTAATCTCTTACAGTAACTCAAGCACCGAATGGCCCAAATTTGCTCATGTGTAATAATCCTAAAAAAAAGTTTGTAATAGACATGTAAAAGTTTGTTTTAACCCCTTAAGGACACATGACATGTGTGACATGTCATGATTCCCTTTTATTCCAGAAGTTTGGTCCTTAAGGGGTTAAACAGTACATCCGAATCTGATTCTTTCTAATCCACATCCAGATAAATTAATTGTCTAGGATTTATCTGTTGAGTCTTGAGTCAGGAAATGAGACTCCACAGATTAATTATGGACAATCGATTTGCTTGGCTGTTGGCTAAAAGGCATTTCTCAGTTTAAATGTGCAAATACAGTAATCAAAATAACCCAAGTTTGGTATATATCATCTTTAACCAATATTAAGATACATAAAGGAATTTGCACACGGTGACTTTGGAAGGACCAAGCCAAATATAGGTTCCATAATGAAAACCATCGCTGATATCCTTGAGCTAGACGTAGAGGTAGGTCTGGTGGCTATCTATTTATCTAGATTTCCATGTATCGACAGGTTGTCTGAACCAATGAACCATGAATCAATAAATGACTCATTTCATTAAACCCACAAGTGGTCGATTTAGTAAGTTGTAAAGTGTGGATACTGATCTGTCATCTTGAAAGAGTTTTAATGTACATTTCAAAGCTAAATCTACCACAAAATATTACCAGGTATTGCTAATAAAAGCACATGTTTTATATAGTCTAAAATAATATCAACTTATTGCTTTTAGTCGATATAAATAATACACACGTGATCAATAAACCAGAAGGCACTTTTATATATTTTATATATATATATATATATACTTCTACTGTTCTATAACCATGTAATTACATAACACATTGGACGTCTTTAAAACATATACTTGTTAGTGTCCCTTTAAAGATAATAAATAAAAATATGGCATGAAGCCAGTTATGAGATTGTGTAAAAAAATTTTTTTTAAACCTTGCGTATCCCATATTTGTTACACAATCCACTCCACTTCTTGTATATTATAACTCTTTGGAAACCTGATACACTTATAGTGGATTCCAGATATTCCTTTGTACCAGTTTTCTCAATTCATATAATACTAACTTCCCTTGTTTTTTCATTGTTATTTCCTTTTACTTCTATTATATTATATTATAAATCTTCACTAATTTTCCTGATTTTTAATTCTGTTTTTTTTTTTTCTCTTGCAAAGTCTGTTGATGTCGACTGGCCTCCAGCTTTGGATGATTGAAATGCAAAGTTTACAGAGATATTTACCCGAAACTCACCTGTGACAAACTAGATTTAATACCCACCTGGGCCCGTTTGTTAATATAACAAGATCTTTTGTTGGAAAACATTGCTAACCACTGAATATGCAGACACAAAAGATTTATTGGTTTACTGTGAAACCAAATATCATGGATAACCAGATACGAGACATTTTGTGTTTTCTAACAATGTGTATATGCTAGAAACCAGGATATCTATATATTTTTTTTTATTTACAATCTGTGGTTGAGTTTTATTCACCATATTATGTTTCATTTGATATGTAACGTGAATAAACAAAATGTGGACATTTCTGCCTTGGTTCTTTGTAGTGCTTAGCTTTTTAACCCACATGCAATGTGTAAAATGAGATGCATACATCTGACTCATGTTCTAAACATTGATTCTGTCTTTGTGAAGTTAAGCCAACTAATTAAGAACATTTATATGGTTCCTATTGGTGCAAAACCACATTTCAGAATTGGCAGAAAAAGAAAGCCATGTGAGTCATTGATACCATATTCTGAATCCAGACACCCACATGTAACATGTGAATAATTATGTAATAATCTACCTACACACACACACACTTACATGTATGCAGATACACACACACACTGACACAGGTATGTGAACACATTCAGATACACACACAAACACAGGCACACTTACACACTGACACAGATATGCGCACACAGGTACACAGACATATACATAACCATTAGCATAGCATTAGCCACCCTCCTGTTTTCTTACCTTATGGTGCAGGAGCGTGGCTTTCTAGGGGTCTAGTTGAAGCTGGCTGGCCAAAACTGTTGGGAGTCTAAGGTTCCCTCTTGTGTGTGTGTGTCTTCTCCTGCCTCCCCAAACAGCTCCCCAAGTGCAGAAGAGTCCTCATGCAGACCAAATTTGTGGGCTCTGCAGTCCTGTCTTTGACTGCCCTGGTTTGGCAGTTTGTAGACGATACTGCCTGAAATGTGTGGGGGGTTAATATCCTTTTTATGTTACGTCCTTATTACTCTAAAATGTGCTACCTTGGCACCGTTAATGTTCATAAAAAAGTGGAGCACGGAGTGTTCCAACTATTTGAAATTCCTACCCAATGTGCTGTCACATGAAATATTTATACTTATTTCACTTCTGTGTTGTTTGTAAAAGAAAAACAGTGTCTTCACAACATGCTGGACACAGCTCAAACTTTCTTTGTTTTTGTGGAAAGGGAATGCTATATTCTAAAAGTCTAACAGGGTTATTTACTAAAGTGAGAATTCAAAGTGAATTTCAAATTTAAGGTCAAAATAGCAGGACCGGAAAAATTCTCTAGGTCAGATATGCTTTCAGTTCTACTAATTTGGCTTTCAATTTGAAATTCGCTTTGCGTTCTCACTTCAGTTAGTAACCCTGTAAGAGACCATTTTTGACCACAATATTTGTTAAAGGAACACTTCAAATAGCCGGGAACATTCATGTATACTCTAGTTTAGAGAGTCACTCGAAACACTATAACCACTGCATTTTATTACCGTATATACTCGAATATAAGTCGAGACCCCTAATTTTACCCCCCAAAACTGGGAAAACGTATTGACTCGAGTATAAGACTAGGGTGGGAAATGCAGCAGCTACTGGTAAATTTCTAAATAAAATTAGATCCCCAAAAAATTATATTAATTGAATATTTATTTACAGTGTGTATATATAATGAATGCAGTGTGTTTGTATGAATGCAGTGTGTGTATTAATACAGTGTGTGTGTGTATGAGTGCAGTGCGTATGAATGCAGTGTGTGTGTGTGTGTATGAGTGCAGTGTGTGTATGTGATGCAGAGCCTTGGTGGGGGGGTGGGCATTTTTATTATTTTTTTAAATTATTTTTTATATATATATATATATATATATATATATAAATTATAAAAAAAAAATATATTATTTAATTTTTTATTTATATTTATTTTCGTCCCCCCTCCCTGCTTGTTAGCTGGCCAGGGAGGGGGGCTCTCATTCCCTGGTGGTCCAGTGGATGGGCTGTGCAGGAGGGGGGCTGGCAGAGAGCTGTTACTTACCTTTCCTGCAACTCCAGTCAGCTCCCTTCTCCTCCACTGTAAGTCTCGCAGCCGCACGGAGCGTTCCCCGCGGCTTTCGCGAGATTTACAGTGGAGCTGACCGGACCGGAGGAGAGAGAAGGGAGCTGACAGGAGCTGCAGGAAAGGTAAGTAACAGCTCTCTGCCAGCCCCCAACCGGACCGCCGGGCTTGTAATGAGTCCGGCGGTCCTGGTCTGTATTATGGCAATGTAAGTTGCCATAATACAGACAGTAACTCGAGTATAAGTTGAGTGGGGGGTTTTCAGCACAAAAAATGTGCTGAAAAACTCGACTTATACTCGAGTATATACGGTATGTTCTTTTGATCATTTTAGGTCTCTAAAGGTTGCAGAATGGTAGGTTAATTTTACATTTGGTATCTGCATGCACAGTAACACAAGTAATGCTTGCATGGAAGTCCATGTAAGTTCTTGTTGCACTGCTGTGCTTGATGTATGATATGTTCACAATCATGTTTTAGAGTTGCATGACATTTTTTTTTGGTGTTTTTTGTTTTATCTTGCATTATTATACTGTTTCTTGTTCTACTGGAGGTATATTCCTTAAGCTTCTCCTTTTGGAGTTTTACTAGGTATACAGGGCCGGACTGGCCCACCGGGAATACCGGGAAATTTCCAGGTGGGCCGCGGCACCTGTGCCTGGCAGACAGCCCAAATCATCAAGCTCATGTCATTTAAGTATTTTTAACTCAGACTGTGCTGGCCTGTGTCAGTACGAGGGGAGTAAAGAGAGAGGAACTGGGGCTGGTGCGGCCACAATTAGGCTGCTGGTGGCCAGCGGGAGACCTATCAGTCTCCCTTCAAAATTTGAACTTGTCTGTAGTGAGCTTGTGTGTGTCACTGAGCTTGTCTGTAGGAAGCTTGTGTGTGTCACTGAGCTTGTCTGTAGGAAGCTTGTGTGTGTCACTGAGCTTGTCTGTAGGAAGCTTGTGTGTGTCACTGAGCTTGTCTGTAGGAAGCATGAGTGTGTCACTGAGCTTGTCTGTAGGAAGCATGTGTGTGTCACTGCGCTTTTCTGTAGTGAGCATGTGTGTGAGCTTGTCTCTAGTGAGCGTGTGTGTGACAGTGAGCATGTCTGTATTACATTTGTTTGTGTACCAACATAGGTGTGCGCAGCCTATTGCATTAGGGTGTGTGTAACGGATCAACGGGCACCCCGACTGGGTACCTCCATTGAAGGATGCTCCTAGCGCTTCCTGAGGACTCCAAGCACTGCAGCAGACACCATAACCACTGTAGACTCCTCCAGAGAGCAAGGCAGGAACAAGCTCTTACAAGAGCTTAGCAGTGCATATAGCAAGAGAGTATGCAAAGCATAGCAATCCCTTGTAGCAGATTCCCCCAGTAAGAGACGGCACAAATTGAGGGTGAAGTAGAACTGACTGTACTGGTACATACAGCCTCTTTTATTCACATTCTACAAACATAGTACTGCCCACAGGGTTTTGAAGAACAACCAATGAACACATTACAACACAGCTAACACTCCCATTCATTATATCAGAAATCCCCCCCTCTGCCTGTGATACAATTATCTCAACACAATAGACTAACTTAATTATCACAGGCAGGAAAATACAGTATTAGAAAACATATCACAGGGACCCCAAAACATGCAATAACCCCATAAAAAATATATCTTCGGAACCGGGGGATCTGGGTGAACCACATATCCAAAATTCACCCAGATCCGTTCAGTAGTTTGGAAGATACGGTTTAATGCAGATTCCGCAGAACATATAAAGCTTATATGAAAAATAATTACTGTTAAATGTGTCCCCTGTTCTGTAGTTTAAAACTACTGAACGATGTCTTTGTGCACCAAATACCGACGAGATGGCACCGTGTAGAAAAGTCAAAACAGTGTCTGTGAGTTAAAATGGCCGCCATCCATTGTTCTCACCATGTGCTTCATCCATTGTTCTCACCATGTGCTTCATCCATTGTTCTCACCATGTGCCTCTGATACATGAAATTGTGGCCACCCAGTAACTCCACAGTTTGTCTGGTAGTCTATCCAGCCGAACCAACAGATGAAACACCTGGGGAACAGTGCAACAAACGAAGGGAATCATAAAAAATATGGACAATAGTCATATTTGTGCACAATCTCCAGTTTTGTCACAGGGCACAAATAGTGTTTTCAAATGCCATATATCCCAGGGCCATAGTCAGAAGGTAGGAGGGGAGCAAGCAGCCCCCTACAAGAACACGTGGCGAGGTCTGTTCCGCTACAGTGTGGACCTTAAAGCACAAGCACATGTCGCGTGTATATGTATGTATGTATATATATATATATATATATATATATACACACACACACATACATACACTGCTGTGTGTGCTGTGTGAGGGTGCTGGTAGTGTGATTTGTATGTGAGGGTGCTGGTAGTGTGCTATGTGGGTGAGGGTGTTTGTGTATTTGTGAGGGTGATGTTAGTGTACTGTGTGTGAGGGTGCTGTGTGTGAGGGTATATGTGTGGGCGATGTATGTGTGTGGGTGCTGTGTGTGTTTGTTAGGGTCCTGTTAGTGTGCTGTGTGTGGGTGTTGTGTGGTGTGTGAGGGTGCTGTTTGTGTGCTGTATGTGTGTGTGTGTGTCGGGGGGTGCTGTGTGTGTGTAAGGGTGCTGTGTGTGGGGGGGTGCTGTTTGTCTGATGTATGTGTGGGGGTGCTGTGTGTGCTGTATATTTGGGTGATTTGTGAGGGTGGAGGTTGGGCAGATTAGTTAAAGGGACACTATAGTCACCCAGACCACTTCAGCTCAATGAAGTGGTCTGGGTGAAATGTCCCTCAGGTTTTAACCCTTCCGATGCAAACATAGCAGTTTCAGAGAAACTGCAATGTTTACATTTGGAGTTAAGCCAGCCTCTAGTGGCTGTCTTCCGGACAGCCACTAGAGGCGTGTCTGCAATGATTGAGGCATATTATGTCTCAATCACGCAGAGCATCCGTAGTAAAGCATTGAAAAATGCTTTCCTACGGACACTTTGAATGGGCGCACGGCAGTGCCACGCATGCGCATTCGGCTCCTGTGACGTCAGACGAGGATGCTGACGTCGGCGGGGGAAGAGAGGTAAGGGAGCCCGGCGCTGGTATTAGGTGAGCTACTGAAGGGGTTTTAACCTTCACCGCCACGAGAGGGGGACCCTGAGGGTGGGGGCACCCTCAGGGTACTATAGTGTCAGGAAAACCAATTTCTTCTCCTGACACTATAGTGTCCCTTTAATAAATATCCCCCCTCCCTTCTTACCTTATGTAGGGAATCCTTGTTCCTGCTGCCTTCCCTGGTGGTCCAGTGGAGAGTGAACACTTGCCTGCAGGGCTAGAGTTCACTCTCGCGAGATCTGAGCATTTCCGCGGCAACGCTCAGATCTCGCAAGAGGAACCCGGCGGAGCTGCTGGCAAGAGCTCCCCGGGTCCTCTCCTGCCTCCCTCACTGCCTGTGGGTCGGTGAGGGGAGGCTTAGAGCAGAGCCGGCGCTCGGACAGCGCCGGCTCTGCATGAGCCAACAGGGGGGATCCTGAGATCTCCCCTGCCTGTCTCACTCCAGAGGCGTGCTGCGGGGATAAGGGTGTGCCCAGGCACACTCGGCACACCCCGTGCGCATGCCTATGTGTACCAATAAGCTTGTCTGTGTGTGTCAGTGAGCCTATTTGTGTGCATCTGTAAGCTTGTGTTTTTATGTAAATGAGCATAAAAATATCAGTGAGATTGTTTGTCTATGAGGCTGTGTATCAATGAGCTGCATGTGAGTATGCGTACTGTATAATTAAATGTTTTACTCTAAGAGGACCAATATTTAATATTTGAAAAAGATATATATATTTTTTTTTTTTTTTTTTTTAATATAAAATATTGGCCCTTTAATGTATATATATTTACCAGTAATACGTAAGGCTATGTCTTGCCACCCCAGGTATATGTGAGAACTTATTGCATCTTCTCTTTAAAGGGACACTTCGGACTTCTAGAGCACTTTAACTTGCTGAAAATGTTTATGTGAAGAGTGTCTTTTTTTTTTTCATTTTGCAATAAGTGCAGATTTAAAAAGAAATCAACACTTTTATCAAATAACCTGGTTACACCCCCTTGGCATTCAATCAGACTACAGGTCCTGTTACTTCTTGGTTTGGTTAGCTCAGTGGAGAGCACCTGCTTTGCAAAGACTTCTCGTTTAGCTGCCTTGGGAAGTCTATGATTGGACAGCCACAGAAAGTCTGGGCGGGGTTAGAAGGGGAGGGTTTGTAAAGGCAGCAGAGAAGAGAACTGCAGATATTGCAAGCTGTTTTTGTGTATAATACAATGAAGAAATGCATGATTAAATGATTTAATACGTGCATGGGGCATATCTGCTAAAATGTGATTTAAAAAAATATATATTTTGTATTTCGCCAGTGGAATGTCACTTTAAGACTCTGTATTATCCATCATTTGTGAGTGCAATTTTACATTATTGGTTTATGATGATATCTCTGTTTAGTTCCTTTGGTACTGGCTGCACATTTTTATTCATTATCCATTTTAGTTAAGTGTATTTTTTGCAGTGTTGTTATGTGCTGTGAGTTCACTATTTGTTTATACTTGTATATTAGCAGAATTCTTTCTTGAATGCATTATTTACATGACATGGGCACAGTCGCCTTGTCGGCCTCTGCTTAACAACCCCCACCAAATACCCAATCCCCAATAAAGCACTGACACCATGGTTTTGGCAAAATTATATCACAGCTTTATTTGTAATTAACATAAATTTAAAGGTCATTGTCAACAGCAGACCAACGTTGGCCTGCACAATTAACATCCTGCATTTTACAAATTAACCCCTTGACAATGACCCACCCCCACATAACATAATACCCAAACATTGAACATTTTATTTAACATGAAACATGACCATTGCCACCAAAGGGCACCATCCATTGCCAACAAAGGGCACCACAAGTGTAGGGGCATACCGAGACACCCCATACACACCCTGGTTCGGAGCTACCTACGAGCTCGAACCTACCAAACCAGTCCAAAGGCCTACCTATTAGCCCTGAACTCCAAACTTTATCCCCATCTCACTCTTTTCTCCCCCCAACTTTACTCTCCATCCCCCGCCGCCGTGACCAAACGGGAAACACCTGAAAGCAAAGGGAGGGAGGGTGGGACAACAAACAGGTAAGTGTAACTTAGATTAAAGTGATCCTTGGTTCTAAAATGGCCGCTACTTATACTCCCCTTTAAAACTCCACCCCACCATTTCCAATGACCAATCCCTGACCACTGACCTTTAGATGGCCTGTCTCCTGGCAATGTCAGGAGACAGGCTGCTCCATGGGCTACATGACATGGGCACAGTCGCCTTGTCGGCCTCTGCTTAACAACCCGCACCAAATACCCAATCCCCAATAAAGCACTGACACCATGGTTTTGGCAAAATTATATCACAGCTTTATTTGTAATTAACATAAATTTAAAGGCCATTGTCAACAGAAGGCCAACGTTGGCCTGCACAATTAACATCCTGCATTTTACAAATTAACCCCTTGACAATGACACACCCCCACATAACATAATACCCAAACATTGAACATTTTATTTAACATGAAACATGACCATTGCCACCGAAGGGCACCATCCATTGCCACCAAAGGGCACCACAAGTGTAGGGGCATACCGAGACACCCCATACACACCCTGGTTTGGAGCTACCTACGAGCTCGAACCTACGCTGCCATCACCTTGTTAACCTTACCCTTAATTTTCGCCACCGCGGAGGGATTCCACCCGTGCCCCCAATACAACCTCGGAACCATTTCCAACCATACTACCATAACTCATAGCACTAACTCCCTTAACCTGTCCACATGCCTCTTCATACACTCGAGCAAAACCTTTTGAGGTAACGACCCCACATCATTGCCCCCTGCGTGAAGCACCACTATGTCCGGAACCTGTCCCAAAAGAATTTTGTGAAACATTTTCCCACATATAACATTCCAACCCCAGCCCCGGTAACCAAACCACCAAAGCTGCACCACAGAACTTGGAAAGCCCAGCTGTAGACCGTGACGTCGAACTGCAGCTCTCCGTTGCGACCACCCATGCCATCCAACCTGTAAAACATAAAGCAAACATAGACAACCACAAAACAACCACCAACCAACATTCCCCATTAACCATCCTCCACCTTAAACCAACTTGTCTGGCCTAACGTAAGACCTGAACCTCAGCGACTCCCACCTGCCAATCTTTTTCACCCGTTCGTCACCCAAGCCTAGTCTCGCCGCTTCAGTGGCCGCACCAATCCTGAAAGAATGTGTCCCGAATTGGCCCGGGTCCACTCCCAACCTTGCCAACGCCTTTCGAAAAACGCTGAGGAACTGGAACTTCGATAGCGAAGAGCTGTCCTCATGCTTAAAATATAAACCCCCGGCCATTGCCCGTACCTCCAGGAAAGCAGTTGCGCACTTAACCGGGCAAGTTCTCCCACCCGGAAGTTCCCGCAACGTAACCAACGTTCCCTTCCCCATTACATCCGTTTTTGGCCGCCTCAGGTTAATCACTACCTTGTTACTGCACACATCCACGTCCATCGCCTGAAGCCCCCCCGGGCCCCTGGCGATTGCTGCTATCTAGCTCGCTGACCAAAAAGGCAAAACTAAAAACCACGGAAAACAACGTAACTTCGTATCCTGAAAAACACACCACGGGCAGCACCCGGACCACCCGCTGCAGCAACTCGAACGACACCGGCCTCCTAGAATCCACTGACACTTTACTCCTCCTGAAACCTTTCAGTGCCTGTCTAACCAGAAAATGTTTGGTAGCATCCTCCCACCCATTAAATTTGAACAAGGAGGCGAGCGCCGTCAGCTTCCGCCCCACCACCGCTGCCGAAACCCCCTTGGTAACTGACCTACATAAGAGCCACAGCAGCGCTTCCAACCGTGCCTCCCTTGAGGGGCTGACCCCCTGTCTGCTGCACCAACTCGTCCCATTCCCCCCACACCTTACTGTACGCCGTCCAGGTAGCGGGTGCCAGGGAATCCCTGATCAGTCCGCCAAGCATGATGTCCCGAAACACAATGTTAAACCTCATGCAGAACAAGACAAAACGTCGAAGAAGCCTCACCACCGGGATAGAGGATGCTGATAGCCCGTTCACTGCATCTACCACTGCCATGTTGTCCGAAAAGAATACCACCTTCTTATCCCTCAACTGTGGACCCCATAGTGACAGCGCCACTACCAACGGGAACAATTCCAGGAACGCCAAGTTGCGTATCAGCGGGCTGTCCTTCCAGGCACTTGGCCAAGTACCCGCACACCATTGACCCGAAAAGTAAGCCCCAAAACCGACACTCCCCAACGTGTCCGTGAACAGTTCCAACTCCTGAGAAGACTCCGCCGGCTCCCCAAAAAATACTTTCCCGTTAAAATCCCGCAAAAATTCCCCCCAGATGTCCAAATCAGCCTTCATGGCCACTGATACCCGAATAAGGTGGTGCGGGAACACCACCTCCCCCCCCCCCATTGCCCTGGCTAGGAACCTGTTAAAAACCCGTCCGACCGGAATCACACGACAGGCAAAGTTTAGCCGACCCAGCAGAGACTGAAGCGCCCGGAGCGTAACCTTCCTAGATCCCCGCACCTCCGCCACTGCCTACCGGAGTGCCAGTAACTTGTCCTGTGGCAGCCTGCACTCCCCTTTTACCAAGTCGATCTCCAAGCCCAGGAAACTCAGGCACGTCATAGGCCCCCCTGTTTTGTCACTTGCCAAGGGGACTCCAATAACGTGCGCCACCCATTCCACTGTCCTCAATCCCATGCGACATTCCTCCGATCCCAGAGGCCCAACAAATAGGAAATCATCCAGGTAATGGACTACCATCCTAGTGCCCGCTTCCAGTTTTACCACCCATTCCAGGAATGTGCTAAATTTCTCAAAGTACGCGCATGATATAGAGCATCCCATGGGCAAACAGAGATCTAAGTAATACTCCCCCTCGAAGTGACAACCCAGCAAGTGATGGCACTTCGGGAGAATCGGCAAAAGACGGAAAGCCGCCTCCACATCCGCCTTTGCCAACAACGCCCCCCAGCCCGCTCGCTGCACCAGGTTCACCGCCTGTTCGAACGAAGTGTACGATACCGAACAAAGTGCCCTGTCAATGTCGTCATTAACTGACGACCCCTTGGGGTAGGATAGATGGTGAATCAGTACTTGCCGGGCTCCTTCTTGGGTACCACCCCCAGTGGTGATACTCTCAAGTTAGGTAAAGGGGGCTCCCTGAACGGCCCCACCACCCTGCCCAGCTGAACCTCCTTAAGCAACTTCTCCCTGACCACCCCCGGAAATTCCCCTGCCGACTTCAGGTTGCAAAGATGATGAGCCACCACTCGCTCCCGAAACGGGATGACGAACCCGTTGGTGAACCCCTCCTCCAGCAACGCCGCATCGTAGTGGCTTAGCCACGACCGCATCGCGCCGACCTTCACTGGTGTGTCCCCCAGTGGCATGGGGCCCTACGGAACCTCCAGGCACCCCCGCCACAGAGGCTGACTTCCCTTTTTTGAAGCACCTGTGAAATCCGTGGGTGCCTCCACACCCGGAGCACTCGTGCTTGAATTGGCAAGTGGCCCCCCACTTGCACTGTCCCTCATTATACAGCCAGCAGTAGCCCCGTTTTTGGTTGGCCGACACGGCGGTAGACGCGCCCGTGCCGGCCCCTGTCTGAAAGGGAGACGCCTTCTGCGCCATCATAAGTTTTATCCATAGCAGTAGGTCCATCTGGTCCCACCGCATCCCCGGATTAGCCGCCAGGCGCTGATTAAACTGTTCGTCATACCGCCACCAGGCCAGACCCCCGTATGTCCGATAAGCCTCCCAAATACTATCCAGGTAACAGAAGAGCTGCGAACAGGGCTCTTCCACCAGTTCCCAAACGTCTTAGGGATCTTCCTATACCTCCACTTCTTTTCCTCCTCCTCATTTTTAGCATCCTTTTTATCCTCCTCCTTGAGGTCAATGTAATGGGAGAAGCGAAAAGAGCTCCACGAACTCCCCTTTCCATATCCTTTCCTTTACCTCCATCTTGAGTGGTCCTGCGAAAGACACATGAATGTTCTGCCGCGCGGCCTCCAGGACACCCCCTAATAAGCTTTCTCTCTCATTTACCAACCCGGGTGCCTCTACTGTGGGGTCGCACCCCTGTCCCCAACTGTGCTGCCTCCGGCCCGGGAACCCTCACCGGACTAGACCCAGTGACCTCTCCCCGAGCCCACACCTGACTGCACTCACCGTCCTTCCCTCTCCCTACGCCCCAAGTATCAATTAACTGTCTAATGTCATCTTTAAGCACCCCCGACTGTTGCAACGACCATGTCTCACCTTCCGCACTCCTTGCCGCCGAAGGCCGTGGGGTTGCTGACTGACTGCGGATCTCCTGCCCCAAGCGTTCCGCTGCTCTGGGCCGTGCTCCTGAGGCCCTGGGTCTCACCTGATCCGTGGGTGACCTGGAAGACGCCTGCCCTGTAACCGGGTCCGCCTTGCCTGCTGGCGACCGTCCTGCTGTCCTTGACGCGTGGGGTCTCTCCCTCCCAGAGGGTGACCGTCCTCGAGACCTGTAAGGAGAAGACATCCTGGGTAGGCTTGCCGTAGAAACCCTGCCCCATCCCCTCTCGTCCTGGGAACTGTCCCCATCTCCCCACTATCCGTCCGCCCCCGAGGGTCATGAGTCTGCACAGCAGCCCGCCTCCTCTCCGGGGAACTCCCGCTCGTGGAACTGCCGTCCTGCTGCGTCCATCCCCTTGAACCAACAGGGGGCGCCCTATCCCTCCCCGGACGTGGTCCCTGTCAACTCCGTCAGCTACCCTTCCGATGGCTGCTTCATGACCGGTTCTTCCTAGCACCTTGCGCGCCCTGCACTTTAGCCCTGCGCGCTGTCCTCTTGGCTGGTGCCAACCTTCTGCGCTGTCCCTCGCTGTCACTCCCTTCTGAACCTTCCCTAACTACCTGCCTCGCCTGCCGTCGTCCCTTACCAGGTCGTCTAGGAGATCCTGGGGAAGCGCTGCGCTCTCGTCCGCTGCCTGGTGACCCTCTGTGGCGTCTTGCTGCACTATACCCTTCTGGACCACTCCGTGCCTTGGCCGTCTGCCTCCTGCCCCCCTGCCATCACCAACCAAGCCAACACCGGGGCCCACCCCCGGGGTAACCCGTGGCCCAACCACTGGAGGGGCATTGGCATCAGAGGTCGACTCACCCGGACGGTGTATAGCCGCTGGCCCTGTTCCTCCAACAGCGCTTCCAGCGTTCCCATGACCTGCTGCCAAGCCTGCTGTACCACTCATCCTTCTTCCGCTGGCCCGTGCTTGTCCAGGCCTCTTTCCAGGACTCCTATCACTTGCAGCCGCTTCTCCTTCATTCCCTGCAAAAGAAGACACAAAAACCGAACGTTCTGCAGTTTTCCTGCCTCCCCGTTCAGCAACCGAACGGCAGGCAGTGACGGTACCTCCACGTTCAGTTCCCGAACGTTCAGCAGTTGTCTCCCATTCGCCAGTTCGCCTACCTCCATGTTCATCTCCCGAACGTTCGGCAGTTGCAGCCCGTCCGCTGGTTCGCATACCACCACGTTCGCCTCCCGAACATTCGGCAGTATCAGATTCGGTTCCCGAACCAGTAGCCTGCACCTCCATCCTCGCTTGATGGCTCGTTCACGCGGTTGCGCCGTGACGCCATCCACGACCTCCTCCACATGCGGCCTCCCCACCGGCACTCTCCTCACCACCATTGGGACCTCCGGGAGGGCTCTTCTGATGCCGGGGCCCGGGAACCGCGCTGGGGCTCAACTGCTGCGGAGGCCTCGTCTTCCGGACCGGCCTCTGACCCTGGGAACCTCCAGATCCGGATGGCATAGCATCTCCCAGGCGATCCCTGAGCCATTCGATCCCCCTTTCCTGCACAGCAGCCCGGACTCCTTCCAGCCAATCTTCCATCTTGCTGACCTGCAGAGGAGACAAAAGAAAAAAGCCACACAAATCCTGCCACAACAAACAGGTAAGTGTAACTTAGATTTAAGTGATCCTTGGTTCTAAAATGGCCACTACTTATACTCCCCTTTAAAACTCCACCCCACCATTTCCAATTATCAATCCCTGACCACTGACCTTTAGATGGCCTGTCTCCTGGCAATGTCAAGGCCCACTCCCCTTAGCTACGCTGCTCCATGGGCTACACTATTGTGCTTGTCTAAATACATTCCATAGGCTATGCAAAGTGCTATGCTTATGACGTCTGGAACGTCAAGTCCACTTAATTAATATCCTTTGCCAGTGCTCAAAGTTACTCTCAGTCATTTCAATGGAAAAACTAGCTACAAATTATGTGCCATTTTCTTGTTGCTGCAAGATGAGCACAATCAGGAAATTATCCAGGTGTGTTTCTACTCCATGAATTGTTCAAAAAGTAGGAGAAAACTACTTGACAATTATGTAGATTTTGTGCATGACTAGATAATGGATGAGACCGAAATACTGCTACTTATTTCAAAATGTTTTACCTAGAAAATTGAACCAGTATTTTTACCATGTTCAGAAATTTCCAGGGAAAAGTCTGCAATTTAATTTATGGTGTAAACACCGAAATCACTTTAAAGTGGCCAGTGGTTGAACTAACGCATAACGCCCTGGTACAAGAATTATTATGGCCCCCCCATCTCAATGGTGGCCAAAAGGTAGGCCCCCATGTGGCGTACAACTGCCACAAAGCTTTGCTAGCTGGGGCTCTACCATTTTCCCATCCTTGCAGGGTTGTATTTAGCATTGAGCAGTGTTTGTGTTTGACTGTAAGAATGTTGTGTATGGAGTATGTGTGTGTTAATGTAGGGGTGTATGAGCCTTGGTATTTGAATGCAAGCATGCCTTTATGTGTAGTATTTGTGTTTTAACACAGAGATGTATTTGGATGTAGTGTTGATGTTTGAATGCAGGAGTGAATTTGTGTGTAATGTTGGCATTTGAATGCGGAGATGTATGCACATATACACATACACTGCCACACACACACATGCAGATGTACAGACATACATATACACTCACGGACACACATGCATACACACTGACACATACTGATACACAGACAGATACATACACACACAGATACAGTTACACACATACTGATGCACAGACACAATTACTGTCCCCATCTCTCCTCCCATCTCCCGGTGACTAGAGGGACAATAAAATGTAGTGGAGTTGGGTTTAAAAAACACCCGGATGCAGCCATGACAGTGTTGCTTTTAATCACTTTGTTTATTCAGCCTTAACCACATCTCCCCTGACTTTGACTCACATAGTGTCTGTTTATAAATGCTCCATGCGCCAACAGGTAATTAACAGAGCAGGAGATAAGAACATCTAAATTAAACATGATATGCAATGAGTAACGTTTAAAAAATACACCTCTTTTTCAGGAAGTACGTAGGAAAGCTGTGTGTGAGCCACAGCCCAGACAGAGGATGTGTGACTAGGGCTGCATAAACAAACTGATTTACCTGTTATTTAGCAGAGAATCGAGCGGATAGACAGCAGGGGAAGTTGTTATGGTGCTTAGAGTATCCCTTTAGTACACAGAAATGGCTAAATTTAGTTAGCCAATAAAACCATATTGAAAACAAAAAAAACTGTGAGGCCTGTTATCATTGCACTGTGACCCTCATCAGATTTTCCACATGTGGTTTATTTCCCAAACACAAGACTGTAGTGATATGAAAAGCACGTTATAAAATCTAGACTAAAATGGCTGTGACTACAGCAAACTGAATGATTTTTCCAAATCTTATTTTGGCCTAAACTTTGTCATTCTGTTTTTACTTTGCTGCAATTTTAGTTTAGTTGGCATTTAGTGAATAAAACAGCACATTTAGCTGATTTGCGTTCGGATCAAATATAACAAAATAACCAATTTTACAAAGTTAACTTCCTCACACACTTTTCTACATGCATAACGTATTTTAAAGTGCTACAAAAGTATTTCAGAGGCGAATGCTTCCTGTTACATGACATTTTGCTGATGTGAAATGTGTGCTATATTAGTGACACATTTGGGAACTCCCCTTGTTTGTTGTGAAAAAAAGACAAAAAAAAAAGTAAAAGGCAAAGATAATGTGTAGGCGGACATTATGTGGTAGTAAGGTGCTTACGGCAAACTATACGTGACTGCTATTAAAAACAACCTTTCAACAGGTTGAATTCGAGATTATTTTTTTTCGGTGGAATCTACGAAAAGAGGAAATGGAGGAGAGAATAAAAAAAGCTTAGCTTTTCTTATTCTTGACCCATTTGCTGTCACCTCCTTCTCCTTCACCACATTTCCATTTCAGTGTGTGTGCAGTGCGTAGCTTGGTGTAGGAGTCAGTGTAATCTGAAACTATTCACGTGCATCAAACCCTCCTTGACTTAGAAGATGATCGGGACTTTTAACGGGCCCTGGTCGTTTTATACAAATTATTTTTTTTTTTTAATGTTCAGCATGGAGCGCCTGTTAATTGTTCAATCAGTGGGATGGTGGCTGGTATGTTGTGCATGGGAAAATGCTCTGAGTGGTGTTCACAGAATTTTGTGAGTTGGAGTCTGCAACACTTACATAATAAATATCCCCCTGCCTCCCCACCCCCCTCCATGTCAAAGCAGTCTCTGCGTAATGTGGTGGTTCTCGGTCTTATCAATTAATGACGTCTGGTTTTGTTCACTGAAACTGGAATTGTAGTGAATTAACAAGGGAATTACATATTTAGACCAAAAAAATTTCTTCAAAAAAGAACATTCTCTGGTCAGTTCTCTTTTTATTTTTTTTTCACAGATCTCAGTGTGGATGGTATAAATGTATAAATTTGAGGTTAGAGGCTGCTGGAGTTGCACAATCTGCTATCATATATTAATGCAACATTCATCAGTGTGAAGTAATATTCACTGACTCTAATACCTATTATTATTAGAATTTATATAGAACCAACCTATTACAAACTCCATCAATATGAAGTAGTACTCACTGACTGATACCTGTTATTAGAATTATTATTATTAGAATTTATAAAGCACCATCTTATTGTAACCTTCATCGGTATGAGGTAGTATTCAGACTTATTACCTGTTGTTATTATTGGCATTTATAGAACACCAACGTATTCTTCAGTACTTTACAATATTACAAATATGGAGATTTAGCAATAAAGGTGGCAAAATATTTCAAATTTTGACAGAAACATTACATTGATGAGGGTCCTGCTTGAACAAGTTTACATTCATGTCATCCATTTCCACTAATGAAAGTCATGATCACTGTCTCATCTCACCCTGTGGTCACTAGCAAACATCTCCAAGGACATGATGGACATCATACCTTCTCATTGTAGTAGGGTGGACTGGTAGGACTCGGATGCTACATTCCACCTACTAATATCCCACTGGACCAGTCCAGACAAGGATAACACTGACTGCACAAGCATACACAGTGCTGCACTAGCCAAGACCCTGTGCAATTTTTGCCTGCTGCTTGGATGATGTGAGGCTGCAGGTCTTACCCCTTGCCAGCCCTCACATGCTTGAGGCCCAGGGTACAGTTGCCCCCCTTGCCAGCCCTCCCATTACAGAACTTGAAGCAGGGCCTTTATCAACTCATGTTCCATTCATTTCTCTTAGTTTTGTGATCACTACCATGCTTTGTCTGTGGATTCAACATGTCTTCACTCTTTATGAATAATAATAACTCTTAATAGCCCGGTGCACTCCATTACTATAAATCATTTTGCAAGGAAAAATAAGACATACTGCATTTGTATTGTCATTTACATGTATTAATTTGCACACACAGTATAAACATGATAGAATAAGTACAATTCCAGTTTTCATCTGGAATAAAACAAACATTGTGATTAGAGGCATCTGTAAGATGTTAAACATTCAAAATAAAATAAACATCAGAAAATAGTATTAAAGTATTAAACGATCTATTCCTCAAAATATTGAGGAGGAAATACAGTTTAATATTAAACAATAGGTAATGAGAACTTTATCACCAATATAAAAAAATAAACAATTAAAAACTCAACATAAATCATATCATCAAATTGTGATTGCTCTGACAGTATTATTTAAACGTTATAATTATACTGACAAATTGCTAACAATCTTGTTTATATGCATCAGTATATACAGTGGAATGACTAAAAAATGCCATTTTTAAAAATAAGATGGCTATGACTATCCCTAAGTAGGGAAATGTACTAGGATGCTTTAGACACCAATACAAACAGATATTTAATAAACCTGTTTTATATATTTTAAGAAAAGAAGTACACATAAGCATTAAAGAGCTCTGATATAAACTAAAAACTGAAGGCAGCATTTCATAACGATTTAACCCATTTTGCCATAAATTACTGATTCATAGTGAACCATGATTTTGAAGATATTATATTGCATTAAAAAAAAAAATGCTACCTAATCACTAGCTCTATGATGTGGCAACCGTAGTTTGTTACAATCCTTTCTATGAATGACATTGAAAATAAAATACTGAGCCCCCAGCAATCTGATTGCATCAATGGACTAGGGAGCCCGAATCACAATTTGCCTCGTATTTATTTTCAATAGTATACAAGTATACAGTGCATACTTATTGGCTGTCTAATGGTTTACTAAAATAGTGCATAGTTGATGTCTCAAGTACCTCTTCACTTAGCTTAGACCTAAATACAATGACATAGTCATTAAATTCATTGATGAACATTTGCGTACCAGCAAATACTGCATAAGTTCGAACATATAAAAGTATAACAGTATAAAACATTTTGTCAGAACTCATGCTTTGACAAACTGGCCATTTATACAAGTTACAGTATGATCAGTACAAAATAAAACAGCATAACATATATATATATATATATATATATATATATATAATACAGTAGCTGTGTGTCTATTTTCCATTTAATTATTTTTTTTTACGTTTTCTTATGTCTTTAATATGTGAGATGTATTGGGTTATAGTTCTTCCTTAGCCTCTTTACCCGCTTCAATTCCTAAATTGTAGCTAACTCAGCTAAAATAGTTTTGTGGAACCAATATTTTACACAAGCACCTTAAATTAACCAAACCAAGCACCAATCTACTTTTATTATTGAGAGACAGAAGATGGTCCTGTCACTCAAGATTCAGAGAAGAAGAATATTTATTGGGAGGGTGTACAGCAACATTTTGACCCCAGACAGTCTTTGTCAAGCTTGTCTCCCAATAAATCTGCTTCTTCTCTGAACCTTGAGTGGCAGGACCATCTTCTGTCTTTCAGCTATCATTTGAGGTTTGGCCGACCTTGGGTCAGGTTGCACCCAGGTTCTCAAGTGAGTGCGGTGTTCCTTTGTTTCATCTACTTAAATTATTGGACCAAATTGATCTCTTTGATGCATGGACAAAAGTTGAAGAACTGGTTTGTAAGGTCACAGACCTAACCAATGAAAATCATCACCTCCCTCACCATGAGTGTTTAACGATTGATCCTAACTTCCTCAAAAATATGATCTACAGCAAGGATTTTATGAACTATAAATCCCATAATGATATTATAGATAGCCATAATGTTGGCAGTGAATTATGGGAGATGTAGTCCACAACGTCTGGAGTGCTGAAGGTTGCTTATCCCTGGTCTACCGAATGCTTTGTCACACCTACTCTGCAATATTAACTAACCTAGTCTGCATTCATCTTAAATGCCTGTAAGTGCCTTGTAGGAATAGAATTAAATGAAGACATCTTTTGTGAATGCTGAATGCTCAATAGTAAAAAATAAATGAACTCTGGCACTATTTAAAAAATATTGAACCAACTAATAGGGTTGGGTAAAAAATCGATCTGTATATTTTGGTTCCAATGTACAGTCAAAATAGCCTATGTACATTATTGTTAAAGGGTTACTCCAATCATCATTGCCACTACAGACCACTGTTTTGCACCGGTTTGCCTCTTACCAGAGTCCCGTTGGCACCGTGTCTCCTTCAATACTGGCTGAACATGCCAATCACGCCAGTCATTCATTGACTGAGAGTGATAGCTTAGCAATCACAGCTAATGAATGAACACCTGTTCCAGGAATATGCACAGAATAGGTATTAGCCAGCCTGGAACAAGAGTTGCATCTCTGGAAGAAAACAATAAATATTTAAGTATGAAAGGCTGCACATACAGGGCCCTTTCACCATGATCACTTCAAAACACTGAAGTGCTCATCGTGCTTGGAGCAACCCTTTAAGTAACAGAGAATAATTTACACTCCAACAGTTTATAATAAATAACCTTATCCTTCACTTGACATAGTATTACTGCCTTTAGATTAGTCACAAAATAATTTAGGCTTGTCCTTTAACATCTGTCGAAAAAACAGTTCCATGGTGCTAGACTATAAATACGTGCAACATAAGTGGGACAACTCAATACGTTTGAGTCTACTGAGCGGAACTTATTACAAAGCAGCTGCTGCAATGCCTGTGTGGTATGTGATATTAAAGGAATAGAATAAAGATTTTTATTTTAACCCTACACTTTCTGAAATGTTTATGTTGCACATACTTACAGAGTAGGAGTGTGGGGATCATTTGGATAGATGTTGCATTGCTATTAGTGGACTGAAATACCTCAAAGCCCATTAACATTCATCCAAAAGATGTTAAGCTCTTGTGACTTATACTACACCTACAAAGTAGTCCCTTAAGCTTTTTCATTGTTTCCTTGTTTGTATTTTTTAGATGATGGTGATGAATGGTAAGAAAGGATGAGGGGATACATTTAATTAACTGCACAATATATAGGTAATGTAACGTGTTGCTTTGCTATACGTATTATTTCATAGACATGCACATTTTTACATCTTGAATTTATGACTGGAGATTCTCTTTTCCAGCCGAGCTATGTTGGCCTAGTTTGGCAAAACCGCAACTCAATGTAATTTTTTTTTTTTTTTTATAAACCCATAAATTATGGAATTAATTTTCTCAAAAAATAACATTTAAAATTTGTACAGTTTATCTTCCATGTCTATTTTTAAATGTCCTCCTCTGAAATAGTCCATTGGTCTACATGGGACTTTAAACTTTTACAACATAACATTTGGAGTGAGTCACATTTTGTTTTCAAAATTATAGGCTTTGAATTAACTTTGTGAAACCCAGAAAAAAATACTGAGAAGAACGTTTTTGACTGGTTATATTTTTGGGGCTTGGCCCAACCTGAGCCTGCTGTGATTTTGAAGAGCAGATACCGACGGCTAATTTGTGGATGGATTTGTTTGACGATTGCTGTCTCTTCGTAAATCCAAGAGAGAGTGAACCTATCTTTCCCAACCATAGTAATGTGGCCAGAATTTTATGGTCCAATTTGAAATTGTGCATTCTGTTTATCAAGTGAAAGAGAATTCCCATAATTTAATATTGATTCTAAGTCAGAAGAATCCAGAGTTAAACCTAAACAAAGGTCATCATTTTGGTTGGATTTCATGTAGAAGTCGTTTCTGCTGATCGCACTCGTCTGATCTGTTATATCGTCATGCGGCAATGTCATCTGTTCTGCATATCCAACTGTCTGAGAGTTATTGGTTAGTACACTTGGACAAGAAGATGCATTCATGTTTTTCAGTCCACTCATGAAACATTCATTCCTGAGTGCTGTTGGTTCTTTTAGGTTTGGCTGATAACTGGTACTTTGAACAGTCATGAAATCCACTTCCCTTGAGACACTAATACAACTGGGCACTGCTCCATTTGTGGCAGACATCAAATTACCTGGCCCTTGATCACAAATGTTAACATCATTTCTATGCAATGGGGGAGCAGAAGTGGAATCACCGGTGGCTGTAAATGTTGGATGGTATGGAACATTCAAGCCATCGGAAACGCCGTCAGGGAAAGAAAAAGGAAAGTCACCAATGGATAAACTTGTCATGAAGTCATTAGATTGGCTGGTGCTATAATTCGGTTGAGTCCAGACTGTAGAAGTGATATGCTGATTTCCAGGTGCCACTGAGTGTAACCTGTGAGTATCTAGCATTGTTGAGATGCCATCATTAAACAAAGACCTTGAAGATGGTGGCATGACTTGAGTAGGTTTCACACAATCTTGCTGGATGAATACAGGCTCTGTTTTAAGCAAAGAAACATATTTTTTAAAATAAAGTCAAGACATATCTTAATAAAGTCAACAGATGTGTGCACAGCATATGATATTATTCTGTGGAGTAGGTTGTTTTTCTGCTAGTGAGAGGTGTATTCACAGGGAGTCACAAGTTTTTTTTTATTCAAAAACAGAATAAGTGCATACAGAGAATACATAGGAGTGGTCTGGGTGCCAACTCCCACTACCCTTAACCCTGTAACTGTAAATATTGCAGTTTTCATAAACTGCAATAATTACCTTGCAGGGTTAACAGATTTTCTGTGCAATAGCGTCGCTGGACGTCCTCACGCTATGTGAGGACCTCCAGCATCACTGAAATCCCCATAGGAAAGCATTGAAAGCATTAGGTCTCCCGCGTCGCTGGCCGTGCTTGCGCAATAGGTCTCCCCCGCCGGATGACATCGGAGGGGAGGGGTGTGGGTGGACCCTGAACCAGCGCCGAGGGAGTTTTAACCCCTTTAGCATACTGGGATGGGGGGTGGGAGGGAGAGGGGACCTGCAGTGCCAGGAAAACGGTTTGTTTTCCTGGCACTGGAGAGTCCCTTTAAGGATGATCACTGACACTACAAGGGTGTGTTCCTCTAAGGGTGGAAGGGAGAATGTAAAAAACCAAATACTGACTGAAATCAGGAAAGTTGATTAGGTAATATACCTTCCTGAAAGCAACAGATCACAAATAGAAATATATACTTGTATTCAACAAGTAGTAAGCAATTCTGTCTATTTACAACAATCCCTACAGTACACAAATTATGTTTTAGAGAATTTTACAGAGCTGAAAAACATATCTTAACCCCTTAAGGACACATGACATGTGTGACATGTCATGATTCCCTTTTATTCCAGAAGATTGGTCCTTAAGGGGTTAATCTCTTACTTCTCAATCATTGGAATCATTGGAATAATTATGTAAACTAATTTCAGTCTAAATACTATCTATCTACCTACCTACCTACCTACCTTTACAATTGTACTTGATTTTACGTGCTGTATTTATCCTTTTATGTGTTTTTGTCAGTGTAGATACAATTTGGTAGGAAAACAACTATATCAAATGAATGAGTGCTCCCAATATATTTATGGCAGTTTCCTTTTGCAGCATGGTACTGTTGTATTTCTAAAAGTTGTGTTTTGTTTTTTTAACTTACATTAAGAACACTCATGCAATTTCTATCAGATCCAGCACTGCCATTATCGCCCCTTCATGGGCCTTATCCTCCTTGTTTGGACTGCCTCCATTTAGGAATCAAGGATCACTGCAACACATTAAAGCTGGGACAGAGAACTGCCCCTAGGCATGCTTTGATGCAGGCAGACATCTGCATTGAGTTTATGCCAATAGTCTGTCTGCCTGGAGGGAGCAGGGATCGTGTTTTTAGCATTGTTTTATAAAGAAATACATACACTTGCTAGCGATTTGGTTAGCACAATGCATAGATGAAATATGAAGAGGAATTCATTTCTGCCAAGTATAAAAGTGACAAGACAGGTACCCTTTAAAGGGACACTGTAAGCACCCAGACCACTTCAGCTCATTGAAGTGGTCTGGGTGCTGTGTCCCTATTGCACTTAGTGCTGCAATGTAGAACACTGCAGTTTCAGAGAACTGCAATGTTTACATTGCAGCTCTATCTCTACCCTCAGTGGCTAAGGATATTCTGCTATGTTACATGCCGTATAAAATGAAACATAATATTTAAAGTGAAAATTACCTTGTTTTATAAATCGCTCCGCTTGGCGAAATCTCTCCTGTGGTATTTTTGACGTTTCAGCAATTTCTGGGAAATTATGGGAAACAAATTAGCATACATAAGCATCTTTAATTCCTATTGTTTTTGTCAAACTACATTGTACTTATACTTCTTGGGGGGGTGGAGGGGAGAGGAGCAAATAATGAACACGTTAAAATCAGGACAGTGCATAAAATAACACAGTTATTTATATTTAATTATACGTTATGTGACACTTGGCTGATTTCTCTTAGAAAAGGCAAAACGTGTCCATAATAAATGCATCTTTACTGGATTTGTCTATAAATAATACAATTGTCAATAATAAGAACAGTTACTGATTTCAAGCATTTTATATTCCATGAAATCTGTTGGCCAGAAATTATTCTCACTTACCATAACTCTGTTTGAACTGCTGTAAAACTGAAGATGTCCTCTGCCTTTTAATTTTATTTCCATATGGATCTATGATAAATTAAAATAAAAAAAAAAGAATGAAACCAGAAACATTACCTTTTTTTTATTCTACATAAAATTGTGAAATTATTTGCACTATATATTATTACACATTATAACTAATTAGCCCTATATATGTTTTTTTTTTCTTTTTAAACTATTTATAAATTGTATAGATTAAGAAAAAAATAAATTTTTCATATAATACAACCAATGTAATTTGATCAGGAAGCGGTTAAGGTTTATACTGTGAAAGTTTAAAGCTTGCTCACCCTTTTCATCAGGCAGATATCTAAAATCCATAGCTTCACTGACTTCTTGATCTGATGGCCTTCGAAGCTGCATCTTCACCGTAACGGGGTCCGTGATGTTACGGTGAAATGGAGGCGTTTTGAACACAATAGCAACTTGTCTGTGTACATCAGCCTGTCCGAATGTGCCTTTAGCTTCCCAGTTTTCTGTGAAAAATCTGACCTCAATGTCATCTTCAAGAAAAAAACAGAAATATAATAATGTTGTAAAATTGTATAACACAGGGCTCTGGCAGGGTTATGTTATTATTTTACTTGTAAAAAAAACAACAACTTTTCTTGCAATCCTTAGATTATCTATCTATCTATCTATCTGTCTCTCTATCTATCTATCTATCTATCTATCTATCTATCTATCCATCTATCTGTCTCTCTCTCTCTCTCTCTCTCTATCTATCTATCTCTCTGTCCTCTTCATCCAGGGAGATACATTTACCCTGCAAGACACCATTTGGTTTAATGTGACATTGGACTGTGTATTTTTAACAAACATTCTGAGTTAAGGTGAGGAGAGATCATTGTAGGAAAAAGATGGCTAGCCTTGGCACAGGAGGTGCTCATGCCCTACAGTTTCCATGATTCTCACCCAATCATCAGTAGTGTCAAGTTTAGCCATCAATGCCCTTGGAATACAGGCAGATATTGCTTACCTATAAGGAACCCCAATTCTTGATTGCTATGTGAGGGTGCTGGCTGTATGCAAGAGTAAATGGTACTGTGTCCCCCTCCACTGGAAATTGGAACAGGACCACTCTAATATTTTTTTGTGCCTGAGCCTCTCAACTAAACGGGATATGATGCACCTTTTAAGTTCAAATTCAAAGAGTAAGCACCTTTCTGAACCTTGTCACAAAGAAGGAATATTTCATCATCTCCTCTCACGCTTCCAGAAGTCTTGTTCACACGGCAGATCCTCAGCTCAGCTGTGTTAGGAGCACCTATGACATAGTAAACCAAGCTATCATTTTAAGTTATAAAACATTCACTGCTACTACTAGAAACCCCAAAACAATGAGCCAATTGGCTGACATAGGAAAAAAAACTAAAAATGTTTTCAGTAAAAGCATTTCATTTAATGTCATGCAATTGATGCACTTGTAGTAGCCATTGAGATGAAATAACAGAAGTGAGAGGCCATTTAGCATAAACGAAAGAGCCTGCAGGTAGACAATTGCAATGTTTCACTTAGAGGATGATGAAGGAAACATTGTTGTCACTTTAAACTGTGATTCATTAATGTGGTTGGAGATAGTTTAAATTGTATTTATATCACATGCAAAGCACTAAACTTGTTTCAGGACACCCACAGAAAGATCCGCTGAGCTGTAACCACGCTATTCTAAGTCCTCTTTTCTTTTTTCAGTGCGCCGTTTCATTTTATTTTTAAATGCACTGTTCAAACTCATATCTTCACGCAGAGGTGTTTGTTTGTTTTAATGTTAATTTTCAGGTTGAATGACAAAAACCAGAGGACTTCGCTTGCAACGGCACAATGAGAAAATGTAATATTCCTTAGTATATAGCGCCAACAAAATTATTTACTAGTCAGGATTCAAAGCAAATTTCTAATTTATTGCCAAGGAAGCCACAATGGAAGCAGAGCTGACTCAGAGAATCTTTGCATTTCAGCTACTTTTACCTTAAATTTTAAATTCACTTTGAATTCTCACTTTAGTAAATAACTCTACAAGTGTTTTTATGACATGAGAGTGCTTTGGGTTGACACACAAGTTTGCAAAGTGAGTTTCACACTTAAAGGACCACTATAGTGCCAGGAAAACATACTCGTATTCCTGGCACTATAGTGCCCCGAGGGTGCCCCCACCATCAGGGTCCCCCTCCCGCCCGGCTCTGGAAGGGGGAAAGGGGTTAAAACGTACCTTTTTCCAGCGCTGGGCGGAGAGCTCTCCAGCAAGAGCTGCGCGTGCATTCAGCCGGTCGCATAGGAAAGCATTCATAATGCTTTCCTATGGACGCTGGCGTGCTCTCACTGTGAAAATCACAGTGAGAAGCACGCAAGCACCTCTAGAGGCTGTCAATGAGACAGCCACTAGAGGAAATAGGGGAAGGCTTAACCCATTCATAAACATAGCAGTTTCTCTGAAACTGCTATGTTTATGAAAAAATGGGCTAACCCTAGCTGGACCTGGCACCCAGACCACTTCATTAAGCTAAAGTGGTCTGGGTGCCTAGAGTGGTCCTTTAAGGCCAAGTAGCTGGATTGGAAGCTACCATCCAGTTGAACCATGTTTTGAACATTTCTCACAATTTGTATAGCGAATAAACCAGACAACATGCAACAAGAGGCTGTTAGGACTGGGAGTATAGGATAGTATAGAGTATTTGACAAGATCAGATCAATGCAGCACCTTTACCATTTGGATGGATAATGAGGTGAAACTCAAAGGGTTATTTATCAAAGTATTTTTTAAATCAAAGGTAAAAATAGCTGAATTGAAAACATTCTCTAGGTCAGTAATGCTTCCAGCTCAACTACTTAGGCCTTAAAGTTGAAATTCACTTTGAATTCTCACTTTGATGAATAACCCTGTTAGTTAAAATTACGTAACTATTTATGATACAGCCACGTAGGTCAACTTTGGATTATCGGTTATCCTCTGTTATTTTGTGAAACAGCTTCAAAACAGTTTGATACACCCTAACCACTAGAACAAGCTGTATTGGTTATGGTGCCTGGAGTGTATTCTTAGAAATTTAAGGAATCCTATTCAAAATGCTCCAATCTAAAGCAAATCGATGTGTGTCTCTAAATATCTATCGTTTTAAAGGACCGTTACAGTCACTCAGACCACTTCATAACAATGAAGTTGTCTGGGGGCAGTGGTCGTGTCATTTCAACTCTGCTTGGCGGCTGGTAGAAGCCCTTCCTCCTCCAGAACTGAGTGCAACTCAGTCCTGGAATCAAATGCTAGTAGCTGAATTTGATTGCAGGAGTGTGACGTTTGGCTGCGCATGTCTATTTCCAATCCATTGCTTCTGTATGAGGAGAAGCATTGGGCTGGAGCAGATCGTGAAAGACTTCATCAGGCATGCAGAGGTGTTTGAAGGTGAAGTGGGCCTCCTGGCACTGGAAACAAGTAATCATTAGTTTACTTTAATTTTTAGAAACCAAAGGGTTTGGACAGAAGGGTACCCATTGTCTTGAAAAGACGACTGTTAATTTTGGAGCTATATGTTCCTTTTAATAACACTATATAGCATGCTCTACATATAAGTGATAACTTTTTAAATTTTATTTTATAACATTTCATTTTATTTTCTCACTCTTTCCTGCTTGATTTTGGAATACATTTACACTACATGTACTATACTTTTTTTTTTAGAAGTGATTATTTGTAGAATTACATTTTTCATTATTTAGTAAAGGAAATAAGGTGATAGCTTACGATTATCATATATTGGGTTTGAGACAATTGGCATTAAGGCTCTTGTATAATTCCCATGTTCATCAGGAAGGAAGACTTGGAAGCACAATCGAACAACATTCAGGTCATAATCTTCAATGTTGAGTAACTGCTCATCTCGCACTGCACAAAGAAATAAAATTATATTAAAACTGAAATCCTTCTACATAGTGTTAATGTACCAAGATACTAAACCATCAAAAATACACTATATTGGCAAATCTTATTTTTTCATACTCATTTTCTTTGTTAATACTGTGGAAAACAGGGAGAAGGAGAGCAAATCTGAGTAATTAATTTGAGAAAAACAGCCTCAATTAAATATTGTAGATGGTCCCATGGGTAGCTTGAAAAATGCTTTATAGTGACATATCAGATATGATTAGGGAAGTCACCATGCATTATCTAGTGTAGGAGTGTGTGCAAGTATGGGTCATATAAATTCATTCTACAAAAAATGGAAACAGGTGTCTAGATGAGTGGCTGGTTTGCACGTCACATCAATAGTCAAAGATTTAGGTATTTTCCCCCTTCTGTTCCCTTGGGGATACTCACAAAATCTGGAACATTGGTGGTACACAAAGGCTGGAATGGGAACTATTGGTCTACATAGACACAAAATCTCAAACAAGACGACACACAACTTCTAAAACCAAGTAATACTGTCAATAGTAATAAATATAGTTTAGCATTTAAATGAACTTTTTTTGTAGATTATCATAAGCAGAACAAGAAAATACATTAACATAGGTGACACGCTGTGTTTATTAGAGTTTTGAAAGTTGTATATGATCCAGTGAAATTTTGTAACCATAATGAATGGAATTCTGTGTTTAGGACTAGGTCTTCTAGTTTAGCTAATATTAATAATTGAACTTGTCAGCAATATCTGGTAAAATAGCCACCCACATGTGCCATGGCACATGGGTAGCTGCTGATATAACAAAAGGTTTTAGGGAAGCAAATGGAATATACAGTCCATAGTTTCAGAATGTCATGTTCTCTACACAATTCATTACATTGATGCTAAGTGAATCCTTTGATATATGGTCTATAAACTCAAGGACACTGCAAAGTACTTCACATGGTCAAGCACAGGGGTATGCTACTTTCGCCACTTTGGATGTTGCGGACTACCTCTACCCTAACACTTTGCCAGCATTATGGCTGTAAGAGCAGATGCTGTGGGAGATGTAGTCCACAGCATCTGGAGTGCCACTGGTTGCCTAACCCCTTGTCTAGCACAATAAAAGGCTTTGAACATCTGTCTGTGGAATAGTGCATAAACAGGGCAAAATCCATTCATCCATCTATCTATCCATTATTCACTTGTGTATAAAAAGAGCAAACTTTTTTTAAAAATTTGTCCCTCTGTCCATCCATCAGTGAATTTACATATAAAAGGGGATAATTCTATATTTTTTTTCCATCTATCCATGGACTTAAAATCAAGTAAGCAGGGCAAACTGTTTCTATGCATGCATTCAACTCAATGCTCAAAACAAGTATAAAACTATATACATGTTTGTTCCTAGGTGGCATAATCAACATATTAGGGGTTTGGCATTAATCAATATTTTACTCAACGACCTAGAATACAAAATTGCCAATATTACTAGTGAAATGCTGTTTTGTAGACAGTAATTGGTGAATGAGGCTGACACAAGTATTTTTTAAACAGAAGAGTCATTTGCCTCGGAACCCTGCATGAATTAAGTAGGAAGTGTGGTTTTGAATAGCATGCTTTAACTATTACTGCGTGTGCAGGTGATGTATCTGTGGCTGGCTCGACAGCCCACTTGCCATGCCTCCCTCACATATGTTAGCTACTGCAGGATTAACATTCACGTTCACAATCCACCCAAATAATCATTCTGAATGGAGTGTTGGCGACAAGGTCACTGTCCCGTAGTATGTCATCAGTCATTTCCTCTACACCTACTACTAAAAGGCAAAGTATTACATAAAACGCTGCCCACGCACAATATAATATTTGTATTTTCAATGTAATCAAAAGGTAGTAGAAGACCAAATTTAATTTGAATTTTACTATTTACTTATCGACCTTAACGTCTACAACTTTGAAAATAAATAAATTCTTGCGGGCACTTTGTTAACCCCAATGGCACAGAAAGGAAATTTAAAATGATCAACATCTGCACTTTTTAAAGAAAATCCCTCCTTCCATACATGTTTTTAATTAATGACCTACTTCTAAAAGGAGATTATGTAAAAATATGTGTGAGGACGTGACAAAACCTTTTTTACAAATTAATTGGAATTTAGCATAAAATATTATTTTGTTTTTATCCACTTTTAAGTCGTACTGTGTAGTATGTTGTGCTAGCAGAGCAGAGAAAACAACTTGGTGGCAACTCCACAGTCAGCACCAAGGTGACGAAGGCCGTTTCCATTGCTTAGTAGCAATGTCCCTTAGTAGTGTCCCTTATATTTTAGCTCACTGCACCTCCATTCACTTCCCCTTCCCTCTCTGACCCTGCTCCCTCCATACAATGAAAATAATCTACTCAATTTTAGGATGCTAGAAATTCTTTAAGAGAAGGTAATTCAAAGAAATTAATTGAAACTCACTACCTTGGTTATTACCACAGGTTTATATACTTGCTATAAGGCTGATCTTATCTTTTCTGAGAAAGGGCAATGGTACATTGCTACCAGAAGAAATCTCAAAGGTTCTGTCTTGTCGTACTTAGCTCTGCTCATAGAACGAGACCCTGCTTTTTGAGCAATAATGACTTTATAAACTATTTTATTGTCCTATCAACATTCCTAAAACTGTTTTTCTTTTGCCAGGTAATGTTTGAGTACACAAACATTAATAGTAATCAGGGTCTTTGAAAACAAATTACATTTTGGTAAATCTTATGCTGCTATACATTACGTTTTATACTCTGATATGTGCATGGTACTCACTGTTATGCCTCAAGAGGAATATCTTGACGTATTGACTCTAGAGCCCATACATTTTTGTAGTCATGTATCTAGAATACATGTAAAGCGCTTGTAAAATCATGTATCTAGAATACATTGTATCTAGAATACATTGTAAAGCCCTGCGGAATTTGATGGCGCTATATAAATAATAACATAATAATAATAATAGAATGACGAATCAATTAGGAATAAATAAATGAAATCCAAAGAGTCATGTTTGTTTACTAAAGATTATATCAACCTTAAAAGCTACGTATACACACTAAGTAACTGAAAAACAAAATGGTAATGGTGATTGCAACATAATATATGATGTATAATGTTTCCATTAAAAGAGAAGACTGTAGCAAAAGTCTCAGCTACATCTTTTCAAATGAAACAGTGCCCTTCTATGTTTCAAGCATATGCAAACCAATGTCCTATGTTTCGGGAAAAGGGTGAATCGGTTATGTGAAAAATAAAACATAAAAAATAAAAAATGGGAGATAATACTGAAGTAGCCCTTTGAAGGTTAAGATAAAGAAGAATGATGGAAAAAGTACAAAGGGCTTTGCCCCATCAGGTACACCACATTTCACGTAAGCACATGCCCCCGCATCACTACATCAAAGGCAGCAATGAGAAATGAACACAAAAAAGAAAAACAACATGCCTCGTTCACATCTTCTGCATCAGTTAAGAGTTTTGTTTTTTTTTTTTTACAAATTTTTTAGTATTGAAGAGACAAAAAGCTTTCAAAACTTCATACGCAACTCCCCTAATTAAATGTGTGGGTCTAAAATATTCCCCACCGTATTTAGCCAGCTACTGAAATTAAAATCAGTGCAATACACTATAACACAATTCAAACAATCTCTTGCATTATTTAAATAAAACATTTTTTCACTAAGATTCAACATTAAAGGGCCACTCAAAGCTTCAGTGGTTATGGTGCCAGGAGTAGGCTGACATGCCTCCACTGTTAGTCATCAACCGAATGGTTTGATTTCTTACTGGGAATCCCTGTGCCTCCATGAATTCCGAAAGTGAGCCGTAAGCTGATGCTCTCGGCCAATGCACTAGCTTATCGCAGGATAGCTAAGGGAAAGTCCTGATTAGGAGCTTTGGTCTACTGCATCAGTAGTCGTGGAGGCAGGGAGCAGCACCTGGCAGACCCCATGTAAGAAGTCAAACCATGCTAAAACTGTTTGACTACTTACAAAGCTGGGTGCCACAAACTCCTGGCACCATAACTACTACAGTGCATTATGGTGCTTTTGGTGTTTGGACTATTCCTTTAATTTGTTGATTATGATAAGGGCAAATTAGGCATTACTTTCCTCTGTGACATGCTGCATGTGAACCCTACCAAGATTAGAAAGAAGATCAATAAATCAGGAGCTTCTCCCTCTGTTCCACGGGGTCTAATCTTATCCTATAAATGCCTTTTCAGCAATGGCTGAGTCTGAGTTGAACTGTTAAATAAACGTATTACAGCAGTTTTGTGAATGGGGCTGTGAGCAGCTTTTAAAGTTGGTCTTAAACCATAAATGACATAAAATTGTAATGAATGAATACAATTTTCCGAGGTTCAGTGGAACAAAACAGCCACTTGGTGTTGTTTTTTTTTGTTTCTCTCAATTTTGGCATTCTACTGTGTTAGTGCTAGAATGGCAAGGCAATGACTAGTTGTGGTGGCTTGTGATCTCAGTTACTATGCGTACTATGATTCAGCTTAGAGAGGTCTCTAGGTCTGCTATATTCATAGGTCTTGTGAAATGTAACTGCCAGTCACCAGCTGTCATGCTAGACTACAAATCCCATGATGCTTTGCCAGTTTTAAGATATATACCTCCCAACATTTCAAATAGACACAAAAGGACACTTTAATTTCCGGGGGGTGAGTGGGGGGCAGGGCTGTTCTGAGAAATTGTAGGTGCCTTCCTAATGAAAATGTATGAAACTAAAATGTAATTTAGAAAAGGAATAAAGTATCTGATTTGCACAGACTGATTTCTAAATAAATTTCTTGTACTTTAAAGACACATTACTGTGAGTATTATTACCGTGGGGCTCTGATATACACAGCAACAATATAGAGCTCAAATAAAAGAGCGACATTAGGATAGAAAAGAGGACAGAGGACTCAAAATAGGGACTGTTCCTCATATATAGGGACACTTGGAAGGTATGGTAAATGATGACAAAGTAATATAGGAGACAAAGTTAAACAACAGCCAAAGGTCTACCTGATCCAAGGTCATATGCCTATATAAAGAGTTTTAAATCACATTATATCATGGTCATGGTGTGTTATAAGTGTTGCTATTAGAAATATTTACTAAAGTATGACTAAAGTTTGAAAAAAAAGTGAATTCATATTGATTTTTCACATTTAAGGCTACAATTGCCTTACGGGAAAAATGCTCATATTTTCAAAATTGGCTATTTTTACCTAAAATGTAAAATCCCTTTGAATTTCGGATAATTCACACTTTAGTTAATTACTCTGCATATGGTTTAGTTAGAGCATTAAAAGCAGGAAGTAAGTACTATAAGGAGAAAAGAGGCAGACAGACGCTACTTCCTCATTTCACGTTAACTAAAGTTAGTGAATGGAATTCAGTAAATTAATATAGAATAGTTAATCAGTGGGAAAAGGGGTGACTATTAAGACAATGCACGAATGGCCATGAGCCGGGCTCATATTATATGACACTGAACAGGTTAACACGAATTGTCTTTTTGTTTTTTAAATTATTTTGCACTTTTTAGTTGGCTTGCAAACCCAACACTTTCACTTCCTTATAAATAGAAAAGGCACTATGAAAAAAAATGCATTCTGCCTCGGTTCTTTTTAGGACTAAAAATATATTCTTGACAGTATTTGCAAATTAACCCTACGCAGTGCATGGTGAATGCACATTGCATCAGTTATGCGACTCTATGTGATACAATGTCGAGCTTAAATTGTAGTTATGAGTTTGTGACAACATGCGGTGCTGTCGGTGACTCACACAATGAGAACAGTGCAATTACCACTAACTTAATGACTCAAAATAGTACATTTGCCCTCGAAGACCATCAACACTACAGTCACCTGATGAATCATCTGAGTCCATACATGCTCACACCTGCCCAGCTGCCCATGGTGTCTCTCAGTGTCCAGTCAAATACCCCATATTTACTTATAGCACAAAGCAATACATTTAAATTTGTACAAATCAACTATATCAAAACAGCAAGAAATTCTGTAGAACTATATAGACCACATTCACAATACTAATGTAGGTTATAAGAAAGTTCATTCTACCCCCCTTAACCCCCCTAACATTTTGGCAAAGTGTTTGCCTTAATCACAGGGGGACAACTTACTATTTATTGGTTGTTATTTTAATAACAAAAAAAATGCATTTTCTCTATGCAAATTAGGTTTGGGCCCTAAATGCAGAGTGTCAGTATATTGTCATGACAACAATCACAGCTTGTGAATGCACATTTTCCAATTGGCTGCTATTAATACCATGTACCATAAAGCCGGGATAATATTAATACCATATACCATACGGTCAGGATAATATTAATACCATATAGCCAGGGCCGGACTGGGGATACAAAGCAGCCCTGGAAAAAAAATTTGTGCCAGCCCCATAAGTCACTGCGCCATATATTGTCGCGTGTAATATGTAAGGCTATGTCTTGCCAGGACAGATGATTGAGTAATATATATATATATATATATATATATATATATATATATATTGCTTTTTCTAATATAAAATATTGATCCTTTCAGGGTAAAACGTTTAATTATACAGTAAGCATACGAACATGCAGACACAGGCAATTTCACTGACATTTCAGTGACACACACAAGCTCATTGATACACAGCCTCATAGACAAACAATCTTACTGATATACATCAGCTCATTGACATAAAAACACAAGCTCACTCACTAGCAGGCACACGCATGCAAGCAAGCTCACTCACTAGCAGATGCACACACACAGCTTAATGTGGTGGTACTGGTGTCTATAGCATGTCCCTACAGGCTTTTCAACGTAAACACTGACTTTTCAGACAAAAGGCAGTGTTTACATTGCTTCAAAGTGACACTGCTAGTGACAGTCACTCAGACGGTCACTAGAGGTGCTTCCTGTGTTAGTGCCCTCCCGCCCCGCGCTGCTGAATGAGACTGGCGCCGGAATATGACGTCATATTCCGGCGCCGGTCTCATTCAGCTGCGTGCTGGGGAGCAGAGCCAGCGCAGCTCGCGCAGCTCCCTCAGCGGCCGCCAGGACAAGTCCACCAGCGGCCGCCAAAAGACCTCCCCAGCGGCCAGGGGAGGGCTGGCAGCCTTAGGCCTGGGGGCAAAACCAGTCAAGTAGACTGGTGCACCTGCCCAGGATCAGAGCCGGTGCAAGGATTTTTGCCGCCCTAGACAAAATAAAAATTTGCTGCCCCCACATGTCACATCACAATGCCCCACCCATATGACCTGCCATATGAACTAACGCCAGTGCTGCACACAGTGTGTGTTTACATTAAAAAGCCTGCAGGGACCAGCTATAGACACCAGAACCACTTCATTAAGCTATAGTGTCCCTTTAATGTGAGGTAAATTATAGATTAGTGTCACTAATAATATACTAGATTGCCTACTTACAAGCAGATGAGGATGATGATGGGCTGCAGTTTGGCTCCACTGGTCTGGTGTAGAACAGGATCTCTGGAGGCTGTTTGCAACTGTGGTCACAAAATTCAATGTTCTGGGAGAATTGATAGCAGCTCAATTTTTTTGGGGCCCCTTACACAGCTCAAGGTCTGGGCCCCAGGGCCTGACGGTGAGTATGCCCATAAGGCCCACTCATAAGTTCCACCCACCCATGAGTTCGCTCACAGGGAGTGGAGTGTGTAGGGGATGTGTTATGTGTTATTGTAGAGGATCTAATATGTGTGCTTATGGTATGTAGTGATTTTGGGTTACCAGTTTGTGCAGGTGATGCAGTGTGTTTGTGTGTAGTGGAAGCAGTGTGTATTTGTGTATAAGGGATGTATTATGTGTTTCTGGTTGTGTGTAAGGGATGCATTGTGTGAATCTGTGTTTGTATGCATAAGGGATGCAAGGTGTGTGTCTGTATGTGTGTGCATGAGATGCATTGTGTTTCTGTGTGTATGTAAGAAAAGAAGTGTGTGTGTTTGCATGCGTGTGTACGGGTTTGCATTGTCTGTTTCTGTGTATGTGTGCAAAGGATGCATTGTCTTTGTGTGTAAGGGTTGCATTGCATGTGTGTGTATAATGGATGCATTGTGTGTTTCTCTGTGTGTAAGGGAAGCATGTTGTGTTTCTGTGTATGTATAGGGATGCATTGTGTGTGTGTGCGCGCGTAGTGTGAAAGAGCTCCCTGTCCTATAGAGTTGCCCCTTCTTCTTATTCCCCCCCTCCCCTTATTCCCCTCCCTCCCCTCTTCTTATTCCCCCCCTCTTCTTATTCCCCCCTCCCCTCTTC
>OW240913.1:316891652-316905814 GCA_933207985.1 Pelobates cultripes | reverse complement strand
TCTCAATCATTGGAATCATTGGAATAATTATGTAAACTAATTTCAGTCTAAATACTATCTATCTACCTACCTACCTACCTACCTACCTTTACAATTGTACTTGATTTTACGTGCTGTATTTATCCTTTTATGTGTTTTTGTCCGTGTAGATACAATTTGGTAGGAAAACAACTATATCAAATGAATGAGTGCTCCCAATATATTTATGGCAGTTTCCTTTTGCAGCATGGTACTGTTGTATTTCTAAAAGTTGTGTTTTGTTTTTTTAACTTACATTAAGAACACTCATGCAATTTCTATCAGATCCAGCGCTGCCATTATCGCCCCTTCATGGGCCTTATCCTCCTTGTTTGGACTGCCTCCATTTAGGAATCAAGGATCACTGCAACACATTAAAGCTGGGACAGAGAACTGCCCCTAGGCATGCTTTGATGCAGGCAGACATCTGCATTGAGTTTATGCCAATAGTCTGTCTGCCTGGAGGGAGCAGGGATCGTGTTTTTAGCATTGTTTTATAAAGAAATACATACACTTGCTAGCGATTTGGTTAGCACAATGCATAGATGAAACATGAAGAGGAATTCATTTCTGCCAAGTATAAAAGTGACAAGACAGGTACCCTTTAAAGGGACACTGTAAGCACCCAGACCACTTCAGCTCATTGAATTGGTCTGGGTGCTGTGTCCCTATTGCACTTAGTGCTGCAATGTAGAACACTGCAGTTTCAGAGAACTGCAATGTTTACATTGCAGCTCTATCTCTACCCTCAGTGGCTAAGGATATTCTGCTATGTTACATGCCGTATAAAATGAAACATAATATTTAAAGTGAAAATTACCTTGTTTTATAAATCGCTCCGCTTGGCGAAATCTCTCCTGTGGTATTTTTGACGTTTCAGCAATTTCTGGGAAATTATGGGAAACAAATTAGCATACATAAGCATCTTTAATTCCTATTGTTTTTGTCAAACTACATTGTACTTATACTTCTTGGGGGGGTGGAGGGGAGAGGAGCAAATAATGAACACGTTAAAATCAGGACAGTGCATAAAATAACACAGTTATTTATATTTAATTATACGTTATGTGACACTTGGCTGATTTCTCTTAGAAAAGGCAAAACGTGTCCATAATAAATGCATCTTTACTGGATTTGTCTATAAATAATACAATTGTCAATAATAAGAACAGTTACTGATTTCAAGCATTTTATATTCCATGAAATCTGTTGGCCAGAAATTATTCTCACTTACCATAACTCTGTTTGAACTGCTGTAAAACTGAAGATGTCCTCTGCCTTTTAATTTTATTTCCATATGGATCTATGATAAATTAAAATAAAAAAAAAAGAATGAAACCAGAAACATTACCTTTTTTTTATTCTACATAAAATTGTGAAATTATTTGCACTATATATTATTACACATTATAACTAATTAGCCCTATATATGTTTTTTTTTTCTTTTTAAACTATTTATAAATTGTATAGATTAAGAAAAAAATAAATTTTTCATACAATACAACCAATGTAATTTGATCAGGAAGCGGTTAAGGTTTATACTGTGAAAGTTTAAAGCTTGCTCACCCTTTTCATCAGGCAGATATCTAAAATCCATAGCTTCACTGACTTCTTGATCTGATGGCCTTCGAAGCTGCATCTTCACCGTAACGGGGTCCGTGATGTTACGGTGAAATGGAGGCGTTTTGAACACAATAGCAACTTGTCTGTGTACATCAGCCTGTCCGAATGTGCCTTTAGCTTCCCAGTTTTCTGTGAAAAATCTGACCTCAATGTCATCTTCAAGAAAAAAACAGAAATATAATAATGTTGTAAAATTGTATAACACAGGGCTCTGGCAGGGTTATGTTATTATTTTACTTGTAAAAAAAACAACAACTTTTCTTGCAATCCTTAGATTATCTATCTATCTATCTATCTGTCTATCTATCTATCTATCTATCTATCCATCTATCCATCTATCTGTCTCTCTCTCTCTCTCTCTCTCTCTCTCTCTCTCTCTATCTATCTATCTCTCTGTCCTCTTCATCCAGGGAGATACATTTACCCTGCAAGACACCATTTGGTTTAATGTGACATTGGACTGTGTATTTTTCACAAACATTCTGAGTTAAGGTGAGGAGAGATCATTGTAGGAAAAAGATGGCTAGCCTTGGCACAGGAGGTGCTCATGCCCTACAGTTTCCATGATTCTCACCCAATCATCAGTAGTGTCAAGTTTAGCCATCAATGCCCTTGGAATACAGGCAGATATTGCTTACCTATAAGGAACCCCAATTCTTGATTGCTATGTGAGGGTGCTGGCTGTATGCAAGAGTAAATGGTACTGTGTCCCCCTCCACTGGAAATTGGAACAGGACCACTCTAATATTTTTTGTGCCTGAGCCTCTCAACTAAACGGGATATGATGCTCCTTTTAAGTTCAAATTCAAAGAGTAAGCACCTTTCTGAACCTTGTCACAAAGAAGGAATATTTCATCATCTCCTCTCACGCTTCCAGAAGTCTTGTTCACACGGCAGATCCTCAGCTCAGCTGTGTTAGGAGCACCTATGACATAGTAAACCAAGCTATCATTTTAAGTTATAAAACATTCACTGCTACTACTAGAAACCCCAAAACAATGAGCCAATTGGCTGACATAGGAAAAAAAACTAAAAATGTTTTCAGTAAAAGCATTTCATTTAATGTCATGCAATTGATGCACTTGTAGTAGCCATTGAGATGAAATAACAGAAGTGAGAGGCCATTTAGCATAAACGAAAGAGCCTGCAGGTAGACAATTGCAATGTTTCACTTAGAGGATGATGAAGGAAACATTGTTGTCACTTTAAACTGTGATTCATTAATGTGGTTGGAGATAGTTTAAATTGTATTTATATCACATGCAAAGCACTAAACTTGTTTCAGGACACCCACAGAAAGATCCGCTGAGCTGTAACCACGCTATTCTAAGTCCTCTTTTCTTTTTTCAGTGCGCCGTTTCATTTTATTTTTAAATGCACTGTTCAAACTCATATCTTCACGCAGAGGTGTTTGTTTGTTTTAATGTTAATTTTCAGGTTGAATGACAAAAACCAGAGGACTTCGCTTGCAACGGCACAATGAGAAAATGTAATATTCCTTAGTATATAGCGCCAACAAAATTATTTACTAGTCAGGATTCAAAGCAAATTTCTAATTTATTGCCAAGGAAGCCACAATGGAAGCAGAGCTGACTCAGAGAATCTTTGCATTTCAGCTACTTTTACCTTAAATTTTAAATTCACTTTGAATTCTCACTTTAGTAAATAACTCTACAAGTGTTTTTATGACATGAGAGTGCTTTGGGTTGACACACAAGTTTGCAAAGTGAGTTTCACACTTAAAGGACCACTATAGTGCCAGGAAAACATACTCGTATTCCTGGCACTATAGTGCCCCGAGGGTGCCCCCACCATCAGGGTCCCCCTCCCGCCCGGCTCTGGAAGGGGGAAAGGGGTTAAAACGTACCTTTTTCCAGCGCTGGGCGGAGAGCTCTCCAGCAAGAGCTGCGCGTGCATTCAGCCGGTCGCATAGGAAAGCATTCATAATGCTTTCCTATGGACGCTGGCGTGCTCTCACTGTGAAAATCACAGTGAGAAGCACGCAAGCACCTCTAGAGGCTGTCAATGAGACAGCCACTAGAGGAAATAGGGGAAGGCTTAACCCATTCATAAACATAGCAGTTTCTCTGAAACTGCTATGTTTATGAAAAAATGGGCTAACCCTAGCTGGACCTGGCACCCAGACCACTTCATTAAGCTAAAGTGGTCTGGGTGCCTAGAGTGGTCCTTTAAGGCCAAGTAGCTGGATTGGAAGCTACCATCCAGTTGAACCATGTTTTGAACATTTCTGACAATTTGTATAGCGAATAAACCAGACAACATGCAACAAGAAGCTGTTAGGACTGGGAGTATAGGATAGTATAGAGTATTTGACAAGATCAGATCAATGCAGCACCTTTACCATTTGGATGGATAATGAGGTGAAACTCAAAGGGTTATTTATCAAAGTATAAACTCAAAGTGATTTTTAAATCCAAGGTAAAAATAGCTGAATTGAAAACATTCTCTAGGTCAGTAATGCTTCCAGCTCAACTACTTAGGCCTTAAAGTTGAAATTCACTTTGAATTCTCACTTTGATGAATAACCCTGTTAGTTAAAATTACGTAACTATTTATGATACAGCCACGTAGGTCAACTTTGGATTATCGGTAATCCTCTGTTATTTTGTGAAACAGCTTCAAAACAGTTTGATACACCCTAACCACTAGAACAAGCTGTATTGGTTATGGTGCCTGGAGTGTATTCTTAGAAATTTAAGGAATCCTATTCAAAATGCTCCAATCTAAAGCAAATCGATGTGTGTCTCTAAATATCTATCGTTTTAAAGGACCGTTACAGTCACTCAGACCACTTCATAACAATGAAGTTGTCTGGGGGCAGTGGTCGTGTCATTTCAACTCTGCTTGGCGGCTGGTAGAAGCCCTTCCTCCTCCAGAACTGAGTGCAACTCAGTCCTGGAATCAAATGCTAGTAGCTGAATTTGATTGCAGGAGTGTGACGTTTGGCTGCGCATGTCTATTTCCAATCCATTGCTTCTGTATGAGGAGAAGCATTGGGCTGGAGCAGATCGTGAAAGACTTCATCGGGCATGCAGAGGTGTTTGAAGGTGAAGTGGGCCTCCTGGCACTGGAAACAAGTAATCATTAGTTTACTTTAATTTTTAGAAACCAAAGGGTTTGGACAGAAGGGTACCCATTGTCTTGAAAAGACGACTGTTAATTTTGGAGCTATATGTTCCTTTTAATAACACTATATAGCATGCTCTACATATAAGTGATAACTTTTTAAATTTTATTTTATAACATTTCATTTTATTTTCTCACTCTTTCCTGCTTGATTTTGGAATACATTTACACTACATGTACTATACTTTTTTTTTTAGAAGTGATTATTTGTAGAATTACATTTTTCATTATTTAGTAAAGGAAATAAGGTGATAGCTTACGATTATCATATATTGGGTTTGAGACAATTGGCATTAAGGCTCTTGTATAATTCCCATGTTCATCAGGAAGGAAGACTTGGAAGCACAATCGAACAACATTCAGGTCATAATCTTCAATGTTGAGTAACTGCTCATCTCGCACTGCACAAAGAAATAAAATTATATTAAAACTGAAATCCTTCTACATAGTGTTAATGTACCAAGATACTAAACCATCAAAAATACACTATATTGGCAAATCTTATTTTTTCATACTCATTTTCTTTGTTAATACTGTGGAAAACAGGGAGAAGGAGAGCAAATCTGAGTAATTAATTTGAGAAAAACAGCCTCAATTAAATATTGTAGATGGTCCCATGGGTAGCTTGAAAAATGCTTTATAGTGACATATCAGATATGATTAGGGAAGTCACCATGCATTATCTAGTGTAGGAGTGTGTGCAAGTATGGGTCATATAAATTCATTCTACAAAAAATGGAAACAGGTGTCTAGATGAGTGGCTGGTTTGCACGTCACATCAATAGTCAAAGATTTAGGTATTTTCCCCCTTCTGTTCCCTTGGGGATACTCACAAAATCTGGAACATTGGTGGTACACAAAGGCTGGAATGGGAACTATTGGTCTACATAGACACAAAATCTCAAACAAGACGACACACAACTTCTAAAACCAAGTAATACTGTCAATAGTAATAAATATAGTTTAGCATTTAAATGAACTTTTTTTGTAGATTATCATAAGCAGAACAAGAAAATACATTAACATAGGTGACACGCTGTGTTTATTAGAGTTTTGAAAGTTGTATATGATCCAGTGAAATTTTGTAACCATAATGAATGGAATTCTGTGTTTAGGACTAGGTCTTCTAGTTTAGCTAATATTAATAATTGAACTTGTCAGCAATATCTGGTAAAATAGCCACCCACATGTGCCATGGCACATGGGTAGCTGCTGATATAACAAAAGGTTTTAGGGAAGCAAATGGAATATACAGTCTATAGTTTCAGAATGTCATGTTCTCTACACAATTCATTACATTGATGCTAAGTGAATCCTTTGATATATGGTCTATAAACTCAAGGACACTGCAAAGTACTTCACATGGTCAAGCACAGGGGTATGCTACTTTCGCCACTTTGGATGTTGCGGACTACCTCTACCCTAACACTTTGCCAGCATTATGGCTGTAAGAGCAGATGCTGTGGGAGATGTAGTCCACAGCATCTGGAGTGCGTCTGGTTGCCTAACCCCTTGTCTAGCACAATAAAAGGCTTTGAACATCTGTCTGTGGCATAGTGCATGAACAGGGCAAAATCCATTCATCCATCTATCTATCCATTATTCACTTGTGTATAAAAAGAGCAAACTTTTTTTTAAAAATTTGTCCCTCTGTCCATCCATCAGTGAATTTACATATAAAAGGGGATAATTCTATCTTTTTTTTCCATCTATCCATGGACTTAAAATCAAGTAAGCAGGGCAAACTGTTTCTATGCATGCATTCAACTCATTTACTAAAACAAGTATAAAACTATATACATGTTTGTTCCTAGGTGGCATAATCAACATATTAGGGGTTTGGCATTAATCAATATTTTACTCAACGACCTAGAATACAAAATTGCCAATATTACTAGTGAAATGCTGTTTTGTAGACAGTAATTGGTGAATGAGGCTGACACAAGTATTTTTTAAACAGAAGAGTCATTTGCCTCGGAACCCTGCATGAATTAAGTAGGAAGTGTGGTTTTGAATAGCATGCTTTAACTATTACTGCGTGTGCAGGTGATGTATCTGTGGCTGGCTCGACAGCCCACTTGCCATGCCTCCCTCACATATGTTAGCTACTGCAGGATTAACATTCACGTTCACAATCCACCCAAATAATCATTCTGAATGGAGTGTTGGCGACAAGGTCACTGTCCCGTAGTATGTCATCAGTCATTTCCTCTACACCTACTACTAAAAGGCAAAGTATTACATAAAACGCTGCCCACGCACAATATAATATTTGTATTTTCAATGTAATCAAAAGGTAGTAGAAGACCAAATTTAATTTGAATTTTACTATTTACTTATCGACCTTAACGTCTACAACTTTGAAAATAAATAAATTCTTGCGGGCACTTTGTTAACCCCCAATGGCACAGAAAGGAAATTTAAAATGATCAACATCTGCACTTTTTAAAGAAAATCCCTCCTTCCATACATGTTTTTAATTAATGACCTACTTCTAAAAGGAGATTATGTAAAAATATGTGTGAGGACGTGACAAAACCTTTTTTACAAATTAATTGGAATTTAGCATAAAATATTATTTTGTTTTTATCCACTTTTAAGTCGTACTGTGTAGTATGTTGTGCTAGCAGAGCAGAGAAAACAACTTGGTGGCAACTCCACAGTCAGCACCAAGGTGACGAAGGCCGTTTCCATTGCTTAGTAGCAATGTCCCTTAGTAGTGTCCCTTATATTTTAGCTCACTGCACCTCCATTCACTTCCCCTTCCCTCTCTGACCCTGCTCCCTCCATACAATGAAAATAATCTACTCAATTTTAGGATGCTAGAAATTCTTTAAGAGAAGGTAATTCAAAGAAATTAATTGAAACTCACTACCTTGGTTATTACCACAGGTTTATATACTTGCTATAAGGCTGATCTTATCTTTTCTGAGAAAGGGCAATGGTACATTGCTACCAGAAGAAATCTCAAAGGTTCTGTCTTGTCGTACTTAGCTCTGCTCATAGAACGAGACCCTGCTTTTTGAGCAATAATGACTTTATAAACTATTTTATTGTCCTATCAACATTCCTAAAACTGTTTTTCTTTTGCCAGGTAATGTTTGAGTACACAAACATTAATAGTAATCAGGGTCTTTGAAAACAAATTACATTTTGGTAAATCTTATGCTGCTATACATTACGTTTTATACTCTGATATGTGCATGGTACTCACTGTTATGCCTCAAGAGGAATATCTTGACGTATTGACTCTAGAGCCCATACATTTTTGTAGTCATGTATCTAGAATACATGTAAAGCGCTTGTAAAATCATGTATCTAGAATACATTGTATCTAGAATACATTGTAAAGCCCTGCGGAATTTGATGGCGCTATATAAATAATAACATAATAATAATAATAGAATGACGAATCAATTAGGAATAAATAAATGAAATCCAAAGAGTCATGTTTGTTTACTAAAGATTATATCAACCTTAAAAGCTACGTATACACACTAAGTAACTGAAAAACAAAATGGTAATGGTGATTGCAACATAATATATGATGTATAATGTTTCCATTAAAAGAGAAGACTGTAGCAAAAGTCTCAGCTACATCTTTTCAAATGAAACAGTGCCCTTCTATGTTTCAAGCATATGCAAACCAATGTCCTATGTTTCGGGAAAAGGGTGAATCGGTTATGTGAAAAATAAAACATAAAAAATAAAAAATGGGAGATAATACTGAAGTAGCCCTTTGAAGGTTAAGATAAAGAAGAATGATGGAAAAAGTACAAAGGGCTTTGCCCCATCAGGTACACCACATTTCACGTAAGCACATGCCCCCGCATCACTACATCAAAGGCAGCAATGAGAAATGAACACAAAAAAGAAAAACAACATGCCTCGTTCACATCTTCTGCATCAGTTAAGAGTTTTGTTTTTTTTTTTTACAAATTTTTTAGTATTGAAGAGACAAAAAGCTTTCAAAACTTCATACGCAACTCCCCTAATTAAATGTGTGGGTCTAAAATATTCCCCACCGTATTTAGCCAGCTACTGAAATTAAAATCAGTGCAATACACTATAACACAATTCAAACAATCTCTTGCATTATTTAAATAAAACATTTTTTCACTAAGATTCAACATTAAAGGGCCACTCAAAGCTTCAGTGGTTATGGTGCCAGGAGTAGGCTGACATGCCTCCACTGTTAGTCATCAACCGAATGGTTTGATTTCTTACTGGGAATCCCTGTGCCTCCATGAATTCCGAAAGTGAGCCGTAAGCTGATGCTCTCGGCCAATGCACTAGCTTATCGCAGGATAGCTAAGGGAAAGTCCTGATTAGGAGCTTTGGTCTACTGCATCAGTAGTCGTGGAGGCAGGGAGCAGCACCTGGCAGACCCCATGTAAGAAGTCAAACCATGCTAAAACTGTTTGACTACTTACAAAGCTGGGTGCCACAAACTCCTGGCACCATAACTACTACAGTGCATTATGGTGCTTTTGGTGTTTGGACTATTCCTTTAATTTGTTGATTATGATAAGGGCAAATTAGGCATTACTTTCCTCTGTGACATGCTGCATGTGAACCCTACCAAGATTAGAAAGAAGATCAATAAATCAGGAGCTTCTCCCTCTGTTCCACGGGGTCTAATCTTATCCTATAAATGCCTTTTCAGCAATGGCTGAGTCTGAGTTGAACTGTTAAATAAACGTATTACAGCAGTTTTGTGAATGGGGCTGTGAGCAGCTTTTAAAGTTGGTCTTAAACCATAAATGACATAAAATTGTAATGAATGAATACAATTTTCCGAGGTTCAGTGGAACAAAACAGCCACTTGGTGTTGTTTTTTTTTGTTTCTCTCAATTTTGGCATTCTACTGTGTTAGTGCTAGAATGGCAAGGCAATGACTAGTTGTGGTGGCTTGTGATCTCAGTTACTATGCGTACTATGATTCAGCTTAGAGAGGTCTCTAGGTCTGCTATATTCATAGGTCTTGTGAAATGTAACTGCCAGTCACCAGCTGTCATGCTAGACTACAAATCCCATGATGCTTTGCCAGTTTTAAGATATATACCTCCCAACATTTCAAATAGACACAAAAGGACACTTTAATTTCCGGGGGGTGAGTGGGGGGCAGGGCTGTTCTGAGAAATTGTAGGTGCCTTCCTAATGAAAATGTATGAAACTAAAATGTAATTTAGAATAGGAATAAAGTATCTGATTTGCACAGACTGATTTCTAAATAAATTTCTTGTACTTTAAAGACACATTACTGTGAGTATTATTACCGTGGGGCTCTGATATACACAGCAACAATATAGAGCTCAAATAAAAGAGCGACATTAGGATAGAAAAGAGGACAGAGGACTCAAAATAGGGACTGTTCCTCATATATAGGGACACTTGGAAGGCATGGTAAATGATGACAAAGTAATATAGGAGACAAAGTTAAACAACAGCCAAAGGTCTACCTGATCCAAGGTCATATGCCTATATAAAGAGTTTTAAATCACATTATATCATGGTCATGGTGTGTTATAAGTGTTGCTATTAGAAATATTTACTAAAGTATGACTAAAGTTTGAAAAAAAAGTGAATTCATATTGATTTTTCACATTTAAGGCTACAATTGTCTTACGGGAAAAATGCTCATATTTTCAAAATTGGCTATTTTTACCTAAAATGTAAAATCCCTTTGAATTTCGGATAATTCACACTTTAGTTAATTACTCTGCATATGGTTTAGTTAGAGCATTAAAAGCAGGAAGTAAGTACTATAAGGAGAAAAGAGGCAGACATACGCTACTTCCTCATTTCACGTTAACTAAAGTTAGTGAATGGAATTCAGTAAATTAATATAGAATAGTTAATCAGTGGGAAAAGGGGTGACTATTAAGACAATGCACGAATGGCCATGAGCCGGGCTCATATTATATGACACTGAACAGGTTAACATGAATTGTCTTTTTGTTTTTTAAATTATTTTGCACTTTTTAGTTGGCTTGCAAACCCAACACTTTCACTTCCTTATAAATAGAAAAGGCACTATGAAAAAAAATGCATTCTGCCTCGGTTCTTTTTAGGACTAAAAATATATTCTTGACAGTATTTGCAAATTAACCCTACGCAGTGCATGGTGAATGCACATTGCATCAGTTATGCGACTCTATGTGATACAATGTTGAGCTTAAATTGTAGTTATGAGTTTGTGACAACATGCGGTGCTGTCGGTGACTCACACAATGAGAACAGTGCAATTACCACTAACTTAATGACTCAAAATAGTACATTTGCCCTCGAAGACCATCTACACTACAGTCACCTGATGAATCATCTGAGTCCATACATGCTCACACCTGCCCAGCTGCCCATGGTGTCTCTCAGTGTCCAGTCAAATACCCCATATTTACTTATAGCACAAAGCAATACATTTAAATTTGTACAAATCAACTATATCAAAACAGCAAGAAATTCTGTAGAACTATATAGACCACATTCACAATACTAATGTAGGTTATAAGAAAGTTCATTCTACCCCCTTTGACCCCCCTAACATTTTGGCAAAGTGTTTGCCTTAATCACAGGGGGACAACTTACTATTTATTGGTTGTTATTTTAATAACAAAAAAAATGCATTTTCTCTATGCAAATTAGGTTTGGGCCCTAAATGCAGAGTGTCAGTATATTGTCATGACAACAATCACAGCTTGTGAATGCACATTTTCCAATTGGCTGCTATTAATACCATGTACCATAAAGCCGGGATAATATTAATACCATATACCATACGGTCAGGATAATATAAATACCATATAGCCAGGGCCGGACTGGGGATACAAAGCAGCCCTGGAAAAAAAAATTTGTGCCAGCCCCATAAGTCACTGCGCCATATATTGTCGCGTGTAATATGTAAGGCTATGTCTTGCCAGGACAGATGATTGAGATATAGATAGATATATATATATATATATATATATATATATATATATATATATATATATATATATATATATATATATATATAAATGAAACAAGGGGGGGTTGGCTGCACTCACCTGAACATGCATAAATGGGGGTGCTGCTGGGGGCCAAATAATACAAAACACAAGATCCAGCGCACTCACCTATCCACTAAACAGCAAGTTCAATGTTGAAAGATTTTATTAGTTTTTTAAAAACACCTAATCTAGGCAAAAATAATGGGGTTTAGTTACATTATATGATCATACATTGCATAAGCCTGCCACAACGTCAATGTACCCCATCTTTGGCAGGTCCTACACTAACAGCCTAATGTCTGCTCTTATGGGATTAACCACTTACTTGAGGAAAAAATTCCATCTGGGGCTCTCTGCAGTACAAGGCTAAATAGGGCCCTGGGATGAGGCACCTGTGACAGGGAGGGGTGCAAAACCAAGGAGTTGGCTAGACTCCCAAATATATACATATGAAACAAGGGGGGGTTGGCTGCACTCACCTGAACATGCATAAATGGGGGTGCTGCTGGGGCCAAATAATACAAAACACAAGATCCAGCGCACTCACCTATCCACTAAACAGCAACTTCAATGTTGAAAGATATATATTGCTTTTTCTAATATAAAATATTGATCCTTTCAGGGTAAAACGTTTAATTATACAGTAAGCATACGCACATGCAGACAGAGGCAATTTCACTGACATTTCAGTGACACACACAAGCTCATTGATACACAGCCTCATAGACAAACAATCTTATTGATATACATCAGCTCATTGACATAAAAACACAAGCTCACTCACTAGCAGGCACACGCATGCAAGCAAGCTCACTCACTAGCAGGCACACACACACAGCTTAATGTGGTGGTACTGGTGTCTATAGCATGTCCCTACAGGCTTTTCAACGTAAACACTGACTTTTCAGACAAAAGGCAGTGTTTACATTGCTTCAAAGTGATACTGCTAGTGACAGTCACTCAGACGGTCACTAGAGGTGCTTCCTGTGTTAGTGCCCTCCCGCCATCGCGCGCTGCTGAATGAGACTGGCGCCGGAATATGACGTCATATTCCGGCGCCGGTCTCATTCAGCTGCGTGCTGGGAGCAGAGCCAGCGCAGCTCGCGCAGCTCCCTCAGTGGCCGCTAGGACAAGTCCGCCAGCGGCCGCCAAAAGACCTCCCCAGCGGCCAGGGGAGGGCTGGCAACCTTAGGCCTGGGGGGCAAAACCAGTCAAATAGACTGGTGCACCTGCCCAGGATCAGAGCCGGTGCAAGGATTTTTGCCGCCCTAGACAAAATAAAAATTTGCTGCCCCCACATGTCACATCACAATGCCCCACCCATATGACCTGCCATATGAACTAACGCCAGTGCTGCACACAGTGTGTGTTTACATTAAAAACAAAAAACAATAAACAATTAAAAAGCCTGCAGGGACCAGCTATAGACACCAGAACCACTTCATTAAGCTATAATGTCCCTTTAATGTGAGGTAAATTATAGATTAGTGTCACTAATAATATACTAGATTGCCTACTTACAAGCAGATGAGGATGATGATGGGCTGCAGTTTGGCTCTACTGGTCTGGTGTAGAACAGGATCTCTGGAGGCTGTTTGCAACTGTGGTCACAAAATTCAATGTTCTGGGAGAATTGGAAGCAGCTCAATTTTTTGGGGCCCCTTACACAGCTCAAGGTCTGGGCCCCAGGGCCTGACGGTGAGTATGCCCATAAGGCCCACTCATAAGTTCCACCTACCCATGAGTTCGCTCACAGGGAGTGGAGTGTGTAGGGGATGTGTTATGTGTTATTGTAGAGGATCTAATATGTGTGCTTATGGTATGTAGTGTTTAGGGTTACCAGGTTGTGCAGGTGATGCAGTGTGTTTGTGTGTAGTGGAAGCAGTGTGTATTTGTGTATAAGGGATGTATTATGTGTTTCTGGTTGTGTGTAAGGGATGCATTGTGTGAATCTGTGTTTGTATGCATAAGGGATGCAAGGTGTGTGTTTGTATGTGTGTGCATGAGATGCATTGTGTTTCTGTGTGTATGTAAGAAAAGAAGTGTGTGTGTTTGCATGCGTGTGTACGGGTTTGCATTGTCTGTTTCTGTGTATGTGTGCAAAGGATGCATTGTCTTTGTGTGTAAGGGTTGCATTGTATGTGTGTGTATAATGGATGCATTGTGTGTTTCTCTGTGTGTAAGGGAAGCATGTTGTGTTTCTGTGTATGTATAGGGATGCATTGTGTGTGTGTGCGCGCGTAGTGTGAAAGAGCTCCCTGTCTTGGCCCCTGTCCTATAGAGCTGCCCCTTCTTCTTATTCCCCTCCCTCCCCTCTCTTATTCCCCTCCCTCCCCTCTTCTTATTCCCCCCTCCCCTCTTTTTATTCCCCCCTCCCCTCTTCTT